>CM076653.1:15993977-16044437 GCA_038496675.1 Rachycentron canadum
GAAAACAGGAAAGGAGCTACATTTACAGTCTAATCAAGAATACACACACACACACACAGACACACACATAGACAAGAAAATGTCTTCATGTTTTACTATTATTTTAATTACTTTATTTGTTAATTTGCAGATTTGTTCCATATAATTATGTAAAAAGCATTCACAACAGTCTAATTCTATTTTTTTAATTATGAGACTTATTATAAATTAATTATGTGTCAATCTGATATGCTTTCATACCCTCTTTAATAGTTTTGTTAAACAAGTTTTCAAATGATATGTAATTAAATAAAATAAAAAGGTGTAATTGAAGTCACATTTGAGATAATGAAACTGGAATTTTTCAACATGTTTCCATATTCAACCCAAGTCAGAGAATAAATATGGTAAAACACTCAATGAAAATATAATTATATTTATTCTTAACACACACAAAGTGAACGTTGTTGGATGTGTGAAATAGATTTCTGTGAAGGTTATTATTTCTGTTTTTTGTTCATCATTTTATTGCCCATTTACTGTCATTTCAGTCGCTGCTATAAAGTGCATTATAAAAGGCTGCATTAAACATTATTTTTATTGCCGTTATCTCACCCCCTCACGTACGCGTCTTTGGATAAACCTACACCTCAGAAGAGCAACATCATTTCCTAAAATATAAAAAATATTAAAAGCTGAGGACAATTTAATATATGAGTTTGTATATTGGTTTGGTTTCCATGTCAGACTGAATCATGTTGTGACACACACTATAAAATTCATTGAGTTTGTAAAAAAGCTGAAATGCAAATAACACAAATATATTATGTATTTCTAGTAAACCTATATTTTTTCAGTTTTCTAAATTAATTTATTATTTATTATTGAATTATAATTCATAAAGAAATGTTCCTTGGGGGTCACTGTCGTCTCATCATCACACTAGACTAAAAGCTAATTCAGAAAGTTTCTGATTTTTAATGCATGGTCATGTGACTAAGGATAAGTGAGGATAAGTGAGGTACAGAATTTCAAGATGATAATGTTCACAGTATTATTTACTGTTTAGTTTTCCAAAATTATGGAAATCCAACATTTCAAATATTTTAGCTGACGTGTGTTGAATGCTAACCCCAGAACAAATGTTAACATGTCAGCATGGGAACATATCATTGTTTATATATATATATATTCATTCACAAATGACCCTGGAATCAGTGATTTAACTAACTAAATAAATAAAATAGCAAAAGCACATCAGATTTTTCAGAAAGAAATTAAATAATCGATAAGTTCATTTTTTTTCTTTCTACAGAGCTTGGGTTTTATTTTGAAGTGTTGAAATTGGAAAAAATAAAATCAAACACACCAGTTAGGTGGAATCATCAGGGTTGTCCTGTAGAGAGCAGTGCAGCAGGGTGGGATTTCTATATTGGTACTACATATTTTTCCCCACAGCTCATGCTTGTTTTTAATATATGTACATTTCAATATGACCTGCAATGTATGTGTAATTTTGGCAGCTGCTGGACTTTTTTATTCAGTTTCAGGCTGTTTTCCACTAAAACAATAGAAATCTAGTTTGAAAAAAATAATAATTTAAAAAAACCAAGCTTTTTTTTTTCTACCAATTCTCTTCTCTCTCATATAATATCTGTAGTACATGGACCAGATGTTCCCTCTACAGTAATTAAATTTGAGGAAATTACTCAAATGTCTTTGAAGGTATGGACATAAAATTTACCTTTTATAATTTATAAATGATACGAAATTCACTATAACTACAAAAATGAAAAGGATTTAGCCAGTTTAAAAAATAACAATAAACTTCCTGTATGTGCGTTTTATATATTTATTTTACATTATCAGCTATCGAACATATCAAACTACACCGAATTTGATAAGTGCTTATAAAATCAACTGTCACGTGAAGGATAAAAGTTTATAAAAATCTTAACTCTATTCGGGATTAAATGCTTGGTGCATTCACACAAATGCGTTGCTGTGTTAGGAGGATTTGTCAGTGAATGCCACACCCAGGGGCCCTCACTCACATTCACACACACGAAACGGACACCACACTTCTTTCCCTCGATGGCCGACTCACACACAGACCCGGGGTCAGCGCCCGGTGCAGCTACATGAAACACAAGAAGCAGCTCAGTGCGAGATGATACTGCTGTTCCCTCACATTATCCTCTGCAGAGAGAAACCACAGCCCTGGCTAACACGGCCGGCGCCTCGCAGGCTCCTGGAGATGGGAAGGATGACCAAGCATTCAGCGGGAGAGGCAGATTGAATTACCGCTGATCAAATTAAACAAAACAAATTGAACTGGGGGACGTTGAGTTTTTTTTTTTTTTTTTTGCCTGCTTTGATCTAAATTAACACACTTTTTTAAAAATGCACCTGCAGATTTTTAAACAACTTGTGTTCACAGGTTTCCTTCCAAAAAGCAGAGTAAGATGAACTAATGAGAGATATTTGAATATTTTACAGTGGGAGTTTGTATGTGTTGATAATAATTCACGGCTGTGGGGGTTTGTTGCATTACACGGTTGTGTACAGTAACTGCTTTGTGCGTTTAGATATTCAAATTATTGCTTGCTTGCTGGCATGTGAGAGCACTGAGGCCTGTGGGCATAAAAAAACGTCCAAATACATAAACTCATGCGGTATCAGTGTCAATGCTTTGGGCAGTTATTAGCACATAAAAGAAGCTGTTAGATGAAGGGGTGGGGGGGAGAGAGGGGGGGTATGGTAGACTGATCTCCTCCATGATAAAGGCTGGAGAGAAAACAAGAGGAGAGAGGAAATATGTCTGAGTGTCCAGAAATATCAGCCCAGATAGAGCGGACCTGAGGGCGGGAGGGGGTGGGAGGGTGGGGGCTGCTCTCTCCTGGCCTTCTAATGAGCACAGACGCACACACACCTACACCCGTCTGCGCCCCAAGTAAGCACAACTATGAAATTTGTTGAGAAAATCTGTGAGATTTTCATTTTTCCCTGATGCGCAGCGACACCACCCACAATAATATCTTTATATTTATTTTTATATTTGTGACAAAATCTGCTGAAACCTCAGAGCCACGTTTACTATGAAAGGGTTAAAAGCATCTTTCTGATGAAAATGCAGCTGTTAACGAGACCACGGAGCCTGAATATGAACACGATTTAGTTAGGTTATGGATTATTTAATGAAATATATGTTAATATGTTGTCAATGACGGCAAATCTTATTGTTTGAGCACAAATCTCAAGCAAAGAGTGAAAAAAACCACACTGACCCCACCTCTTCAGGAATATGCATTTCAGCAGTATCTCTTTGTCTTATGATGCTGAACTCCTCTTCCTCCTGTGCGGCCGTCATGTAAAAAAAAGGTGATAAACCAACTTAAAATCCACAGAGGAAGAAAAAAAAAAAAAACGAAAAGTGCAATGATCTCCTCAGACCAGGTGAGCCCCGTCCACAGGGTTCCCCATCAGCTCAACTCCATCAGCGCCACATCCACAATCTCCATGACAACCACTTAACATGATGACCCCCCCCCCACCATGACGACCTCTGTCACGCAGCTGTCCTCCTGGGGCCTGTAATGGAACTAATATGGCTGCTGTGAAACAACCTGTGAGACTGCGCCCACCTCCCTTTGCTCATCCTCCTTTAATTCCTCCACCCTCAAGGGGGTTAAAGCAACTAAATCTGGGGAAAGTTTCTCTCATCCAGACAATAAAAGCCACTCTATCGTGGTGGTTAAGAAACCCTTCACCTCCTGGCACAGGAATCAATTGGCTCTACAGAGCTGCTAACCAACAACCTAACATCTCTCTGGGAGTGTGGCCTGTCTCTCTCTCTCCCTTTCTCTCTCTCTCTCTCGTAGCCTGGAGGAAATTCATCTCCTCCGGCCTCCTGCTGGAAAGTTCCTTGAATGGCTGCTCTAACCCAGTTTAGGGCCCAATTGCTTGGTTATTTTGGAATTGAGCTGTTTGTGCTGAGAAATGAGAGGGTGATTGTGTGCTGCAGGAATGTGTCTGTGCTCAAGTGCATCCAGAAGTACAAGCCAAACACACACACTCACACACACTCACATACAGCTACTTAAAGCATCTCTTTGTCTCTGGGGGTTGCATAATGATTCCATGACAGCCTGTCAGACATCATATGAAATTGACTCCACAAAGCCAAAGCTCCTCTCCCTGCGCCATTATCTGATGCTGTTGATCAGCCTTTCTTATCTCTTATTACGTCGTAAAATGGCCCGGCCTGTACTGCACAAAGACTCGAATAACCAAGGATGTCAAAGTGCAGGACACAGTCAGGACCAGTTTCTGAGTGTTAAAGTCCAGTTATGGAGGCGACACCGTTCTTTAAAAGTGCCATTTTAACCTGCTCCACTAACCAGGACCAGTGTTAACTAGAAACACACATTTTCTACTTCATCCAAAGATTCAGATTGGAGCGTCCCCTCTGTGTGAAATTCAGCCTCTAGGCCTCGCAGAAAGGGCTGATAGATGTACGTTATGATGTTGTGTGTGTAAATGCGTGAATGAGTGAGTGTGTGTGTACAGGATGCACATGCATGTGTAGCACGGTGGTGTGTGACTTACCCCCGGCTGTCCCTGAGGGCTGAACATGCTCTGACAGCGTCCCACTCCTCTGAAAGCTTTACATCTACAGTCTGTTTGCTGTCACTCAAAACTCCCTCCTGTCCTCCCCTGACACACTCTCTCCTTCTTTCTACCGCTTATGTCTCTCCGTGTCATCTCCATCCTTCCTGCCTCTTCCTCTCTTCCTCCCTACTCTGTCACCTTTGTCCCTCTTTGTTTCTTCTTTCCTTCACTCCCTCCCCTCACTTCACTCGCTCTGCGTTTCACACTCTTCACTTTCTCCTCCGCTCCCTCCCTCTCTCTCATCCTTTTCTTCTCCTCCTCTCTGTCGCCCTCACCAGCGCTCCAGGAGCTTGGTATCGCTGTCTCTCAGCTGGCACAGAGAACAGGCAGACACATGGGAGGGCTGTTTTGTAATCCAGCAGGTCATACCACCCTGGCACAGCAAAGGGGGGGGTGCTGATGGGAAAGAGGGAGGGGAGGGGGAGGGGGAAGCAGGAGTGAGCAGACCCTATACTGCTACCTTCCAACCTATACCTTTCTTGCATCCCTCCGTCTGCGAGCTGATGGTCTCTCCCTTTTTTCCCACCGACGACGGGAGGTCTAGCCTCGCTACATCCTCTCTGTGCACTGAGGTTTTAGGAATGAACAGAGAAAGGGAGGGAGGAAGGAAACAAGGAAGGAAGGAAAGAGGAGAGAAAATGGAAATGGGAGGAAGTGTGTAAATGAAAGGATGGAAGAGAGGGATGGGAATGAAAGGAAAGATGAATAGATTGGCTGGGGGGAGGGATCCCCTGAAGGGTTGTAGACTGAATCAATGAAGCCTCTTAGCTCAGGAAATATTTTTAAGTATAGGAATCAAATGTATGATGAAAACGAACAAAGAGCCTGGTCATGAATTTGTGATGCTGTACACTTCAGGTTACAACCCAGCCACACAGCCGGCGCCACCGACTGTGTGTCAGTGTGTTGGAAACAGACAGACTGGCAGAGGCAGAGGGGAAAGATGGAGGTTAGGGTGCAGGGTGATTGACCAGTTGTCTGCCTCTCTGGGAGCTGTCATCTCCCCCACAGTCCATCCATTCATCCCCACTTTCACCTTCATCACCTAAGGAAGACATTGGTCTTCAACAGTCAGGAGGTTTGCATTTAATGAATTAATTTTTTTATGTTTATTAAATTCTTTTTGAGAATGAGGCTCTGCAACTTTTACACATGCTCCATGTTGTTTGGCAGATTGATAGTAGATATATCTACATGGATCTATGCATCACTGTGACCAGTGACATATAGTAATTTCATGTTAGCTTGTTTTCTGTCACTCTCATTAATTCCATTAATTGATGGTGCACCCAAGTGTCAACCCACTGTGACGTCACCCATCGGTTTGTGAGCTGCCATTTTGAAGCCTCCAGTTTGTAATTTGGATGTCGGCCATCTTGGTTTTTTGAAACCAGAAGAAACCATGTTTGGAGGAGAAGGTGGAGCTGAGGAGGAGTGAGGGGTGGAGCTGACCTGCTCTGTACTCTATCCTGATTGTGTGGTACAGTCTGTCAATCACACAGTAGCCACGCCCTAATCCACCCCCTGCTTTATGGTCTATACTTCTAGACGGAAGACCATTAAAAAAATAAATATCATGTTGTGTTGAAGACTTGAAACTAGAGACTGAGACCATAAACTCATTAGGAAAACATTTACTGAGCTAATAAATCAAGGGAGAAGTAGGGACATTTTCCCATAGACTTCAATACAATCTGACTTCTTTAACGGCCCGTGGAGTCGCCCCCTGATGGTCATTAGAGAGAATGAAGGGTTAAGATACTTCAGCAAAAGCTTCACTTTTCAGACCCAGAGTCTACGTCCATTTCTATAGACAGTCAGTGTGTGCACATCATTACTTATGTCGACTGTCAAGACTGCATCAGTGATTCTCAACCTGTGGTGGTCTAGATGGGGGATCATGAGATTATTTTCAGAGGTCACAAGATGGTTTTTAAAAATAAATGAGGTTATGGTGTAGTCAGTTTAAAACAGCATTGAATGAGTGATTGAAGTCAGTGTGTGGCAAAGCACAGGCGCTAACATTATCTTCCTACTGCAGAGTGGCTGAATGTGGAGCGGTGGCTGCTCATGAAGGAGTCTATCAGCTAAGGATGGGGACCAAGAGGAGACGAGAAGGTGAGAAACGTTACAGTAACAAGTTCAACCAAAAAACGTAAAAAAGCACAGCCAAGTGGCACAAGATCATCATTTCCGTACTTTTTCTACATCATGTGTGATAATAATCCCTGAGACGAATGGAGCAGAGAAGTGTGCTCAGTCCTCCTCTTCTGTGAAGTCTGCGTCCCGAATGTAAATACACCGCTCAGAAAAGTTGTGTCCACAGTGGACGGTCCAGCCGGGATGAGACATCAGGTGTTGGACTGCCCTATCAGAGGACACGCTGAGTGACGCTGGTCCAGGTCTGTTCCAGTCCAGCTCTGCTGTCATGAGACAGAAATCCACGGTTATTTGATGAAATAATGGTTGAGGGCGTTTTGAGCTGTTTGCTGAGCTCTTTGTTGTACACCTTCACCCTTCATTGGTCTCTGATATCAGACAGGTTGAGCTGATGTTCTGAGCAGCCTCCTTCATTCAGCCAGATAATAATAATAATAATAATATAAGAGCATAAAATGTGCACTTAATGCTGCTTTACATGACTGGTTTTAACCACAGTTTCAATGTCATAGACATTCTCAAACAGTCTATAACATTTCTAATAATCAGTCTCCATAATTCATGCCATTATTTGGCATTAAAACGTGTCTTTAATTCTGCTTTTTATATGTTTTTTGACTGATGTACACTGTTGTAATTTCATATGTTCTATGAACAGGGAGGACGGCGTCGTCGCCAACTTAGCTACACACAACAGCCCAGTTAATACATGTGAGCACATTTTAATCCGCTGTAATTGACTGAGCTCTGCCTATACGTTACAGTAGGCTGCTTCTAAATGCAGGAGTGGGATATGCTAATGTGGCTACGTCTATGTGTGTGTGTGTGATGGAATGAATAACCAGTGAACTATGAAGGAAGGTGAGCCAGAGGTATATGTGTGTGTGAGTGTGTGTAGGAGGTCGTGAGCAGCAGTCTCTTCGGCTGCTGTGAACTGTCTGGTGTTCATCTCGTCTCTGAGTGAAAAGCAGAAAAAAAGCCAGGTGGACAGACAACACAATGCAAAGATTTATCACATGACAAAAACCTAGAACCTAATGTTCCTAATCTACTGTTAATGCCTCATTACTAATATGTTGGTCAATAGTCAATAATTTCACAGGTACTTCTAAGTTTATGCATCTGTTAAATGGATAGAAATTAATTCATGGATTCAAAAGAAAACAATAAAAACCATGTCTCTGTTTCAAAACCATGCAGTTCTACGCAGGAACTATGAAAGGATGCAGAGTACAGTACACGCACAAACAGTCTCTGATGTAAAGACGGCTTCTTTTCTTCCAGATGAAGCTTCCACAGCTGAGTCCTCCATTTTGAACCGATTTCAGTCATGAACGTGAAGTGTGTTTTCTTCATTTCTAATACGCTGCCATTGGAGTTTATATTTATATTACACGCTGCTCGTATGTCACGTATGGCAGGATGCAAATCCACAGCTGTTGTTGCAGAGTGTGAGCAGTGCCTTAGAGATGATGTATCAATCCCCATCCCACCAGGGACTGTGCAGTTAGCTCCATGTTTAACTGAGCCCTCAGCTCTGATACGTACAAACTGATTCATTCATCTTTATTTACATAAAGTCAGATGTTACATATTTACGCACAGAACTTTACTAATCAGTTATTGCAGGGTCTATGTATAAGTGGACTGAGATGAAAAGTAAAGTGCTTGAAACCTGGTTGTAAAAGAAGACGGATTGTATTGTAGTCCATGGGTCTATTCCTGTCAATATCTGATGTTGGGGGAAGTTCCTATTTAATCAAGTTTTAATTTTAAATTTTAAATTTAAATTTAATAATTATACCGGTAGACTTGTTTCAATATTATTCGGGTGAACAAATTGACAAACTGTGTGTAAGTATATAAAGTTTTCAAATATAAAAAATATATTTGAAAACTCACAAAAATATCTTTAAAATATTAAATGGATCTGTAAATACCAACAATCAGACTATCAAAGACCTGAAGCAGGGTCCTATAACTTGTTAATGTAGGGTATGTTACTTGTCACTGATTATTTGGGAATAAATGGAGTGCTCTTACTTTGAAAACAGAAATGCTGTCATCCGAAAGTGGCCGAGTGACACAAGTTCATTTTTTTCAGAAAGTTTGTGTGAAAACTGTGCGTGAAATGCAAATTCACAGAGAACTGAGATCCACTAATTATTTTTTGCTTCACAAATGTCTGTTTGAATGTTGTAAATTTTGGGAAGTTAATTCACAAATGAACTGAATGTATTTTTTTATCTGTGGGATTTGTATTTGTATTTGCTGATCCATTTTATATTTGCAAGATGTTTTTGTGAGTTTACAAATTTATTTTTCATATTTTTGAAAGATGTTTTACATTTATAGATGATCTATTTGAACAAAGATTGTCGATCTGCTCACACAGATAATATTAAAACAAATCCACTTAAATACATGATTAGCAAATCAGTTATACCTGTGCCTGTACATATTAACCACCTCCCATTACTCTAGTGTAGCACTGATATGACCAGCTGTTGGTTAAACACACACAAACATAATACATGGCTCCTACGAAAAGAAGAAAGAAAGTCCAAAATATATTCAATATATGTATTCATCTTACAATAACAGCAAGTCCTCACATCTGAGAAGCTGGAACAAGACTATGTGACATTTTGTCTGATACATGGCATAAATGATTAATTATTAAATCTATTCCCTCAATCACCAAACTGATCAAAGCTCTCAGCTCTATACATCCATGCTGAAACAGTGCTCAGATGCAGCAGATATAAAAACAGAAACCTGCAAACCTTTGTCTCATTTTTAAATCTAAACGAGAAGCAGAGCTTTACTCAACACATATGAGAACACATACAGCAGACTCCTGCAGCTTCCAGCACCATACGGTGAAGCTAATGGGCACCGGGGCTCATATCGACAGGCTGCATGATTGACAGATGCACAAAGAAGCCCTGCAGTCAAGGCTGAGCCGGCTGCAGCCATATTCCATGCGGTGCCATTTACATGCCGCCATGTGTAGTAGCAGGCGGCTCGGAAACCAATTTTTGCCACTGCTCTTGTGTAACAAATTGTGTCATTAGCCTGTTTTAGCTTGGTAAGCAGCACAGGAAGGTAAGTGGCTCTGCTCGATGGAGACGACGCTGCTGGACGCCGTTCAAGAATGTGAAGTGTTTCTTTCAGCCTTAAATTCATTTACACAACATTCCTGTAGAGTTAAGCTGCACCACAATGTTTGTATGTGGCTGTGTGGTTGTGTGTATTGTGAGTGTGTTAGACAACGTATGCATGCTAGGTGTATGATTGTGCACATACATGTCATCATCTGTGTGCACCATATGTGTAGTTGCAGCTGCAGCAGGAGCTTTTGTCTCGGTGTGAGTGAGTCAGTGTGGGTGAGGGCGGCGAAATGAGGCGCTGCCTGATCCATCGTCCGCCTCATATCAACTATTGGACAGTTCATGTGAGTGTGTGTGGATATATGCAACATGATATAGGCAGGAATGAAAACAATTGCACATTAAACACTATGTATGTATTGTGCAACATGAATCAATGACTCACAAATGCAGTGTGTGTGCTTCTTCTTTCAATGCTGCACACCTGCCAACCTTGGGAAAATAGAAATATATAGAGTATCACGGTGGTGTAATGCTTAGTTCACATTCTTTGGTGCCTCCTCATAAATATATTATATGTGTGTGGCCACAAACTGGTAACAGTGAGGGAATTACATGACAATCATGTAGTACAAATGGAAAGAAATTATTGTAACATTTGTTTTCATTTTCAAGTATTTACAGTGATTTAAAAGAAAAGCATGATGCGATGTAAAACTGTATACTGCATATAATGAAAAAGCATAGTCAATGCTGAAGGGTTTTAAATCTGCATCTATCTAAAGACCATCAGGGGGCGACTCCACTGGTTGTTAAAGAAGTCAGATTGTATTGAAGTCTATGGGAAAATGTCCCTACTTCTCCCTTGATTTATTAGCTCAGTAAATGTTTTCCTAATGAGTTTATGGTCTCAGTCTCTAGTTTCAAGTCTTCAATACAACATGATGTTCAGTTTTTTAAATGTAGGTCCATTTAGAGGAAAATAGACCATAAAGCAGGGGAAGAATTAGGGCGTGGCCTCTGTGTGATTGACAGACTGTACCACCCAATCAGGATAGAGTACAGAGCAGGTCAGATCCACCCCTCACTCCTCAGCTCCACCTTCTCCTCCAAATTCTTTCTTCTGGTTTAAAAAACCAAGATGGCGACAGACAAATTACAAACTGGAGGCTTCAAAACAGCAGCTCACAAACCAATGGGTGACGTCACAGTGGGTTGACACTTGGTAGCTGCAGATACCTCACATACACACTTAGAGTTTGAACTGCTCCTGCCTGGCCTTGGATTCACTGCTGCAAAGACCCAAATATATACAGGAACTTTATTCCCTATGCTGTATGAGCACAAAATACAGAATAGGTGCACCAGGGTTACTTGTTACTTGTCTTGTTATTTTATAAGATTTGCTCTCTGGTAGCCATAATCAGTCTGTTGTTACCTGATCATTTGCATAACTATATGTAATAACTACATTATTACCTGAAGCTTCTTGGTGGTTAATTGCATTAATGTATTTTCTGCAACTACCCAAATAGAGACATTCTACTTCTACTGTCTACACTGACTCGCACATGCTCAGTGTACGTGAATAGTCATATATGATTTTTCAGTTGTGTTAGTGTCAGAGACAGAGAAAGTTATTTTACTTTTACAGTACAAATGTAGTGGTGTGGACGCAGCCGAGGACCTGCTGTTAACACCATGACCCAAATGTTAATTGCATTGCATGTTAAGAAAGGAGGATGCTTCAGCTTGTGTCGTGGGTCAACATATAGGTCACAAAGTAATTGTTCTGAAGCATTCAAAAGTTTTCTTTTGACTGACTCCTCCAATTTTAAAGGGTGATAAAGGGTAACAATAATAACCCTCTGGAAGGACAACAATGTCTGTCCCACATTCACATCACTGCAACAATGGAAAGAAAACAGCTGGCAAAAGTCGGCAAATAAACATGATTCAAATGTGTCTTCGGGGTATAACAAAACCTGGAGATTCCATCTAACCATTTAAAACCAATACTGGTCGTGGTGTTTTGTACCTTGTGGCAGTTGCGTCTTAAAACCTCTGGAAGAGAGCTACTGAAGTTGAAGAGGCTCTGAGGAGGGGGAGGAGAAGAAAGGTGTTATTTTTACAAGAACCATTGACACATCTATATACAGCACTGAACACAGCTCCTCTCTGTTTCTGTCTTGTGTGAACATATAGTGCAAGAAGGTTTTTCTTTACATTTTCTCACTCAGTGTGACGTGACAATCATTTTAGAAATTATACAATGAATTAATTTTGTACTATGGAATATAAGTATCTCTGTACAACTGCAAAGCAGTTGAATTGTGTAACATATTAGCAGTAAATACCTGATATATAATATTGGGACATTATTATTATTATTATTATTATAGTCTTTTTTAGCACCAGCTCAATAACTACAAGCTAGCAATGTTTGCAAACCAGGAAGTACTTGGTGTTGGGTTTTGTGCGTGAATCATTTGGTGCAGCATTAGTTTGAGTGTGTACCGACATTTCATCTCATTATTATCCAGGAGATTTACATTGATGAGGCCATTAGGATGCTGTAAACCCACTCCTCTGCCTGTGTTATGATTACATAAGCTAGCCACTATATTAACTCACCCATTAGGAACAAGGCTTACGGGACAGAGAAAAGAGCAGCAAGACATGGAAAGATTCCACCAACCCTGTGATGATGGATGGACCGATGATGCACTGTTAGTGTCCCTTTCTCTCATTTACTAAATGTGGCTTTTAAGTAAAAATAAGCATGTTGTTGAATTTGTTACCTGGGCTTTATTGTGTTTACTGGTGTGCAGTCTAAAAGGCTTTCCTTTAATGAAATGAAATATTTCTTGCATTGAAGACAGCCAGCAGGTTTACTGTTGGTTTAGTGCAAACACAAGATGTCTGCCTTTTAGCAGCTGAGACAGCGTACTGCACTTTCTCCTTTATTTTGGTTCATTCATTTACATCTGGTTGTTTTATTTGCTACAAGTTCAGGTTCAAGACTGAGGGAAATAGACATTTTCACTGCAGAAAATTTATCTTTATACGAAACAAAGTTATTCATGTGACCTTTACTTAGCTGTGTCTCAATTCAGGGCTTTAGTCCTCCAAAGGACCCAGTATACAAGGGTGTGGGCCTTTATGGCTGCTGTAGACTGCCAAGGCCAAACATGGCAATCTTTTTTCCAGAGAAAATTTTGGTTTTAAGGTCCTTGGTTTTAATAATTGTACCTTTAGCTGTTGAAACAATTCTGATATTTAACAGCATAATCCTCAGGCTCTCTGTTGCCATTGTTTCATTACTATGAATCTTGGGGTATGTTGATATGATATGGATATTAGGATCCACCTGTTGGAGCCTTCCTTGTCCACGAAAAGGACATAGTTCTTGGCTGCATAAAACATGTGTTATGAACCAAATGTCATAAAGAAGATATGATAAAGTCGTTTTAAAGGAAATTCACTTTCACTCATTAAAATGCAACTAGGCACGAGGGTGATCCAGTACAGATGTCACCTTAATGTTGCTTTCCATAGATGATTATTTAAGATGATCTATACAAACTATATATTAAGTAATAAAACTTAATATATAGTTTGTTCAAACCCATTCAAACTAGAATCACCATCTCACAGTCATATCCCTCCACCGACCAGCCAAGCTCCTGAGTTATGGCTTTGAATAATGACTGCAAGTGTTTTATGATGTCACAGTGAAGTTGACCTTTTGTTATCACTCCATTTCATCCTTATATACATTTGTGTTAAATTGTGTCATAATTTGAGTTATGGCCATAATCATGTTTTGTGAGGTCAAATTGACCTGTGACCTTGACCACCAAAATCTGATCAACTCATCCTTGAGAGAATGTTTGTGCCAGATGTAATGAAATTCCCACAGGGCATTCCTGATAAATTGCATTCACAAGAACGCAAGGTCATCATGACCTTGACTTTTGACCTTTGGCCACCAAAACAGAATTAGGATCCTTGGATCCTTGTGGATTTGTACTATTCTATATGCACCCTTAAAGCTCAGATTATTGTTGATACAGTAGCTCTTGTTTCATTACCCAGTGTAGAATGGCTCTCCCCAAATCTTGCTTAAAGACTATTATTATTTCAGATGATATTGCCCATATTTAATTCAGATTCTGAAATTACCACAAAACCAATCTGGGGCCATGTAATAATCCAAAATAGGAATACTTTTCACATAGCACAGAGAGAAACCAGAGGTGAATATCAGCCCTGCAGCGCATTTTAGCTCCAGCAGGTTAATCCAACCGTGACCACACCTTTCCAGTGAAAAAAAAGATCCTGTTAAGTGTGTTAATATTCATTTTATAGCAAATCTGCTCTTATATTCGAAGAGGTTGAGAAGAGAAAATAGGGAGGAATATAACCTGATCACTGCTACTCATCGAGGCTCGAGTATGAACCCATAAGAGGCTCTTCACAGAGTGGCTGAGTCACACAGGGCACAGAGGAGGAAGACTTGTAAAAGCTACTGTAGGGGCGGTTAGAAAGCCGAGGCCACTGGCAGAGCAATTAAAGATGAGGGAGATAAACTGGAGCAGTATGAAGTGGATGTCTTCATCAGTGTGCTTACTGATTCTCTCATGTTCTACGTGGCTACAGGCAGCAAGCAAACAAAGAAGCTCAATTACTGCCTTTGAGTTAGATTAGGTGTTTGTGTAATTAGTTTTATTTTCAGTCTCATTTTTGTCGAGTTTATTCAACATGAGAATAATGTGAATATATTAATATTATCCTGTGTTGTCTGAGCACACATGATAAAATAACATATATTAGAATACATATTGAAATGGCTGATGCACCATGTATCATGTATGATTGTCAGCAGCAGCTGAACAAGCAGACGTGGAGGCTGGGTGGTGGTATTGTGTTCTCAGTGACCGCCTGTGAAAGCAGGTAGAGTCTGCAGCCACTGAAGCAGCTTAATGTATAGAGATGATGTTTGAATCAACAACAGTGCTTTTTGCAAATGTGTGTAGGTGTGTGGTTGATAATAAGCCATTCAGGATGATGGTAATGGCCCCTAATACTTTCACTACACAATTCACTGTGACACTAAAACAGTGCACCGTCTTTAAAATCTGCTAAAATCCACAACAGTCTTGTGAATGGCTGGAAAATGTTGCAGTAAATTGTAATTTCTTGATGATCAAATATAGAGTGAAAGCTGCAGCTGACAGTAGAGAGGCTGCTCCTCCTCTGTTTTTGAAAGACAATAGAAATATCAAATATACACTGTATATGTAGATTTGTTTTATCAACAATATAATGACCATATAGAATTATTTCTCAGTCTTTCTATTAGAATACAACCAGAAAATACAGGAAATATTCAGTATGACCTCCCCTCACACTGGAGCAATAGCAGGAACCTGGCTCTTCAACCTAAATGGAATGGAGCCATAATTAATGTCTTTGCTAACACCTGTATTTGTATTTGACTATTTCATGTCAACATGATGCTGTGAAAAAGGTCCATTACACCAGGTTTGTGAAAGACATGCTTGAGCCTTACAGACACATGTTGTATGAGGTTAACTCACTGGAACCTGCTAATATGAATAAGACCAACTTTCAATCACATCATTTCATCTAAAATGACAAAGATCACAGAATCTGACAGACATAAAATCATCATTTAGCCTGAAGGCCACTGTCAAAGTGAACTCAACAAACAAACAGGATACTCAAGATGTGGTATTCAAGCTGTTCTAAAGACAATAATCAGGAGAGGTCAAGGACAAAAAAAGGACTGGGAGGTCAAGAAAATTGTCAAAATCTGATGAGAAGTTTCTCAGAGTTTCTTCTTTGAGAGAAGAAGAAGTCCAGCAAGGACCTGGCTCAGCATCTGGCAGCTTCATCAGGATGAAGCCAAGTTGAACCTTCTACAGTCTGAAGAAGCTGATCAGGAATGAGCTTTGTGGAAGGGCAGCAGAAAGAAACAACTTTTTCAGAAGGGGAACAGGGTGAAAAGGCTAAGATATGCTAAAGCTCACAAAGACTGGAATGAAGTCTTGGAATGAAGATTGGAATCAGTGGAAAAGAGTATGATGGAGTAATGAATCCAAGTTTGATGTTTTTGGGTCCAATCATCACCAATATGTGAGAAGAAGAGTTGGAGAGAGATGAAGAATGATGCTTGAGGCCTTCAGTGAATCATGGTGGAGGCTCTGTCCTGGTCTGCTGCTGCATTGATGGGATCATGATGATTAATTCATCATGTCATTCCTTCTGGATAGAGCCTCAATGGGAATGGTTTTATTTTTCAGCATGATAATGATCCCAAGCTCACTGCTAATACAGTGAAATCATTTAGAGAGAAAACAGCTGATGAAACACTGACAGTCACAGACTGACCTCCACAGAGTCCACAGCTGAATATTATAGAGGCAGAATGGAATCAGCTGGACAGAGAGAGAAATAAAAGACAGCCTCAATCTCAAGAAAAACTCTGAAGTACTGAAAGAACCTGGTATAATAGACCAGAAGATGACTTCAGAAAACTTCAGGACAGTCTGAAGAGTTCAAGATGTGCTTAGCACCAAGGGAGGTCACAGTAAATACTGACTTTTACCTGTAGAAGCCATTTTGTTCTGAAAATTGTGTTGTTGTTTTTTTTTTTTTTTTGTGTGTGTGTAGATATTTCCAACATTTTCTGTTTGTATCTTAATAAAGAGAAAGAGAAAGAGAAAAATAAATATGGATGTCATTAAAACTTTGTTAAAACAACAAAGCTTGTAGTGGCCTCAGAGTTTTGCACAGTACTGTATATATGTAATACAGAGTTGCTTGTATTTCAAAATTTTAAAATCTATAATTTATTTTCCCCTCTTCTAAAATTATTATTAATAAATGGATAATAATTAAAATGCCATAACAGCGACACCTGCGGGTCAAGGAAGTGGGGGCAGTCTGTGTGAAGGGGGGGCAAATAAAGATGGGCTCCTACTGTCCTCAGTACAGGATCTCTTATATCAATTTAATGTACTTCATTTTTATGCTGTTCTCTTATTGGCCAAAATCATAGAATGACGCTGATTGACCAATCAGTGAACAGAATACAGTGCTGACATCATGTTGGTCCTTTGATCATTTCCATATCTCCTCTTCAGTTCTCTGCCACTGTTTTGTATGAGACTGTGATTCACTCAGGATCATCACATTAGAAAAAAAACTAGTTTTAAACACCACAAAAAAATGGAGACCATTCAGACCGAATTAAAAAAATACCAGATGAGATGTACACACGTAGTATATGATAAGATTACAACATTTTGAATCCTGAAGTGCCATGTGATTTGCTAAAATTTGCTTAAGGAGATTGAAATCCATTATGGAAAATATATTACAATAATTATATATGTATGATGAATACAAGGATTTGTTTGTTTGTTTTTGTTTTTTTGTTTTTTTGGCAGTTTTTGGCAGCTAGCTAAAGGTAAGATTCACCTGATGCAAACTGTGACTAAAAGCTTTCTCAGCCTCTGCAGCAGATAGATCAGTGTTTCTCAAACATCTTTTTCAGATGAAGGACAATTTAGCCACTAGAATGAAACTCACAGACCAATTCCCCAAACGGCCTCAAAACCACTAGGTCAACTTCAGCACTACTGTAGCAGGATATGACATGAAAAATCTTCACCTCTTAACTTAATTTAATATTTTTTTCATTTTGATGTCTTTATTGGATAGAGCAGTGGAAACAGGAAGTGCAAGAATAGAACATAATTAGTTTAACAGTTTTAGTTTTAGTTCAACTGTAGACTGGTGTTGCTACAAGAGAACACATTGTCACAAAACAGGTATGGTCAAGAAAATAACAACACTGTAAAACAATAGGTTCAAATAAGAGTGTTTTAATTTACATATTCAATACATTAATATTGAAAACAACACATATATATTCCCCATTACACAGCTCATCACATATGGTCACTCTCAGAAACACTGAATGTAAAACGTGATATCATAAACCTTTGGTTCCTATTTACCCTGATGTTCATCAACACTTTTTAAATCCATAAATGGAACTAAATGTTGATAAATGTGCTTGTCTCTCCAGGCACATATATTTGGCAAAGGCAACGATTCACAATAAAATCTAAAGTGTTTTTTATTGCATGTTTCTATCTTCAAGTTTTTCAGGAAACCCTTAGGCTTTAAAGGATGCGTTGAGTCTTAATGGGTTAAGCTAACAGTGAGGTTGGATATTTAACAAACATACAGTCTTAGCAGAGTGACCTGCCTACTGCCACATATGTTTTGGGTATTGGGTTTATCAAGGGCTTAGGGGAAATACTGCACACCTGGATAACTGCCATTCTGGTGTTTCATTAGATTCTGAAAACATGCTCTTTAAATATGTTTTATGATTATTCATAACACTAGTTCAATAAATAAATTATTACTGCTGTGGTAGCACTGTGTTATATCAGTGCAATGTGACCACAGCAGTGCCATAAAGTTGACAGTGGAACACAGAGAATTACATCAGCTGGTCTCATTTTACATGTGTAGCTACTCTGGGCTGAGCTGACCCAGCTCTTAACAAGGTCTCATTACTCCCCATCAGTATTACCAGTGCTTGTAACTCTGTGTTGTATGGTTTGTCATTGCAAGAATCCCACCCCCACCTCCCCCCAAAAAATACTCATCTCTTGCTCTTTCTGTGGCTAACCACATCAACCTCTTTGTGCATATTTTATTATTATTACATACAGTGTGATTCATCAAGGTGGTGATCAATATAAATGTCATTAGCTATATCTGCATTGTCATCATCATCATCATCATCACCAGTAAGAGAATCAACATCATCCATGAGTCAGGTCACTGTGCCATCAGGTTGAAGAATACTGTATGATCAATCTGGCCTTTAATTAAATGAAAGTAGAACTGATCCTGAAATGACATTTGGAAGTCGTCCAGAGACACAAACCCTGTGCTTCTGAGCTCATGACAACATCTGTCTCTCTCCACAGTTTAGTGTCTAATGAAGCAAATACGACACAAAATACTTCTTAATGACAAATTTGCATAAGCAATTATTATTCATGAGCGACTGCTGCATTCGTCAAACTATGTTCCCCCAACCACATTTACACATGTACAATAAGCCTCCTTCACAGCAGACTAAATATAAACATTGGTGGCTGAATTCCATTTAGCTGCTTCAGTTTCAGGATCCCGGTGTTGGTCTTTGTCACACTGCCGTGACAAGTGCCACAGGAAGTGACACTTGAGTGCGTGAGTTCTAGAGGCTTTGTTCTACAGTGATGATATTAACAGGGATAGTGGGTGAAAAGGTGTAACTGCTAATATACTAACCAACATAGCACCAATCACACAGTAGCTGTCAGTTTCTGACTCATACAGTTTTCTGTTTCTATGTTGTTGTTGCTGCTGCTGCTTTTTTGGTCTGTGTTTTAGTGCAGTTGGTTCGCCTTTGGAGACACCCAATACAGATTTTCACAAATAAGCCCTGACCTGTAGATGTAAATCAAAATGCTTCCGAGGTAGTATAGTAATCACATGACAGTTCCCTTTAGTTAAATGGAGCATTGCAGCCTCTTTTAACTCATTGTTTTGGTTTTTACGTCCTGTAAAAACATTGCTCAATCTTTTTTCCAATGGCAGTGACAGTGAAAAAAACTGAAAAAAAACTCAAAATAACTTTATTTATCTGTTAGGAACTTAATTTGTGTAAAAGCATCAGTACAAATACACAATCAGAGATGACAACAAACAAATACAGCTTAGCTATTGTACAGTTGAAGTGTGGTCAAAAAAGTCAGGTCAAACCTCAGGCTAACTCAGGCATTAATGAGTCTGATGGATGCGTGTACAAAAATAAGTATCTATTTGCTAATAAACTTGCCATAAAGTGACCAAAAAATCTGTTAATGGAGGTTTACAGTAGAGATCACAGCAGACAGAGCAACAGAAAGCCTGCTGTTTGTCCAGACCCTGCTTCACAACCTGCCCCCAACACAGCTCTGATGGGTGAGGACACTCACAGCCAGCACAGAATCATCAGTTCATAGTTTAAGGGCCGTTTATCAGATGATGTTGATCTCTGATGTTGTTAGCACTCCATCTACTGTTTATTACTAACTTTGTGTATACAACTTAACTGGTTATTATTCAATAATACTCTGCAAAAAGAATGTGAACAATTAGACGTTCACTGAGAAAATCTATTTGAAAGCCTTTTAGTGTTTTCCTGCAAATTGTGAAGGCACTCAGCCACTGTAACATATCTGTGTATATTCAATGGAATCAAATATTGAGATAGGTAGTGCTGAGTTGAGAAGTCATCAAAAAGAGGAACCGAATGCCTTCATGACATGAGACGTGTTATTGTCTGAAGATTCTACAGCATTAAACAGTTGCAGCAATCAATGTCAGTCAGCAACTTGAGATGTTTTGCATTTTGCTGCTTCATGCCTGAATGTGCATCAAGAAACACCATGGAAACAATCAATCAAGACTGGCAACACGCAGGGCAGCAAATTACCCCACTGAGAAGCACAGTGCATCTGACTGCATCTGTATTTTTCATGATCTAAACTGTCAGTTGGTTTGAGAGAGACGACATCTCCGGTTCCATCCTGCATATTTCTCTGGAGCATTTGGACCCAGTTAAGTCTTAGGATTTACAAAAAGATAACACCACAACACTGTGGAAATCCTGCTGATGTCTGCAGTGATATTTTATTTGTTTTTAAGATTGTGGTGCTCTCACTGTGAAGTCCAGACTGGGCAGTGATCTGCAGAGTCACTGCAGGCATCACAGTCTCTACAGTTTTGTTCTGTAATATAATAAACCATATTAAAGGAATAACACATGTACATTTTATTAAGGTATTTCCCTCGGTGCTGTGCTTCATCTGTTTGTTACCGAGAGGCTTCAGAGTGTCTGTGATTCTGAGAGGCAGGAACACAGGATCAGTGCGGGTCTGACTGCCTGGCACAGAGAAACGGCTGAATCACTGGAGCGTGTCTGTGGGCCAAACACGTGCTGGAAAACACACACACAAACATACACACACACACACACACACATTCACTCTGTCTCCCAGAGTCTCACAGACACGCACCTTATGAATACTATACATTTTCACCTTTTATAACCACATCCTTGAAACATGGGCCCTGTGAGATGGTTTTGATGATGCACAGGTATCAGGGAAAACAGACTTCTTTCTCTGTAGTTTTGTTTTATAGCAAAATATGGTTTGTTGTATTAATAATAGTCATGGTTCCAGTTATTACCACATTATAAATTATTCCATTTTAAAAGTCCATATTTTAACTCTTCCAGTGTTCTCTCTCTCTCTCTGTTGATCTCCATATAAACCAAAAACCATCTGAGTGTAATTTTACATCTCCTCTCTCAGGCTTCTTTCTGGAGCAATGAGTCAATCAGAAGAGAGAATCTGAGTCTCTCTTCTGATTGGCTGATATTTCAAGTAAACATTCAGAGAAACCAAATCCTGCAAGGTTGGATGATGGGTCCAGGTGGGCTTGGGGGCGTGACTGAGGGCTGAGACTATTTTGTCCTGACCACATGGAGGTCTACCTTTAGACTGTATGGGCCTTTAAAAATACTTTTTATTAACACTTCAGTCTGTCTTGGTTTGTGACTAAACAAAACTTTTGACTCAAAATATATTACTTATCTCATTTAGACGATATACTTATCTTATGATAACATGATAAATCAGTATATAACATCATCTAATTTGGCTAGAAAACAATGATCTGTTAATGTGGTTTAATTAAAGGTAAAAACACTTGTTTGCTTTCTAGTTGAAAGTTAGGCAAGAAGATTGATGCTAAAAATGCTACAGCTTAACTTAGCATAAAGACTGGGAACGGGGATAAGTTGTGGTTTTATGGGGGCTATATCTTGGACTATCTCTACACTGGTTGCCTTGGCAACAAGATTTCAGGCAGTCTGGCACCTATCCCCACAAAGAACTGTGAGTTGTTTTCGCACAACCGTTTTTGCAGAGATGAAACAGATTAGATCTGTTGTGTTAATTAGTGAGCTGTGGAGGCGCTGGTACAAGGATTTAGTTCACGTTAGGCCGGTGTTTGTGCTAAGCTAAGCTAAACTAAGCTAAGTTAACCAGCTGCTGGTTGTATTTCCTATGGAGACGTGAGATTCATTTTTGGATCAGACCAGACTGATATCTATACCCATTTATCCTGTTCAGGGTCCCAAGTGCAGGTCACTTTTAATGCATTATGGGTAAATCTGGACAGGTAACCTGACTGTTACAACCACTCAATCAAAAGTCAATATACACACTTGAAAAAATGCCACCAATTGTGATTAAGATACTGTGAATAAGAGACAATAAATAAATTAAAGACAGTAGTTTATGATTGTATACAGATAATTTTAGAGCTGCAAAATCTCATCAGCTTTTATTTTTTAGCATAAATCAATAAACCAATGTAACAGCAAACAAAACTCAAACCTCTGCTTAATCTTTCTCACATAAATCACAGAAATAAACCGTGCAGAATCCTGGAAGAGCTGCAGTCATGATCATAAACGTGACAAATGTTTATAGTAGCAACACCCTAAAAAAAGCGAAACCCCCAGTCATCATCATAAAGCAGGAAATCAAAACTGCAATCACCAAGGAGAGCGGAGGATAAGGGAGACGTTTATACAGAGACAAGGGTGGATTCATCGAGAGAAAGATTCAGGGATGTAAAGAGAGAGGTGGAAACAGAGAAACAGAAAGAGCGAGACACAAAGAGAGAGGGGCGAGAGGGGGAGGTGCAGCAGACTATAGGCTAAAACCGACTGCTGTGTTTAATTGCTGTAAAATAGGCAATAAGCTTCTCTTCCCACCTACTCTTAGCGTTGTTAATATGCTGTTCGCCTCTCCTCCTCCTCCTCCTCCTCACTGCCAGTCCCCCGACACACACACACACACACACACACACACACACACACACACACACACACACACACAGAGAGAGACTATTTATGTGCATTTACTAATGTACATATGCATGCACACACATATGCTGTAGTAGTAACCCATTCAAGTGCAGGCTTAGGTTTACATTTATGGAAAGTCAAAAGGGTCAAATTGGCATACACAGGCTGTCCACACACACACACACACACACACACACACACACACACACACACACACACAGAGACACGGTGTCTGTGTGTGTTTCAAGCATTAAGCAGCTGGGAGTTTGAGGAGCTCTGACAAGTTTGGGCTGTTCAGTAGCTGCTTCCTGCCTGAGAGCAGCCGTTATGCAACAAAGGTGCTGCTGCTGCTCCTGCTGCGCATCCACCTTAATTCTCCTCTAGGTTCCCTCCTAACTCCCTGCACGCGCACACACACACACACACACACACACACACACACACACACACACACACACACACACACACACACACGCATGCACATACACACAAATACACATATGAGGATGCAATTTTTCAAACATGCATTCAGTTCTGTTTCTCTCCCCCTCAGGTTGCCTCCCTCACAATCCAACCTCCTTCCCACCCTCCCTCCCTCCCACCTTCCCTCGCTCCCACTCCCCTGCATGTTAACTGAGCCAAAGGATGCTGAAGGCTTTAATCAACGCTGCACAATGCACACGGGGCTCTGTGGTGGAGTTCGCTCTCCACTCCTTCCTCTCTGCTCATGTGTCAATTCTGGGATCTTCCTGCATGAGACCAAAATCAGAAAGGATTCAGATGGTTAATCAACACTGTAGAAGTCATAGAGCTCATATAACCAGTCAACAAGGCTCAACACAGACCTCAACACTCTCTAGATCTTAACATTTATCAACCACTATCAATGAACTGATGGAAATCATCTACCTTTATTTAACAGTGAAATGTGAAATTCTAACAGCTCTAAAAAGACAGATTTGTTTCATCACCAATATACTATATTTACTTTGTTTGTAATATGGGTCCTGATTTTAAAATAGCACACTATGAACTATTAATAGAGAGATGCTCACAATACCACTTCACTTTTACGAAGGGCCTGGTGCACAGTCAACTGTCACTCTTTTTTTGAATCACAGCTTCTTTTTTTTTTTTTTTAAACCGCTGCACCACCTTCACCATGTCTCCTCAAACTGATGCTTAAGAACTAATTCACAACAGCAAATACATAAAAAAGACACACACAAGAGTCAAAATGCTGGATTTGCACAGCCACCATTCACCCCTGTACAAATGTGTTGTTGTTAGGTGCAGTAGTGTGTGTGTGTGTGTGTGTGTGTGTGTGTGTGTGTGTGGGTGTGTGTGTGTGTGGGGGTGAGTGTGTGTGTGTATATTGTGTGTCCTCTGACCTCCCCTTTTCTCCAGCAGGTGACTGACACAGCTGAACCTGTTTCATCCATCAGGAGCTGGAGTATGAAGGTGTGTTTGTGGTCCCCTCGTCCGTGGCTCAGTGCACCAGTGTTTTTCCATGACTGATATAATAATACTTAAACCAGTCTTTGGCTATTGTGGTGTTGGTCGTTTTTTCTAAGTCGGTGGAAATTTTAGTTTCCCAGTGGTTCACTGTTGTTTTTCTGTTTCTGTGGTTTTGATCATAAAAATCCCCTTTTTTCTTTTGCTGAATCTGTTTCTTCTTTCTTTTTGTTTTGCCTGGTGTACAAGTTTCATTTATTGTTTCTTCACCTAACCCCTGGATTCTAGGGGAACATATCTAACAGGAACAGGAACATACTGCCTGCTTGTATGTATGTGTGGTGGCTTTACTGTGTGTGTTCTCACTAGCTCTGTGTGTCTGTCTACACAGAATTTGCAGGTAACTGGAATGTTGAATTTCCTTAAATTAAGTTCTGATTTATTTTTGACAGAAAATGTTATTGTCTCCACATGAAGCTGTTAAAAAGGTTAAATAATATATTAATGATTCTGTCACATTCAAGCCAGACATTGAAACCATAGTGGAAGGTGTGAGTTTTGTGTAATGCTGCTGGTACAAAAACAAAACGACAAATGATGTCAGCAAGTCTGTTCTCTCTGTTTTACTGTCGTGTGTGCACATCATGCGTGAAGTGTATCAGGCAGTGTGTCCACTCTGGCCTGTTACCATAGGTACAGTCCATTTGTGAGCTTTATTGTACAGCATGGATCATATCTCACTAACAGAGAGACATCAGGAGTCAGATGATCATGTGGTTTCTGGACTGTTCACTCTCAGAAGCTCCTCTGTTGGTTCTTTAACAAAAAAAAAAACAAACAAGCATACTGAACATGAAGAGTGAAGGATCTTATACCAATATACCAATACCAATGTTTTACTACTCTAACATTAAAGCCAGTGGGCCCATTATTACAGTGCTTAATCTTTAATGCTCCACATGTGCCTGGATAGTTAGTTAATATCACAGACATCGTATAGATTATACGGTTTAATGACACACTGCATTAAATTATAACGTCCAACGTTAACGGACTGCCCTCGAATTTAATGTCCGTCTGGTTTCACGACACTTGTTTAGTAACTGATTCTTTACTTCCCTTTTTATTGAGCCTCGGTTTTTTATGTAACATTAGAATACAGCATTTAACTCTTTATAGCCAATGATAAAAAAAAAAAAGTTTTGGTGACTTTGACCCAAAATAAGATTTTTATCACATATCAAGTAGCAGGGCCGTGCACAAAAAAGGCACCTCTCTGATAATTATCTGTAGGAAAATAAAGTTACATACATAAATAACATCTCTTACATATTTAATAATTTTAATACCCAAACACTTATGTAAATGTGTAACTGTCACACTGTAAAAACAAACTACTCTCCAAACTACAATGTAGACCAATGTCCAGGTGCAACAATTGGGTTGATTGGTTTAATTTCCCTAAAATATATCAACAGTGTATCTTGCTCTTTAAGGGCCTGACCATGTAGTTAATTTTTCTGAAGCCACATTTAAAAACTAAAATACAAAATATAAATATACAACACAACAACAGTGTGCTTGTGTCAGTGCAGCACAAACGACATACAGTATACAGGAGACTGGTTGTTTCAGGAATGAGATATTTATCTTTTCCAAAGTTGTCACTATTGTCTGTCTTCAGGCAGTGACAGCTGGGTATGATAAAAAAGCACCATAAGTTTCCAAACCATCTCCAGTGCTGTTTTACATCAGCTGTGGCATAAGAAAAATAAGAGCTGGAACATTTCCAAGACGGACACCTTTAAATTTATTTGCTGACACTGCACGGCGTTTCCTGGAGAGAGTAAATAATCACGTTTTTGTGCACTTGTGACACTTCGTCATAACCTAAACCACAGCTCCTTTGTTGTATTCATCATCCTCCAACCTCGCCCCCACCCCCTGTCTCCCTCACCTCTCTGCTGCCTTCAATCACGTTCTCCTCGTCTACAGCTCTAACAAAAACAAGCAGTGCTCCTTAACAGTTTTCAGGTCTAACTTGCAGTCTTTAGCAGACCTCTCCAGGGAGAAGCCTCTCATTGTGTAACAAGCTGTCTGCCTGTCACTGTGCTGTGTGTAGGTGCAGCACAAGCCCGCTTCCATAAATGAATATTTCACTGCTTGAAAAAAATATCCCTGTGTAGATTGAACAGAGGTAAGAGAGGTTGAAGGATGGAGGGATGGAGCACTAACATTCCCCAATGAACAGCAAAACCAGAATCAATTTACTTGTGCGGTGTAACCTCTGGTAGAGCTCATGAGATTTTACTCACAGCTCCTTCAAACTAAAATGCAAACATAAATTCACACTAGTGTTTGAGTAATACCTGACAGCTAGCTACAGTGTGTTAGCATGCCACCGTAGCTTAGCATTCTATAGGGTTTAGAGGTTTCTCTAAACAGTGAGTCAGTCCCCATAGACTCCCATGTTAAAATGTCCAACTTTACTGCAACGAAAACTGTTTTGGTCTCTGTAGCCAATTTTCTCGTTCATAGCAACTGTACAGGGTTGAAATTTTATATAACTCACCTGTTTACATTTTATTAAGACTTAAAGTTATGATAGTTGAGGGTGTGGAAACTCTCCAACTCTTTAACAACTTTTGGATTATCTTGGAGTTAGGGGGCGGAGTCAGACACTCCCAAGATGGCAACAGTGGAGCAGCTCACTTAGAGCTTCAAAACCACTCAGAAACCTGTGTGTGACGTCACTGAGGCTCATCTTTATTTACAGTCTGTGAAGGGACATTCCTGTGACAGTGATTTGTTCAGGGGATAACAGTGCAGTCCCTTATCGTTTTCAAAAAGATGAGAAAATTGCAAAAGTATTGCAACATATTGTATTTATTGGTGGAAACTTGCACAGTAAGAAAAACACATATCAGGATATGACTGAATGGGTTTTTTTACACAGTCCAAACATCCTGGCATCATCTTCTATTCATGGAGTGTCTTATTATTATTATCATGTGTTGTGCCATGGTCCGTTGATTCATTTGGGCTAAAAAATTGGAAAAATGGAAGTGAAGAGGCTGGGACAACATCATCCAAACAACAATCAAATAACACAAAGGACAAACAACAAAACTAAAAGGAAAGGAAAATGACAAAACTAAGTTTTCAGTAAATAATATATAAGTTGCAATGAAAGGATTGACTAACGCAAGAGTAGCTAACGCTGGAGATACACAGCAACACGTAGCCAGTGTGAAGACAGTTCACTTTTCTGTTCCCCATGCTGCGTTTTGGACGACCCAAAATGCTGCTGTAACATGGTATCTCTGATGTGATGCTGTTGCAGGTCAATCATGAACTATTAATGAGCGTAACGCATTTGTTTGCTGGCCCACCCAGCATCATCACCGGCCAACACTGCATATGTTAAATATGTCAGTGATAACATCAGCTAGTTGACTGGCACGTGGTGTTAGTGTACGGCCGAGGATGCAGCAGCTTCACTCATCTTCGCTCAGAGCAGGACTCCTCTCACGTCCTGTGGATACTGACAGCGGCAGGTCGGCTGGAAGCGGAGTAGACTTAACAGCTGACTCTTTGTTGGGGAGATCAAAGCTAGTATCAAATGTATTAAGCTCATCTGCCAACGTGTCCTCACATATGGTGGGAGCCTGTGATGTTCTGGATCTCCTGCCACATATCCCCGGTGTTGTTGGCGTTGAGGTCTCTCTTCAGTCTCCTTGATGCCATAAGCTTTCAGTCTACCTCGTTTATTATGCTTCCTTGTCACATGACTGACAGAAATATGATCTGATAAACTGAAAGACCAAACTGAGGACAGGGAAGGGGGCTGTGTAGCTGACAGGATTGTCCACGTTACTACTTTTTTTTGCATCTGGAGGAAACAGCAGAAACAAACATACTGGTGAATCTATCTGCTGTCTTATATGTATATGTTCCACCCTGTCCAGTTGAATGCACATCAAGTGGATGTGATCGTCCTCAACACAAATATGAATTTTTGCAGCTCTTTTCCAACTCAATAATGGTCAGCTAGTTTAATATGAGAGATTGTTATCATGGCTGTAGTGTCTGGGGACGGGCTGGGGATGTACAGAGAGGCTTGCAGGGCTCATTTCAGAGAGCAGGCAGACTGTCAGCCACAGTGAATCCTATAAGCTCATCAGGCTCTCAGAGGTATAGATGCGTCACACTGTTTTTCATCTTTCAAATCCTTACTTTAGTATATTACATGCACTGGTTCTTACATGTCTGCATTGCATGTACAGTCTTATGATACAAGGTGTGTCCAACGTGTGATACGGCTGAATCAGGTTTACACTCTGTAACGACCCCCAGACCAGCACTTCCTCTCCTCTTTAAAGTGCCAGCACTATTGCTGACATATTGGCCTGTTTCCTGCTACAGGTTATGGTCAGTGTAAGGACTCGAAATGTGATCTGGATGCTATTAACGTGGTGTAAGTGTTTCCAGGGGTGGAGACAAAACGTGACATTACAGGCCCCACTTAAAGGGGAAAAATGCTCACAAATTGACTCTTCTTTGTTGCCATAAAGGCTCACAATTAACTGTCCATGACCGACAGTGTAGAAGAAGAGAAATCATCTTTTCTTCCTCTTTGTTCATTAGCATTGTGATGCATGACGTGCAAATGAAGCACGTGTGACTCAGAACAGGAGAAATATTCCACCGAGGCTTTTTTCAAAAGCACAAAATAGGCTTTGACGCCGCCGCTTCTCGCCAAGGAGATGCTCCCGAACCTCAAACAAAGCCCTAACAATGCAATCAAAACACCATTGCTTGCTTCAAAGCCAGCTGGTATAAAATGCCTCATTGCCTCCATGCCTGTAAGTCCTGTCTAAATATGTGCCGCCACATTTGCCCCCCCCTCCCCACACTTTTTTTCTCCCCTGCATCTCATGGATCTCCTCTCTTTCTCACAAATTTTATTCACAGTTTGCATTCAGTGATCTGAAGGAAGATAAATAGAATATTTGGCTCCTCGTTAAAGCTGTGGGGCCGAGCGAGCTGCAGCGGCGCTGCTGCCACCGCCGCCACCGCTGTGCCCGTGATTTGTCACCATTTCACAGCAGCAAGGGCAGCTATTTGGGTGAAATTATGGGGCTATTGATTGCTGAAAGAGAGAAGTTTTACTAAGAGCAGCAGAGCAGGACCAGAGGCAGCCTGGAAGAGCAGAGTACTCCCACTTCATTAGCGTGTAGTGTGTTAGCTACCCACCTCCTCCAGCCTGCTCTCTCCTTTCATAGTCTATTTACCCACCATCCGTCATTTCCTTTCTTCTTTACCTTTTCTCATATGTACTTGACCTCACATACAGTTTCACAATAACATTATTCCTTCATTTGCTAAAACACCTCCTTTTTTTCTCTTGAAAAGCCAATATGATTCATCTGAGCCTGGAGACATCAGCTGTGTCTGTCTTATTTCTCTCTCTGTTGCTCTCAACTCTGCCTCCCTTTTTTTTTTTTTTTTTTTATCTCTCTCCTTTTACTTGAAACTTTAAAGCTGTAATTTGTGCATCATCCCAAAAAGCTTATTATTAAATTCAGCCTCTTTTCAGTTGCTCTCTCATTCTTTTGTCAAGGAACACAATTTTGCGTCACGCCTCAAGGTAGGCTAAATTGCAGAGACACACACTGATGAGGGCTGAGCCCAACTCTGGAGTTTATTGCTCCCATATTTTTTTAGAGTGTGATCCAACCCAATCACAGCATGTGGTGTTTTCTGTGATGGACTGGAGGACTGCTTAGGGCAGCAGGGAAGCAGGCAGACAGACATTCTCCGTCAGTGTCAGATGCTGAAACCCAATTGTCTGTATCCTCCCAGATATTGCATAACATGCAGCGAGAGGGCTGGAGCAGCCGCAGTAATTAGCCCATTAACCCTAATGTGTCTAAATCATCTGGACAGGGAAATGGCTTAATGTAGAGCACAAGCAGACATTCCACTTTACAGGACCTGCTTCAGCTTGAAAACACACGTTATGACAGACATAAACCAACCTTTACTCCACGTGAACTCCAACTGAGGTTATTCCTCTGCTTTCACTACAGCTGAGTAATTTGAGAAATTGAGTAGTTACTTTTTAATAGTTTTACAGTAAATTTAATAACTGGTTCATGTGTTAAGACAACAATGTGTTATGACAGGAACACACTGGATGAAGACACTGCAGAGCGTCTTGTGTTTCATTTCAGCGCCCATGTTAATGGATTAGAGCGAGCCCACTGTCTGCACCTTCGCTGCTGTCTGCTCTAGACGTTTGGTGTCTCAGAAAAACACACAGAAAAGTCCTGTTGACAGTCATTTTGATTTCATACCAGCAATGTCACACAAAAACTTTTCCACAATAGTTTCTAATCTGATATATAGTACAAACATGAATACATTTAAACATTTTTATCCATTTTAGCAGCTGCATGTGGAGACAGTGACAATTTCGAGACATTTTCTGTTAAAAAGTAAATGGGAAATTAATTTGAAATAAAGACAAACTGAACATTTAAGCATGCTGCAAACGCTGTATAAAGAGACAGAGCTGCAGCAGCAGTAAAACACCAGACACACAGCCAGTGTGAACATACAGGCGTGTCTCCCTGCAGCAGATCAGCAACAGCAGATGCGACGCGCATGTCACGCAACCAGTGTGTTCGCACTGTTAGTGTGTCTCAGAACCAACTAAGAGACACACTCTCAGTCTGCCTCTCTGCCTGTTATTCAAACAGGGTAACAGGACATTTGTTGGGGACTATTTTCAGCCATGGATTAAGTTAAACAGTTGGTGATTCTAGTTCATATTCCAGCAGCAGGACTGTGTGTGTGGCTGAGTCAAAGTATCAGACAGTGTGTGTTCGTGGTAATGAAGGAACATGTTCTCAGCTCTCACTGAGGTGGCTCATTGATGATAAGATATACTGCACTTAGATTAACTGACAATATCTGTTAGCTGGATCAATTTATTGCTGGTTTTGGTTAGTTTGGACATAAAGTTATGTTTTTTTTTTTCCTGTTTTATTTTGAAGCAGATTTCTTTAGCTGTGTCCTAGTTCTCGGCCCGTGAAGCTGTGGCTGTTGAAGGCTGAGCTAAAATGTCTTTGACTGGGGAGAATTTTTGTTTTTCATCATCAGCTGTTCCCATACGTACCTGAGTCATAAAGCATTGCTCCTGTGCTTGACAATATGCAACTTTTTCCACTAAAGGGTTTTCTGGCCCTTGGTTTAAACAGCTGTACCTTGAGCTGTTGGACTGAGTTGAAGGACAGTGTTTTATGCTTCTCCTGTTTTTTTTCCTGTTTCCCACCCATTCCTCCATTTTTGCGTTTTGTTTTCTTAATAGTGCTTCAGTTTGTATCATCTACTCGTACGTTTAATTTGTTATTAAATGACCTAATTTCATCTCATTTCTTTTTATATCATACACTGATAGGAAAAATATAGAATATTGTTTTAGACCATGAAAGAACAGTACAAATACATCCTGAGATGATGTGTATAAACAATACAAACAGTAAAAGGGCCCATAAATTATTGCTAATAATAATATTTAAAACCTGCTCTTGTACCACCAACTTCACTCAAATCTACTTGTTTTCAATCAAACAAAAGTTTAGGACACTACTTGGTACCTGGGACTTCTTTGGTATCAGCTGAGGGGAAATATACTGTGGACTGGTTGTTCAGAGACACTCATCATGACGGCATCAGTGCTGCATGAGACAGGGCATTTGTAAACAGCCAAGCCTCTGTGGAGCGCTCACAGTGACATCTTTCATTTCTGTTTGTTATTGTTTGATATGTTTAGTGTAGCTACCCAAAAAAAAAACTAAAACAAAACATGCCGCGGTCAAGCAAGGCGGTGCAGGCATTTGGTATTCCTTCGACCAGAGGAATACTACCTGACTCTTGGAGTGGAAAAAATACCTTCTGATCAGTGTTTGAGTGGGGTAATAGGGAACTATGACCTCTTTAAGATATGATGGTGTCTGACCGTTAATGGCTTTGTGAGGTGAGGGAGAGAAAATTTTTAATTCAATTCTGGATTTTATAGGCAGCCAATGCAGTGAAGCTCACATGAGAGAGACATGATCTGTTTGTGTAGATCCTGGCAGTACTCATGTTGCAGTATCTTGGATGAACTTTTGTCTTTAGAGACGTGTTGGGGCATCTGATGGATCTGCAGTATCCAGCCTTGACCTATCAAATGCATGGACTGGTTTCTCTGAATCTTTTAGAGATGTCCCTGATTTTTAAAATGTACATAGGTTAAAAAAAGCTGAAGTCCTTGAAGTTTGTTTTATGTAGGTGTCAAAGGACAACTCCTGATCAAAGACATCTCCCAGACTACTTGGGGGAGGAAGGTGATGGCAATGTCCTCCAGAGTGCATGTACAATAGCTTCAGTTTTTCTGAGCTTACGTCCAAGAGGTAAGTTTGAAGTTTATCCAATTTAATAAACTTCAAACACGCGCAGACTAAATGTATTCATTGACAGATACGGTTGGTTATCACCTGAATAACAATGGACATTTATGCAGTGCTTGCTAATAATCTAAGCTGTGAAGAGAATTGGTCTAAGCACAGAACCTTGTGGAACTTCGTGTGTAACTTTTGTGAACATTGAGGATTTATAGTCAACATAACTTGATCTGATAGATAAGGCTTAAACAAGCTTAGTGCAGTTCTTTTAATGCCAATTCATTCTTCCAGGCTGTGCAACAGGATGTGGCAGCCGGTGATATTAAATGTAGATCCAAGACCTCACAAGATAAGTACCTGTCAGCCACTTTGGGTGGTGACAGGGGTCTGCTTTCTCAAGGAACCTAGAGAAAAAGGGAAGGTCAGATAAAGGTCTATAGTCAGCTGATACACCTATATCCAAAGTAGGCTTTTTAAGAAAAGGTTTAATAACAGCAACTTTCAAAGACTGTGGTACACAGCAAGTTAATAAAAACAGATTGATCAGTGATAAAGAAGAGCTAAATAATGGTAAAACTTCCTTAAGCAGTTAGTTCGAATCAGCTGATGAAGAAATCACTGAGGTTAGTTACAGCTTAGTTACAGTTACAGCTGTTTCTACAGATCTTGTGTTGGTTGAGGGCAGGAGGTGATGAATTGTGTCTTTATTAGTTAAAATTTTATCGTGAAAGAAGCTCATGAAGTCATTACCACTGAGGGCTGTAGGAATACATGGATCAATAGAGCTATGACTCTTTGTCAGCCTGGATACAGAGCTGGAAAGAAACCCGGGGCTGTTTTTATTTTCCTCTATTAATGATGAGTAATAGGCTGCTCTGGCATCGCAGAGAGCCTTTCTCTGTTTTAAGACAATCTTGCCAGACTAAGCAAGATTCTGCTAATTTGGTGGGTTTGGGAGTTAAAACATGGAGCTGAACTTCTTTTTTTATTATTAAGTCTTAATGTTAGTGTTAAAGGGGCAATAGAGCCAAGAGTCATTTTCATTGAGGCTGCAGCAATGTGGGAGGAACTAGATTTAGAAGTCATCGTTGTACTGAGATGTACTGAGGCTACGTCCACATTGACTTGTTTTCAATCTCCGTCCAGACGAGCACTTTAGCTCTGTATCAGAAACAATCTCCACTCAGACTGAAAACACCTGAAAACACATACACCGGGCATGTGTGAGCTGATGTAAACGGGCACCAGATTGTCTATTAGATGAATAAAACACAAAGAACAATAAAGACATTTGATGTGTTAAAATGCAGAATTGAACTGAACAACAGCCGTTACAAAGATAACAAGGTCAGTAACACCTCTCATTAAAATGATCAAAAAATCCAATCAGGGAGAGACTGTGGGGGTCAACAGCATCATTTCCAAAGGGATAGGGGATAGATAGATAAAAAATAAAACAAAATTATCATTACCTTGATTGTTATTGATTATGTGTTTTGTTTCTAAATGCAGGTATTAGAAAGTCAAGCTCTCCACATACTAGTATGTATAGTGTCTTAGTATATACTATACTGTGTGGTAGGGGTTGAAGTTTCACCAAAAATGAAAGGTCAAAAATGTGTATTTTTGAATTCTTTAATATTAAATTTGAGATGACATGACTCATGCAGATGTTTTGCAGCTGTCTTACTGAACAACATTGACTGTTGGATGTATAGAAAACCACATGTATTGGTCTGAATATGATGGTGTTCACGCACACAGTTCATCAGCTGCTCTCAGTGTGTCTGAATGTGCAGCCTCTGTATGGGGACTGAGTCTTAGCTCTGAAATGAGTCACTACATCAGTCTCCTGTGAATGTCTCATGACCAAAGGAACAATGTGTGTGTGTGTGTGTGTGTGTGTGTGTGTGTGTGTGTGTGTGTGTGTGTGTGTGTGTGTGTGGGTGGGTTTGTCTCATCATTACCACTCAACACATGATAATAATAAAAGAATACACACATTTTTGCACAGCTTTTACGATATGACATACACTTACAATACAGTCTGACATATGGAGCCTAAACAGATGCCACATATGCAACATGAGATGTGAAATGATAGATAGATAGATAGATAGATAGATAGATAGATAGATAGATAGATAGATAGATAGATAGTCATTTTTCTCCTCAAACATAAAGGAGCAGATCATATATTAAAGAAACATTTGCTTCATCTTTTATAGGTTTTAAATAAATTCAAAATTAATGTTTTTGGTTTATGTTCGACTGATGGACCTATTTGACTCATTTAATAGATCTGTTATTAGAAATAACATATTAAGACGTAATATGTGAAGTAAAACTAGATATAATTTCAGTCAGATGCTTCTTATAGCTGGAGCATTGAGGCTGTTATCAAAGTTGGCTGTTAGTTTACAAGAGCATTGAAGCTGCTTCCCCAGAGAGCAAAGAGCAGAGGGACGAGCTTTGGCCTGAAGTAGATGGAATATGACATGTGATGTATCTAACCCAATAAACCCTGTTGGTTGAACAATGTAATCAACTTTGAATTGCATATCGATCAGCACATCCACACTGATCAAAGTAGCAGGAAAAGGATGATAGTAAAACCTGTTTTCCTTTAAGTATTATTGCACTACCAGACCCCCCACTACCTGGATTATATTACACCCCTCCTAGCAATACATCCACCCCCACCACCCACCCCCTTTTGCTCTCCTCTTAGTTGGGGTGTGTCTATCCATCTCAGCGTCTGGCAGGGCTATGAGTGGGTAACGGGGGCTTCCCATTGCATTCAGCAGCAGAGCTGTCCAGCCAGCACTCTCCCTCATTACCCCCATGCTTCTTCTTCCTGAAAATGCGCTTTTAAAGCACCTTAATTGCATTGGGGAGATAACCCCGTGGGCGCAAGACAGGAAGCATTGGCCATATAGAGCTTTAAGGGGCTGGATGGGTGGAGTGTGTGTGTGTGTGTGTGTGTATGTGTGAGTGTGTTGTGATGCGGAGGGTGGAGAGCTGAGGCTCTTTGCGTCAAATCAATGGCCCATCCAGAGGCTAATGCAGCTCTGGGCAACTCCTCAGGAAGCATTAAGACTATTAGTGCAGGCCTGGCAGGAGCACACGCACACACACACACACACACACACACACACACACACACACACACACATATACACACACACACACACACACACAGATGCAGTACACACACACACATTTTGCCTGTCTGTTATGGGCACACACTGATGCATTCACATTATCTGAGGATGCAGAGGAGCTGAAGCAATTTGGATGTCAGTCATAAATGCACTTGCAATATGTGTTCATGCTTGTTCTTGTGCTGTATTAGTGTGGGTGTGTGTGTGTGTGTTTGTTTGTAGATTTGTTTGCTTAGTTAGTAGCAACACACAAGGACTTTGCTCATCCCAGACCATCAGCAGGGTCAACAATCAGAGCAGGGAGTAAGCTGTCGTGGTGGTGCGTGTATGTGTGTGGATGTGTGTGCACATGTCCACATGGTTAACTTGAGGCTACACACATTCACACAGTGTGCACATATCTGTATTTTTGTCTGTGTGTTTAGATTTTGTTTGTCTGTCTGTCACAGTGCTCCGGCCTGAGCCTGGAAATGTCTGGATAGGCCTTAGGTTTTTGTCGTGTAACACTGATTTTTATTGACATTGACCGCCACATATTGAGTTTCTATTTTTTAAACTATTTCAAATGGGTTAAATCTTATTTGATTCATTGACTTGTTCAGCCCCTCCCTGCCCCACCCTCTCTCTCTCTCTCTCTCTCTCTTGCTCTCTCTCTCTCTCACTCATACACACATTGACAGCAGACCCATTTGTCATAGTTGGACTGACCATCAGGAGCATCGGGCAAAATCCCACCACATCAGTGAGCTGTGAAACAATCAGCAGAGTTTTTACCGACTGTCTCTCTGTGTGCCTGTCATTCAGGATGCACATAGCTGCTGCGTAAGCGTGCCAGGACTGGGCCAAACCCTCACCAACTCCACTTATTTGTCAGGCATAATGTGAAACAATTCATCTGTGTTTATTGTTCTGTTATTTATTTGTCACAATGCACTTGGCAATTAAAATATTTGCAGCTTATCCTTCAATCTTATTAATAATTGAGAAACAGCAACATTAGCTGCAGGCACTAACACAATCTTCCTCACACTGCAGTGGATTTTATAGAGTGAGAGATGAGAGTTCAGACTGGACAGTGGAGCAGTAAATACAGCACCAGATATATTTTAATTTTAGTAGTTTTTCTTCCTTTATTGGATATTTCTGTAATAAAATTCTGTAGATCTTAAGTGACCACACAGACAGGATTTTAGTTGGCATTAGCGTTAGAATTCCAGATGCAGCTCGCTATTTTGGTTTTACAGCCTGACACTTTGCAGTTCTGGTTCACTCTCACTGTTCTCAGAAGCATCACTTTAGATGCTGCACCAAGCAGCTTTTCAACAAAAATGTTGTTGCAGTAGTACTATTTGCTAACATTTAAGCCATTTCAACTATATGTCGACATGAATGAATGTGTGTGCCCGAGTGTAAACTTAGTAATGTTACCCATTGGTTGGTAAGCTGCTGTTTTGAAGCCTCCAGTTTGTAATTTATCAGTCGGACATCTTTGTTTTCTGAAACCAGAAGAAACCATATTTGAAGGAGAAGGTGGAGCTGAGGAGGAGTGAGGGGTGGATCTGACTTGCTCAGCTTGGTGTTTCTGGTACAGTCTGTCAATCACACAGTAGCCACGCCCTAATTCATCCCCTGCTTTGTGATCTATTTTCCTCTAAATGGGAGTGTCATAATAGTCTATGTCCACTTTAATATACGTCTGTATGTGAAGTAGTGATGCAGTGCATTTAGCATTGCACCTCTGTAACACAACTGCACTCATGATGGAAACTTGAAGACAACAAAGTAAGGACGAGTAGGGTAAGTTATGCAGCTAGCAGCTCACATAGCCTCGAGCCGCTGGTTTTAAACAGAGATGAGAGGGGGCTTCAGAGGTTTGAGAAGCAGACGCCTTCTAACAGCAGATTATTTTCACACTGTCTTAAGCCTTAAGTTAATTCTTACGAACCAAATGACCAAGATCTGCTGTGCCTGGTTTCCAGATATTTGCCAGTCTTGTGGTGAATGTGACACCCGTACGCTGTAACTGTAATATTAGTGATATTTATTAATGTCCTAATGAAATAAATATGCATGGACACCATGTAGAAATTTGAGAAAACTATCTTAAACTATTTGTCAAACCTCTTCCTGCCTTCTTTCCTGCCATCCAGACTCCTGCTACATGATGTTTCTATCTTCATCTTAAATGCACTTCACAAATGCATTAACTGTGACCCTCTCTTAACCCTAATCGTTGTTTATTGTTTTTTTTTTTGTAGTTACCATGGCAACGCATACTCCTGGGTTCCAGTATATGTGCACATTATTATAGACAGTTAGCTGAATTTATTCCCCGTGTGTCTGGGTGTGTGTGTGTGTGTCTGCGTGTGTGGGTCAAACTGGTAAGTGTGGAGCATCATCATCACCATGTCTCATTGTTTGTTGAGACTGGAAATTCTCACAGTCCAGTAAACATCTCCCCAGATACCAGGATGCTGCTGCCTGCAGTCTCAGGAATGAATCATGTGTTGGTGCCTTAGCTGGTGCATGTGCCAGAGAGTCCAAACGTGTGTGTTGGTGTGGGTGGGTCTCTCTCTCTCTCTCTCTCTCTCTCTCTCTCTCTCTCTCTCTCTGTTGGTAGATTGTCGCCCCTTGTCTGAATCACAGCTCAATACTTGCAGTGTCGGGGGTTGCGACATAGAAGACTACATAGCTATTAAATATGGACACTGACTCACTGGCACAGCAAATTAATAAAGTCTGGAGCGCGCACACACACACACACACACACACACACACACACACACACACACACACACACACACACACACACACACACACACACACAGCTGAGGGTGATCAGACATTGATGTCTGGAGCTGCTGTTTCACTGCCAGTGGGTGAAGCATCTTCCAGGTGACTGCGCTTCCTGGTTTTAGCTTTAAAGAAACTCTGCCAACAGGTCTGCTGTCATTCTGTTTTTCCCTCTCTGGGAAGGTTAATGGTGCATGAACACTTATTTCTACAATGTCGTGCCGCACAAGTGAACAGTTGTGTATTCACACATGACAATAGTACAGCCAGCAGACTGGAGTTCTTTGTCAGAGGCAGAGCTACTCATGATGAGGTTGTGGCCTGATAGTAAATTAGAAGGTGGAAAAATGATTTGACTATTCTTTACTAAGAGCCCAGAATTCATATTTGAAAGCTGCTTTGGCCACTTGGGGGAATAACATCACCACAAACTGAAAAATCATGTTTGCTGCAATTATGGCTTTAAAGGTGATCGTGTATTATAGAGATGCAAGCAGCCAAACACCCTGACCTGCTGTTTACTACACATCGACAATATGGACCAGACAGAAACAAACTTTTTCATGACAGCAGCAGCAGCAAATCTCTCTTAAATCCAGGTCCTGTCCTGTTTCATGATTTTGTGCTGTCTGTGTTTCTTTGCTGAAATTCTCTCTCCATGTCTGCCTGGACTTCTTCATCTTCCTCCTTCCTGTTTGAAGAAGCACATCCAATGTTCAGTGTAGAAGAAAAATATCTGAAAATCACTTGTAATCTTCAGCATATTTAACATTAATAGACAACAACACGGTGACAGTGTAGAATCTGTTCATCCGTTGACCCCGTCAGCTCCTGCTGCTCCTCTAAACTGACAGCTGATGTAGCTCTTTGCAGGTAACTGACTATAGATCAGCACCTCACACAACCCCCCCCCCCACCCCTCAAATAACCTAAACTTCCCCTTTAAGGGGAACATTTAACACACAGTGGTGTGTGCTGTATGTGCTGACACAGTTTGACTGATCTAACTTGTATGAGCTCAGAGAAAATCTCTGCGTTAATTCGCCCCAGCTCTGCCCTACACAGCTCAGTAGTTCATGTAAAATAGGCTTTAGCCCACATAAACTGAATATACTGAACCACAGCATCACAACTAATTTTAAGTCAAGAGGTTGCTAAATCTGTCCACTGTAGATGTTCTTGTGTGCGGTAGGGAAGTGTTCCCATAAGTGGGACACAGCTCAGGTGAGCTGATGATCTCCCTGCTGACCGAACTCACCCATCAGGCTCCTGCAGCGAGAGGCCGGCTCAGAAAGGGTCATCACATTAGTAGAGCTCACTAAGAAACATCGCTGTTTGAGGGACAACAATACTTCGAGACATCCATCCCTTATCTATAGCACTTATCTGTAGCTGGAGCCAGTCCCAGCTGACACTGGGCGAGGGCAGGGTAGATACTGAACAGGTCTCCAGTCTATCATAGAGACAAACAACCACTCACAGTCACACCTATGGGCAATTAATTAACCTGCATGTCTTTGGACTGAGGGAAGGCAGAGAACCTGGAGGGAACCCACACAGGAACAGGAAGAACGTGCAAACTCCACACAGAAAGGAAATAGGCCCGGGGTTCGAACCCACCTTCTTGCTGTGAGGCAACAGTGCAAACCACTGCACCACTGCGCCGCCATACTTCAAGACATTCCCCCCAAAAAAAAAACACAGGAGTAAGAGATGGAGCTTCTGTTTTAATGAAAAACCATCAACAGTCAACGCATACTGTTGTTTACACTGATTTTCTGCCGTTAACAGATAAAACACTGTTTAAATAATATGATTGTAACTGCACTGGTGCATAAGTCCACAGTTTTTAATGCCGTATGTTTCATTACTGTCCATTCCAATAAACAACAAAAGACTCAACTTGTTTTGCTTGTTAAAAAAAGTCTCAGAATCAACCAGCTCACCTGCTGTGGAGTCAGCGGGTGCTGTGGAGGTCTGCTCTGTAGTTGGGGGTTGCAGGGGATGTCGTCAGCAAAGACCCCTCTGCTTCCATCAGGAGAATCATGAGAAAGTCTTATCCTGACATCAAAGATCACTCCGACCCCTGGCAATGTTTAGCTTTGTACTTGAGACTTTCTTTTTCATTTTGTCTTATTCTTTGGTTGCATATGTGTCGTTTATCAACCTGAGAAGTTTTTGTTGGTCTAATTTGTGGGTTGTGACACCAAAAATATGCATTGGTTTAAAATGTAAGAAATGTAAGAAAACATTTTCGCACAAAAAACAGCAGCTGTACAGTGTTTGGGGCAGTGGAGACAACTCCCACATCACTCGGTCCAAACACATTGTATTTAAGTGGGTAAATTGCAACTGGCAGACCCTCCTGCAGGCCCGGTCAGACAGTCATGTCAGAGCTGTTTTTGATCTGGAGGAGCAGCAAACACTGAGGCTGACCAGGATCTTTCATGATGGAGAACACAGTAAGCAGCAGGTTTTGACAGGATGGTTTTATTGGGTTCATGCGCTGAAGCTCTACGTCTACTGGCTGGTATGAACTGACACCTGCTGCACCACCCAGGAGTTGAGTTTTCTTTCTGGAACAGTCAAGGTCCACTGAATGAGCACTAACATTGAGCAGCTTTGAACAGCAGGTTAAGGACATTTCTCTTTATCTAGCTGTGGTTTGTTGCAACTTAGCTTGGATGACGTTCACTGTGCACTTTTAATGTCATTGAACCTTTTCTCTGACACAGTATATGTCCTTTTGATTGAAGAGCAGTACTTGCTTTCTGTGCATCATGTAGAATTTCTTTATTTAGTCATTATTTCAATGTCTTCTTAAAAAGTTATAGTAATAAGAGCGGATAAGACTTCACACTAATTGAGGGATGTACAGTTTGTGTATGTTTTAAACACAAGAAAACTCTTGATTCCGCTCTGTGTCTTAAGGTCGCCATTTCCTAGCTTCATATATTTTCATTACTTCCTGTTTTATTTTGTGGCACTCACATGTCCTCTTGTTGCAGATCTCTTCCTTCTTGTCCATGTCTGTTTCTCACCCTGATTGTCTTCACCTGTGTTTCATTGTCTTCCTCATCCTAATTTCCAGTTAATTAACTGCAGGTTTCCTGGACAGAGACTTTAGTTTTCTCCCTTTCAGATTTGTCGGCCTGACTGGATTACTGAGCTCTGCCTGTTTCTGAGTCCTGCTGTGAGCCCCCATCCCTGTGGCTGCACCAGTGTTACAGTTTAAAGTGTATGCTAGTTGAGGAAACAGCAATATCCATTACCAAAGACAACTATAACGTCTTGGAGCTGGCAACGTTTTGACCCTGACATCCTGTGTTATGTGTTCTGGGTCTGAAAAGTGAAGCCAATGCTGAAGAGCCTTAAACCCTCATTCTCTCTAATGACCATCAGGGGGCGACTCCACTGGTTGTTAAAGAAGTCAGATTGTATTGAAGTCTATGGGAAAATGTCCCTACTTCTCCCTTGATTTATTCCTTCATTAAACATTTTCCCAATGAGTTTATGGTCTCAGTCTTTAGTTTCAAGTCTTCAATACAACATGATGTTAATTTTTTAAATGATGGTCCATTTAGAGGAAAATAGACCATGAAGCAGGGGATGAATTAGGGCGTGGCTACTGTGTGATTGACAGACTGTACCACCCAATCAGGAGAGAGTACAGAGCTGGTCAGATCCACCCCTCACTCCTCAGCTCCACCTTCTCCTCGAAATACAGACCAAGATGGTGACAGACAAATTACAAACTGGAGGCTTCAAAACAGCAGCAACCCCTGAAGCCTCCAACTCCCAGCCTGCTCTGCGGTTCACACCTGAGCAGGAAACCTGGGGGCATCCCAAACAACAACTTGTAACTTTGATTGACAGAAATGCAGGAACCTCTGTGAAGTCACCTTGTGCCAGGCATGCACACACCATCGCCTTCCCATGTGGAGAAAGCCTGCTTCTCCTTACTCTTTAGACTTCTCCTCATGTTTAGCTGAACACCATTACCAGAACAGAGGGAGAGAGAAACAGCAGCTACAGCCCAGTGCTCTCATTTTCCTGCAGAAGCAAGAAAGGATTTCGTCACAGAGAAACTAAAACATCCCTGTCTCGCACCTCTGACAGGAAGATAGCATGGGAAACAGCACTGCACTGATCCTCGACATTTGCCATTAGACACACGTGTTGAGACTTTAGATTGTCCAGATGCCATTGTTGACCAGAACCCTGCAGCTGCATCACTCACGTGATGTGACCCATCACCACCACCCAAAGTCATGTCAACCATCTTAGTGCTGGTTCAACATCATCTCACCAGATCACACCCACCATCTTGTCACACACAGGCACGCACACAAAGGCACGCACGCACACACACACACATACACGCATACATCAATTAGCCATAACATTATGACCCTGACAGGTGAAGTAATAACATTATTACCTGGTTGCCATGGTTACCTGTCAGTGGTTCATACATCAGGCAGCAGCTGAACATTTAGTCCTGAAGTTGATGTGTTGAAGCAGGAAAAATGGTCAAGTGTGAGGATGTGAGGGACTTTGACTTTGACCAAACTGTGATGAGACGACTGAGTCAGAGCTTCTCCAACACTGCAGCTCTGTGGGATGTTCCTGGGCTGCAGTGGTCAGGACCTACCAGAAGTGGTCCAAGGAGGGAGAACCACTGGACCACAGACAGGGTCAGGGGTCAAGGCTCACTGATGGTGGTGGGGAGTGAAGGCTGGACCCTGTGGTCTGATCCAACAGAAGAGCTACTGGAGCTCAGACTGATGAAGAAGTTCATGCTGGTTCTGATAGAAAGGTGTCAGAACACAGAGCATCACAGTTTGTTGTGTGTGGGGCTGTGTAGCCTCAGACCGGTCAGGGTGTCCATGCTGACCCCTGTCCACCACCAGAAGATCCTACAATGGACACAGGAGCATCAGAACTGGACCATGGAGCAATGAAGAAGGTGGTCTGGTCTGAGGGATCAGGTTTTCTTTAACATCATGTGGATCAACAGGTGTGTATGTCTCTTACCTGTGGAAGACATGACACCAGGATGCATTATGGGAAGAAGAGCAGCTGGTGGAGGCACACACACACACACACACACACACACACACACACATAAACATTGCTGTTTCTTATTTTAGACTCAATTTGAAAAGATTTTCACAATGTAAACTGAAATAAACATGGACACATATTACTTATATTGTACCGTCTGGCATTGTTTCATAATTACAGAAATATTGATTTATTATGGTTCAAAGATAGCGAAGATCAGAAGAAAGTAAAAAATACGACATTGAATTTATTTGGGAATGTAAAGAAAATGTGACCTTCTGTCCTCAGTGCTGCAACCCTGTCTGGTTACCAGGCACAACTGAAAGACTGTTGCATAACTGTCTTTGGGCTGTATCTGCTGTTTCAGACACTGTTTTTCCAGGACTCCTCTCACCAGCCTCTCTCATTTCATCCTCCCTCTTCAGCTGCCTCTCTGCCTTTTCCTCTACCTGCATATCTGTCTCAACGCCCACCTGTCTTGCTGTCTGTCTGTCACCAGCCAACATCCTTGCTTTCAGCTGGGACTCCCTTGGTTGCTATAGCAACCCCACCCAGGGGCTCTAAGTGCGCCTCACCTGAGCGGTTCCAGACTGACAGACGCACAGACAGACAGAGACGCTGTGGGCAGGTGTGTATCATCATCAGCGTTATGCCACTGTGGAGACATCACCATGGAGACCTGCATGTATGGAGGTGTGTCGCTGTGGGTGCTGCCTCCCCTGGCAGATGCAGGAGTGGGTGACTACACACCTCCCTACCTATACACTATCATTGCCATTATGTATTATGGATCCACCCCCCACCCCCACCCCCCCTTTGTTTGCCGCTCCCCTGCTGTCGATCGTAGCCGCAGAGTATTTTTAGGTGTGTATTTCTGTTTTCTCTCTGCTTGCACATAACTTGACACAGCCAGCTTCACATTGATTTTGGCATGCAAGAGCTCTCCCGCTCTTTCTCTGTCTTCTCCACACCTCCGTCTGCCTCTTTTCAGTGTTCCCTCTCCATTTCTTCTCCTTAGATTTCCCTCCATCTGTTTTCCTCAGCCACTATCCCCGTCCTCTCTATTCACTCTCTCCACTCCTGACACTTTGCAGTCTTTCCAGCACTCTTCCTTTTCTTCTATTCATCTCTCTGCTTCCTCTGCTTTCATATTCCCTGTGCTATGTCACAGCAGCTGAGGCCTGCCATGGGCAGAATATGTGGGTACCTGAATGTGTGTGTGCATGTGTGTGTGTGTGTGTGTGTGTGTACAATAGGGCCAGTAGTCCTGTGGGGTAGGAGGCACAAACAACATCTACCGGGCAACAAACAGTATTTTTCCACTGATGCTAAAACACATTGCCATTTGGAGAAGAAAGAATGGATGTGGAGGGGGTTGAGAAAAGGTAAAAAGATAAGGGGGGGCAGAGAGAGACCCTTGGATAATGTTGAAAATACTCCTCTGTTCCAGATGCTTTTTATGCGGCTCTTAATTCTTGTGTTGCCTCCGTGTGTTCAGGTTTTTATGGTTCTTTATGGTGAAATTCCACCCAGCGTGGTCTCTGGATGATTCAGTCTCTTTTCATGCTGCAGAAGTCAGCACACACCAGAGACTACAGCTGTGTTGGAACCAGAGCAAGTTGGGGTTAAAGGAAAAACAGCACTAACCACAGATGAAGGAAACCTAGGTGGTCATGGATGACCTGGGAAAGTGAAGATAGAGTGAAATTAAGTTGAATGAATATGATTTATGTGTGAAAATAAACAAACATTAGTTTTCTGATGCTTTTGTGCAGAGCATTTTTTCACTATATTCAAAATGCATCAGTTTCTCTTAGTTGCTTCCCCTGTCATTGTGAATCATTTCTAAAAATTTTGGGGTGAGGGATGTGAACTTTTTCTGGCTCCAACAGTGAGTCAGTCCCAGAGACTCTCATGTTAAAATGTTCAACTTTAACAACTGTTACAAAAACAGTTAAGGATTAAAGTTATGATGATTGACGGCATTGGCTCTTTGAGTGACAGGTGGGTGAGGGTACACTTGACACAAACCATCGTGCGCTGTGGTCTTGGCTCCACCCATGCTCCACCTTTTTGCCTGTTTTTGGATTAGCCAGGAGTTAGAGGTGGGTCAGTCGCTGCCAAGATGTTGACGGTGGATCAGCTATAGAAGCTACACCCACCCTCCTTTACAGTGTATAGAAGGCACATCAGAAAATAGTTAAGTATCAAAGCCGACATTTAGAACCTCTCACTGACTTTGTCTTGCTCATGTCAATCAATTTGACTCTACAAAGAACAGTTTATCTTCTCCCTACAAAAGAGCCTTGTCCATTGTTTGGACACATTCTGACGACACAGAACACAAAGTCAAATTCAAACGCTACAGTAGAACAACAGGTAAAGGTTTAATTAATAATCACTGAACTTTGATTTTTAACTGTGTGCACTATTTTTTTTACATATTTTGTGAGATATTGTGTGAAATACATTAAACAAGGCTATGAGTAGCTCATGAGTGTGTTTCCTTTACATTATTTTAGAAATATAAACAACTATAGAGGCAAAACAATCATATTACATTAATGCTGACTGAGATAAAAGTTTTAAATTGTTGTGATAATGTAGTTAAGCAACCGGAAGTTGACATGATGGTTATGCTTTCCTCACTGGTTCACATTAGCCTGATTTTTTTCATCTGCTGCTGTTTTTTTTTTTTTTGTTTGTATGTTTGTTTTGTTTTTTTTTGCCTTGTACTTCATGATTCTTTTTTCATTCCATTCATTCTTTTGTTCCATTTCATGTTCAAGTTCAAAATGTGTTCTGCAGTATCAAGTTGTTTTTGCTTTGTTTCCACTCCAGGTGGATGGAGGCAAATTTAAAGTCAGCGTGGGAACCATGAATGTCTGTACAACACTTTGTACTAATCCATATTGTAGATGATATACAGATCAGATAAAATTATGAACATGGAGGCAGTTTTTGTTGTCATCTCAACATCAAAATTAATCTTTATCTGTTAAAAACAATTGAGTAGTGATCACATTTGATGTTCTGTCACATGTGTGGGACAGTTACATAACAAAATTTAAACAACATGTAGCGATGATAAAACTGTCCAAGTACTTGGCCGAGTCCAAGTAAACTAGTTTGTTAAATCCAGGGTCTAGTCTGCAGAAAAAATTCCGTCTGTAACTTCTCTCACATATTAGCTGTCGACTTTCCCGCCTGGCGTTTGCTGTCTCTGTTTACATTCAACACATCGTGTCTCACCACACGTCCTGTGAAGCAGCTGCCTGAATTTAAAACTGTAAACCCACCGACTGTCGTCTCACTCAGGCTGTATGTGTGTCCGTTGACACCACAATACCTTAGTGCTGCCTCACCACCAGCAGAGTGGAGAAACACCATCACGCTCCATCAGTCATTTTGGCAGGAAGAACATCTCCAGTCTCCCTGCCACCAGTGCTCGGACTCCATCAGGAGACTGAAGCTGTCATTTTGTAGCTAAAACCTCTCCTGAAACTCAGTAACTTCGACCACACGATAAAATCTTGACATCATTTAGAATCTGAGTGACCTACAGTTATGAAGTCCTCAAAATCATTTCTCCTTTCCTAAAACCAACACAAAACCATATTAGTTCAATCTTATTGAGAGTCAAATTTAAAGGACTGCATAATCAAGTTACTGTAAATGCTAACTCATCATCATTTCCTGCTGTTAATGCTTCAAATTAAAAGCTTTCCACTGGTGAACCGAGGTGGTGTAACTATTGCAGGTTAACCTGGAAACTTCTCAGTGACAAAAAAACTCCTGAAGCCATTTGTTAGCTTTGGGTCATTGGTCTAGACAAGCTGCTTTCAGTCTTAATACTAAACCAAGATAATCACCATTCAGCTCTATCTGCGTACTTCAAATACTGGCATTATAGTGCAATATGTTAATTAATGATATTGATAATTAAAATTTGTTTTGTCAAAAGTAGCAAATGTCTCCTCACAGTCTGCTAGCTGTGCATTTTGTGTATGAGCGCTGCCCTACCAAAAGGCAACAGTATCCCAGCCAGTCAGCAGCTGGCTGTGCTCATGCTCTTGGACACAACAAGAGAGCAAAGAAGAGAAGAGGGGAGATGGGGAGATGGGGAAAGGGGGAATTGGGAATGATGGATGATAAATCTAATTTACCAATCTAATGCCAATTTAAGGACGGCCAGGGGAAGGTGCAGGACTAGGCTACCTTGTGTCACATAGACACTGAAATTGGATTGACTGTGAAAAACAAAAATTATGCTGGTCCTGGTCAGTATGAAAAAGGAACTACTTTATATCCACAAAGACTTAAAACATGTTTTCATGCACAGTGGTTAGATGTGTAATTTAAAATGCTATCTAACATTACCTTTGCTGTTTGCTTAGCTACAGACCTACAGTCCTCTACTCTGTCACTGTAGTTTTATAAGAGCAATCTATATAAGTCTATGTTGTGTTAACGGTGTTCTGTTTGTGTGTACATTGTGTACAAGATGTTTTAAAAGGTTTGTATCCTCCTGGATTCCACCACTGGGTCTTTGCCTTGACATTGCACATCCATGATTTTTGGGGGGAAGGTTTCTGAGGGAGCACTGAAGAGAGGACAACAGATGTGTTGAGAGCTGTTGAGTTAAAATATGAAATATCCAGCATTGCTTACACTGTGTGTGTGTCTTTCTACATAGAGTTTGCCAGGATAATTCCTTTAATTGTAAAGTAGTTTCAGATTTATTTTTGTCTACATGTGCAGCTGCTTAAATGCTTAAAAGGTAAAATATTTATGTTTGTCACGCAATCAGATCCAGTGGAGACATTGAAAATGAAGTGAAAGGTGTCAGTTTTATGTTATATTGCTGGTGTGATGTCGTTGTCTATCGGCTAACAGATGCACAGCTCACGTGGGCAGTGAGTCTGCTCTAACCCATCACCACAGCCGCAGAAATGAAAACTGCCACAGAGCCAGTGTATTACTCTACCTGTGGTCTTGTCCTCTAGCTCAAGTCAAGGAAGTGAATAAGCATATATCCCCAAAGCCATTCCTTTAATGTAAAACAAGCCCTCCACATTTCTGTACCCACATTTTTACATTCAGGTTCCCCAGACTTTGCTGAGTTGCAGGATATGATATGATATTATTATTAGTAAACCAGGTCTTTAACTTTAACCTGGCTGGAATTTAAAAGGACTAAGTAACAAGATTAGTCAACCCAAGAAAAAAACTCAAATTTGAAATGAGATTTAAACCTGAGATGTTCCTTTTCTGTCACTGCTGTGGTTCCAATGAGGTTAATGGGTAAATCTGTTGGATTCATTTTTCAAACATAATACATATAATATTTAAAAGATAAGAGTGAAGATAATACATCAAATTGATGCAAAGTTGTGTAAAACAGGAGAAACATATCATAACAAGCAGCCAATGGCTCGAGTGTATGTCATTGATAAAAGCTGATTACAGTCACAGAAACAAAACTGTGTGACAATTTGCCACTGACAGGACACACCATAAACTGAATGTGAGGCCATTTGCATGAAATGGATGAAACCTGATACAAAGTGACATGGCAGCTTCGCCGTCCTGCTGCTTCCTCCTGCGGGTCGATGCAGAGACGAAACCAGAAACTCCTCCATGTGAATTTAAATCCTTTTAAACTGAACTGAAAGACGCAGCGTGCCACAAAGTCAAAGCTTAAGACAAGAGACGGGTTTGTGTTTGTGTGTGTGTGTGTGTGTGTGTGTGTGTGTGTGTGTGTGTGTGTGTGTGTGTGTGTGTGTGTGTGTGTGTGGCCAGCAAACTAATTCATTAATCTGGTTGACAGTTCTCTGTGAACTCGGCAGTACTGTCGGTGGTGAGGAATTACAATGAGACAAACCAGGCGTTGTTCAGCAGAGAAGTGATGCTCTTCTGACATCCCAGCACCGTCAGAGGCGTTTAAAAAGGGCAAGACTGTGATTTCAGGGAAACAATTGAAGACAAACATGAAACTAAAAAGAAAAAAAACTGCTGAAAAAAAGACTGGACAAATCTTAACAAATAAAAATATCTATCCATCCATCAGCTGTACTGCTCAATCTATTGAAGGTCATAAAAGGCTGGAGCCAATCGCAGCTGACATTGGGCAAGAGGTGAAGTACAGTCTAGCCAATACATAGAGACGTTCACCATTCATGCCAGTCAACCTGTATGTCTTTGGACAGTGGGAGGCAGCTGGAGGAAACCACACAGGCTCCAGGAGAACATACAAACTCCACAAACAAAGGCCCCAGATGGCCAGCAGCTTGAACGCAAATCTGATATGATTTGATACTATAAAGCTGCTCTAATGAAGGCAAGGCATTTTATTTGTGTAGCCCATTTTTACAAACAGTTTGTCTCAAAGGGCTTTACATAGCATCATAACAACATCCTCTGCCCTTAGACCCTCACATCGACTGAGGAAAAACTCCAAACAAAAAACCCTTTTAACAGGGAAAAAAGGATAAACCTCAATGTGAGAAACAGAGGAGGGATCCCTCACCCAGGACGGGCTGACGTGCAATAGATGTTGTATACAGACAAGAAAACAGGTA
>CM076653.1:16044825-16078711 GCA_038496675.1 Rachycentron canadum
AAGTGCTCTGGTAGGATAATAAGAGACTATGAGGTCTTTCAAATAGGATGGAGCTTTGTCATTAAGGGCTTTATAAGTCAGCAGAAGGATTTTGAAGTCTACTTGATATCCTACAGGGAGCCAATGGAGAGAAGCTAAAGTGGGAGAGGTGTGTTCTCTTTTACTAACTCCTGTCAATAACCTTGCTGCAGCGTTCTGGACTAACTGCAGACTCTTTAGAGAGTTTTTCAGACATCCTGACAGCAGAGAGTTACAGTAGTCCAGCCTAGAGGTGATAAATGCATGGACTAGTTTCTCAGCATCACTCTGAGAGAGGATATTCCTAATCTTGGCTATGCTGCGCAGGTGAAAAAAGGCAGTCCTAGTCACGTGTTTAATGTGTGAGCTGAATGAAAGGTCCTGGTTTAAATATTACTCCAAGGTTCCTTGAGGTCATACTTGAGTTCAGGGTGATGCCATCTAGATTAGCAATCTGCGAAGAAAAGGTGTCCCTGAGATGTTTAGGTCCAAATCAATATTTGTGAAGTCACTTGGAAGGAACAAACCCACAAGAGAATTTCTGCCCAACTCTACAGTTCCCTTTCAACTCTGTGGAAGATTATAGCCTGTTTCGGCTCCTTGTGAAACTGTTTTGTTTGGGCTCAGTCTCACCACAGGAGATGCACTAAAGGCTTGGCTATATCAGTGTCAACCCATTGTGACGACACCCATTGGTTTGTGAGCTGCCATTTTGAAGCCTCCAGTTTGTCTGTCCATCGGCCATCTTGGTTTTTTTTAAACCAGAAGAAACCATGTTTGGAGGAGAAGGTGGAGCTAAGAAGGATCTGACCTGTCTATGGCCCACTCGATGGTGCAAACGTGACCCTCCGAGAACGTCTGAAACACCACCAGACTGGACATTTCAATTTCAAGAAGCTAGCAAAGACAAGGCGTCTAACACTGGAGCCGCACTGCTGAGCTCACCTGTAATGATACCTGCTGAACTGCTGCTGGGGTTCACTCACATGTGTCCACAACACCAGGGTTGTTGTTGTGTCGTGGATTGTAAATAATGACAATCGTCCATCGTTGATGAGAAGTTACACCAGTTTGTTTGTACCAGCGTTCTCTTCAGCCTTTGTTTGTTATGATCAGTTTCCTGATTGACCTCATCCCTTGGATTCATTTACCTGACCTGTTTGACTACCTGTGTACAGACCACGTTTGCATTAAGACCCTGCCTCTCACTTCTGTGTGAGAGCTGACCTCGTATTGAGTCCTCATCTTGTGGTTGCAGTAGCTGCTCCTGCAGCACAGCAACAACATTTTTGCCTTTGATAATGGTCATCAGTAATAATAATAATCCAGTGTTGCTGAGCGGTCGGAAAATTGAAGAGTTCTTAAAGCAGTCATTTGATGTTTAGTTTACCAGAATAAGAGAGAAAGTGAGAGAGAGTGAAAGAGAATGCGCTGGAAAACTATTACCCTTTACCTAATGTTAAAGGTTAACAAATTGACATAATACAGCCATCTCTTATCTACTTATCACTTATCACCATCACACCACTTATTCATGCATTGTCACAGGGGCTGAGCCAATGTCAGCTGACATTGGGAGAGGTCAGGGTACATCCTGGGCAGGTCTCCAGTCTATCAAAGGGCTGACATACAGAGACATACCGTGACATACAAACAACAACGGGGGACAATTTAGAGTCACCAATGAACCTAATCTTTGGACAGAAGCCTTCTGCTGTGAAGAGACAGTGCCGGCCAGTACACCACCATGCTGCCCTGACATAATATAAATATATTCTAGTCTGATGGTTTGTGGGTGTGGCCTGGAGTCAAATTCCCAGCCTGAATTATTGTCTCAGCCCACCGCTGTCAACACACAAGCGTCATAACTCACCAGCTTCTAGGTAAATGGCAACACAACACAGACGTTTTCCTTTACATAAAAACGGGTCTGCAGACAACAGCTGGTCCTTCCTGTTTCAGTGCCATTAAGCAAACTGTCAATCACGAGCCCAGCCTCCTGCTCATCTGTCATTTTTAGCTCAAAGAGAGGAACAAACACAACAAAAATCATGCCATCTGATTGAGTATACACCAGCAGAAAAGACTTCTGAGAGTGTTTGTCTTCCTCTGAAGTGGTCACTGTGTGTGTGGCCACCTTATGAGCTCCTTCTGTGGAAATACAGATGTGCGCTGAAATGAAGAGAAATGTAAGTTAGAGCTTTCAACACTGTGACCTTTAAACATCAGTTACAAAGGTTCCACCTCCAGTTAGTCAGTGGCAGATGAGATCCCACTTTATTGTTTTCACATCTCCAATCACACACAAACACAAATAGGCACACACACACACACACAAATGGAAGCACACCCACAAAAGCTACTACATGCTATTCAAATTTCGTTTAAGCCTCCTGCTCCCTCGGGGCATTACAACATTACAACAGTGGGTGGTTATTATTTCTCTTCTTCATCACCCTCTGATTCTGTCATACGTACAGGAGCACCTACGGGTGGTGATGATTCATGGAGACCCAGGCCAGGGAGGAATAAAATGGGTGAGGGAACATCTAAAAATTCAGATTTAACAAGCCCTTTAATGCCCTCATATTTTTATTCCTGGGTGTTTGATGCTTGGAAGCTTCACATCTCATCTGGGGCTGCGAGTGGGTAACAGCACCTCTGAGTAACATGCTAGCTCTCAGTTTGCTGTGTCACTGTGCCTGACAAAATGATGACTGGAGCTTACAGCAGTCCCACTGATCTCATTCTGCTGAGGTCACTATCAACCCTTGATGATGAGAGGAACCACATTTCCCAGGAGGCAACTGTCTTCTTTCCTGGCAGCAGGATACTGAGGGTGACTGTGGTTGACTTCACTGATGATCTTTTCCATTTCATGACTGTAAATTTCAATTATACTGTCCAGTCCATCCTTGGTGCAAAGGAGCAGAGGCTTTGTGTGTCTGTGAGACAGAGACAGAGACTTACTCTAACACGAACCACCGACCCAAAAATCTGGTGATTCCCAACTGGAAACAGCAGATTTTTGGACTTTGTCCCTACTCGGACAAGCCATCCCCTGAAATTTGTCTCCTAAAGTGGCTTAAGTCAGACACACACACACACACACACACACACACACACACACACACACACACAGGTTGGGTAAAAACTGAACCAGTGTTTTGGACTGGACCTCGGTTCACATCAAAACAACTGGTCCCAACCCAAACAGTAGATAAAGATGAGTGTTGCCTCTGTGACGTCACCTAGAGGTTTGTGAAGACCTCAGAGTGAGCAGCTCCACTGTTGCCATCTTGGCACTGTCTGACTCCGCCCCCTAACTCACAAGTATTCCCCCTCATTCAGTCATCATGAAGGACATTAGCTACAGAGACTACAGAGAAAAACTCTTTTGTACCAGGCTGTAAACAAGTTTATTTTTGCTCTAAAAACACATGACCTACACCTGTGCGTATGGACCACACACCACATGTGGAAGTGGTTTCAGTTGGTGTTAGGCCCTACCAGTTCCACGGTCCATGTATGTGGCTAATGAGTCAGCTGCTGTGTCAAATCAGATACTTCGGTTAGCACACCTACTGGTCGTATACAGCGCACTCCACACTCACTGCTGAAGTGCGTTGAGTCCAGGGTAGTGTGAAATGAGGATCACAACATGTTACCACAATCATCACCTGCCATATTTTGAAGAAGTTCTGTGAATCGTTACTGATATCGCAGCCACGAAAATGGGGCTGATGTACTGAAAACAATACACCTCCAGCTCTGGCTGTCGCCAGCACAAAGGCATAATAACAGATGAATAAATAAAAAGACTAATCAGTAAGGTTTTTAATTAATTTAATATCAATTTGAATAATTGATACTTTAATAGACATTAAGAGAGAAATTCTAAAAAGCATTTAAATCAAATTAAATATGAATCCGTCCATAAATTGTTCATATGAAAAAGGGATTAGTAAGAACAAAATGTTTTAATTTTTTTATGTGTGCTAGTGTTTTGTATGTGTTCAGATTTGCATACACCAACACTGTAGATGTTGACTAAACATCTTATGTCCTGTGCCCCTGTTTGATAGGTGCTAGCTGACACATAAACGCATACAAACTGTACTATAGCCCAAACATGGACTATAGTAATAGTAATAAAATAATAACAATAATAATCTTTATTTACAGAGCACTTTTCAAACACTAAGTGCTTGACAATGGGAGCACAAATAGGATCAATAAAATCAATAGATTTCAGTGAGAAGAAAAACAGGGATATAAAAAAACAACACAGAGTCATTTTGAGAGAAATAAAACAATTGAAGGAAGAAAGTAAAACCAGGAAAAGCTCTCAGATAAAAGTCTGTTTCAAGACAAGTCTTAAAGGAGGTGACAGACTCAGCCGACCTGGTATCCTCAGGCAGATGATTCTACTAACTAACAAACTGCTATGTCTACGCTGTATCTAACTGGCAACTGGTTAGTTGACGTGCAGTAGAGTTTATAATTTGGGCAGTGCCACATTTACCATTCATTTTAGTTCAAATAAAATAGTGACCAAGATTAAAGCATTGACTTGGCTTTAAGGAGTTTGTGTTCATGTCCATACTGAGTGAAGAGTGAAACAACTGCAGCCTCTATTTTTTGTATTCTGCCAAGTTTAAGACAGAACTGGAGGATGACAATCTTTAAAATGCATTTGTATTATATGGTCTGGACTGACAAAGTTATGATACGCTCCATTTAGAAAGAAAATACAACTTCATTCACACTCAGAAGTGTATGATCATTGGTAGTTGTTCTAATACCAGTACTGGTATCAGAAATGACCCAGTTCTGCCTAAAATGTATTGGCATCTATGCACTGAACCAATACCATGAAATTTATTAATAAACTTAGATTCACACCCAGGTTTTCCCAAAAATCAATTTGTCTTTGTTCATGTTTTATGAAGGGCTTAAGAGCAACCTCAGACACTGAAATAGGAAGCCACATCAAGGTGCCAAAAACAGTTCCTGCTGTTCCACTAATGACCACTAGAGTCTGACTCCAACAGTTAGTCAGTCCCATAGACTCTCATGTTCACCCGTTTTCATTTTATTAAGACTTGTATAATTGAGGGTGTGTTGCTCTGAGTGACAGCAGGATGAATGTATTCTTGTCACCAGTATGCACCAAAGTGTCAGTTCCACCCACACCCCTCCTTTGCTCATTTTTGGATTAGCTGGCAATTGGGGGCGGAGTCATATGCTGCCAAGATGGTGACGATGGAGCAGCTCACTGTGAGCTTCAAAACTGCTCTTCAGAAACCTGTTGGTGACGTCACAGAGGCTACATCCATCTTTATTTACAGTCTGTGGGTTTAAACTGAACCATGCCATACAACAATCACGTCCATATAGGATTAGTAGTGCAGAGCTGTTTATTGGGTGAGACGCAAGTTCAGGTATCAGAGTTGGCATTGGGAAGCAAAAAATGGTATTGGAACATCTCTAAACATTGATTGGTTTGAAGATAGCAATGACAATGTTGAATAATTCAGGCAATAAGCAGCAATGTGCTTTGTAGAGAAAGCCTGATGCATCAACATTTATGAATCTAGTCTCCAAGAGCAAAGCAAGACAAAGTCACAGTCTAAATGGTAATGCAGTTTGGGTGTGTGTTTACATGTGTGTGTTTTGTGCGCTTGGTAAGTCACAGAAGGTCTGGCCTGCCTGAGGGTGGTACTCACGGCTCGGTGTGAAAGATATGGGGGTGGCACTGCTGAACAGCCTGAGAGGATACTCTGTCTGAGGTCTGAGATGGAGGGAGGATGGGAAAGAGAGAGCGAGAACGATATATCCACACATGCACACAGGCAGCTGGGGAGCGCCTGATAGAGTGGGGGGGTGGAAGAGTGAGGAGAGGAGAGGAAGGGAGGGAGATAAGCGCCTTAGAGGGTGGGAAAGATAATGACAGATAGGGAAAGCAGCATGGAGGCCGAAAGTGAGCGAGTGAGACAGACACAGAAAGAGAAAGAGAGAGATATAGAGGAGGCGAGAGGCTGAATTTAATAAATTAGATCAGGCGCCTTGCCGGTTTCCTAGCAACCCAGGCAAGACGAGCCAGGTCTGGCCTGATCTGTGCTCCAGAGTAAGGGTCTTTTTCCTCCGCCTCTTCTTCCATCTCCCTTTGCTTTTTCTTCTTCCTCCTGCTCCTCCTCCTGTGCTCACTCATATCAGCACTAGACACAATCACTGTTCCAGTTATTGTTGCAGACAAGTATATTTAGAAGCAGATGCATGCACTGAGGTAAAATAGTGCCACTGATTTACAACTACACTTCAAGAGAACCTCAAGAAGGTTTGGTTGTTGCCTAAGAAAACATATCACTGCATACTCAATACCGTTCAAAAATAAAAGCAGCTTGCTAGCATGTGTCTGGTGGCTGGGTTTTGATCCATGGTATTCGGTTGAGCACAGCCCTAAAAAAATTTCATGGGGCCGCCACCTTGTGGGCCCTCCAATGGCAGGGCTAGGAATCGGGGTAGGGTTCTGCAGTCTGTGAGATCAGTAGCTGTCAGATAATGTTGTGACTCTTTTAAATGCAGATTAAAGATCAACTCTATTCATCTTTGATTTCAACTTCTTAATGTGTTCATGATTAACACTTTGTTTATTCAGCAGCTTATAGACATATATCTATCAATAAATATTGTGTATTCCCTAAAAGCAGAAACAGAGATCCCTGTATCAAGACTTTACTACTGCCGATTATACAACTAATTCATTTGATTTGTCTATTTTTCCACAAATAAAGTGGTGCCCATATTTTCAACAAATGCTAATTTAAATTCAAGTGTAGTAATCACTTGTTGGATCAGCTGTCTGGGGAGTTCTGCCAGACAGACCTGAGAGACCCAAACGAGTAGTGAGGTTTGAGATGGAAATGTATGGGTGTGGCCCCTGACATCAAGGACTTCTTAAGCATCCCAGTGGACATTGGAATTGAGGTGGGCCATGAGTAAAGCTTCGGCTGTGGAGGCCACTTGAGTGCTATGGTCAAAAGGTTTAGTGAATATTGTGGTGGCAAACTGGGAACCTTTTGGTGGACACCAACAGTGAAGCAGGCTGTCGAGATGAGGAAGAAGGCCTTTTTGGGTAAGGTTCTCAAAATTTTCCTGAAGCAGCAGAAGGGCATCAACAGGCCAGGAGAACTATGGTGGTCATGGATGCAAAAAAATGGGTATGGGAGGAGTTTTGGTAGAATATGGAGCAGGAGTTTTGGTAGGCCTCAGACGTTCTGGCAAACCATCAGGAAGGGAAAGCTGGACTTTAGACTAGGCTGTATCCAGCAGGGCAGAAGAACTGTTGACTCTGCCTGGGGATATTGTTAGTAGCACAAACATCCTTTCTGAGGAACTCCTAAACCCAACCAACATGTCCTACAAGGAATTAGCAGAGTTTGAAAACTCCGGTAAATATCATTCATATATCAGACAGAGGTCTCTGAGTTAGTCAGCAAGGTGCCAGGGGTGGGTGAGCAGTCTCGTTGACATTGTTGGGTTTTCTTGGGTGACACACGCTTTAGTGTTGCATGGAGGCCTGGCACAGTGCCTGTGGACTGGCAGATCGGGTGGTGATTTCCATGTTTAAAAAGGGGAACCACGGGGCGGCCCCAGCTCATCTGCTACAATTGTGTTATATTGTTTTGTGGTTGGTCTGGTTTTCCCCTCATCTTTGGCAAAATGTTGGAATGATGAACTTGATTGTCTGTTATGTGAGTGTTTCAAAGGACCATTGTGGTGAAGAGGGGGCTCAGCCAGAAAAGAAAACCTGTTGGTAACCGGTCATTCTGCACTTCAACCCACACTAATGGTCATGAGCTTTTAGTTAGTGACCAGAAGAACTAGATTGGGAATAAAAGAGGCAGGAATTAGTTCCGTCTATAAGGTGGCTGACCCTGATAGAAAGGGAAAGGAGCTCAAACATCTGGAGGGAGCTCAGAGTACAGCGGCAGCTCCTTTGTATCAAAAGGAGCCAGTTGAGGTGGCTTCATCTGATCAGGATGCCTTCTGGGCGCCTTCCATTGGAGGTTTTCCCGGCATGTCCGACCGGTTAGACCTTAAGATAGACCCAGAACAAAGAGACCGTATATCCCATCTAGCCTCGGGATCACCCAGAGAATGTTGCTGGGGAGAGAGACATCGACTTAACCTGCTTCCACTGTGACTCAAGTTGTGATAAGCTGCAGAAAATGGATAGATGTATGGTCAGATATTTCCAAGGGATGACAACCCTTTTGATCTTAATGGGGTTTTGCCAGATCAATATTAAAAAAAAAAACAAAAAAAACCCACATAAATACATCAATAAGCTGACAGGCTGCTTGGTGTCAGGAATGGTTAAACCATCAAATCCGTCTGAGGTGGCAAACATTAGTCATCAGTAGTACACACATCTCGGAAAATAGGTGTAAAAAGACAATAGTACATCAGTATGCAGTACAGTTCGCTACATAAAAGGAAAACATTATTGAAAACCTTTTACCCAATGAAAACAATTCTGAGGTCAACACTCTTGAGGTGACAAAGTGGAAATAGAGGTCATACACATTTAATGTAAACCATAATCTCTTGTTTTACAGAGGCCCAAGTGACGGTTGAAACATTGTCAGTCAAACCTTATTAGTATCTCTACAGAAATTACATGTTTCATGTCATTTTTATCAATTATACTGAAGGAAATTTACCATTACAGCAGTGCAGTAAGATTGTTTTAACCTATACAAATATTTTAAACTTAAGATGACAAATTTCTGGTATCAAGTACCATATTATTATATCTATTCAGGTGCAGCAGACTGGCTTATTCTGCGTTGCTGGAAAATACAGAACATTCACGAAACATGATTATTTGATTTGAAAACTGAATTAAATTTTAATCCACTGTATTTAACAACTATTTAATTACTGAAAAAAAACATTACACATGGCAAACATATTCATATAGAAACATCACTTAATAACACAAAAAGTACTTGATGGAAACCTCTTTTCTTTAACTTTTGCATAGTGTGCAGATAGCAGAGAAAGAAAAAGGGGCTACATGCATGTTGCTGTCAGCACTGTCCTGTGGGCTCATTTGAGCATCGGACCTGCACAGTTGCAGTGAGTCACGGCACAGCAAAGCCGGGCAGACTGTGGCTCAGATCTGCATTTTGTAAAAGCTGTTTGATAGCTCTCTGCTGGAGAAGCCACGAGGCATGACACAGCGAAACAGACAGTTTCTAAATGACTGAAGCTGCAGTGCATTGCTCTGCTCTCTCCAGTGGCACCAGTATTAGAATATATGCTCTGTGTCCTCATGTCTGCACCCTCATAGCCTCAGAGGATCGGTGGCCTTCACTGGACCTGATTTTATGATGATGATGATGATGATGATGATGCACCTGCCGTCTGATTTGACCGTGACTGGATAAGTGAAAACTCCAGCTCCGGTAATCAATCCTGTGATTCATCAGTAGGGGATTCTGAGTCAGTGGAGTGGCTCACAGGTCTGTGGAGGCCCCACCCTGCCGTGTTCTGTTTAATGGGCTCATGTCAGAGGAAGGATGGCAGTACTGTAGTTTTGTACTGCGTACCCTGAGGTGTCTTCTGAAGTTAATTGTTTGATATCCAACTAATGATATTGATAGACCACCAAAGCAGACTCTGGCTTCACAGTCTGAGTGGGTGGGGATACATTTCCATGTATAAGCCTCCAAACAAATCATCGTGTGAGGCAGATACCTTGTATGATGGAATATGTTCCTTAAACCTCCTTAAAAAAATGAATGAGACTGCTTCAGGCTCATCAACACAAAGGAAACTTCATTATACCCACCTCGACCTCCAAACAGCTGACTGGGACAAAACTGACTCGACTGGCTTCATGTGACTCGGAAATACATTCACATGAGCCTGCATCAGTCAAAGTGTGTGTGTATGTGGGGGGGTAAAAACAGGTGATCGATACATGTCTTTGGTAACTGCCACTATGGAAACACATCTCATATTACATGATGGTTTCAGCTTGCTGTCTTAAAATGAAACAGCAAAGCTGGGAATAAGTGTAGATATTAGTGCAAAGCACTGTGGACATTTCCACAAGGTCCATGTCTCCTCTACACATGAGTGCCCTCCGGTGGTGGTGCTGGGAAACTACAGGGGCCTTTTGCTGAACACAAGCGCGTAGGGCTCATTTCTCTCCCTGGCAGAGGGCTGACAGCTCCGAAATGATAAGGGGAGCTGGAGGAAAAATATTGATTCATCTGTCACTTTTTCTCCATTAAAATGAAAACCAAAAGAGGGGGGAGAAGCAGAGTGAAAGTGTTGCATCGCAGATTAAACATATGATGCAGGCACGAGTCGGGGCTACATTATTCATGTGTGACAGAAGACAGAACAGCAAGTGGATTGTGATTATACTACAGCAAACAGTTTATTTGTGTTTACCCTTAAAATCAGAAACAGGTAGAGCTGTCTCAGCAGTTTAGAAGCTAAATGATTTCTGCAATACTTTTATTTTTCATACTTACAATCCGAGAAGAAACTGGCTCATAAAAGACAAAGTCCTTTTTCCCTGTGACACAATAGCTCCAGTGTTAATGTCAATGTCCAAGAACATCTGTTGAAGACTTGAGTTAACTTTCATCAGTCAGCCACTTTAAACGCCTTTTCAATTAAAGACACAGGTTAGATCTGATATCTACAGGCCTCAATACGTTCTTTTAAAACTAACACCAGAGCAGAGGAGGTAGAGACGCACAAGAGTCCTGTGATTATTTACATCAATACACCCTTAGTTTGCTTGTTATAAAACATCATCAGGGCACATTGGTTCAGACATGAAAGTGAACCTGACATTTCTAGTTACACAAATTACAACCACTCAGCCTTGTACAATAACCCTGCTCAGGAGTAGGTAGAGGTGTTTACTCCACTTGTCAAATATTTCTGTCAAACAAAAATCATTTACCACAAATATCTGAACTGCTTTTAGATTTTAACAATCTATCAAAGAGGCATTAAAGTGATTTCCAAACTGATGATGATAGTTTAATGCTATGTTCACTGCAGGATTAGTAACAAACTAATGCCAAGTTAATATCTGATAGATCTCACACTCAGTGATAAATACTGTAGAAGCCTTCAGTCCTTTACTGGCTGATCTTTGACTAGAGTTCAAATAAAAAGGATATTCAAGGGAGAATTTTAACTTTAAATAAAAAAGCTGGGGGGGGGGGGGGGGTTATCATGATATTATGAATCTGAATATTTCAGCCTTGAAGTGTGTGACTGTTACATCACATGGAGCTGATGACATCAGTGTCACATTAACCAAAGAGATAAACTTCATGTCACTGTTTCCTCCAATGAATCCTAATCATCAACCATTACATAAATAACAAAGGCAAATATCAGCCTCATCAAGCAGCCATTGCTACAATAATGCTGTATGATTACTGACAGACAGTAGCTGTAGATTTCAGCTTCCTGTTTCTGCTCTGGACCAGAGTTCATCTGGTTTATTCACAAACAATCGATCAATACAGGCAGCAGATGGATTTATATCTGCTTCCTGTGCTGTCTACACAATTCCTGTCTGTATCGGGATCACATGGAAAAAAAAAAAACTAACCACAGATGACACCCAACACTGTTACTGACTTTCCTAATTCTGTTTCACTCTGTTATAATTTAATGTTAATTATCCTATTATATTTGTGTTATTACTGAATGGAAAATCATAACATTAAATGCATATTTAACAAATATATCAAGCACTAATGAACATGATGTCAGTTTACCTTTGAAAGATTAATGATCTGTTGAAGGTAAACTGACATCATGACGAAAACTGAATTTATTGTTACAGATTTGGGTCAGACAGTGACAGCAGCTGTTTAATGGACAGTGATGTAGTGAAGGCTGTGTGTGTGGCTGCTCATGTGCTCAGCAGAATATCAGAATTTCTAAAAGCCTAATTTCCTGGTTTTTCCATTCAAAGAAAATACTGTAGAACTATGGCTGAAATTAATTAACCAAGAGACAGCAGCACCATTTGTACATTTGTGTGCATGTGTGTTTGTGCTACATAATGTAATTAAAAAAACAAATAATGAAAAAAAAAAACACATGTGATCCCGTCCCGTGATAAGTGATATCATCTCAAAGCCTGTATTCACAGAGTTTCTGAGAAAGTAACTGAAACACTGCTCAGTTGGCAACATGTGAAGTCAGTGTGTCTGAAGTCAAACCCAGAAGATGTTTTTATGTACAAACTCTTTGTCCCTGCCTCAAGAACATGGGATCCTGATGCTGCTGTCTGCAGCAGCTGCTGAAGTAATATTCCTCTTTTTCTCCAGAATCTGGTCCGCCTCCAAACTCGTCTCCACCTCAGGCCACTTTATCACACGCGCACAAAATTCGCTGGTTGAAGTCGTCTGGCTGGTCGGCGTACACGTAGTGTCCAGCTCCACGGATTGTCTGCACGGAGGAGTGAGAACAGAAGAGAGGCAGGTGATTAGAAACAGGAGGCAGCTTCCATGATGGAAGCAAATGTTCACTTTGAAAATGAAACACAGCTGTGTTGTCACAGGGCGAAGTGATGGCGTGGTTAGCACTGTGGCCCCACAGCAAGAAGGTTCTAGGTTAAACAATGTGGGCGGTAAACAACACAATTGCTATTTTGTTTGTTTGTTTTTATATATATAAAATGTACACAGTTCACTTAGTTTCATCATTAGAATTTGATGGTCAGAGGTCAAAGGTCACAGTGTAACACAAATAGATGGCATTGACCTTTGAGCACTGACTACTAAAATATAAACACTTACTCCTTGAGGCCAAGTAAATGTTTGTACCCAATCTTGAAATTAACATTATAAGTAAGACTATTGCAGTATATTTGACCATTCATTAAGAGAGGTTACAGTTGAGAAAGCTGGCAAATCCAAATGCAGGAAAACCTCATAATAAGGTAGAGAATCTGGAGTATTTTGTCTCTTCCAGGACACCGTATACTTACTATGATCTCCACATGAGAGTGTGGCCTCATCGCTTTGATGGTGCTGCCTGAGTTGCTGTCTATGCTGGAGCGGGAGCCATAGATGATGGTGATGGGGATCTGAGGCTGCAGCTGCTCCATCCTCTGCAGCATCGGCCTCTTGGCCCAGCCATAGGGCACAGTCATGTTCTTAAAGGCTGTTTCCCCACTGTGGTTAACACATAAGACCAATCAACACAACCCGGTGCAGATGTCGAGGCATGAGACTGGGTCATCGATAAGGTGATGAATAAATTGCCTTCATTGCAATTAACACGAGCGGCAACAATAATGGACAGAGAGGGAGGCAGACCTGGGGGTTTGTGCGTTCAGGTGGTAGATGTACTCTGACACGGTGTTGTCGCTGAACATGGAGGAGAACTTCCTCTTGAAGTCAGGTCTCAGAGTCTGGACAAGGGTGGGACCTGCAGGGGCAACAGAGGCAGACGGTGATGTGTCAAAACCAAGCATCACAAAGTTGTTTCATTGTGTTACATGATTGTGAACGTCAGGGAGGGCAAAAGAGTGCACACGCAGGAACCAGACTTCTTTGTCTTCTGGACCAAAACATCAGAAATCAACTTCAGAGAAACAGGTTTTAATGAGCAGACTGGTCATATTTAATTCAGTTTTGCAGCCATCTTTTGTGCTGCACATATTTTGTTATTTGTCACATTTTCTGTCTCCGTGCCTTCAGTCATTACTTCACCCTGCATTCACATCCCTCTGATTTCCACATTCCTCATTTAATGCATCAATCAGGCCTGTTCTGTTTCTCTGTAGCGACATTTCTCTGGATCTGCAACTAAAATCACTTCCCCTGAGGCACCGTCAAGACTTCATCTGCTCTAATTGATAAAATCAGGTTGTGAGTTTGCTCTCCAGTCTCACCCAGCGGTCCAACCAGTCGCAGGCCAGCCAGTGGGTTAAAGGGACTGAACATGGCCCCTAGGGCTTTGATCCACACTGGGATGGGGCGGTCGGCCTCTACTGTGTCCGGGCGCTCAGGAAAACCCCACGGCTCCACCAGGACTATGTGCTTCACTCTGCAGCCAAGAAAGAAAGAAAAGATCCAGTTCACCTTTTGTTGTGTGAATTGGATTTTAAAAACCCACAATTATATCTTACAAAGATGAAAGGAATAGATCGGCATTTTGTGAAGTATGGTTAGTTTGTGTAGCTTAGCATCAAGACTGGAAACAAGCGGAACCAGCTAAAGTGGCTCCGTCCTCCCAGGGCCTCTGAGCTAACAGACAAGTTACATTGTGTTTGTTTAATATTTAATATAATATGAATCGTGTTTATTAAACCATGTGACTAGGTAGTCAAAGGCAAGCTAAGCTAATGGCAGGCTTGCCAATGAGCGAATCAGTTTTTGCACTGAAGTCCCAGCTCCACCCATGCCCTAAGAGGTGGAGCTAGGACCCTTGGGTGTTAGGGGCGGAGTCAGGCACTGTGAAGATGGACAGTAGAGGTGACTTTCACGTCCAGCTCCTGCCTCCATGTATTTGTTTCACCTGTGCCTAATTGTTTCCCCCTCCTCTGTGTATATACACACCTCCCCTTTCCCCAGTCTTCTTTGCCAGATCGTCCTGTGCTCTGGAGTCAGCGTTTCCTCTGTGTGTTTCCCAAGTGTTACCCACCCACTCCCTGTGATTTTTGACTTCGACTCTGCCTTTGCCTGGTTTTGTTGTACTTGTTATACAATAAAGATTGTGAACCTTTTGGACCTGGAGTTGTGTATTTTTGGGTTCATTCCTCTGTGTACCAGTCATTGAGATAGTGACATCACATATACAGTCTATGGTTTTAGTTCCATGTAAACTGATTTAGATAGTTTGTTTATGGCCTGTCTGATCACCTGACTGCTATTTCTTGCTATGTCTGACTTTGCTGTGCTCACAGATTTCAAGTTACTTTAGTGAATAAAATGCTACCATCAACACTAACAATGATGTGCTGAGTTCTTTCATTTACACTTCAACAATGAATTAATATCAGTAAATGACTCTTCAGCTCTCCTCCCCCACACACACACACACACACACACACACACACACACACACACACAGAAACTACCCAAACTCTATGCCTACAACACTGTCCAACATTACACACATTACAAATTGAGGACCTGAACTTATAATCTATCCAGTCTTATAAACAGTAAGCTTTCTGTTCCAGCCATAGCATAAACAATAAACAACGAATATGAACATATGTCCCTGATCAAGAGCATCTTGTGTTGTAACTTAAAAGCTGTTTGGAACACTGAGATATAAAAGGGTGGAAAGAGGGATTTTTTTTAGCATCAGTGATGAAGGTGGGCGATAAGGGATTGAGGACATTTTATCTGACGTCCTTCGGGTAGAGATGGGCGCCCGCTGGGAGCTCGGAGCTGAAGACGCAGCGAGAGGAGATGATTCTGGGGAGATAGAGTCCAGTGGGAGGAGCAAGTCTGCTGTTATCACTGGCTGCCAGCACCTACAACCAGCACACTACAACAGCTATATCCTGTACAGAGGCTGGCATGTTCTGCTACAACCATGTTAACACAGAAAAGGCAGAATCATTATTCAAAACACTGTTCAGGCAAGTTCTGCTCCTTTTGTTCTTTTTTTTTTTTTTTTTTTTAATCTACAGTCAAAGGATTATTCCAGTTTATTACAACCTAGGTCTCCACTTAGTAGCTAGTACAGGAGCTTTTGAGCTGCTCTCTGCCTGGGTCTGTCTGCTGTTTGCTGATGTGGACAGTGGGTTTTTAAACCCCAACAGATGCCAGCTCTCTGCTGTGGTCAAAAACACCACCATGAGTAAACCAGAACTAGAAGGCTACAGGTGCTGAAGGTGCAGCTGTTCTCTGTAGGTATACACTACGAGTGACACTTTCTTATTGTCATATGATGCGTTGTGATTGATTATAGTCACTTTGAGTACATCAGATGTTCAAATGTGAACCTAACATGACATACACCAGGCTCAAATGCAATCCAATACAACTGTTCTGTCACAAAGTTTACTCTTGAAATGTGCTAAATTATTCAAAGTTTCAGCACTGAGGTCAAAGTTAGTGATGGTGTTCTGGTATTCTGCCTCCATCGTGTATGTAAAAATGGAGACAGAAAATTAAAAACAGAATAAACATATAATTGAATTTACACATTGCAGACTATGTCAACAAGAAGCGTCTTAGAGGCCAAAACAATGAACAAATAACCAAAGCTGTAATAAACCTGAATTATTCTAAGAATGGTTATTGACAGGTGCCTAAAAAAATATGTTTTCTTCTTAAAAACGTAAATATCATTTATGAGACTAGTTAAACTGTCTCACTGTGTTGCAGCAGCTGCTCGTGTGGTGAAAATTTTCAAGAGCTGTGGTGCGAATTTATTAGAATTCATCATTCACGGTTGTGGTGGTGGTCAATGGTTTCTCATGTGTATCCTCCCTACTGACAAACCAGTTTCTTCTTCTGGGCCTCCTTTCCTTTTTGTCTTTACAACATCTTTCCAGTTCCTCAAACCATTCGGCCCAGGACTTTTTTTTTACTCTTCCTGTGAGTCTCCAGCTGCTCCTCTGTCTCCTTCACAGTAGCCCAGAGTTTGGCGATTTCCGCTCTCTGGCTTTTGAGCGTAGCCTCTTTCGCCTCCCAGATTTTCTTTAACCTGCTCCTCCTCAGAGGTCACCTGTCTCACCTGAGTGAGGTCCTGGTTTGTCTTTTCTGTGCCTGGTGGCTCTTGTGTCACAAAATTCTCAAATTGAAATATTATGGTCACAGTTATTGATTAATTTGTCCATGAATGACTTTTAAAAGTTTTTACCGTGTAATTCCAACACCTCAGTTAATATTACATCTGAAACAATCCATCAGCTGATTAGTCCCTAAATATTTTGATGAGTATAAGTATTGGTATCAGCATGGACTGTGGGAATTTCAATAGGTATATTATATTTTTCTGTGATAACAATCACATTAAATTTGATCTGTCATCAACTCCTGCATCCAACAGCACTAACAGTTGTAAATGAGCTCAGGTAAAAGGTTCCTAATAAACTTGTCTGTAAAAGTCATCTAATAAAACAGGCTGGAGAGAAACTGACTCCAGCTCTTTAAGTCTGACTGAAACATGTCTACATTTCCCCTGACGTAACTTTATTACACCACACTCATATAAACAAGATCTACACGGAAGGATAAAAGATTCCTTCTAGATTAAAACCACAATCCTACAGTAAGATAAGAGAAATCTGCACTCACCTGTCTGGGTGTTTAATCGAGTATGAAACTGCCAGGTATCCTCCCAGGTTGTGTCCCAGCAGGATCATGGACTCCAGACCCACTTTAGCCCTCCACTGCTCTAAAGACTCCACAAACTGGTCCTCTGCCTGCTGGGCGTCTGAGGAGAACAGGGGTCTGCTGCTCAGGCCAAAACCCAGCAGGTCCAGAGCGAAGATGGGCCGATGCTGAGAGAGAGTGTCCAGGTTCTGAGCCCAAAGGCCCACGCCACCTCCAAACCCATGGAGCAGAACCATGGGGGTTTTGTCTTTGACGCTGTCGCTGCTAAAGATCAGGGTCCAAAGCTGGTTGCTGCTGGAGATGGGGACGTGCTGTTTGGAGAAAGGACTGTCCACACCTGTCGGGACAGTGAAGGGAGGAATGTGAGGGGGCGAAGCTGAAAAAAAATGTTTCATATAGAGTTAGACAGGACTGATCCTCACATCTTAGCATCATGTCCTCTGCAGTCTGCAGCTGGCTCTGAGAGGTGGGACACCATGATGGTAACCAGCGGGGGATCCAGCACCACCTACACAGAAAAAAGGTTTATGAGCAGCACCGCCATCACTACAGATGACTCCGAACTAGGCTTAATTAATGTAGAGGGAAATAATTTTTAATTTTAAACAAATTAAAAACAACACAACAGCAACAGGACTGAATGTTAAGGGCATGTTTTGGCCTCTGTACAAAGCAGTAGGTACTTCCCTGGTTTCATAGACAGGCTCTGTTGACACTGTGTGGTTTAGGGAACAGAACAAAAACACTGATGATGAAACTCATCTTTTGTTGTGTTGTTTGATTTCTATTTCAAGAAGTAAACTCCAGTGTGACAATGCACACAGCTGTCAAACTACAGTGTCTGCAGTGAAAGCAAAAGAAGAAATGGCAGAACAGGAAGGTCCCCGTTTTCACGTTGATCAGTCCACACACTTCTGTTAAATTTGTTTATTCCACATTTAGCCCTCTCACATACAGTATATCCACTGTAGTGAGAATTATTATACTCTATATAGTTGATGCATAGTATCCACACAATGCAGCATCAAAAGCAGTGTGGAATCAGTGTTTAGTCCTCCACTTAGAGGTCCCTGGATAGTGAGTAGAGAGGAGTGAATGACAGACACAACCTCTCTTTCATATGCTGCCTCTTTATGTGCATCTCAGTGTCTTTTCACTTCAACAGCACCAGGACACTCATCTGATCCTCATGTCAATCATTTCAGCCACGTGAACTGACCTGCTCCATCACTCACTGAACTAATGTGAAACATTTCAGCAAATGCACCTTTATTATAATAAATACATATTGTCTGTATTATTGTATTAGTGTGTAAAAGATAAATATTATTCTATGTACAGTTATGTTGTAGATATGACCACAGACTGTAAAGTGAAGCCAATGAAGAGCCTTTAACCTTCATTCTCTCTAATGACCATCAGGGGGCGACTCCACTGGTTGTTAAAGAAGTCAGATTGTATTGAAGTCTATGGGAAAATGTCCCTACTTCTCCTTGATTTATTAGCTCAGTAAACGTTTTCCTAATGAGTTTATGGTCTCAGTCTCTAGTTTCAAGTCTTCAATACAACTTGATGTTGATTTTTTAAATGATGGTCCATTTAGAGGAAAATAGACCACAAAGCAGGGGATGAATTAGGGGGCGTGGCTGCTGTGTGATTGACAGACTGTACCACATGGCGACCTGCTTGACAATCAGGATAGAGAACAGAGTACAGCCACAGTTGGTTCACAAACTGAGGATATCTAAAGTAAAATATTTATTCGATGTGAATAAATCTGTATCTGATATTTTTATTCCTCGGCGTCGGTGTAGGAACTATTCTAAAAACTGGCATAAACATTAACTTGTACTCAAGGATGAACTGAATTTTAAGGTTACAGGTCAATGTGCAGCACAAAACATTCTAGCCATAAATCACACAGCAATTATGACACAATTTGACACTAATGGTTGATATTTGAGGTGATTCTGGATCAACAGAATCATATTTTTTAATGACATTGATTTTCTTCTCCTTTTTTAAAATACATTAATATATTCATGTGCAGTGCAGCTCATTTTATAACTGTTGGCCACACTGTTATTTCTGCTTCACTGAAAATTCAATTCAATTAGAAAACATTACTTCTTTGTCCCTATGGGGCAATTTAAAGGGCCCACAGAGCATATAGTAAAAAAAAAAAAAAAAAAACACAACCAGGGCAAGAAAAACAAACATAACAAAAACAAAAATGGTACAAATCAAAACCTATAATATTATGAGTATAAATAACATGAGAGAGTAATTTTACTAGTGCAAATAAATAAACAAATGACTGACTGTTAATGTTTAAATATAAATATAGTTGTATGAAAGATAATCTTAGTGCCATAAAATGTGTTGCATATATACAGTTTGGGTGCATATATAGATATATATGTGGGCTCTGTGGGCTCTGTGGTCTCTGTGGGCTCTGTGGGCTCTGTGGGCTCTGTGGGCTCTTTGGGCTCTTTGGGCTCTGTGGGCTCTGTGGGCTCTTTGGGCTCTTTGGGCTCTTTGGGCTCTTTGGGCTCTGTGGGCTCTTTGGGCTCTGTGGGCTCTGTGGGCTCTGTGGGCTCTGTGGGCTCTTTGGGCTCTGTGGGCTCTGTGGGCTCTTTGGCCTCTGTGGGCTCTGTGGGCTCTGCTTCAGCAGGTTAACTTACTTTATCGTGGTGTCCACATAACCCCACACGCTGCTGACCAGACCGTCAACACCAACGACAGACAGCATTCTGTGAAGCAGCCTGAGACAGAGTGAAACAAAAAGAAGAAGACAGCAGATACACAGCTGCATCTGACAGCAACACATTCAACACAGTTAACAGGTATTCAGACTCAAGTTCACTGTCACATGTCACAATATGTTTCTCCGTCAGTGTCACGTCAAAGCGACACAAAGTTAGTATGTGTTGACTTTAACTTCAGGGCAGCGCCTGACTGCTGACAGCTGCTTTAACTCTTGTTAAACTCCTGTGTGACAGCAGCATCTACACAGACCTACTAGGTGACTGACTGCACTTCGCCTACGTTCATGACTCAGTCTCCGTGAGTTGTGTTGTGTTTGCGGAGAAGACACTCACCCCGTGTTGGCCGTCACCGCCTGCTCGGCCATACTGCTGCCGCTCTCCCCTCAGCAGCCCCCCGCGGTCACGTGTCCCCGGAGACTCTGACGTACGGCCAGCGATTTGAGGGCGTTTGATTTGTTGTTCGAGGCAACTCCACCGAACGGTGACACGTACGAGACGCCTCCGCCCCCCGCTCATGGCTGCGCTTTTTTCTCGTCCGTAACACGAAGGAAGCGCACCCAGCGTCAGTGCGTGAGGCGGAAGTAGCTTCTCTGTCAAATACCTAAACATAGCAGTTCAGCAGAGGAAGGAGCTCTGGTGAGTATCGACTATGACTTCTGTATTTTTAAACGGAGAATAATGTGCACACATTAAGATGACAGGGGGTTGTCTGTTTGCGCTGAGAGCACTATCACACCTTAAAATGTTATGTTTGCATGAAACCGTCGTTTTGTGTTGACTCATCCTCCAAGTCACTAAAAGGTTAGTTTGAAGTGTTTGCTCTGCTACGTGTCTCCTTAAAGAAGTGACTCTGTAAGAGTTCAAATCACGTCAGAAAGAAATAAAAGTGAGATTCAGGTCAAATGTATTATTGTCTTATAAAATGTGTAAGAAGGAGCAGTCTATGTGAATGTGTGTGTGTGTGTGTGTGTGTGTGTGTGTGTGTGTGTGTGTGTGTGTGTGTGTGTGTGTGTGTTTTGACATATAGATAGTTATTGCATAATTGAACCATATGGATGAACCAGGGAGTAAAACAAGTTATAATAGTCTAGATTCAAATGTTCATTAAGGTCAAATGCATGAGTTCCAATGTGTCCCAGGTTCACATCTGTGCTGTGGTCCATGTGAGCTGTCAGGGTTGGCTGGGACAATCAAATGTGGTTTAGTTACATCTGTGATTTTGAAAAAAAAAAACATAGGTTGAACTTTATTTTCCATCTGGTGGAAAAGTATCAACCAAATGATTGAAAAAGAAATAAGAATCAAATGTAAACAGTGTACAGATGACAGCAGGAGCAAGACGTTACAAGCAGCACAATAACAAGTAATATTTCATGCAGCCATGAATATTTACTTTGATTTAATATCTGGTATATGTTGCAGTATTGAAAAGAGCAGCTGGAGTCAGTGTATCGCCTCCTAACATGCAGATGTTATGTGACAGTCACGTATTTGCTCAAACCTGTTGTGTCTGCAGGTGTTTCACCGACTGTGATCAGGCTGTTTACTCAGTGCTCAGATTTTTAAGGCTGTTGTCACAGGTGGGTCAGACGTGAATAGACATTGTTTCCCATTTTGACTTGTTATAGCAGGAAAAGCAGAGTTAAAAGACATTTCGCTACCAATGGCTCAGATTCACCAACTGTTCCAGTGAGTCAGCGCATGCACCCCAACAAAGAGACTGGACCTGATTCACCCCGATGACATGCAGTGATTTTAATGTTATCAATAATACCTGCTATGTCTCTTGTAATACTTGTACCTAATAATACTTTGTACTTAGGTACAAAACCAACAGATGCATACAGGTTTTGTATATATGTGTACTCCTGCCTTTAAAAGTAACACATGGGTTGTTTTTGCACATAAATGTTTCTCTGTGCAGAGGTCAGTGTGGTTATGGCCTCAGGGTAGAAACTGCTCATTAATCTTGTGGTGTTGCTTCTGCCCTCTCTTTCGTGAGGACACAAGTATATGTGGATATATGAAAGTCTTCTTCATTATCATCATCCTCACTCTATGGTGGCCCTTAAGGACCAAGCATGTAGAAGATTGAAGTACTCTGGGGGTGGAGGGGGGTTTACTGTTGTGCAAAATGAACCAAAACAGAAATAATACCTCGTATTATACAACAAGTTGGTGTTTGTAAGTGTGTTATCATGTGAAACAAAAATGTACAAAATCAGTTTGTAAACGTAAAACTGGTCACTATTGTAAATTCTGTTATGACAAAATATTGTGAATTTTAGACATTAATGATTTGAATGCCTTGTACAGACGTACTGGTGTTTTCATTTTCCCCACACTGTCATCATCTGAGGTCAGTGGTGTTGGTCTATCTGTCCAACATTATACAGTAGATAATATTTCATGACCCCAAGTGACCCACTATCAATAAGACCAGAATTTTTAGCTGTGTTCCTGCTGGTCAAGTTTTCATACACGATGTTGGATATTTGTGGTTCACAGAGGATGAATCTTATTGACGTTGGTACCATTTTGACCTTTGCTCCAGTTCTGCCAGATTTTCATCCTGAACCCAATAAATATCAAACTCTGGAGGGTAGGATGGAAAAATGTTTGGGTGAGGTATCCAATAAGACTATTTTATGTAATAATAACAAAAAAATGCATATTTGGAATAAGCAATTACCGTTGTCAAAATGCTCCTTATTATAAGAATAAAAAAATTATACTTTAAAAACAGACAATGGTCTTGGTAAAAGGTGCAGTATACTGTATATGTACTGTATCTGTTTTATAATAATGTTAATATTAATAATACATTAATATGAAATATATTAAGTTTTATGAAATTTCAGGCTCTCGTGGTTAAAATCATAGAGAGCACGAGGCAGCACTGGTTCATCTACAGTCCAGGTCACAGCTGTAGCAGTGAGTCACAATGGTGGGTGTGACAGCTGAGGTTCACTATGTAGTTTCATGACGTGGAACATAACGAAGTCCACTGGGCGGAGGGGCCTCCAGATACTAAACTACAGACATGTCGATTAATCTGCCTGTTCACAGATCAGCAGGGCCAGCTCCCGCCCCAAGGCTGGAACAGAGCCGTGTCCTGCACAGACTTAGATCTGGGTGAGTACTGAGTTCCCGTAGACAAGGACCATGAAATTCGGAGTCAGCCTTGTGGATTTGTTACAGAACATTAGTCCAGTGCTTTCCAGGACTCATTTTAATATTGCTTTTTAAGAAACATGAGCCGCTCCTGCACAAGGTCCTCCCTCCCTCAGTGTGTGCGTGTCTCAGTCAGCTGTTTCAGTCAGTAAACTCTGTCATCTGGTCTCCACAGCCCTCACAGTTTATGGATATAAATCAATGGACAACAGATCACAGCAGTAATGACTCCACTGCTGATAATAAGGTCACTCTGTAGCTTGGAGTAAACCGTACCAGGTGGAGCACTGTCTGACACCTTGTGTAAGCCTGACAGTGATAATATTTACTTTGAACTGATGAGTAATGTTTTATTTTGCAGAAACTTTTCTTCTGTAAATATCATTTGGTTTTATTACCACACAATACCATTCCAAAGTCATAAAATAACATTAGTTTGGAACTGACAGATTTTGTTTATGTTAGTTTTACAAAGTAAACTCACCGAGCACTTTATTAAGAACACCTAACTGACACTGGGTACTTCCTCATTTCCTGGATCCACCAGATGCACCAGAATGCATCACATCACCTCTGTAGATCTGTCAGCTGCACAGTCAAGCTGTCAATCTCCTGTTCTACCACATGCCAAAGGTGGTCCACTAGGTCCAGGTCTGGAGACTGAACTGGACTCACTGTCATGTTGATGAAACCAGTTTGAGATGACTTTGAGCATGGAGCATTATCCTGCGGGAAGTAACCATTAGTACATTAGAACAGCAGTTCCCAACCTTTTCCAACTTATGGCCCACTTTAAAATCTAAAAAATGTTGGTGGCCCACTTATGATTTCATAACAATTTCAAGACCAAATAATATGTTCTCTGAACACTTGGCTTTAATGATAGTAATTTAACATTCAAGACTTACCTTAAAGCAGGGGGGACGAGTCCTTTTCATTTTATCTGCTGCTAACTAGCAAATCATTTTGATACTCCAGTTTTTGTTATCTTGGACTGAGATAGCAAACAAGTTTACAGTCTGGTTTGGTGAGTGACAAAGAAGGAAACATTATTCATTTTAAATGTTTCTAATGTTTATTACGTTTTTCACCAAAATTGTACTGTTTAGCAAATTGTTTGTCAGACCACTTGCAATACCTTTGCAGCCCACAAGGTGGGAACCACTGCATTACAAGATGGTGAACTGTGGCCCTGAAGGCATGAACATGGTCATCAACATTTCTCAGATGACTGAGACATGCAGACCAGGACTGATTATACATATGAATTATTATAGTAAGACCCAAAGTGAGTCAAGAAAACCTTCCCAACACCATTACACCACCACATAAGCCTGGACTGTGATGCATTGCATTGCTGCCATATGATTGGCTGATTGGATAACTGTATGAATAAGCAGGTCTAGTGGTGGTCCAATAAAGTGCCTAGTGAATGTATGTTTTCAGTGATTCATTTTTATCATATAAAGAAAAATATCAAAATATTTGTATTTCTAATAATTTCTTCATACACCTCATTTTTCACTGAGAAACACCATGGGGAGTTTGCTTTAGTCACTCCTCTCTGACATCCTGTGTAGGTTCCCTGTGAGAGGCAACCATGCAGTCAGTAGACAGCAGTGGCTCCGGGTTTACTCCTCTGGTGGTGCTGGAGCTGGCTTCAGACACCAAGGAGGAGGCCATTGGATGGCTGCTCAGCAGGATAAGAGACCAACAGAAGAATGGAGGTATTGCTCTCTGAGCTCTTCTTCACTCCTTTAATATTTGCTCCTGTCATTTGGTCATTATCTTAAATGTTATCTTCCCCAGGCGCTGAGCTCCTTGTGGACCAGCTGGGCCCTGGAGTTGGGGCTCAAGAGAAGGAAAACCCTAACATGTTCCTGGTGGGGGCCTCTCAGCAGAGGCTGCTCTCTGGTGCTGAGGATGTGGGTCTCTTCAAGGAGTTTAGTGATGGATCCATGAGGGGCTTCACCTGTGCCAACAAACACAACTTCAAAGACTTTAAAGGTAAAGGAGGAGGTCTGTGGGCTGGTGTGTTAATGTCTCTACAAGTAAACAGCAGGGGGTGGACTTTACCTGAGCACTGCACTTAAGTATATTTTTCAGCTATCAGGTACTTTACTGGAGTATTATTTAACCATGAACGGATGACTTTTACTTCCCTACACTTAAATACATTTCTCCACTACATTTCTGTGAAGAAGTTTTGAGTCAGTGAATTCATTTTCTTTTATTTTGAAAAATGCGATAGCCCATATGCTGTGTTCATCGCTGGAGGAAAACCAATTGCAGCCAACTCCTCCACTGTCAGCAGCCATGTTTGAACAGCAGTGACAGGTCGAACAAGTTTTAGAAATAAAGAAAGATTCATTTCAGATGTTTTCTTTAAAAAAAATAATTATGATCACAATAACAGCTCCTGTTGTGGTTATTCTCAGTTATTCTTTTATGTCCATGTCTACAGTCTTTGTATCATATCAGCTTCTTTTTCTACTGTCAGTCTGTGCTTCGGCCTGTTGTTTCAGTCATGAAGTTCTTTTGTGGAACAAAACAACGTGTTGACATAAAAAAAATGTGTTTTTGAATAATTAAGTATTTTTAAAATCAAGTACTCCACTATTTTAAGTCAAATACAAATTTAACAGAACAACCTCTACTTGTATTGGAATCATATTTGACCAGCAGGATCTGTACTGTGACTCAAATAATGGAGCAGTAGACTTTGTCCACCTCTGGTAGGCACACCCAGGGTCTGAGCTATTAGTGTGGCAACTAGTCAACGAGTTATTTGATAGAAAACCACAGTAAGGACAGTAAAAAACCATTTTTCTCTCTTTTAATTAGGAAAAAATATGCTGAAACTTTCAGCTCTGACAAAGTTTAATTTCTTTGAATGTTAATCTTAATATTATTAATTTACATATTTACTTATATCATCTAATTTGTCTAATAATAACCCAACCTTTTGGTTTGTCATTGGATTTTGAAATCTTACTGACTAAATAACTAAATAACTGTGTTTCAGATGGTTGAAATTTGAAATCTTGTAAATTTCATATGAGCATTGCTTTTATTATTCTGAACATATTTTTTATTTTGTTGTATCAAAATAATAATGAAAATAATGTTTAGTTGCAGCCTTAAAGTTGCGCTCATGATTGTACAAGTAACAAGTTAACTGAGTAAGTGAGCTGTTTCTAACCATCTCAGCAGAAGATGCTTCAGGATCAGGAAGCATCAAGAGCAGATCAACTGGAGGAGAGTGAAGAGACTGGCCTCACTGCTGCAGTCTTTGCTGTGACTGTGACTGTGTGTGCTCACTGTTGGTCTCTGTGTCTACAGGGGATGGAGACAGCTTCCTCAGCATGGCCGAGTGTCAGTACATCATTAAACATGAGCTGGACACATTAAGAGCCAGAGATGAGACTCATGTACCAGGATACACCCAGGTCAAGCTCTACCCTGGGAAATCTATCAGTGAGTGTCTGCACACCCCTCACACGGTCACTTTGAATTTCAGGAAGACTTTGTTGTGATATTTCCTCAACTGTCAGATTGGATTGACATGAGCAGTCAGTTCCATGTGGTTATTTTATCTAATAACAATTGATTTTCAGGGCATTTACGATATGAGAGTAAAAAAATATAACCAAAACTTTACCACGATAGGGAATTTCATCCTTATCACACAGCTGGCTGACAGGAAGATAATGGTCACTAAAACAGTCAAAAACAGTTAATCAAGCCACTTATACATTGACTGGTTCAAGCATCTCCAGTGTGAGGAATTTCTCCTTTTTCTTCTGACAATTTAGGGTTTGTTAGAGACAAAACATTTGTTCCATTTTTCATTATTTTCCCATCTGACTTGTTTAATGGTCAAAATAATCAATTCATTAATTGAGAATTTAAATAATGGTTAAATGCTACTTTAAATGCTTAACCTGAAACTGAATCAAATGTTGCTTCTTAACAGTAGCAATTAATGACAGTGGTAATTGTTCTATACATTATACAAACAATAAGCAGTGAATAATGAATCTTATATTTTTTCTCCTTCTTTCTCTAACAAATTATTATTTTTTTCTTCAGTTTCATCTTGTGACAGGATTAACATACATTTACATATTTTACCCAGCATAATGCAGAGTTAGTCTGTGGTAGTAATGGTTTTACATTGTAATTAAAGGAGGCAGCACAACTCTGCCTTCACCCCTTGAACACAGCCCTCCCCCACTCCACCCCCACTGCCTCTGTACCTCCCTCCTTCTCTTTGTCTCTCTCTCTGTGGTTGCAGTATGGAAACAATACTTATGCAAATGCAGTGAAATATTCCAAATGCAAGATAAGGGAGAAATGAACTTCCATGGGAGATAGCAGGGCCTCTATTCAGAGCCCGTGTTTGACAAATCGTGTTAAAGCAGAATGTAATCATTCTCAACAAATGATGCACTCAACAAATGGCAGATGAAATGATAGAGCTTCATGTACCTATATTTAGTCGCTCTGTATTAGACAATAGGAATTATTGCTATAGACAGTGCGTTGTGTACAATGGGCCTGGCTCCAAGCTATTGTGTGCCAGTCCTGAAAGCTGCATTTTCTGAATTAAGATAATTAGGCTTATTTAGTAGGGAAAGTTTGATTCACAACTCAAAATACCTGTCCAAAACTTTATAACTAATCATGATTTAGATTATTAATTTAAGTAGTGGCAGAAAAAATAACAATCTGGCAAGTAACAATATATTCTTTCTTTACATGTCAGTTCGCAGACTTCAGTCCAAAGGGATTCTGATCCAGATGTTTCCTCTCCATGAGAAGGAGGAACTGAAGAGACTGTCGTTTTCTTGGTATAAAAAGGTGAAATTGTCCTTTCAGCCTCTTGGTAAGTGGAAGAAATAACAATTATCTCTCATTGTCACTTTTTGTGAAAACATAATCCACATTATTTGGTTATTTAAAGATTTTAGTCCTCCTACATCGTTATCATGTTGCTCTACTTTCAGTCCAGGTCAGGGCTGCTCTTCACAGTGGATGTTTTTATTCCTCTTTTTTATTTCTCTTCAATTTATGATCATTTTCATTTTGACTGAAATGCCTCTTGACTCTCTGTCCCCAGATGATATCAGACACTACTTTGGTGAGGGCCAGGCCTTCTACTTCGGCTTCCTGGAGTACTTCACCTTCGCCCTGGTGCCCATGGCCCTCATTGGGGTGCCTTACTATCTGTTTGACTGGGAGGGCTACGATAAATATGTGCTCTTCGCTGTGTTTAATGTGATCTGGTGTACCATTATTCTGGAGGTAATTAGATTATTTTTTACCTTTTTATAAACCTGCTTTAAATCTTTAAAGCTAAAGGTCTTAAAGGAGCTATATGCAAGTTTTGCTAGTGCTACAATGTTACAGCATTAATAGCTGTTTACTCACTAGTCCAGAAGAATCTATGAGAGTTCATTACTCAACTACAGCTGTCGACAGAAGTGGAAATAAACACCAAAGTTAACTCTTGTTCTACTTCTATTTCTATCACTCCTTCTTGGCCAAGCTCCTGTCAAGCCACAATCACCACCACCCAAGATTTGTTGTTGCCATATAGCCAGTGTTAGCATGGACAGTCTTTACATCTGAGTTCAAACTTCATTCCCTTACTCACCAAGAGCTGTCTTTTATTCTACTAAAGTTAGCATGCTAACCACCCAGCCCTGGTACAGCCGGCCCATCTCGTCACTTTCTGACAAACCTTGTTTTGCTTCTATTTCTACCTCTTCTTTTAATCTATGGAAGTTAGCATGCTAATCAGTTAGCCTTGGCCCAGTCAGCTCCCGTCACTGTAGCATCCAGTCTGCCCTGAAGAAATAGCTGCTCAGAGGGGGTATCATAACCTCTTGTATTGTCAACGCCGGACTGTAAGTAAACAGCTGTTAATGCTCATGTTGGCTATTTGCAAAAGCAAAACAAATAGCTCCTTTCAAAACAAACTTGATGATGGAATGATATGATAATGCAGCCAGATGAATGACATAAATATGTTGTATCTTTAATGAATAACAATACCATATAAGTGATGAGCTGTACCTTTTTACCACCAGTTATGGAAACGATACAGTGCCTCACTAGCCTACCACTGGGGCACACTGAGCAGGAAGAAGGCCTTTGAAGAACCTCGACCTGGTTTCCACGGTGTCCTCGGGTTCAACCCTGTGACGGGCCGCGAGGAGCCTCTCTACCCCAATGCCAAGAGGCAGCTGCGGATCTACCTTGTGTCTGTGCCCTTTGTGCTACTCTGCCTCTACCTGTCCCTTTACGTCATGATGATCTACTTTCGGATGGAGGGATGGGCACTGTCAGTCCACGATGAGGAGCCCACATTCTGGACGGGAATCCTGCTGTTCATCCCCAGTGTTATCTATGCTGTGGTCATAGAGGTTATGAACCTGATCTATAGGTATGCAGCAGAGTTACTCACAGAGTGGGGTGAGTTGTTTGTTTTGGATTTGTTCTTTGTATTAGGAAGAATAGCACCATAGAAACAACACACATTGAATCAGACACTGACATCAATTGATAATTTAGGCATTTGTCAAGCAGAAATACTCAACATCATCTGTTTTCTTCTGCCTAAATGTGATAATTAACTGCTTTTATTTTTAGAGTGGATATCACACACAAGTAGAGATGTTAAGTTCTATTATCTTTTTATTTGGAAAACAAGCAATTTTAAAATGTTATCTTTGGCCGCAGGCTCAATTGACCTTTTTCTGAAAAAAATTGATTGTGTGGTTTAGTTGTAATTCAGCCATATTACATTACATTTATGTGAAATTCACCTGGTGAGATCAGTGTCATGGTCTGTTTGGCACAGTTGCAGAAAAACTTTGTTGTCTTTAGGGGATATGACATCTACTCTATGGTCTAATCCATCATGGTGTTCAGGGTGTGTTTTTGGCTAAGTAGAGTCCCCAGGACCACGGGGACATGCACGGACAGTGCAGACATTTCTTTGACTCTGGCGAACCTGTTACAACAGAGCTTGTTAAGAGAAAATCTCCATCCTCTTAAAGGCCCTGCACACATGTTTCACTTATGTGAGATCACTAAACTATATGTAGCGGTAAGAAAGCTAAATGTAGAAGCTAACAGGGTGTGGGAGAAAAGCTAATTCATCTGAGTTTGTCTAATCCAGGACTAACAGGCACTCCTCCAGTTTTACAATCCAGAGTTGATGTAGTTACAGGAAGAACAACTCATCCTGTAACAGTTGTGTAATCTTCTATGGCTTTTGTCAGGTCTTACACAATATCTAATGTGTGTGTTTTCATTATGAATAGTCTGCAGTGTAGATTTTTATTTACCATAATCATTGATTCATCTGCAAGTCCCCCAACAATAATAATCACTTTTATTCAAATCAAATCAAAATCCATCTCATCAAGTTTTGGACTGTTTTGTTTAGTTTTAGTTTTGTTCTTTCCGTTGTCAGTCAAAATGAATTGGGAATAAACTATTGATGATGATGATGATGATATGGCTTCTGATTATTCTGCAGGATAAGGGAGTAAGTGTAAGTGTAATATGGCATGTTTTTCCTCCTCTGTGCATTTAGAGAATCACCGACTAGCATCTTCATATCAAAATCACTTGGTCCTCAAAGTATTAGTAGTGAGTATAAAAGATTTACTTGTGTTTTCCTTAATTCTGCCAATTTCATCCCTGAGTGGTCCAAGTACAGCTTTTCTTGTTAACACTCCAATTCTCATTGCTGCCTTCTTTCTGCAGTTCAACTTCTTCAATTGCTTTGCCTCGTTGTTCTACATCGCCTTTGTCATGCAGGACATGGTGCTGCTCAGACAGGTAGGCCCACCTTCCCTCCATCCTTCCTTTGTAGGGTTTTTCAGGTGTCTATTTTTCCATCTCACTGATTTTCAAGATTTATTTTATTTGTGTCCTTGTTACTACCTTCTATTCCTGGGCTCTGTCTTCCTTGTGTCCCTTTCGTGTCTTTCCCCTCATGTCCCACCACCTCCCCTGGTTCCTTTTGTTTCCCATGTGATTGTTGTCGTCTGCCTCCAGAGTTTGGCCACGCTGCTGATCACCAGTCAGATCTTGAATCAGTTCATGGAGGCCTTCCTGCCCTACTGGCTCCAGAGGAGACGCAACAAGAAGATGATCCGCAAGGTCCAGAAGAGAAGAACTCTGGAGGACAAAGAGCTTCCTCTGGCTGACCAGGTCCGGCTGGAGGCTGACATGAGCACGTATTTGGTAGGTGCACGTGGTCTGTACTGTCGATCAGTTTTATAATTTTTATAATATATTCAACACAAGACACATGGTTATCGTGATTATATATTATCTATATATGCATGTGTATGTATATCCAAGTGCCTATGTGGTCTTCTCTCTCTTACTCAGGGAACATTTGATGACTACCTGGAGCTGTTCCTGCTGTTTGGTTACGTCAGTCTGTTCTCGTGTGTTTACCCTCTGGCTGCTGTCCTGGTGGTGCTGAACAACATCACAGAGGTTTACTCTGATGCCTTCAAGATGTGTCGTGTGTTCAAACGACCCTTCTCTGACCCAGCAGCAAACATAGGAGTTTGGCAGGTGAGACACAAGTACGACAAATTGGTTCAACATTTTTTATGCATTCATTCATATGCAAGGTTTTTGACACTAAGAAGGCAGTTGATGTTATTTGAGGAAATAAAAAGCTAAAAATAAACATAACCTGACTTCCTTTATTTTCAAAGTGCAAAATAAACCAAAGCTTTAGCTATCATTGAACAGCTTTAGGACAATACATGCACCACCTCCTTGGATTCAGTTATCTGCTCGCATGGCTTCATATCACTGCTATGTGGCTCACATCCAACTATACCTCTCATTCTCACCAGACAACTCTTGTGTCTTTCTGACATGTCCATATGGATGAAGGAACGTCACCTTCAAATAAGCTGCTCTCAGACTGAACTCCTAGTCACCCTGGCTAGTCATTCTCCCCATCACAATAGCAATCTCAAAATCACCTCCTCACGCAACCAAGTTGATGTCATGTTTGCAGATCAAGTCTCCTTCTCTGACAATGTTGCCTCCGTCTCTCAATTGTACCATTTTGCTCTGTATAACATCAGAAAATCCAGGCCTTACTTGACTCAGTACGGCACCAGCTCTTGGTCCAGGCCTTGGTTATCTCTCACCTTGACTACTGCAATGTCCTCCACACACAGTGACACACTTACAGGTGGTCCTGATTTCGCAGCCCTGTCTTCAATCTTCTTCAGCCCAAAAGGTCATATGTTACTCCGCTGCTCATCAACCACCAGTAAATACTAATGGCCCCTGAATCATATTCACTGTGTTTCTCTAATGAATGTTGCCTGGCATTGTGATCCCTGCAAACAAGATCATCTCAGTCCAGACCATTCTGGTTATCCTAATCCTATCAGAGCAGGGCCATCCCTCTCTGCCTTCATGAATCTCTTGAAGATTCACCTCTAACATTGCAAACATAACATGTCTAAGATCTTACTATGACTTTTAGTTCATTTCTTTACCTCCTCCTCTCCTTCACTTAATAAATAGATGTTGGACGAAGCTTCAGTGACCTGTAAGTCTGCCAAATGAATAAATGGCACAGATGTCGTCTCTAGTTACCATTATTTACTTCTGTCTGAAATGTTACGTGATCACACTGGCCATGAGGATAATGTACTTCTCCAGGGACAAAATAGTCTTATTTTTAACATGCTCTCCTAATCTGAACTGCACTGGTTGATTAAGAACAAGGTGTCACTCTACACTGTGCCCAGCTGGCTTCCATTTTTGGAAACACATCACTGACTGTTGCTGTCTCTCTGTCTCTGTGTCCAGCTCGCCTTTGAGGCCATGAGTGTGATAGCTGTCGTCACCAACTTTGCTCTGGTCAGCATGTCTCCACAAGTCAAGGCTTACTTCCCCGACTCAGAAACACAGCTCATACTGTGGACAGTTGCCATCGAGGTAATTCATGTGCACATTCATACACATACACAAGACCATGTTTTGATGTGACTGATTATAAAACAAGGCTTGGCTTGTTCCAGAGCAGCAGCAAACTCCCAACATGCCTCAAAAAGCCACGTTTATAACAGGAGATGTCCAGAGCTGACCTGAAGATTATCAAAAGAGCCAGTCAAAGGCTTTTAAAATTAGATCAGATGAAAATATGCACACACTATTTATAAGGTGCTCACTGGAATGGTTTGCAGCCAAGTGTGAAGTAGCCAGGATGAGAGTCAGCACCTTCAAGTCTGAGGCCATGGTGGAAAATGGTGGACTGCTCCCCCTACACCCGTCTGCACACACCAAGACATCAAACCCCCCTGGATGTAAGATAGGGGGAGTGGCTGTAAATTGACCCATGAAGATAAAGCCCTGTGTATGACCTCAAGCATGATGCTGTAGTTAATTGGCTGTTGAAGGTTTTCTCTCACTAGATGGAGCCAGAGTCCAAATTCAAACCACAGATGAGAGAGAGAGAGAGAGAGAGAGAGAGAGAGAGAGAGAGAGAGAGAGAGAGAG
>CM076653.1:16079099-16222347 GCA_038496675.1 Rachycentron canadum
GAGAGAGAGAGAGAGAGAGAGAGAGAGAGAGAGAGAGAGAGAGAGAGAGAGAGACTGGACACACATATTTTTGCACAGTGCATCCCTGTCAGCTTGTCATTGTTTAGGCTTCTGTGTGTGTTAAATCCAGCACCAGATTCTTCCTAGAGTCCACCTTGACTAATTTTGGCACCAGCCTGCTCTGCTTTTGTCTGTGTTCCATTCAGACAGCATGACAACTCTACCAACACACAGACACACACAGAGCTCATGTCTCCAGATAAGAAGCTGGTAGTGACAGTAATGGCGAGGCTGTGGTGAAGAGGAGGATGTTGTGCTGCGTTTCCTCAGGACATTTCACAGAGAAATCATCTGTGTGTTTCTGCTGCTTTAACAGCCTCTGGGGGGAATGATTGTTTTGACCATCTAGTGATCATCTCAGACCGTAAAACGCTTTGTATACGCTTCTGTCACTATACCCACGTACACTGCTGAGGCAGAAACTGGGTCACATTGATCGTCTGCATGTTTGACTGAATGTGTTTTCTGCACACACAGAGGTGACTGATAAACTCTTCTGTTCATGGAGAAGTTGTTTACTGCGTGTGATGTTTCTTCTTCAGGAGCTGTGAGGACAAATGTGTTTACTTAAACCTTTTGATGAGAAAGGGACTAAGTTGTTTCAGCTGCTTCACAGGCTGCTGCAGGTTTAGAGCACCAACTCCAGATCTGAACCCCCACCTGGACAGACTGTTTTCGTCGTTGTATTGACTTTTTCACACTGTGAGTCAGAGATGGATCGTTCAAGTGAAACCTGTTTCTAAAACATATTGCAATTAAGAAGAACCAGTTGATCTGAAATGAATCTCATTTTGCTGCGGACGCCAACAGGTTCCACAGCTTTGTATTGACTGCAGGTGACAACACACAACATGTGACAGCTCTGTGTTTTATATATTCATACATATACAAATCCTGTAAATGTCTGCACCTGTAACAGCTGAACAGTCTGTCTGCTAGTGGCTCTAAGGCTGGATTTTGGGGCTGGAGGCACAGCGATAGTGACAGTGTCAACAAGCTGGTTTAATGGTCACTGTGTTTACTACTGCAGCTATTTGTCAAACCAGTAGATTTATGTTGTTACAGGTGCTAGTTGGTGATGAGTATTACTGGGGGTGGTTCTGCATTCTCTGAGATCAGTGCATTAGACAGGTCAACGATAAAGATTAAAAGGTAAAGGATGACTAAAGTTATTATCATTCATTTTGATGAATTTCATTCATTCATGCGTTTATTTTGAACATGATTGTATATCCAACACAATGACACCAGAGAGAAGGTCATCATTTCATGGCAACCATCCAGTAGTTGTTGAGATATCTGACTTTAGACTATAATCAACCATCTGACCAACATTGTGACCCACAGAGCCAGAAACTTAGAAACAGGACGATGATATATTCTCAGTGGTTGGACTCAAACCTTTTCTGGTGTCCACATTGTTAATTTGCATTCATTCAAAACACTACAGCTAAAATATGTGGTGACTGTAGAGGCATGGGAACTCTGGTTTCTACAAGTTCTACCGTGTGTGACTGGTTATCTTGGCAGCATGACTCAGAAAAAAAATCATCCACCACTTACTGAATCTTTTCAGTAAATCTGATGTGGACATGAATCAACAGTAATAACTGATCTTTAAGTGGAGCCGACTCCTTCCACGCTGCATGTCAGATCATCGCATAGAGTCCAAATTCCTCTTAAAACCTTTGTGACGTAATATACAGTAGGTGCAGCCTGCATCCATATCTGTAACTTCCTGAAGCCGACATTCACAGCCCTGATTGTCCAGTTGTTTGGAGCTGAGGAGCCAAACATAGTACTTCTCACTCTAGCTCTTTTCATTTGTTGCACAACTGTTTTTTGGCATGTTTAATGTGAGCAGCTGAGAGCAAACCTATGAATTTTTAAACAAGATGATGACTCCTCCCTCTCTATCACAGATAGTGCCTTTGAGTGTTTTATAACAGCATTTTCAGGAAATGACACAAATGTTTGTGAAACAAGTGAAAAAAGAGGGAAGCACAAGGGTGGCTGCTTTCTCACCTTTGCAATTATGACCAGTTATGGTGAATGTGAATGTTGGATCATCTGTTTCAACACTGATACATGAAGGCTGAGGGTTTCTGACACTAAATGTATTGACAAAATTTTCCTACCACTTTAGAACTTTATATTTCAACCAAACTGCTGGTAATGTCGTAAGAATAACAAAATCTTTAGTATGTTTATTGCTCTGTCTGTCTCTTTAGTGTTGCTCTGTCTGGCTGTAATGTCCACACTGGAGGAGCTTTTAATCCTGCTGATTAAAAACTGAAGGAGACAGAAGAAAGTCACATTCTACTGTGCTAACAGGGAGCATGCCACCTCTCATCCATCCCTACTTCCTTCACACTCTCCTGGGCAACATGACTTTTTATAGCCATAGGCAGCACCCTGTCCCAGGAGGAGGAGGAGGTGGAGGTGGAGGGAGCCGATGTTCTGTTTGACTTATTCTCTGCCCCCTCACCTGAGTAAGGGGAGGTGCTGCTCTGGTGCACACAGGAAAAAACCCCAGCTCCCAGCATGCATTAGACTATTAGTCTCTCCGTTATGATGTGGCGGCGTGTGTCAGCGATCCATCCTGCCATGGCGTCAGTCAGACCTGTGTGTGCATATGTGTTGGTGTGGCCTTCTCTAGTGTACACCACAGGCTCAGATCAATGTGGAGACGGGAGCGAGGAGATGGAAAAGGGTTGGGAGGAGGACAGATTGGTCTGAAAAGAGAGAGGGAGAAAAACAGTGCATGTGTGTGTATGATGTACCTGAGTCACCAGCTGATTGTACATCTGAGCACGTTCCTCCCTGTTACCGTTCAGCACATTTCCTTGAAAAGAGCAGGCAGGCTATTAAAGAGATGGGACAACAAGAGCAGTGAGAGACAGGTTGTGTAATGATCAGTGTACATACACACAGGTGCTGCTTATTGACACAAAAATATTGCCACTGGAAAATCACTTTGTATCTAAAGCCGTTCACAGGCCTGTGAGAGCCTGTTTTTAACTCTTCAATCACTGATTTGTTTTTCATCTCACAGTGGCTCTCTTTTAAAGAAAGACAAGATTCAAACAGCAAAGGGTTAAAATCAAATCACTCAGCCCCTCTTATCTTGGTTGTGGGGTTGGGGTGGGGGCAGGCAGGAGGGCAGTGCCTCGTCGCTTTCCAGCAGCGGTGCTATGATACCTGGGTAATTACTGTATAGGGCTTCCACACATCAGTGAGCAGTAACCAGGCAACCGGCCAGCCTGCTACAGAAACAGACAGAGACTTTCTCTCAGAGTCACAGGTCTGTCTGTGGAAAGCTGCTCCTTTCAGAGCAGGGACTCTGAACTGGGTCTGCTCACAAACGAAGGGCGGACAGATCGCAATCTGTCGGCAGAGTGAGAGGTTTGACTCTTCATGTGGGATTGCAGTGGGAGTGTACGGAAAGCAGGTGTTTTCTTTAGAGCAAAAACTCTGAAGGCCTCCAAGCTTATTAGTTCCTTTTATCTATGCTTTTCTGATCTGTGTATTACAAAAAAATAATGTCAAAGCAGTCTACGCTGCTGGAAACAAGGCAACAAGGAAGAGTCATGGTGGGGAGGAAGAAACCATCCAAAGGGTCATCCTTCTTTTCTCAAAACAAGATGAGACTGTGCTAGTTGTAATTCAGCATTTCCCATAGATTGGCTCACCCACCTAGATTAAAACCTGCCCAGATGAATTTAGACCTGCCCAGCCCAGGTAGATGAAGACCTGCTCTGCCCTGGTAGGTTAAGGCCTGCTCAGGTAAATGAATACCCATTAGGTAGATGAAGACCCAACCAGGTAGATTAGAATTTGCCCTGTGCAGGTTGATTAAGACCTGCCCAGATAATAAAACCTTAATGCTGATAACCTGTGCAGGCCTACCTCTCTCCCACATAGACAACTGATTAGGAATCATTAAGGGAATCGATAAAGAATTGGACCAATAAGCAGAAATTATGATTGAATTGGTATCAATAAAGATTCCCATCCCTGTAACTGTTCCTCTCTGTCTCAGATGGTCTCTTACTGTCTGTCTGCTGGTCAGATAGTGAACATGAAGGTGAGACTGAACCTATGAATGATGATGTCTGTGATAATTCTGTGTGTGTTACAACAAAAAACTCTTTCCAGACTCAGTAATTAGATCCACTGTTATGAAAATACTGATTAGCACTATTTTAATCTATTAAAGGATCTGCAGTTTAATATAATTAGTTTTTGTTTATTTGCTTTTCGTGGCTTCGTGAAAGATTAAATCATGGCTCTAGTCTGGACTGGTCCTGGTCGTTAATGTGGCTCTGCTCGCTCATGAAGGTGCCCACATGTGCTGTTTCTCATGTCTGCTTATCCAAGGTTATTTCCAGCAGCCCACCACACAGTAATTTCATTACTGCGCTGCTTCCGTCAGCAGTGAAACCATCAATAAATGCCAGTGTGCCACTTCCATTGGCAGCCGTACATGACTGAGCTGTAACAGAACCAGCGCCATGTTTGGTGAAGTGGGTCGTAAGCTGTTCTCTCTTTCTTCACATGTTCATCTTCACATCATTTTGAGGAGGTTGATTTTTGTTCCATTGATATTCCTATTTTCTTTTTGTGTGGGCTTCAGCCTGGTCTTTCTGTTGTGGTGTACAGCAAGGTGTTCTTAGGACTCTCCTAAATGTTTGGTAACCAAGGATGAAGACTTGAAACTAGAGACTGAGACCATAAACTCATTAGGAAAATGTTACTGAGCTAATAAATCAAGGGAGAAGTAGGGACATTTTCACATAGACTTCAATACAATCTACACCCAGGTTTATAGACAGTCTGTGGTTAGGGCCTAATTTAGGAAGAAAGCCATGACAGATGAATAGTTCCTAAGTCAGTGTTCCTAACTGAAGACAGGAAGTGTTACACACTTAGACTTCCCTAATGTCACACAATCTTAGATAAACTAAGATTAAAAGGAAAACTTCTCCACTGCTCAGCTGACTTGTTTCATTATCCTGCTCTTTGATTGACATCGACCAACAAAATGTCAACAGGCTGAAGTTCACTGAGAGGCTCATGTCAGACCCTGACATGACAACCATGTGTTGAGCTTGGTGAGGAAACACTTGTTCATAGATACAGACTCCTCTATTTTAGTTATTATTGTATTTTTATTGTATTTTTCTGCAGAAGTTACCAACACTTTAAACTCGTCTGTCCTGTTCTTTTAATCTGTTTTGTTAGGAAATCTAAACAACACCAGATAAGTAGTAGCATTGTTTGCTTGGCAACAGACACTAAAGTTATTTGAGTATATAAGATCTCCTAACCTGAGACAGGATGAAGTAAGATAACATAAGATTCCTAGTTAGTTAAGATTTGGGGAAAATCCTTTGTCAAAGTCTTCCTGTCTGACCCTTTTGTCTGCACCAATTTGAATGATCTAGGTTGTGTTTATCAAGTGGGACCTGCTCCGAGGGCAAACGTCATTTTTACAGACAGTTCACATCACAGTCTCCATGCAGAGTGTCAGCTCCTGCCATCAGGGAGGAGGTGTACTTTCCCCAGGAGCCAAATCCAACAAATATTTGAGATTTGTCACATCAGCTGTTGGGTTGTTAGACAAGTTTTTATTGTCGTGACTTGTTATTATGATGAAATCTACAGTATGTTAATGGATTTATGTCTGCAAACCTAAATGACCCTCAAGGACAGTGAAGACTTTGTAATCTAATCAGGATCTAAAGACAGGGAGACACAGCAAGATAGCCCCTGGTGCCCAGATGTTGATTGTGGGAAATTAATGACTTTTAATTATGATTAATATCTACCCAGTCACCGTTCACATCATACACTGATGGATCGTTTGCTTTTTGGAGTGTAAACCTATCCCACGCACATTTATTTCTATATTGTCACAAACCAGCTCAAATTGAAGATGAGACTTTGCACTTAATGTAGTATCATCATTTTATTTCACCTTGAATGTGCTGAAGCACAGAATGAAATGACCGTTGTAAAACACATGTTGCTTAGCACATATAATGTCATCACAGTGATAACTGATGAGGTATGAAGGCTGATTCTGATCACAGATCACACGTGAATTAGTTGTTCCTCATCAGTTGGATTGATGGTGGATTGAAATGCTAATTTTCCAATTAACAGCTAAGGGGTGCCATGGTAACAGCATTAAGAGCTGAATACTGAGCAGTAGCAGTTGCACTGTGGTCCTCATAATTTGTCACCAGTGTAGCTACTCTCATGTGTGAAGGTTGTTGTCGTCAGGTGAGGACACCACCTGATCACCATCATGCTCTTCATTCCGCTGGCTAAGATACAATTTAGGATGTAGGGACACTCTTTGGTCCCAATTAGTATAACTTATGGTCTGTCACAATTCAGGGGCCACATCCTCTGTAGACTGCATTTGAAGATCGACAGCATCACAGTGACATGACTGAGACTGTCCCTTTGCAGAGGCTCCTTCAGATGTGGCTGAGAAATGAAGGATCCAAGTAGTTCCACTAAAAAAATAAAAAATCATCTGTACACCAGACCCTCTTATTTCGGTCTGGACTCTGTAGACCGTACCCTCCAAAAGATGTTTTTTGGACTTGAACCAGAGGAGACACGACAGAGATGATGGTCATGATGAATCACATAGGTGAAAGAGACGCAATGCCAAAGCAATGACAGTGAAAATACCCTCAAACTTGGCATCTGAAGTTTGATCACATCCATGATGTCAGAGGAAACAGAATTTATTGTCAGACCTTGAAAAGTGAAACATTCTCCCTCCAGTCCTCATCGTCTCACTCTCAGCCCAACCTCTGAGCACCCAGAAATATAAATTAGCCTTGAATAGCATTAGCAATCAGCTAAGAGCTGGAGCGTTTATTGTGCACTTTCAATCAATGTGATAAGTCACCAGGTTCAGGGATTTCTCTGCTTTAATTAGTGGAGCCGCTGTGCTGGCTGGAATAACAAACTCTGTCTGTGCTTCTTAAAGACAGAGATGATGCTCATGTGTCTCCACAAAGTCTCAGGCATAGATTCATTACCTCAGCTCAAAGTTTCTCATCATCAGCTTTTTGGAACTAAACTGAGGCAATAACAGTTTTTTATTTCCCAGAAACCTCAGCAAATTTTCCCCTGGGAGTGATGATTGGACTGTTGATGTAGATTAATTTAGTAAAATTATAAGTGGGTCCTAAATGTAAGTTCACAATGTAACTCACTTGATTGAAGCTGATATTAATTTAACAGCATACACTGACATCACTTTATCAATGTATATGTTAGAGAAAATATTAGACCTGAACAGAAGCTTCTAATCATTCAAATGACACACACACACACACACACACACACACACACACACACACACACACACACACACACACACACACACACACTCCATTACTGTGATGAAGGAAACAGTGAATCAACAGGGGTGATGGCAGCAGTCCTCTAGATGGACTGACACGGTGTGTGTTTGTGTGGGTTCACATGTGTGTATGGTGGCCTGTTGAGAGTCATGTTGAAGAGGATACATGAGGGTGAATGTGCACCATCATCTTCATGGCAAAACACACACACACACACACATACGCACATTGCTGACTCAGGTCAGTTTGTTCTGATAACCGGAGCTGTGACTCCATCACATCACCTCTGTAGATCTGTCAGCTGCACAGTCAAGCTGTCAATCTCCTGTTCTACCACATGCCAAAGGTGGTGCACTGGGTCCAGGTCTGGAGACTGAACTGGACTCACTGTCATGTTGATGAAACCAGTCTAAGGCGACTTCATCTCTGTGACATAATCAGCAATGCTCAGACAGACTGAGGCATCCAGACCAGTAAAAACTCCAGGGACTGTTGAGTGAACATTCAGAAAAAATTCAGTTACTCAGACCAGTAACAAACATGTCACAGTCAGAGTGTGTGATATGAACAGTAACTGAAGCTCCTCAACTGGTTCCTGATCAAGAGCTCTGTGAGTGTGTTTTAACCAGGACACCTTTTTATGTACATACAATAAATTCAGATAGCATTCAGACCTCTTCCCTTTTTGCACTTTATAGTGCTGTAGATTTCATTTTTAATGGACAGAGTTGTCATTTTGCTCATCAGTCTCCGCTCATTAAGAAATAGAGTCTGGATACTTTCTGAACCACTTCATATTCATTTTTCTGTTAATAACTGTTTGTTTTTGTCAAAATGGGGATGGGATGCAATGGAATTTATAGCATGGTTTATTGTGATATTGTAAAACTTGGAATAGGATATATATGTCATATGTGTGACATGTCTTTCATTGTCCATCCATCCATCCCTTCATCCATTTTCTGCTAGGTCAGGTCATAGTGGCAGCAGGTCAAGCAAAGTATTCCAGATGTCCCTTGATCCCAAACTGTTCCCAGGCCAGATGAGATATATACTCTCTCTCTCTCTGGGTGTTCTGGGTCGACCCTGTGCTCTCCTACCAGCTCTTCTAGTCTAGGACAGTACAGTTAGAGAATCATCAATTACCTCAATCTGATCGATCACGTTTCAGCAGTGACACTGACTCATTGTCGTTGTTGCTTCAAATACATTAAACAGTGGTTGTCTGTCTCATCCTGAGGATCTGTTCAGTCTGTGTCCTCCTTGTCTTCTTCTGTGCTCTGATTTCAAAACACTGTTTAATCCATAAAAACACAACCTTTGGTATTTTAATCCTCGTGTTGTGTGTGATTTTGTGGTTTCAGCATGCACTCCTGGCCTTCAAGTTCCTCCTGGCCTTCCTCATCCCAGACGTACCCAAACACATCCAGATCAAACTGTCCCGGCTGGAGTTCGAATCCCTGGAGGCCCTCAAGAAAAAGGTAGAGCAGCACGCTGAAGGCTTTATGCGCTTTGCCCTTTGACCTGAGTTTAGACTGTACATGTCTTTGGTGTCCTACCACATACACCGATCAGCCATAACATTATGACCACCGGCCTAATATTGTAGCTCCCTCTTTTACTGTCAAAACAGCCCTGACCTGCTGAGACACACACACATGATGTAAAAGAAAACCTGATCCCTCAGACCAGACCACCTTCTTTGTTGCTCCATGGTCCAGTTCTGATGCTCCTGTGTCCATTGTAGGAGCTTTTGTTGGTGGACAGGGGTCAGCATGGACACCCTGACCGGTCTGAGGCTACACAGTCTCATACACAATAAACTGTGATGCTCTGTGTTCTGACACCTTTCTATCAGAACCAGCATGAACTTCTTCATCAGTCTGAGCTCCAGTAGCTCTTCTGTTGGATCAGACCACAGGGTCCAGCCTTCACTCCCCACCACCATCACTGAGCCTTGACCCCTGACCCTGTCTGTGGTCCAGTGGTTCTCCCTCCTTGGACCACTTCTGGTAGGTCCTGACCACTGCAGCCCAGGAACATCCCACAGAGCTGCAGTGTTGGAGAAGCTCTGACTCAGTCGTCTCATCACAGTTTGGTCAAAGTCAAAGTCCCTCACATCCTCACACTTGACCATTTTTCCTGCTTCAACACATCAACTTCAGGACTAAATGTTCAGCTGCTGCCTGATGTATGAACCACTGACAGGAGCCATGGTAACCAGGTGATCATGGTCATAATCTTGTTGATCATCACCAAAGAGACACCATGAAAACCTCTAAAGAACTTAGTCGTCAGTGAATTTCTGCAGCAGAGGTTTCCATCATCACATGATGATGCAGTTTTGTTTGTTGTCAGTTTTGTGATCAGCTCATTCAGCAGTTTTTTCTTTTCCTTTGTATCAATGGAAACAGTCTTCATGGGCAGAGAAGCCTGTTGACTGTAAACTGTGTTGAACAGTGTCAGCTCAAAAGACAAAGAACTGTTTAAAGTCTGGCAACAAAAAGTCGAAGATTAATTGGTTTCAACTGATGTGAGCCTTCGTTCTTCACGTTACTGAGCTGCAGACATGATTAGTCATAATTATTAATGAATGAAAGACTCCCCGTGTGCATCACTGAAACCTGTCGCACACAGAAGCATAGAGCGGCAGTAGATTAATGCCTCGTGTCCGTTTAGCAAGGCAGCGAGCGGCATCGCAGCTGAGTGACTCTGCTGGACAGGGCGTGAGCTGCTGACTGCATCGATGCAGAAAACCTCATCAGCATTAACTGTGTGTGTGTGTGTGTGTGTGTGTGTGTGTGTGTGTGTGTGTGTCCATGCCTTCCTCATCAGCATTGTGATCCAGTCCTGATCACTTAACAACCAAGTCAAGCGTCTTTTCCACTCGGCTGCTGCTTCCACAGCTTTGCTTGTTTACAACCTAACAGATGAATTGGAGCAGGAGCATCTCTCATAACTTTGCAGTTACACATTTTTTGTTTGTCAGGCTCAGTATTGTTAAGGTTAGACAAAGGAGGGAAGATGATACGACTGGAAAGGAACTTAATCTAAAGACAAATGAAACACAACAAAACCAAACAAGATGGAAGCCAGGGGGAAGCCAGGGACCGGCCGACCACCACCAGCCTTTAGAGCTCAGCTGAGATTTAATCATTTTAACACATAATGTCCAAATCGCAAAGGTTCAAAAGTTAGTTCACGCAGAAAAAAGTTCACAGATAGTTTAGACTAGAGAATAATCCCTTGGACATTAGTTCCTGTTTCTGAGAGTTGAATCCCCTCTGTCTCAGACAGTGTGACATCCTGAAATATAGTCCAACAAAGATTTGTGTGTTTGTCACCAGACACTCAAATAAAACAAACCATTTAATTTTATTGTAGGAAATGTTCAATTAACATGTAACTGAAATTAGTTTGACCCCACAAGTACAGTGAACTGCCAGTTTCAGACCCCACAACTATAGCAAAATACACACACACACACACACACACGTATACCTGTTTTGTTGATAATCTAATAACCCTCCCCCACACACACACAAACGCAGTGTCGACAGTGTGTGGATCTCATGAGTCCATTACAGCGTTCTGGTCCATAACTTCACATTTAGCATTAACAGTGGGCTCCTGATGCCTGTCCCAGACCACTTTGCTGAAGACGAATGGCCTGCCCTATGTTAATAGGATTGATATGGTTCCACAGTGAAGCATTAGCTCGCTCTGCACCGCAGCCATTTGTTGGATGTGGACTGACGGGCCTGAGTGCTTCTGAGATGAGCTGTTTGGCTTCTGCTTCATAGTTTCTTTGGTGTGGTTTTTTTTTTTTTTTTTTTCTGTACGTCGCCATTTTACAAGGTCGAGTCTCTGCAGACAACCTGCACTTTGTTTATCCCCAGGAAAAACAAAATGACTCATTTTACATGTGTAAGAAGTGAATCATGCCTCTTTGTTGTGTCTGTCGGTGAAGTTTGGTTTGACTGTTGCTCTGTGGTGTCTTGGTTTTCAGAGACAGCTTCATGGAGGGTAAGTAGCTCCATGTGTGTCAGTCTGGAGTCTGGATTATTGAGTAACTAGATAACATTAATTCTTAATGTTGATGACTCATCTGATTTTCTAACTCGCAAGGTTTTGTTGTGGATCTGTGCTCTGAAAGTTTGATGAAATATTAAAATGATATATATTGGTTATTTAACAGTCATAACATTCAATAAAACTTAACTCCGTCACATCAAACCAGCTGTGTGCTTTGGGACTTACAATGTGCTGTGTTTGTTTTGCAGTAGATGAAAGTGTGTTTGACCTGTGCCTCAAAGTAACAGGCAGGCAGACAGAAAATCATTCAGACAGTCAGAGCCAGATTAAGGTGGTTAGACTGGTATTCAGGCCAAACGTCAAGACGAGGACAAGGATTTGAGTCTGTGCTTCTGAGAAGGTGAAATCTGCCAACAGGAACTGTGGAACTGAGGAACTCGTGTGGTCAGTTTGGGCATTAAACTCTTTCACATAATGCAGGACATGTTCTGACACACATCACGAACAAATGTGATGAGCGCCATACTGACGTCTGTCCTCTGATATTTGAATTTGCTGGATGGAGGTTGATCAGTGAGCCAGTGAACAAAACAACCAGAAGTTCTTCAGTCTGTGTTTTAACAGAGCTCAGAGCCACAGGGTGGAAACATTTTCAACAAGTCCATCAGTGAAGCTCGTTGGTTTTTTTGGTGATTTGTTGACAATAAGAAAAAACAAGGATCAGGACTAAGGTGCATGAGTGGAAATGAAAGCTGAGTTAGTGAAGTGCAGCAGGTTGACATACAAATAGATACATTGATGGGAAACTGTTTAACATGTCTGATGAAGTACGGTTGTAGGATTTAATGATTGTGATTATCTCTTAATTACATTTGAAAATTTGACAGGAGCTTTTGATTTGATTAAAATGCAACAAGCTGCCCCTTCACCCACATAATGATCATGATGTACAGGAGCTGAATAATGTGCTCAGAGGCTCATTGTCAGTCACATGGAGTACCTTGGATAAAATTGGGGGGGGGGTCATGTTCCCACTGGAGACATTTGATCAGTCAGATAAGTGACCTTCTTGGCTGCACAAGCCACCTTCATCTGCACAGACATCTGAGCCGATCAATCACAGCAGAGTGAATCTTGACCCTGACTTCACTCGACAGAGAGTTTTCCATCTGATGTCATCCCATATGTTTACCCTCTGCTGTATACAGCAGCACAAAAACAACACACAGTGAGAGTTGTGTAGAGGAAGCCGGCGCAGAGGTGATCTCTGTGTGAAGAGACAGTGGAGCTTCTGTGTCGTCACTTCAGTTGCAGTCTGAGGTCAGGAGACATTTTAGATGAGCCCTGTTAACTCTGTTAAAATGTCCTCACAACGCCAACATGTCCTCACAACGCCAACATGTCCTCACAACGCCAACATGTCCTCACAACGCCAACATGTCCTCAGTCTCCTAAGTGGGCGTGGTCATGATCACATACATAACATAATATCAAAACAATACAAAATTAGATAGAGTGTGAATTTGTACCTGATTTTGGTGGTCATTTATATCTGCAGCTTAATATCTGTGGTTGGAAAGTGACGTTTGCAGAATAAGAACTAGAACAGGACTGAACAAACTATGGGTTTAAAAGAGGCTAATGTTCTGAAGATCTGTAGCCTGAGAAAAATTGATGCAATATTTATTTTGTTGACTATGGGGCAGAAGAATCTGTTTTGATCTGTGATCAGATTCACTTCTCCCACTGGAATGAACAGACTCGGGCCTGCAGCTGGTCTCCTGAAGGGGTGAGGAGGTGAACAAACCATGTGCCATAGATACAGGAAATTACTGAACATGAACCATCTCTTTTCTAAACTGTCTGTGTTAGAACTGTCTGTTTGTGATCAGATCACCTGAGACGGATGTTAGTACCAAGTCTGAACAGGCCTGAACACGGACTGTGTGTGTGTGTGTGTGTGTGTGTGTGTGTGTGTGTGTGTGTGTGTCTAAAGCTCTGCTTCATCTCTCTCTGATCAATACTGACATATCAGTACAATTAGAAGGAGAGCAGCTCTGGCTCCGGAGACCGGCCCCTGAGGTCAGCGGGGTGTTATGTAAGACATGATCCACAAGAAGCTGTGTGACTTTAGAGACACAATGCACAGACAGAGCTGCAAGTTGGCCGTCTTATTTCACATGAAGCTCCAGCGATCGTTCACCTGGACTGAAGCTTGAGCCTCGACTGGTTTGTGGTCAGTTTGTGGTCACTTGCAGTTACTGTGATAGAGCAGCACCAGAACCTTACAGAGACACAGACACATCAGTTCTGCTGTCCCCAGTATAAATCCAGGCTGTGGACACTGTTTCATTAATTATCAGGACAGTGAGATTCATTAATCCGATGGTTTCCAGACGTCTACTTCAATTTCAGATTCATGGGTCTGTGTTTAACCCTGAAGACGCCGCCCTGAGGACTGTGTGAGGACGGACCCCCCCCCCCCCATCAGATCAGACTGTGGACAGATCTGGCCAGAAGCAGAGAGGAATGAACTGAATTAAAAAGTGACTCAGCAGAGAGAGAGAGATGCATCTTTAAAGTTGTAGACTGTAATTTCTAAAGGACAGACCAGGAGAAACCCCCACTCCTCCTCCCCTGTCAGACCTGGTGGAACAGTCTGAGCAGGCGGACATCTGCTTGTTTGGACAGTGTAACTCCAACCACATCAGCTGTGATGAGCTCCTCTGACGACCCATGATCCTTGCTGATATACGTGCTGTCAGCAGAGCAGTACAAACAGTACCTGCCTGCCATTCCTGTTTGTCTCTGTAGGAGCCACAGAGCCAGTTCTCTGTCCCTGCAGAGTCCGTCTGCTCAGAACAGAAACAAACCTCCTTATTTGACTGTCTTTAGTCATCAGTGTTTCTAAAGGACTGTCTCTTAGCTCCAGAGACACGTGGACACAGTGGATCATCCAGAGAATCCACAAACCTTCAGATCCAGGAGAACCTGGGTCCTGATCTGTCCACGTGTTTGTCGTCTCGATGGCGAGGAGACCAGCTCACACGTTGAGTCAGCTGCACTGAGACCAGTTGGGCAGGACTGTCATCATTTCAGGAAGTTACAGGAATCAGACTCAGCCTCTGACTCTGAGCCCAGACACACATTGTTCTTTGAAGCTTACTGACGTACAGTGTCACAGTGGTCGAGGACGACTCAGCAGCGCTGTATGTGGCGTGTGACAGGGGTCGGTCTCTGCTTCAGTCATTCACTGAACCTTCAAAATAAAATCCACTTTCATGTGAGAATGTCGCAGATGAGTTATCTTAGTTTGTTCTGGTCACAGAAACATGAACACTGTGGCGGTTGTTCTTTTTTTTAAATATATTTGTTTTTGGGGGGATTTTATAGCCACAGTGAGGGAAAGACAGGTAAGTTATGGAGCAAAGGAACATGGGTCGGATTCGAGCCTGGCCTTTCGTGGCCCTGACCCGTGTCTAGATTGGAGGTAGAGTACTCACTGATACCTGATCCTGTGTGTCATACAGAATCAGAGCAGCTCTCATACTAACAACTGACAGGAAGTAGACCATTATGTCTCAGATCCTAATTAACCTGAATCATCTTTAATCTACGACACAAACAGACACATGATCCTCTGCAGCTGGATGGTGGGTTAATAAAGAAAGATGGATGCCAACACAGACACACACAGACACACACACATTCATACACATTGCACATAGTGAAGTCTGACTGTGTTGTGTGTTTCAGAAAATGCTGGAGGCCTCGGAGCTCAGTAAGATGCAGTGAGGAGGAGCGGAGAGTCTACAGATACTGACGGAGCTGCAGCTGCTTCAACACATCAAACTGTTTACACATCCACACATTTGTATCATGACATGAACAACCTCGCTTCACTCTTTATCTGCAGTGTCTTCAGACTCTACCTGTGTACCAGCTGTATTGTTAATGACATGAACTGTAATGAGGTTATATTTTGCTTTGGTGTTAACGTGGGATAAATGGGTAAAAGTCACATGTTCAAATCACAGATGAATGCTGCATTAATTAAAATATAATAAGTAAATGTTGATTTTTATATCCAGCACTGTAGATGAGAGTGGGTTGTTTGTGGGTCGGGGTCAATCAAAACTGCTTTGGGGTTATGAAATTTTAAAGGTTAAAGAGTTCTAACCTTCCAGACCTTTGCCAATGACCTGCAACTTTAATGAATGAGATAATGGGCTGAACTTAAGCATCACAGCCGCCTGTTACTGACAACTTCTTACATTCAGTCTTCAGCTCTAAGTATGGAGGCAGAGAGTGGCCAAAAAGATTCAAATCTGCAACCCAATACATCAGTTTAACCACTACTAAATACATTTAAATCTGAGAAATTAAATACTAATTAATTACATAAACATCATTGACATATTTCACTTGGAGAAATATCTGAATTTCAATTTTCACCAGGTTATTTTATGAGATTAGACAGAAAGTTCTGTAGTCTACACCTGGAGGGAGTTGATCAGACCATTGTCCAATCAGGTTACACTCTGTCGGTCATGTGACTGGAAACATAAACACTTGCTATTTCTATCTGAACCTGAAAAAAAATCAAGCTTAGACAAAGCAACAGCTGAGTTGGCCTCTGGGAATTCAAACCAAAGTGAAATGTTTTAATGCCATAAATTTAAATTTCAACCTTATTTATTTATTCTTCTTTGCCTCCATATCCAAGAGACTGTGATGACAGAATGGTTTTTTGTTTTTTTTTGTCAGCATGTGACCAGGGTATTATATTATAACTACTTTGACTTTGTTTCTGCCGGCGTAGATGAAAATGACTCGAAGCTTTAAATCTTGTAAACACCCTGGTGCCTTGAAATGCGAAGCCGATCTGAGTATTTGTTTTATATGCTGTAACACAGTCGTCTGGTATTTAAACAATAAGATGTATTGACAGCTCTTTGACTTCAGTAAACCTATAAACAAAACTGATGAGTTTGTTGTCTTACTGGTTTTGCTGCTGGAGGCCTGAAACATGCCTCCCACTCCCAGTCTGACCAGTGTAACGTAGAGGTTAAATATCCTCATCTGGTCTGGAGCCTGCTGGTTACTCAAGTGTCGAGCTGAGAGTAAAACCTCCTCAGTGTCACATAGCATGTGAATCAGCCCTGACTGCATTTCAACAGCTCCACTGACCTGGCTCACAGCTCCAGTCTCTGAGTCTGGATCTCACTGGCCTGAGGTTTGATGCTGGAGAAACATTTCCTCGAGCTGCAGATAATTTTAGTCTTTGTTAAATTAAAGTGCTGAACAGTAGTTAAATCAGAAAAGACTAAAGTGAAATAACTTCAGGTCAGCTCCACCTTCTCATAACGGTGACAAATTCCAAACTGGAGGCTTTAAAACAGCTGGCAGAGTGACGTCACAGAGGGCTGACACTACTGGAGCCAATGGAAGAAAGAGCCAGTGGACGACATGTATGAGACAGTATTCCACATTTTATTTTTGGATATACCATAGCTATATGTAACATCTGACAACAGGTATCAACTACAGAATAATACAATGAATATTCCTGTCAGTTCCAGCTCATCGTCATCTTTTTTTTTTTCTTCTTCTGTTGCTTTTTGGTCCGGTAACATTTCTGCAGCTGATTCTGTCTCCTCTCAGTCACTGAATGTCAAACACTGAAACACATGCACGTCGTTCACCTGGATACAGCTGAGTAAGACAACAGTCAAAGACCCGACGGGATGAAGAGAATCGTGTCGTTTTTCTCACACGGCTTTATTTTTAGCTGAGACACCCATACAGTATTACTACTTATCATAAGGCTAGATTACAGTACAGCTATGCACCCAGAGGTTCACCCCGCTGTTCTAGATAAAGAGAGAGAGAGAGAGAGAGAGCACCATATTTACAACTTTATGTACATTTGGTTTCCAAAAAAAAAAAAAAAAAAAAAAAAAAAAATCAGCTTTTCCTTTTTTTTCTCTTTTCAGTTGAATGTGGCCGTTTTAAGGCTGCACACGTTTGGATTAAAAAAGGAAATGAATGAAAGGTGTTTCTGTACAGATAGCTGCAACACACAGTTTAGCTTATTGCCAATGCCCTTAAAGAATCATCTCCTCTTTCCTCTAGATTTGTTCATCTCTTGGCTCCCTGCTCCTTTAAAGCTGCTTTTTCTCCAGCACAGGGGATTTACAGGGAGTTCAGGAAGTCTTCAGACCCCCTCACTTCTTCACGTGTTATTATGTTGCAGATAATTTATTGAAGACCCTCTGATCAACTGTTTAACCTTGTTAACGTCCACATGATGTTTTTATATAACAGACATATGATGAGGGAAATAACCAGTGTTTCCCCCTGAACTGCAGTGAACCAATGACATTCTCATAAAATACATACATCACAAACCAAAGGAACCAATCCTGTTAACTTGTGGCCACGTGGGGCGGGGCTAAATAAGTACAGAGAGCCAGAGTTAGCATTAGCACAGCCACTGACACTGTGTCAGCCACTGCTAAAGATTCTGGGTCTGACTGAGGCTCAAACATGAGGCTGAGTCTCTCTGATGTTTCCTCCTCTGACCATCTTCATCCTCTCTGACCTTTCACCTGTCACCTGGAGCAAACAGGTGGTGGGCGGGGCTAAGACCTGAAGTATTGAGACACTTTAATGAGTGTAGACTGATGAGGGGATTTCAGGATCAAGCTGCAACATAACAACATGTGAGTTCAGTGAAGATGTGAACACTTTGTGAACACAGTGTAAATGTTACACACTCTTATTCGAACCAATGAGACGCCTCATCAGCTCCTGTCAACATGTTAAAACAGCAGATCGCTCCGAGAAAAAAATGTACACATTTTAAAAATAAACTTTACTTTTCAACAAACTCTATATACACACACAACACACGAGTCGACACACTGCACACACACGTGTACAGTGAGCTTTGGGTGACACGTCAGTGCAGGTGGGACCAACAGGAGTCAGCAGAGGTCGAATCACAACAGACTACGTGGACGTTCGTAGTGTGTTCGTCAGACGTGACAAATATTCTGTATCAGCAACAACAATAACAACATCAACGCAACATCATGAATAAAAAAAAAAAAAAAAAAACAGCTCAGATTTAAATAAGTGGACAGCAGTAACGTTTCCAACATGGTGATCAGTGTAATCAGCTGTTTGCTGCCACAGGAGTGAACACAATGTGTGAAGGTGTGAGGGGGCGGAGCCACGTTCATCCTGCTCAAACTATTCTTTTAAAATCAAGATAAAACAGGTCATCTGAGACAGGGGTCAAAGGTCACACAACATTAAAACATTGCCTCTTCCCAACATCACCACAAGTGATCGGAGATCTGAACTTACTGCCATCTGACACTCAGAGGTCAAAGGTCAGAGATGCTAGTCTGTTACCATGGAGATATCCTCTGAGACCTACTGATCAGAAGAGTAGTGTCAATGTTGAGGAAGGAGACAAGTTATGGTCTAATGAGAATGAAGTTCATCATTTATCAGGATTAAAAGAATAAAGTCAGAAGTGGTGGTGCTGGTGGTGGGGGGGGGGGGGGTGTTTGTGATGAGAGTTAAGTGTCATTTCAGAGGAAAATATGGCCTTGAAATGATAAATTCATAACTTTATGTCAAAATGAATGTCTTTATTTTCTAACTGGACTTTTATTGTGAAATTCTGACTTTATTTGGAAAGTCGACAAATATTTTCATGACTTAAACTAGTTCAGACTTTTCAGTTCTGGTCATTTGATGTTTCTGGGATAAAACTAAAACTTTATTCTCGTTTTGACTCCACACTCAACTTTGACCTCTGTGTTTCTGGCTTGAACCAAGGTTCATCAAATCAAACATCAGTTGTTTTATTTCTAAAAGCTGGAAGTTTCCTTTAAAAGATCAGCTGGAGACAAAAGAAGAGAAACATGATCAATGTTAAAAACAACATGAAGCACAGACAGGAGAGGAGAGGAGAGAAGAGAAGAGAAGAGAAGAAGAGGAGAAGAGAAGAGAAGAGGAGAAGAGAAGAGAAGAGAAAAGAAGAGAAGAGAAAAGAAGAGAAGAGAAGAGAAGAGAAGAAGAGGAGCTGAGCTCAGACATGGCAGTAGGAGGCAGGTGAGGTCAGCTATCTGCTACAGCCACACAGGAAGGTGAAAGGTGTGAGGATGTGAGGGAGGTGCAGAGGTCGGAGAGGAGGAGGGGCAGCGTCGGGTGATGATGGAGGGGGGAGGGGTTGCAGCCTCAGATCACCTGGCAGCAGCTGGCGGGGGCAGAGGTACAGAGCAGACCGTCCCTGGGGCCCCCGCCGCGCTGGATGTTCACAGAGATGGTCTTCTCACACAGAGGTAGTTGGAGCATGCCGTTTTTCAAAGTGCTCAGGTTGCTGTGAGTGTTCCTGTCGCCCGGCCCCACCCGCAGGCCGGGGGGGTTGTGTGCCACCGTTTTGCGGTGGTGGTGCTGGGCAGAATGGGTGCGGGGCAGGGCGGCGGTGGTGGGCAGGGTGATGGTGTCCAGACTCGCCGTGGAGCTGATGCACATCCTCCAGGCCGACTTCTCCTGGATTTTAACACTGCCCCCTGAAAGACTGCGAGGGTCTATGATTAACTTGCCCTCACCGCCTCCTCCATCCACCCCCCCTCGACCACCCCGCCCCCCGCGGTGGTGCTGGAGCTGTGAGCTGAGGCACAGGCTCATGAGCTTCAGACTCTCCACCAGCTCAGTGCTGCGGCTCGCCGTGCGGGAGGAGCGCGACAGAGCACTGAGGGTGGGGTTAGTGTTGCTACTGTTGTTACAACAACTGGAGGGGCTGTCCTGTCCTTTGTTACCACCTCCTCCTCCGCTACCTCCTCCACCACCGCCACCCCCTCCACCTCCATTCCCACCCCCTCCAGGAGGACTCCCCCGGTCTGGACCGGAGGTGCCCCCTCCCTCTCCCTCTCCAGGAGGCTTCCCCTGCCCTGAGCTGCTGCCTCCTCCGTTGCCCCCCGAGCTGCCAGGGGGCCCCTCGCTGCTGTCCCTCCTGTTCCAGCCATACCCGAAGCCCGAGTCTTTATCCAGACGTCTCCGGTGACTCTCCGAGTCGTCGTCACTCGTCTCGGAGCTGGAGCACGACGACCCCCTGCCCTGGCTCTTACGTCGGTGGTAGCGCTTTTGCGTGGATCCTGGGGACGAGGAGGAGCCAGCCCCTGAGCTCAGGCTGGTGGCGTTCCCGGCCATGTTCATCTTGAGGCGGCTGAGTTTGGGTGGCAGACCCTCGTCCATGTCGAAGTCGTCGTCAGACTCCCCCTCCTCCTCAAAGATCTGGTTCAGCACTGGGGCACTCTTCCTGGAAGTGAGGCGGTTGGTGACAGAGGGGGGCTTACGGCGCAGGATCACCTGGGTCGGAAGGGGAGATGGGTCCTGCTCTTCCTCCTCCTCCTCATCTTCCTCCACCCTGAGGAATAATCAGACATTAGATTGTTATTGTAGCAGGACAGAATCTGTGTGGACCTGCTGCAGCTTCAGCTTCAAACAGGTTCCAGCTTTTCTACAGACTCAACAACAAATCAACACATTAGTCACATTTCATTCAGTGACTGGAAAACACAAAATCCAAAAAAGTGAATCCAGACTGATCAGACCTGAACAGGCAGGTTCGCTGCTTGGCTGCTCCTGAGGTGGAGGGACTGGGGGCCCTGATGGTCCCAGAACCAGAGCCGAGAGTGGGGCCCGAGGCGGCAGCGCAGGCTCCCTGGAGAGATATACAAAACAGGCTCCTCAGTGCAACTGTAACATCCCTGGAAAAGAGCTAAAGTTAGACAGGTGAGGTGGAGATGTTGTACCTGCGCTTGCAGCCCCAGAGAGTCCGTCACCGTCTCCTCCCGCCGGCCCAGATCTATCAGGCCTTTGGTCCGGTGTCCATTGAGCAGGTTCTCTGCACTGCGAGCTGGGGACTGGGGGCCTCCAGCGTGGGAGATGGAAGACGCTGCTAAACTGTCCTCTATGTCCTGGTGCATGTCCACTCTGGTGGGCCACGACTGCCTGAGGAAATCAGACCAGATCAGAGGGTCATTTCATCAGTTCTTGGTTTTCTTTACTTTACGTCACTGATTTCAACACAAGGTTAAAATCCATCAGTTTACTTCCTCATCATTTGACTTGTCTCAGGAGACACACACACTGCTGCTATGGTCCCTTATGTTCATGTGACACTGAGTAATGCATCAATAGAGAAAGAGAGAGAGAGAGCGAGCGAGAGCGAGAGCGAGCAGCTGTTGTTCCAGATGTGGAGCCAATGAGAGTGGTGATTTAAAGACATCTGCTTGGATCATGGATCTGTTTCCTTGAATGAACCAGTGACTGGAGGTTTGTGTTGATGGAGCATCATTGTGAGCTTCACACACACCTACATTAAGGTGAGTCTTCACCAGTGGCTCACCTGGTGGAGGACCACTTAGACCTTATTGCAACGATATAGGTTTGACTCCATCTGGTCACCCCCCCCCACTGTGCTGTCATCTCTATTGACCTCAACCCGTGTCTCACCCCAACAAAACGTCACACAACACAACACAACACAACACAATCAACAGCACCTGTTGAGGATCAGGATCAGACTGAACACCCAGTAGAAAGCATTTAAGCAACACAACAGAGAGAAGGTGAGACTTTAGATACCACATCATTATTTTTAGGATGAAATACTCAGATTTTCTTGTTTGCTCTGTGGAAAGTCACAAAGTGATCATTTTTCTCAGCTGGAGTTTTTCTATCTGAGCCACAGTTTCAAACCAGAAACATTCAAACAGAAAAGAGAAAAGCAGCAAATCATCACATTTAAAAAGGGAAGTTTCTAAAAGAACAAATCACAGTGATGAGGGGGTTCACAGCTGCTGTTGTTGTAACGGACAAGCTGTGAGAGGTGTACACACAGCATCATCACCATCGCCGTCAGTGATGTCCTTCATGTTTAAAGACTAACATGTCGGGAGAAGCTGAAGCCTGAAGGTTCCTAACTGGGTCAAATAACCTGATGTATCTAAGCTTCAATGCTTCCTATCTTATCTCCTTAAGAATAGCTAACACTGGACCTTCATTTAGGAAAGGAAAGGAGAAAAGGCTGTCCCACAATTCCTTGCTGACACTGCACCGCTCCATCTGTCCATCTCCTGTTCCATCCTAAAGCTCACTCCAGAACCTCAGGCCTGGGACAGAAGACTTTAGGCTTGAACCTGATGGGAGTTCAGTTCAGACTTTTTGGAAACGTCACAGCTGATGCCATGAGACCACGGTGTAATACTGACAGGTGCCTGGTTGAATAGGATGGGGAACATGAATTTGTGAGACATGTGGGTGCTCTGGATCCCTGTGTCGAACAGAGAGAGGAATGTGGAGGGAGCTCTGCTAATTTTTCACACTACAGCTGGCTCACTCCTTTCTTCCTTATTTGTTCTCCTCTGTCGCTCTTCCTGTTATAACTGTATATCATCCAGCTTCCTCCTCCTTTAAAGAGGAACAATGTTGGCAAGGAAGCAAAGAAGAAACACTTAGACAGCTAAAAGATGAGCTGGGATATCTGTTCTTCACTCACCTTAGCGGGAGGGAGAATATGAAACATTACAGTCAGTTAGAATAATGGTGGAAAATCCTGAACATTAAGCAGAATCTGCTCAGAGTTCAGACTCTGTCCCCTGAGCCCAGCAGGTGGAGGCTCAGTACACACAGAAATGGAAATGAGACCTTTGGAGATTTGACCCAGTCTGAAGTAACTCAGACTGGAGAGAGGCAGCAGAGCGAGATAGGTCAATTACCCTGCACTCAGCTCATACCATGACTCATTATGATGATGAGCAGTGATATTTCTTACTCACTAGTTCTTAGAAAATCTGCACAGGCCGCATCCTGATGGGAGGGGTCACTCCTCTACTGTTTTTCTAATTTCTAATGTTTGCTGTATCTCTGCTCTAAGTAGGTTTCTGCTGTACCTGAACTGAGCCTTGATGTTGCTGGGGCTGGACGAGCGGGTCTGCACCTCCTTCTCCTGCTTCTCCCTCAGGATCCTCTCAGCCAGCAGGTAGTAGGTGGCTGTGATGTGGTTGTATTTGTTGGTCTCCAGGGCTCTGAAACACCACAACCGCATTAGGAACAACATGGCAGCATTTTATAAACATTAATCAGAAACAACAACACATTTGAGACAAAGAGACTGTCATACATGTTCAGTGGGTGACGACATGGGATGTTTTAAGTTTCCAGGAATTGAGCACATGATGCTGCAGCATGAGGCGATGGAGGCAGATGAATGGAACGACTATGCAAAGACAGGATATTTGTGTGTCCCTGTTTGAACATGGAGCCTTAGGCTTACAGGTAATTACCTCAGAGCTTCAGGTTCAGTCGTACACATATTTAGAGGAGTACCAATATATCGTATTCTGATAACATCATTGAATTTAGTTGTAAGTCATTGATGCATGTGGTGACCAGTGATGGTCAGTAACAGTAATCCAATTACTTTTCTCAGTGTAGTAAGATCAGTGCAAGGGATTACAATCTGAAATGTAGTTGTGATATCATAGTCACTAAGATCTGTTACTTTGACATTTTTATTAGATGGAGGTTGATGGGTCTCAGTGGACAGACTGGTCAGACTGGTCAGAGATCTGGCTGAGGTGCAGGGTAGGCAGTGACCAGAAGAGGAGAAATGTAACTCTTGCTAATTCTAGAGTTGTTGCATTGTTACTTGTTTTTAATTCTTGGCTTGCCTGACATGTTACCCACAGTTACATTCAGGGATCAGCTCTCTATCACAGCAGGGGGGTGAGTAAGCACACTGTTGAGGTCGGAGGCAACACTGACACTGACTCTCATGTTAAAATGTCCAACATATTTATTGCAGAAATAAACATGTTTACAGCATGATACAAAAACAGTTTTGGTTTCAGTAGCTAATCTTCTTCTTCATGAAAACTGTAGGAGGGTGAATATTTTTATACTAAAGCACTAAAGTTAGTTTAATTGAGGGTGTGGTCTTTTTGACTGACAGGTGGCTGAGCATATACTTGTCATAAACAGACTTAGCTCCACCCGGGTCCCTCCTCTTTATCCATTTTTGGATTTGCTGGGTTAGGGGCAGAGTCAGGCTCTGCCAAGTTGGCAATGGGGAATCAGCTCACTCTAAGTTTCAAAACTGCTCTTCAAAGACCCGAGGGTGACCTCACAGAGGCTATGTCCATCTTTATTTACACTTTGTGGTAATTTGGTTTAGTAACTACTCCTCTCAACCCAAATTGAAAAAAAACTTTTACAATTAAACCAGTTTTAAAATTCAACTTCTTATATGATAAGGATTTAAAAATGGCAGAACGGTACACAGTGCAGATAGGAAGCTACTTACTCAACTATGGATTCTCGGTCAGCGATGTCTCCCAGAACCATGCGCTGGATGATGCTGTTGTGTTCCTCCTCGGACAGGTTCTTGTGGGAGACCAGGGGGGTGTTGTATTTGGTGGCTGGGGATGGGTCAACCCCCTGCAGCCAGGTGTGGGTCTCAATTTCGTCCAGGGATGCTCGCCGCTTGGGGTCCCTTTGAAGCATGCGGTCTATAAGACTGGTAAGGGGAGGAAGAGCATGTACGTTAACTGTGTTTTAACATTTAAGCACCACCCTTGTTCATTTAAGCAGCCTTAGTAATGGGCTTCAAGAGTTTGTCTGCTGAGTGTAAGGGAGCAGGAGCTCCAAGTGCTGCTTGGTCTGTACACTGGTGAGTGTTGGTTCCCCAGGTGCTAGAGAAACTCCACCTGCTCCACCACCTGCCCCTTTAGCTTGAGGTAAGAGGCCCACTAAAGAGTCCAACTGTGACAGACATGTTTGTGTGTGGGAGCGAGAGAGAGAGTGAGGCAAGGAGGGGGTCATGCTAAATGTATTCTCTTCACTTGAACTTTTTCTGGTTAGGTTGAACAAATGTAATTTCAGATGGAGGTCCTCTCAACAAATTACTGTAGCTGCACAAAACTGACCATCAGATTTATGTAGTACACTTATTGTGACAAACAGGGCATTTTCTGAGACTATTTTTGTTTTATCAACACATTAGAATTGTTAAATGGGTTGAAATACACCCTTAGCAACAAGAAACAAGCTTTCTAAAAGTAGCTAGTTCTGTCGTATTGAGCTAACCAGGCACACCGCCATTTTATAATTGATTTCATGGCTACACAAATTTACACACCATCACATGACTGAACCAGGATGTTCAGTAAATGTTACTTAGGGACTTCATGAGTTTAAAGTCTAGACACACCACGTGTCACCAGTCCTCACAAGTCCACTCCACCTCTTTTTTATTGTTAATGCACAAATTATGTCTGAATGCTGTTGTGGGAATTGTGTCTTTACTCTGAAGGATTCAGGCCACAAGCTTTTTTATTGCTGCAGCTAGAACACATGCACAAAGAGGATTTGTCACCCAAAGCTAAACCACTCTTTACTTTTCATGTGCATGTGCAGTGGGAGATCTGTTTGACAGACAGAGGAGGGTGAATGTACACTGACTTTGCCTATTGTTTAAATTTGGCTACTCATCTACACCTTTGCCAGGTACACCATCTGTCTTAGTGAACACCCTGCTTCAACTGAGGAGAAGCAGTGTCACAGACATTTAAAGCCCTGACAGTCATTTGCTGGAGGCTCTGTAAATGTGCCACCGGCCTCACTGCATGGACGCTTTCTGTTCCAGGCATAGCCAATATTTTAGACGTCTGCCCGACCCGGGCTGGTTGTTCAGAACTGTTTTGTTGGTTGTCAAGCAGCAGCAGATGGAAGCTCTGAATATGTGGTTAATAATGTACAGTGACAGACTGAGCTCAGGATGTGAAAGTACAGCTGGTCAGGTGGCAGCTTAAACTCACACAAATGACACTGTTGCGAGCTGAGATTGCAGTTTAATAGGATTAGGTGGGATATGGATTCTAGTGAGTTGACTAAAATTAGCACAGGAAAAAGCATCATGCACCCAGAAGTCAGCCATCTTTGTCATCTGTATAATGAGGGACAAAGCTGAAGCTGTACATTCTGCAGATGACACATCGACAACGAGGAAAAAAGACTAGGTCAAAACATAGCCCGCCTAGTGGAGGAGCTCGGTCTCTTTCCTGCAGTTCCAGGGCAGCCGGGAAACCAGAGTGGCTCAGTAGACTGTCTGTAACAAGAGGTACGGCCCTTAGCCTCTGGTCCTCATGCAGACATGGTCCAGACATGGACCAGGTTTATACCCAGTCTGTTTAAAAAGAATCTAGAGACAATGAGCTGAGTTAGCAACACTGGAGACTGTAAACACCCTCTAAAAGAACCTGATCGTACCAGAAACTACAACTGAGAGATCAACCGAGCGGAAATATGATCAGTCAGTCAGTCAGAGAGTCCGATAGTCAGGCAAAGCGTCAGTCAGCCAGTCAGTCAGATTGTCAGCTAGTCAGTCAGACAGTCTGTGACATTATAGGGCTGACCCCACTGTTGTGGTCCATCATCTTGCCTTGTTTAGTCGCTGCTGTTTGCAGTGATGTAAAGACCAATAGTCCTGTAGAACCACACAGTTTGTTTTTAGTGAGGGGGGTTATGCAACAAACAAGAAGCTAAATAAAAATCTACTGACGTGAGGCTTATCATGAAATCTGCACATATACACACCCACCCACACGTTCACACATATAGACTAAAGCTGAGAAAACTGTGCAACCATCATCTAATTTTGGCTTTACTGAATAAATCTTTTCCAATTCTATCAAATCCCCAAGTGAGTTTGTGGAAGAGTGTGAGCAGACTATGGGATGGAGGCTACAGGCTAACAGGCTGGGCAGAGCAGTGCTTTGCTATCTGTCAGTCACACAGGGGATTAGTCAGAGCTCGCCAGGCTCCCTGAGGACTCCAACCACCACCACCACCAGCAGCAGCAGCAGCAGCAGCAGCAGCGGTGAGGGCATGACTATCTGCACACTGACAAACACTGCTCTACTACATTTACAGCCAGCCATTTAATTCTATATAATGTAACCTTAATATATATATATATAAAAAATACATTTACACTCTACACAAACTATTTCACTGAATCCAGGAAGACTGAAGAATATCTTCAGTGGGTTAATTTCATTGTTTCTATGATTGTTTTCATGAAAATGTTAATAGTAAAAAAGGTGAAAAATCACCAGCTTAAAGCTTAAAACAATAAAATGTAGGAAAACACGAAGGAATTACAGTTCAAACAGTCCAATAAACAATATTGTTATCATCATTATTTCAATGAAAAAAGGACAAGATGAGTCCCACAATTTACACTGACAATCTCCATCCAGACCAACACACCTGAAAACACATGACATGACTATCCATATACAATGAGCATGTGCAAGCTGGTGAAAACAGGAAGTAGATTGTCTACTCTGCAGTTGGTTAGTTACAGTAACAGTTAAGACAGTTGTACCATTAAAATTGAACTGAACAACAGCTGCTACAGAGACAACAAGGTCCTTGTTGTCTCTCCACTGGTAGTCCAGGCTGAAAAGACCCATTTGGGGAGAAACCATGGGGGTCTCAGTTTCTGTCCATCTAGACTCTGGAGTTTTCAAAATAAAATTTCCAGCAGTGTTTCTGAAAGTCTGAGTTAGCAACTGAAATCTCCCAAAGTTGTTTGGGGGATATTTTTATGCCTTCATTTATGAGACAGTGAAGAGGGACAGAATATGCAGTGGGAGAATGACACTAGGTCCAGGACTCAACCATTAGTGCCCATTTGGTATTTGCCCTAACCTCTTGGCTACTTGGGTTGCATCAAGTGTTGTATCTTAAATCTAACAATAAAATGTAGTAGCGGTTGTAGCCTGAGGTCAGCCAGTGGACAGAGGAGACCAGACCCACTAAGCCACTGTCAGAGGGTCCTGTATGTTTGCTGAGGTGAATCTATATGATCATAAAAACCAACAGCTGTATGTCTCTTTCATCCTCAACAGTTAAACTTCTTTCCATTACCAGCTATTAGTTCCAGCACCTGAGCCCCTCAGTGGACTGAAGGCTTTCATTTATGAGAACATGTGCTCATTAGTATCTGAGTGTAGTTTTATGAGATGTAGACAGTCAGGTGATCTGCTGTTATGCTGCCATGTAGCTGTTCTGTTGTAATTGGCTGAACTGTCGTTCTTGCAGACAAAAAAAAAAAAAACTGCACACAACAACACACTGAGCAACAAGCCCACCACTGTTACACAACAAGCAGCAGAGGAAGCTCTCTTCAGCTCTCAACGTATGTGGTACTATAACCACAGCTTGCCTCATCCCTCTCTCTCCCCTAAGGCCTATAAAGCCAGGGCCTGTAGAAGGCTGTCTACAGACACACACACACAAACACACACACACACACACACACACACACTGGTGTATCAGAGCCTGTCCACACATTCTCAGAAGTTGTGTGTCCTCTTGTGTGAGAGATCCCACCAACCCACGAGCTGGAGAACATGTCAGCGTGTGAAAGGAACCGAGGGAAGAATTAGCATCAAAATAGTCCTGACGTCCTGATTCAAACAATAGACCCAACAGGAAATGAACTGACAACATCCCAGCTCTGACGCTTCTCAGTGTGCCTGTGTTGTGCGTTTGGCTGTTTAGTCCATGCGGTTTGAAGACAGGAAACTGAGGAACACAGTGTTCTGCTCAGTTGTGATTGACCTGAAAACGGTGCACAGCATCACCATCCGTACGTCACCTCAGAGAGAATAACATCTGTGGTGCATTTGTCTCACTGTGTTGATGGGGGTTAGAGTGGCCGTGGTGGGGGGGGGGGGGGCGGGGTGGGGATGGGCGTGTAAAACAAACATTGCTTCAAGTAATGATTTTAATTTCTGCAAAGACAAAAAAAAAAACAAACAAAATGCAGTGGGAGGGAGCAGGACCGGAAAAAAAGAGCTGGTAAATAATTAAGTTAATGAGACGTGCAAATGCATTTTCGATGAGTCGACAGGGAATAGAGAGCAGACACACAGACACACACACAACAGACACAGAAGACTGTGTGTGCAAGTGACAACAGGACTGTGGACTCTAGCTGAGCCCACGTAGAACCAGAACAACCAGTCTAAGGTAGAGTAAAGTCCAGAACCTGTCCTTCCCTCCTCATCTGACTCTTCTCTCTCCTTTTTCCTTCTGTAAAATATGAACAAAGGTCAAATACAAAGCACTTAGCTGATGAGCACAGCCGCTCACCTCAGCCAGTGTGCAGTCGCCTGCCTGTGGAGCAGGAGCCCTGGCTTTGGCTGCACTCCTCCATGTCCACCTGCCAACCCTGAAACACTCACAGCCAGAGCCTAAATACTGTGAAATGCCAACATCATTTATTGTGAGGTAAGGATGTCAAACAGGTAGAGATCAGATGAATGACTAGGTAAGTCTCTACTGGCTTGATGGAGAAATAAAATGAAAGCTTAAGTGTATTTTTTCAGACTGTGTCTTGTTGTAAAACAGTAAACAAGATAAAGATAGACAAGTGTACTTCCATTCACACTTCAGGTTCTCAACCTGACATCTGGTCCTGGACCTTGGTTGATACTGACGTGTGGCCCAGATTATCTGATAATGTGATCACATTCCAGATCCAGTCTTATTGGAGCTGCCCCAACATATTCAAACATGTTTAAATTGGGATGGTTACAATTTTGCTTGTGTCCAATCCCGGGGCAGCTGATGTTGTTGCTAAGTAACAGTGAATATTATAGGTCTTGAGTTAACATTAACTAACCTCCAGTTCTGGATGAAGAACAATATGACTGTGTGGATGTGTCTAAATATTGTCTCCTCCAGACTCATTTAATTGTCCACTGCTACACTGGAAAGCTTAAAAAAAGTTGTAGCCAACAGCTCAACTCTGACAAAATACTTCCCCTAGTTTCAGAGCTTGGATCATGATCATCCCCTGAACTGAAGTGTGACAAATAATAATGGGAGGGGGCCACAGTGTCAGAGACTCCTGCTTCACACTGTAACACTGAGAGAAAGATTTTTCCAATATTGCATCACCAGCTATGGAGCTGCTGGTACTTCCTGCTGTGTCACCAATAATTGATCAGAGAGAGGAGCGGTTGTGTGGGGTAGTCATGCTCCTCGTTTCCCTGAGTAGCTCTGTTATGACTCCTGTTCTCCATGAGTCTGTCTCCAATCACAGCCACAGACATTAGGCAGCAGACTGGTTCAGCTTTGCCAATTAGCCACAAGTGGCTGAGAACAGACACAGCAGAAACAACATGTATTCCTCCACAGTGTTTACACCGTCCTCTCTCTTCATTCAACATGGCAGCAGCAGTTAAACTGCTTTTCACTGGTATCAGCGGCTACACACAGAAGTGAGTCTCTGTGCAGAACAACATTCACAGTGACATGGCTACATGTCCGTGTCACTAATTACTAAATTGCTTGTTTCAACTCTCAGCTAAACCAAAATCAATTAGGTACTGACGGGCATTTGGAGTTTCTTCTCCTCTCCGGGTTCATTCTGGTTTATGGGGCCTCAGAGGTGGGTTAGGGTTAGGGTTCACTATGTATCAATGTATCAATTATAGGGGTGTAATGATACGTTTTTAGAATGATACGCATCATTTTCAATGGTTCTGATATGATTCAAAGCAATATTTTGCTTATCAGGAACAATATGATATGATTCAATGATTTGAATACAGTCATTTTTTTGGCCTAAATTTTCAACCAGTGTGACTGTGGAATTAATACCTGGATACTAAAAGTGGTGCAATAATAATAAACACAAATAAAGGGCGACCAATCGTACAGGTTGAATAAACAGTAGGTTAACCTGATATTTCTCACACATTGAACCCTAAATGCAGCTTGAAAATCTCTCACTCGTAAGTGCTAAAAATACATTTATATAAAGTTTGTTGTGCTTCAATGCAATGTGCAAATTCTTAGTCTTGATACAATCAAATATTTGCCTTGCAAATTGATTTTAGATTATTATACGTCCTCTGTGAAGGACAACTTGCCGAGTGTCAATTGATGTAGTTGGATCGTAGAAATATAAACTGATACAACGATGTAGTCAATGAATCTTTACACCCTTAATTGATTTATATTCCTACGATCCAGCTACATCGATAGGCACTTGGCATGTTCTTGCCACCATCAGGTGGAGCATTGGAGGACCAGAGCTGTGAGACTGACATGGTAGAAATATAAGCCTGCAACTCTGCAGGAGATGAACTCCGCCTAACAGATTTCTCACAGCTGCTTCAGCTTAGCACTTCAATCTAGACCATCTCTTCTTTGGCTCAGGAGATGAGCGTTTATTTCCTGTGTCTAAAAATAAGCTGATGCCACTGCTCATTCCCACGACACCCACTCACTACCATTGTGTCAATTCACAAACATATGGGTGGGTCATGTCTTCTGAGGCTGCTGTCAAAACAACAAATCACATGCTGTAATATGCAGGAAAAAAGTTCCTCCAGACAAGTTTTAAACTCTGTAAAAACCCTGCTATGATTCATATTTTAAAAACATGTTTTCACACATAAAAACTGAGTCTGAAGCTCATCTACTTTACTTCCTGATTGAGAAACCTGGATCAGGTCTTGATCCCCGCCCGCCACCTGCTTGCTCCAGGCTGATGTGTCAAAGAGCAGAGCTTTAAAATTATGGCAAAAAGTGTAAGTGAGGTCACAGCCGACCTTGACCTCTGACTTTTTGACCACCAAAATCTGAGGCTGAGAAGTCATGTTCATGAGAATCAGATGTGGACAGATGGGCAACACAAATCATAACGCCTTGAGCCACACCTGTCGCTGGCACAGAAGTACAATAAGTCAACAGAGCCTAATTAACCGGAAGAAGAAAAAATGTTAACAACAAATTGGGTTGTTCACATTTTTTTACATTAATAAAAAGGATGATGCTATTCTCTGAATATGGGTCCACAGTTGGAAAAAGCGATGCATCGATTCCGCTTAAAAAACTCCCTCCAGTGTATGAGAGAATTAATTGGTACAAAATTAAGATTGTGATCAACTAATACACATGGTTAATTATGCAGCTGCTCATTTATTTGCCTAACTCATGTTGAGAGTGGAGCATGTGTTGCTGTGTGCAGTTGGACGGTACAGCTCTGCAGCTGGGCTCAAACTGCTTGAAGGGGTTTAGTCTCTGCCAGCTTCTGCGGGGCCTGGAATAAATCAGAGAAGCTGCTGCTCCAGTTTACCAGAGCACCACAACACCACCAGCATGTTCAGAGAGGGTGCAGCTCTTAGCACAACACCATACCATCCTGCCATTTCCCCCAACAAAGGTAGAGCTGGTTCAAGCATCACGAGAGGGTGGATTACAAATGTTTTTTTGGACTTGACTTTCTCCCTGACTGAAGGTCACCAGGGTGTTTTCATGTTGCTGTACCATATTGGAGAAATCAGAGTATCCCTGGTGAATAAAGATGTTGGCATTGAATGTTAGCTGCAAGTAAATTATATTTAGCAGCCGTGTGTTGAATTTCAGATTTATTTCACGACATTTTTGTGATTTTTTTCTAATTCAATAAAGGCAACAAGAAAAGCAGGTTTTGTTTTCTGACATGTTTTTCTACCACAATGATTTGTTTTATTCTCTTTGTTCTGAGTCTGTTGATGTGAATATATAATCAGACATGAATGTAAAGTGTTCATGTCTGTTCATGTTATTTGTGTGAAGTAATGTGTAGTTACACAAAGACTAATAGAAGGTTAATAATAACGTAAGTGGTTAATGTCTAAAATGGGTAATTATATTCTGTACAAAAACAGAACAGGTTGGTTTGAGTCAGGATTTCCATCCATGGATGATGCATTTACATGCAAATGATAAACTGCTGTTGATTCTGTGACTCATTTGTACCCAGAGACAAACTGAACAGATGATATGATAGTTGACTTTTACCATGGGGTGTTTTATTAAGTGACTGTATTGAAATGATGTTTAACAGACAAGATGACCGTGGCATCTGTACAACTGTGATCTTATTTGGTGCAACCAAACATGCATCAGTCACAGGTCAGTGACCCCGACTACAGACTACAGGTCATCTTAATGGGATTGACTGTTCTCCAAACCATATATATAGGACTCAACTGTGAGACACAGACAGAGGGAGAGAACTGGGATGCAGTAATATAGACAGGGAACAGGGATGAGTTCAGTCATGACAACTATTTTCCATTGAATGTTATCAACCTGACTCGACTCAGGCGTTTTTTCCTATGCAGATATAAGCTCCTTTATGTGGTGACTGGTTACTGTGGTCACTGTCACTGAAGATATCATCCTTAACGTGACACATACATGAACAGTGGAAACCAAACAGAGAAACATCTGCTCCTTAGTTGACCGTGGTGTGGTTTTGCAGGTTGCCATAGTAACAGTATTGTACAATAACTAAGAGATGTGTCACTGGCTTACACTCTGCCGTGTACAGTCACTCATCTGGGTAAAAATGTTATGTTCATCACAGTAGTGATGATTTGCTCGGACCAATCAGCTGTCGGTCTTTACGTCACCTTTTGGTTTTGCCGCAGCTCAGTTGAAACCTCAGTAGGTGAGACCAAAAAAAAGGTTGCATCCACAACTTCTGCCTGACGGAAAACCAAAAAAGGCAAGCAGAGTCGAGTCCAGTCAAGTCAGGTTGGCACACGGAAATCAGAACGCACGAGAGCAGGTTTTAAGTTGTTCCTTCTTTCAAACTGGGCAGACTCTGACCTCACAGGTTCGACATCAATAAGAGGAGCTCAGAGATTCTTGTGTGTGAATGTACTACTCACTCTTTGCAGGCGCTGGAGACGTGGGCCGGTACAGTGTATTTACAATCCATGATCATGGTGAGGGTCTCGCTGTCATTAGCTTCCTGGAAGGGCGGCTGGCCACACACTAACATGAACAGGATCACACCCAGACTCCAGATGTCTGTGGAGGAGGGAGACAGGTTGAAACACAAGCTGAATCCATGTGCACAGTTTTTCTCGATCAAATGATAAATATGACAAAACGCTAACACTGAGATGTTACTAACATGTTGATCGGCACAAACTTCAATAACAGCCTAATAGAGAGTTCACATATTAAATATTGAGAAATACACATTTGAGCGATACTGCATTGATGTTTATTCAATAGAATCAATAGCTTTGTGGCAGACGGTGGCTTTTTATGAAAGGAAGTAGTGTAATGCTGTATTGCTAACATTAGCATTAGCAAACCTAGCTGACTGCTTACATTACCACTGATGGCTCATTTTAGCTAGAACTAGCTTCTCAGCAAAGCCCTGTTACATCACCCCTCTAAAAACACATCACTGACATCACTGTGTCCAGAAAGTTAAGAAACAGGAAGAGTGGATGAGGCAGTTTGAACATTATGACATCAGGTCCATGGGAAGGATGCAACAAGGAGGCGATGAAGGAATGGGATGTACTCAGAGGGGTGATGGAGGGGACAGTGACAGAATCCTGTCCCATGTGACTGTAGCTCACAGCTGACTCTACACAGGTCCACTTACAGGGTTGACTGTTTGCGTGCATTAACCTTTTCACTGAACCAAAACAAGCTCTGTGCTATCATGCAAAAGTCTGTGTGTGCTGACAGTATAATGAATGTCAAGTCGATTCATCGGTGTGTGCGTTTGTGTGTGTTTGTTCAAGTGTGAGTATCTGCTGTTGGTAGTTGCACCATGAGAAAGCAAACTGTCAGCATTCAGAAGCACTCGGCCATACAGACTTTATGCACCCAAGAACATGCACAAGCACAAGCACACCTTGCTCCAGCAGTGTGAACAGTGGTAACAGAACTAACAGGAGGCAGAAACAGCCTCCAGCATGGAGCTAGGACAGTGAACGCCTTCATGTCACTGCTTACAGTGTCTGTAACTTTCACTCACACTCACACACACACACTCTCTCTCTCTCTCTCTCTCTCTCTCCATCTATCTCATATCTGTGTGTAGATGAGTTCTTCCTCCTCAGTCTCCAGAAATGGAGCCAACTCACTCAGGCTGCAGGAAAAAAAGACATCACAGCAGCTCCAGTCAAATATTGGCAGCTCTGAGGTAATTACTATGATGAGAGTTTTTAAGTAACTTTTTAATTAAGCTGAAATGCTCAGATGCCCTCGGTACCTAATGGGTTGGCAGAAAGGAGCCCTGATGAAGCAATATACGAAATGCCAGACACTAAAAAAATCCAACTGTGTAAACTATGTTTTTTATGTATTAATTTATTTCATAGATGGGTGATAAAATGCTTTTAGCTCCAGACTCAGCCTTGAGTCAGCTCTCTTTTAGCAGTGACGCCTTATGGGTTGAAAATGCTGAGTGAGGGAGAAAATAAACTGGACTTGAGCTCATGGTGCTTGTAAGAGGGAAAAGTCAGAAAGAGGTGAATGTATTTTGGTTTGAATTTTAATGCCCTCTATCAGGGACACTACCAGGGTGCACCTGCGTATGTGTGATGTCAACCCGCCATGTCATCACACATTGATCTTTGAGCTGCCATTTTGAAGCCTCCAGTCTATAATTTGTCTGTCATTATCTTGGTTTTTTGAAACCAGAAGAAACTATATTTGAGGGAGAAGGTGGAGCTGAGGAGCAGTGAGGGGTGGAGCTGACCTGCTCTCTACTCTATTCTGATTGTGTGGTACAGTCTGTCAATCACACAGTAGCCACACCCTATTGCATACCCTGCTTTATAATCTTATTTCCTATAAATGGGACCATCATTTAAAAATACATGAAAACATTTGCTGAGGTAATAAATCAAGTCAGAACTAGAGACGTTTTCACATAGAATTCAATACAATCCGAATGCAGGTTTAAGGCTCTTTTCAGACCTGAAGTCTATTCCTGAAAGGGTGAACTCCGAGTTTAACCCTGAACTGAGTTTTCAGTTCCAGAACAGCTGATCTGAGTTAGTTCAACTCTGTCCATTCACTCATAACTGCATGCATGAGGAACATAAAGAAAACATCATCAATGGAGCTCTGATTCAATGATTCACCATGGTAACAGGTAAATAAAAACCAAAACTTACATATTATTATCTAGCAAGTAAGCAGGTTAGCTTCCATACCATAGTAACTGATTCAGAGTTCAAGTGAGCTCAGTGTCTGGAACGGAAAACCAGAGTTTCCCTCATGTCAAGGTTAAGTCACTAAACCCACTTTCTGGGATAGACCCCAGACGTCTACACCCATTTTTATATAATGATATGTCTGAACACACAACTGCTGTTGTGAGAGGCTCTCTCTTCCTCTGTCACAGCCAGCAGGGCCGTGGTCTCGGTTCAGGAGAGGAGTGTCCCTCAGGCATGTTTTATACCAATCCATTTACCCATGTTCACTCAGCGGTAATAAAATCAGAGGACAATATAAACACTGGACAGCGCATGCATACAGAAGAAGCTGCAGTTACAGTCTGCTTTATGAGAGCACAGTCTTAACAGCACATCACAAGCTACAGAACAGTTTAGAGGATAAAGTGCTGCAGATGGCATCTGTTCCCTGAGAAGGTAAAAGTGAAAGGTATTAGCAAAACTGAGCCACAGCTAAAGCTGAACAAATGGAGTGTTACAGGGACGACAGAGGCTTGACGGTTTAGTCTAAATGCATCTGGCTCAATTAACATGTTCACAGAGAAACAGATGATGCAACATCATCAAGTCTCCAGTGTTAGAGAAACAGAGCTCAACAGCTCTATGCCAGGGCCCAAGACCTCGACCTTTGACCACTTTATTCTAATCAGTTTATCGTTAAGTTGAAGAAATAAAGAAAAAAAGAAGAAGAAATGCTCAGGCTGTCGCAGACACAGAGGCAGAACAAACAGCTAAAGGGAAAAAGCTCCAGAACAGTAAGTGTTTTCCAGAGAAGTTAATGAAGCTACAGTCTGACACGCCCACCACTCATCTGTCTTCCAGATGTGGTGCTTAATTCAGCCAGGATGTTCGACTACAGCTGGCAGTATGGCAGAACTCATTCATCTTGTGTGTCTTTTAGACAAAGCTGTTCAGAGCTGGTGTTGTCACTACTACATTAGAATCAGTCACTCTCATTTATCAAACCTTTATTTGGAAAAACTTGCTTCCTTGATGCCTTTATAGTAGTATATAAGAAAACATGGTAAACCTGGCCTGAAATACAAGCAGTGGTCTGGAGTCATGTGCCATCAGTGACAGGTTGATGCGCTGCAGATAAGCTTTCATTTCATCTAAAGATGAAAGATCATGTGACATGTTTTTAGGCTTTTTCCACACTGCGCTCCAACAAACATGACATTTTCTAGCGACTTCCTGTGTATTACATTATTATATTATCATTTTATAGACATCTTCACTTGTTCACTTCCCGTTTCCAGTTGTAACAGAACAGGATCATGAAGGTTTCTCTGATCCTGAGCTATTTTTCCTCTAAACATTTATGTTATATGCTGATCTTTCATCAGGTATCAACATAAATGTTATTCATTGTTAAGAGGGATGAGCACGCCTTATCTCCCACTCTCAGCTGCCTTCATCTTTTTTTATCTCTGGGGCAAAAGATGCAGGGAAGTCTGATTGAGCTAAATGTCAGCAGGAGAAACTAAGAAGAATCAGTACCTAAAAAGGGCCAAGGTCTCAGCCTTGCTACTCTGGGATTTATTACAGTCCTGGTCTGTGGGTGGCCTCTGACAGCCAACTGCCACAGTCACTGATAACCAGCACAACAGCAAATACAAGTTTGCTTGCATTTTAAATGTTTACAAGTCCAGAAGCATACTAGATGTGTTGTATGTGCATGTTAGCTATGGGCAACGCCCATGGGCATCTTGCACATTTGGCATCTTTCAACAAAAATAAACAAGATTCGAAAAGACCTGTTGATGTCACACCAGCAACAATCTAAAGATGATGCTGGCGTGAAAAATATAAATATGTTTTTGAGCCATTTTAGCAGATGCATGTGGAGACAGAGACATTAACTGTCAAAAATAGATCTGAAATTAACCCTTCAAAAAGCCGTAACTTGAAAGTGGTTGGAGATAAAGGCCGACTGTAAATGAGAAAAACCATCGCTATCGCAGTCACACGGGACACACCGTCACTATCACTGTCATTACACAACCCATCATCACCTCCTGAAGGAAGATAATTCTCCATCAGAATCAGTTGGTGAAGAGTTGGTGAATAACAGATTATAACTTAATCACAAGTGAACTTTTTTTTTCTGCTTCAATTTACTCAAACACAATGGACAAATTTGCTTCCTCACTAATGCGTGTGAGCATGTTCAGAGCATCTTTCCTCCACTATCTCCTTGAACTCTTTGAATGGGAACATGACGTCATTTGGGGCTGGAATCAGTCTGTCTGCTAACTAGTGGTGGAGATACAAACCAGATTTGGCTCTGTCATCTGAACTATCCTCCGTTTTATTCAGTATTGGTGTTTGTTGCAATTTTGCACTCTTGGTTAAACTGAAATTGAACATTGAGGTATCCTGCAAGATGCAGAAAGATAGAGCTGCAGCAACGTAGCAGACACACAGCTTAAGTGTGTTTGCAACAAGGAAAGGGAACTTTTTTACACCAGTATTAGCTCAGTATCAAAAATCTAAGACAAAGGCTTCTTCGTTTACTTCAGTGAGACCACTGCATTGACATGGCAGAGAGTAGTGTTGCACTGCCATCAGATCAGCATCCAATGACTGGCGTTTTTTTTGGTTTTGTGTGACAGAGGATTAAACCTCACAGATGTTGAATAGATTCTGAAACATAAAGTCATCTGTTAAAAGCTTGGTGCTTACAGAGACCACAAAATTTTATCTCAGCTGACACAAGAAACAACTGAGGAAAGAGGTTGAACACAGGGAGGAGGACACTGTAGACCACAGTGAGTTTTGAACCACAGACACAGTTTTACACACTGAATGAAGTGATATAACCCAGTGGTGTCACGCCACAATATCATCAATGATCATCATGCAGTACCTGTCCCTCAGTGCTGAGGACACTAACAGACCACAGTCTGGGTCGAGACGGGACAACATACTCTCCAGACCTGTAACTATAACGTTATTGAATTTTGAGGGAGCATTTCTATTCTAACCAGTGGAGTTTTTTAATCGTGTGCTGCACAAAAAGGGACAGGGAGAGAAAAGATGTTTGAGTTGCTCAGTTGTGTTGAGATTAATGTGAAGTGGTTGAAACTGTTCAATGAGTTAAAAAAAAAGGAAATATTTCTAAAATGAACTTCTTGATTTTAAAAGCTCTTTGTTATATAATTATTACAATGTTTATTGTCCTTGAAAAGAGAAGGAACTGTTTAATATTCTGTCATGTGAACAGTAAGGTCAAGTTACTATTACTTAATTGAATTGACACAAACATTGCTGTATCATGATATATACTGTTACCATTAGGGTTAAGATAAAAAATAAATAAAATAAAACAATTATCTTGGCAGACACTGTAATAATGATGGTGCCATGGTGTCAGTTGGAAAGGTCACTGATTCTTTTCACTTTGACTGAAAAGGTTATTTAAAAGTTGATGATGTGATTTTTGCTCTCTAACATCTGGAGAACACACATTTCAGCCCTAGTTACCGTGATATCAAATTAAATATCCAGTGTTCAAAGATTTTGGCATTTTCAGTTTATTGACATAGTTATGAACTACACTGAGGTTTTGCTATGACACGTATATGTTACACATGTAGCCTCAACCTTTACCTTTAATAACACACAGTTCCTGAAATGGTTAAAAAATATATTTATTTCACATCTGTGCCATATTCAGATATAGAGTGTAATAATATTTCTAGTATAAAGTCAATATGATCTTGTCAGTGACTATTTTTGCTGAAAACTGCACCTCATGAATGAAACACTGGCCACACTGAAACAAGATGACAAGACACACTGCAGCAGTGAGGCTCAGGCTGTGCCTTAGACACATCTCACTCTGGCTGCGTGGCCACACCGGCCTCTTCACATAGACTCTGAAATGAAAACCATGACCATCACATACAGGTGTGGTAGAAGTGGTGCCGGGGTCTAAGATTAACAAAGGACATAAAAGGACACACGCAGATGCTGCAGTCACATTAATGGACTGCAGCTCTAGAAGCTGCCACCAACATGTACAACACTGTCAACCTGAAGGACACTCAAACCTTCTCTTCAACCAGTCACAGTCTCACACACACTTTTCCCACTTTCCCATAAACAGTGCTGTCAATGGCAGACAGACAGATCTTGAGCAGTGACCTCGCCACTCTGTCACATACAAACCTGCTGAGGCTCCATCTCTTCTCTTTCCATCTCAACACAAGTCTATATATAGTCAAACTGACTGGTAACTCTTTTCATCCTGTTCAGAACCTCTGACATGTTACTGTTACTCTCACTGCTCTGTGCCATTGTTAGCCTGCAGTAGCATCTAAAGTGATTGGTAATAAATAGACAAACTGTTCATGTTGACACCTGAAGTGCAATAACAAGTGGGTGACCCCTCAGAGCGAGTGCAGGTTGTCAGACCTGGCCCCGGACATAGAGAAATGAATAGAGCAGACAGACATGGCACAGCTCTCTCACTTTGTTAACAGGCACAAACCTCCCCCCAGCCTCCCTCACTAACACTTCAAGCAGGTGGAAAGTAATGGTGCCAGAACTTTTTTGTGGAGAGTTGTGAGGGATTTTCCAAATGTTAATTGTGTCACTGGGGCGTATTCCTCTTGCTCATCCTGCCAGTGAGAGAAACTGCAACAGATGTTGAAAGAACTGTGGCACACAGGAGCCGCCAGGACCCACTGATGCAGACAGCACGTCAGTGATTACTGATCACAGAGGCCGGGTGTGTGTTTGGGCATAAATGAAAGAATCTGAAATAATAAACGTGTGTGTGTGTGTGTGTGGGAGCACGTGTGAGAGAGGAAGGAGAGGAGGAATCTGCTGGCTCTGGGTGATGAGCAGAGCTGCTGTTGCTGAATATGGATGAGAGCCAGAGCCCCAGAATAAAGTGCTGCTCTCTCCCAGGTATCTGCTGCCTCGTGTTGTCTTATATTAGCATGATGACTGGGGGCTGCTCCCCTCATCTGAATATCAAAGACCCCAAAATCCCTCACTCACAACAACCAACATGGTACTTACTGGATCTGACTTTTACTTCGAATCATTGATGGTAACTAACAGGTACTGTCATCATTGATTGATATACCACGTTTTCTTGATTAACTGCGTGATATATTAAACTTCAAGCATTGGTTTTGTCCGATCAAACATCTGGAGAACATGATTTGTAGGCCGAGGCGTCTCTGTAGCACCTCATTGCTTATGGTGCTAACAATGCAAAACAATGTTAAGATACATTTATCAAAAAATAGCAGCTCCTGCAATTTGGAGATTATAATTTCAATTTTATTTCAATGAATTGTGCTCCAACTAAAAGCCAGCAGTGAAAGTAACAGCAGCTTCTCAAGAAAAAAATATTGTACATAAGTGTGAGAGCCTCTGCTCTGTCTTGCTATTATTTACAATCTCTTCTCTGCTTCCTGTTTTCACCTGTCTTTGCCACTTCCGATACAAGAAGCAGATCAGATTAGAGACAGGTTGACAACCTGCTATGTTAAGTGCAAAAAAACTCTTCAAGTGTCAGAAATCCCTAATAATATAATGTCAAACAGTCATTAACCCTAAACATCTGAAAATCAGGAGAAAATATCAGCATTTTTACAAATACACAATCTGGTGCCAGTGGAAAGGATGATGGGAGATACTACTACAGAGAAAACCTGAGGACTGACTGACTAACAGTGACCCCTCCTCTATAAAGCTAATTAACAAAACAGCACATAATTACTCATGTGTTGGTGCAACGTAAGGAATTAGACTGATCCAGACCTACTTTGTGTATATTACACTGTACGTTTCATGAATATTCATATTCACTAATATAAAGTCCCTTCGAAACAGGACAAGAAATGGAATTGTTTGAGCTTTTAATTTGAAGGAGCCTTTACACCATAAACCATGCATGCCTTTGAGCTGCTCTTATACATGTTTCATTCCATCACGGTTGGAGGTGAAACGTGGGTTAAGTAACAACCCCAGGCCTTCCTGACACCCGCTGCAGTGTCTAACAACTGTACCGATGTCACCACCAGTTCAAACAGTGTGTAAACGCATTCAGACACACTACAAACAGACTTTCTGTCTTTAAACTATAACCTCAAGGCTTCTGCATAACAACGACTGCTAATACTCCTCAGGTGATGTTTACCTGTTCATCTATTTGTGTGTCTTCAACATTATGTCTTGTTGTTGTCTGCATTTGTAAATATGAGCCCAGGTATGACCAGAGCCAGTGATGGAGAGGGGCGGGGAGCACAGGCCCCGGGGACTGCAGGAGTACTACCTCATACCTGTCTTACTCACATTCACAGCATCTGTTACCATAGCAACACTAGCTCCCCATCTCAAATATGCCTCTGTCAGGGCCTCTCGCAAATCTTTCAACACACACACAGGCACAAAAAAACATGGCAGCCATATACGTCGCTATTTGTAGACAGTGTGTGTCTCGCAGTTGGGGAAAGTCGGCCATGTAAAACCACAATTAGATCTCAGATTTACATTTGAGTTCTGTGTTCTGTGTTCTGTGTTCCCAAGTGACTTACACACAGAAGAGGATTTAATTCATATTCATTCCAGCAGTGTGAGCAGCTTGTATAAAACCGAAACCATGTACAGTCACACACCTCAATCCACTCTTCTTCACCTGCTATTGTCCTGGATTTCTACATCATCATTAGTTATGAGGCAATAAACAATTTTATCTCACATCGCGATAAACACTCAAAACAAGTTGATGGTGGTGAATTTCCATCATCAGGGTAATCATCATCATCATCAAAAATAGAAGAAACCATGGGAATCCTCGGGAGTCCAATATATCTATTCCGTGAATAACAACTTTGGACAAACTCCTGATACGAATTGGATCTGTGTACACAACACAATCATTTAATCGCACCACATCATTTCTCTTAATATGGAAGTGCTGGGACACTTTTCCTGTTTCATTTAGGGACCAGTTCTGTCACATGATGTTGTGCAACATTAGGTTTTGTGCAATTGTTTAAAGAAAAATTGAATAAAATATAAATATTTAACATTATATCATCTAATGCCTAATCTTTATCCTTCCTCTCTTTACACCAGTTCTCTTTCTCTCCACCATTCTTCAACCTCACTAAATTCAATGTCCATTAACCACCTTCCTCTTCTCCTCAGTCCTCTCCCTATAATTGCCTTTTGGTACCAAAACCAATGAAATTTTACAGGTCACAGTGATATGCATGAACACTTTAATTCTCTCCTCCCACCTCCCCCTGTTTAAGTGTTTCCAGAAGGCTTCACTTCCACTAGTGTCATCGTTGAGTTTAAGTATAGATGTGGAGCAACAACAGGATCCAGTCCAACTAACCAGCTTGTGAATTATCCCACAGACATGTTACTCTGAATGTTTGAATGACTAGTCATTCAGTTAGCGTTGCAAGCAGCCAACTGGGCCTACCCATTGGCCTGTGATGATACAGAGTTGGGCATCAGTACGTACAGGAACACCACCTCTAATTTGTCATGGGTCACTGAAAGAAATAATTACCCTTAATCAGCTGTGCTTCTTGTTGTCCTCTCTCAAAAGTGAGAGAACCATTCATCAAACAGCTCTGTCCTTGGTTAGAAATGAGGCCAACATCATGCCCTGTCTTCATCACCTCTCATCTTCAATGGGGACATGTCTCTGAATCCAGTAGCACAGCTGACTGATTCGCCAGATGCAGCACAGTGCTGGCTGCTTCATCTAGGATGTGAACTTGTGGGTAAGTCAACCAGAGCGTGGCTGTCCCACTCAGCAGCTCAGTGTATATTAATAGCTGGTGTGTCAGATGCAGAGCGGTCAAGACATCTGCCATCTCAACCGGGACTGCTGTTCAGGAAGCGGAGGGACTGGAGAAGATGACAGGAGGACAGGCCACAGTAAGACGGCCAAGTTAAAATGGAAACACCTCGCACTGAGGGTGAAACCAGATCCTGATGTCGAGCCTGGCAGCACACTGTGTGACATGTCACCCTTCTCTCCTGCCTCCAGCTGAGAACACACACACCATGCTATAAACTTCAATTTATACTCTATCGAGGATTTTTCAATGGTAAGAGTGGTGCTTCATATACTGTAAAGCTCCTGGGACGGCAAAGGGCAGTGGCTTCTAATAGAAGCCTAAGCATGCTGTATAGGTTTGCAGATGTGCATCCTAATCCAGAGAAACAACATATTCAGATCAATTCACTCAGAGTCTGTGTCAGATAAGACAGTATGTAGTGGACTTCAGTAACTTGACTGACTGACAGACAAGCAGCAGAAGCTGGTAACGGGCGCTAACAGCAGACAAAGGGTGGAGCTGTGTTAACACAACAGAAGTGATAGGCAGCATTGTTGAAGTCAAGCTGATGTCACCATTACCTGCCCGTCATTTCACAGAACCTCACAGCATTAAGGTCTGTCTCTCCTCTGTGTTAATGTTGCATTAAGGCTGAGTGAGGGGTTACATGAGTCTAACACCAGAGACACACTGGATGTGTCTCCCATCTACACGCACGCCTTTCAGATCCACATTAAGGCTTTTCTGTTTTTTTTTTGTTTGTTTTTTATGCCTCTACAGTACTCCACATATTCAGAATCAGCACAATCTCAACTAATAATATTTGTCACTAAATAAAGACTCTGTTCACTGTAACAGGGGAAAATAGCTTATACAACAAGAAAAAAAACAACAAAACAGACTTTTTCCTTATCTTATAGACAAAAACATTGTAAAGCATAATAAACAAAGATTTTGGGTTTTTCTAGAGCTGATTTGAATGTGAGACACGGACAAATCAGGGCCTGTTAAAGCACTGATTCTCTAGTCTGTGGGAAACGAACAGCATGTCTGTAGCGCAAACCATCACAAATCACATCACATAGCACTCTATAAGTGTGCGTGCTTCTGTGGGCCTAATAGGGTTCACACCAGCTGCGTGTCTGCTGCGTCGCTGCTATTGCCAGCTCTATCCATTTACATACAGTTTGCAGGATACCTGAATGTTTGAGTTCTCTTCATTTTAAATTAATTATGGACGTCCTTTTGGCAGGAAATGTCTAAAATGCCACAGTCTCTACGTGCAGCTGCTGAAATGATTTAAAAAATATTTTTAATATTTTTCATGTAGGTCACATATCGGGTTCAGCCCATACATAGAGAGAAAGGTGTCAGTTTTGTATCATATTGTTGGAAGAGATGTCAAAATGAGTTTTCTCTGTAGTTTTTCGCTGCTAGATGCACACGTCACACGTCAAAAATAAACAAGGCGCTGAATCTCTAGATCATGCGTCATGCACACGTCTGCAGGCAGTGTGTCCGCTCTGATAACATGGTCACTGAAATGAAAACCAAGACATTCAGCAGATACCACACATCCGGTATCTCTCTGGCAAGAGCATGTTGCCAATGCAACATGGAATTAAAGCCTGGTCCTCACTGTCTGCGGTGCATGGAATGTCTTGGTTTTCATTATGGCGCCCACCTTAACAAGTTAGAGCATCCACACAGAACCACTAGTGGCTGGACATCGTCAGTGGGTTTCAGCATGGAGCCTATTCTTCATATGTGATTCTGATGGTTCCTGGCAAAAATAGAATGAAAGCATGTTGATGGTGACATTGACATCACATCAGCAACACGACATGAAACTGACACCTCGCACTATGGTTTGAATAACACTGAAAATAATTAAGAGTTTAATAAGGATTGTAATGAAAAATAACATTTGATTGATGAATAAAACCAACGCAACCTGAGTGTAGAGAGACAGAGCTGGCAGCAGCAGCAGACACGATGGCGGTGTTGACGGACACACACACACACACAAGCTGCAGCAGTTCAGCAACAGAGACAGAGAGTCCCAGGTGTAAGAATGCAACAGCTACGGAAGTGAAACTGCAGGTAACAAGTCTATGTCTCACACACTGCTGTCTTTGAATGAAAATGACTGTGGGCTCTGGAGTAAAAGAGGCCAAACAACAGAAAGTGCAGAGTAGTTACAGCTCTGTCAAGTAGAAATCCAGAGGGTGTCACTCCCACCTCCAGAGTCACATCACAATTTTCAGCTCAAGTCTACAAACTCACAGGCTGCTGCCCTCAGAGTGATGAGTCCCTCCTGTAAAACCTAAACCTGAGAACCACAAGCCCAGAAGAAAGGGAACTAATGACTGGTGGAGGTTCCCTGTCAGTTTACTTTAACTGAAAATAATATGGTGCCTGAGGGCTGCCGTGGTAACCGCATCACAGCAGGTGTGTCACGCTAAGTGCTGCATTATTTACAGTGTCCTAATTGTATTGTTAACTGATGGATGACAACTGAAAGCTGATGTGAAAAAAATGTTTTGTATATCAGCTGGGGGAAAAAAACAAACAAAAAAACCACCAACAGCTTAGAACTGTAATCATGAACGTTACATAAATCAAAAAGCTTTTTAATCAGATGGTCTAATTATTTATTTCTCTTCATTGATTAAGTGTCTACAGCAGGTCAGCAGCTCTCTGAGGCTGTTCTGAGGCTCAGCTAAACACTGACATCAGCAAATTAATTTGGAAATGTCAACATTATTCTAACTTTTTGAAAATACAAAGTCATTAAAGTTTATCAACTCAATTGACAATTTATCAGCACTTTTCACATACACTTTATCACTTCCATAATTAATTAATCTTCAGTGATTAGATTCTTCCACCTGTGATAAACAATACACTGTGAATGATCAATGTAAGGCAGTGATAATGATGAGACGGGTTCTGTTGTCATCACCACTGTTTTAATGTAATCTGCTTTAATCACATCACTTAATTTATTGCTCTGTTTCTCAATTCACTTCTATTTAAATCAGCTCCACGTTTATCAGTTAACATTTGATACTAGACTATTACTAACATCATGTCCTTCAGTGTGGTCCATAACAAGGCCTGACCACCTTAGAATGTGGTCTGTGTGGTGAGATGTGACCTGTACTGTTTGGATCACTAGAGACTATAGAGTACTTGCTAAATCACTCACACTCACAACAATTCCTCATTAATTACTCAATACATACTTTGACTCTTAAACATCTGTGGTATGCCAGGTGTTCAGCCTGCCACCACTTAGTACAACTATTACACAACCCAGCTGTGACCTGCTGAGCCTCTGTGAAGGTTCATTGATAAACAATAAAGGTAACTGTATATGAAGGTTAAACTTGAATTCCTAGCAGCAGAAAGGCCCTGGTTCAATAATATTTGGATGTTTTTATTCAGTTTCCATCTCCTTACTGGTCCACACAAATCTGATGTTTGCATCTGAAGCTTCAACGACCACTCACGTGTTCAAACAACTTTTCCAACTAAGCCAGTTGTAAAAAAACATTTCTATACAATATTTGAATGATTAAACGTTATCATTGGGCATTTAATACCTTTATTTTTTGACAGCAGCAGTAAACAGTGTGGAGAGACATGCAGCAAGTGGTCCAGCCAGCCTGGAGTCAAACCAGCTGAGGTATGTCCCCCAACAGGTCGGCCATCACATCACACAAACTAAGCACACTTTTGTTCAAATTTCTGGTGCTTTAGCTTTTTCGTGTGTGAATTGAAAATGCACATAAAGCAGGAGAAAAGTGGCTTCATAAACTATTCAGACCACTTTTGCCCATTGATCTAAAACCAGCCTCCTGATTAGCCAATCGGTGCCCAACATCAGTCATAGTCAATGATTTGGATCTGCACCAAAAACTAATAGATCCTTCCTTGGCCTACGCCCCCTCCCTCCAGTAAATTCTGCAAAGATCAGTTCAGAACTTGTAATCTTGCTGATAAACAAACATGTTAGAGGTACAAAAATAAAGATTGGTCATGTCTCCTAGTCAAGTCTTTCATCCAAGGAGAGTGTCAAATGAAGCCTCCACCTGACAACTAGGACTACCCCCACACAGCTGTTTTCTCTGCCAATCAGCCAAGTTGCAGGAAATCTGGTCATAACCTCTGCTTCTGTTTCTGAGTTATAGTTAATATCAGTACCACCTGTGGGTCAACATCTGGTACACTCCAGGGTTCACCTTCACAGTTCCACGAGAAGAGACAGATTCACTGGCACAGACACTGTATTACTGAAGCTAAACCAGATCACTCTTTGTTTGGACCCTGGGTCATATTTGTGTTTTAATAGGAGAGATGCCGCTCTGCTCCCCTCAGTGTCAGTGTATGTGTGTGGTGATGTTGGAACAGGTGGGCCCTGTGGTTTGAGGGGTTTGCTGCCTCAGGACTGGACCAGGCTGACAGTAGTCACTTTAAACCTCAGCTGACAGTCTTACCTCTGCCTTTCAGTTTCGTTCAACTTCAGATTAGTGGACTTTTGTTTGTTGTTTTGGGCATTGCCAAACTCTTCATCTAAATAAAATACTACTCTGAATTTCTGACCTTTGACCCTGTCCAGTTGGCCTTTCTTGGGAATAGGAAGAGTGGTGAAGTCACAACATCTTATGCCTAAGCTTCCCCTCGACCAGGGACATAAGACATCGAAATAAGTGAAAGCTGCTCTGATGGTGCAGAAACAAAAGCCAGCAGCTGAAGACCGTCTGTGATGCTGCCCACTTAACACAGCACTGACTCAGACGGACCAGTGTTTTATTCACAGAAAAAAATAAAAGAAAGTATTATCTAGTATTTCCTCAAAATAAAATGTCAGTTAACAGCCAGGTCTCCAGTAATTGTCAGGGAGTTGTCAACAGGAACAAGTAAAGGTTGGCAGGGGAAGAAAATTATGGATAAACAGCTGGTGTCGGTCATATAATGTGCATGTTGGTACGGCGTAATGTACATGTCTATTGATTTAATTTGATACATTCAATAATGTTGTCAAGGTTTGTTCAGCCCTCTTGGTCTGGATTACATTTTAAATTTGATTCTCTTTTTTTTTTTGTTGTCCTTTAATCCTATCCTGCATTTGGTATGCCCATAAATGTTTCACAGTAAAAGCCCTCTTAAGAAATGGAGGGTTTCTCTCCTCTGTAACACTGCAGGGCTTTTAATATGAAGCAGTTGCAGGAAGTGCTGAGTTTTTATTAACAGTATAATACAGCTGCAACTTCAATAGGGCAAACGGCCCTCTCTTCGAGGGCAAATCAAAATTAGGCCTTCTACCAAAATATGACCAATTTCATCAAATTAGACATAAAAGCCTGTTACCCTCTGCAGTTGAGATAAATAAAGGCCAGTCACTATTAGAGGAAATCCAGTAAAAGATACATATTGTCTGATACATTAAACTTGTCTTGGTCATGTGCAGAAAATGTGCACACATACATCTATCATCCCTCTTCAGCAATGAAGTGTTTCATTCGGAGCTGATGAAACAGATCTAGCAAAAGAAGAAGTGACTATTGAACCCCTCCCTGATGGAAAGATTTACAAATATTTTGTTTGGGGCTGAGAGTGACACAGATAACGAGGAAGCTGCTCTTTGTCCCAGTGGTGTGAACCAGATGAATGAGCTCCAATCACAGCCAGCCGGTCTGTGTCAACACAGGACTGTGTAACTGCAGCATCCTGCCTCCCAGTCCTCCTCCCCTGGCCCAAGCCAAATAATTGCAAGCATTAACTGTTTTTCCCATCTACTGGCAGCAGGAAACAGTAACCAGGACATACATAAGCGCCCCTCCAGCTGCTCTCTGGAGACCATGTTGTGGTGCCCTCATGGATCAGATGCCAAGCCCTGCTAAACAGCTTTACAGGGACAGGCACACATAAATATGCTGATATGGGTTATCAATGGCTTGTAGACAGGAAGGCTTAGTTTAGAGCATATTGACCTCACCTGAAATTTAGCCTGCCCCAATTATCAGTTTTAACATTAGGTAAGATAAGACATCACCCTTTGTAATTAAACTACTAATTGCACCACACTTTATCCTGCCATCACTCAGACTGATAAAAAGAAATGCAAAGGGAAGGAATGTGGATGTCATGCTGAAGAGATGATCATCAAGTTCATCTCCCAAACAAACCAACACAGGCACACACTCCTATCCCGTTGTTCAGTCTAGCAGATAAAGAGCATGTCCCCCAGGCCTCAAGAAAACCAAAAGTAAACCTCTGTGGCCTGAGCTGCACATGTGCAAACAACAATCACTTTCACTTCAGAGAGAGGACGCACACAGAAAGGAGGAAAGCATAAGGAAAACCCCTAATGTGCTCCAGACTTTGCTGGTTATGTTGCATATTGCTGGGAGAATACCTTCCTTAGGTTTCCACTGGTCAAAAACCCAAGAATGAGACATGACAGATCCATTTTACCAGTTTGTACAGCCTCTAGCAGCTTACTCCTTCTCCACTGTGTCTGTGCATGTGATGACATTGTTGTGCACGTCCTTGGTCCAAGCAGAAAGGCAGTGCACCAGGCAGTGGAAAAGGTTGAGTAAGGTTGAATAAGTAATTTTATCTTGTTTCGCCGAGCAACATACATACAGGGCTAATTGCTCAGATCACAACAGCCCCTGCAGCACTTGTCTAAACTGTGACACACAGAAGAGCTCCAGCAAAAAAAAAACAACAAAAAAAAAAAACACGGAATCCGAGTAGCCATCAAGTACCCTCAACCCAAAAGCTACAGACAGCTGTGACTGTGAAACACAGACAAAAGCAGCACCTATGCAATTACTATCAGTGCCTCTAAGTGCATCACACACAGCAGCCACCTGGCAGAAAGCACAGACAGACAGGCTCACTAAACAGCTCTGCTCAGCACAATCAAGAGTAGTGAGTTACATATGGACAGTAACTATCAATAATTCTAAGTGCAGGGAGGCAAACAGCCATAACCATTGCAGATGGTAATGCACTACAAATCCATGGAACAGGTATTTATACAGCTACATAACAGCACGTTGCAAATACACAGGGTTCACTTTTGACTCGATGCTCAGGATACTCCCAGTTCTACAAAGGTGCTCATGACACTGCTCATATCACAGTTCAGTGAGCTTGACTGGCTCTGGCTCCTGGAAGTGCCCCATGTTCCCTGAGCATCCCTTTCCCACCAATCAGCTGGCTTCTAGATGAGGTAAAACCTCTGCTGCACCAGCTTCACGTTGTTGACTTCCTTCATTGTGAGCAACTGCTCAGGCAGCACAGGGCAGTACTGCAGAGGAATATACTACCACCTTCACTGGGCAGGGTCAAGCAGACCATATCAAAGTTCTTCAAATGAGTAAGTGTGTGTGGGTTTGTGTGTGAACTTCAATGAGAAATTAACCACAGTTTCCTAATTTTCTCAGCCGCACAAAGCTGTGACAGAAAAAGGGGGAAGTAAATACCTGGGTGACTGCTTCTGAAAGCTTTCTCTACATGCATAAACAATCATGAGGCAAGTTTCAGACTCCTTCAGGATTAACACCACATCAACAACCACACCGGCAGCAAAACAAGCTTAACTGGGCATATCTCATTATCCAACGCCAGAGTGGGACCTAGTGCCATGAAGCTACCTGATGTGAACGATATCATATCAGTCATGGACAGACACGCAATCTGTCTGTCTGCCTGCACCCTTCAGTCAGTCCTCATAGAAAATCAATGAGCCAGTTAATTTAGTGCAATGGGACACCCATGGACATCAGTGCTAGTAGAGCTGACCTTGTGTGCCTATGACAGCCTGCAAAATGATCACTGTCAAGTACTGTTACAAGCATACAGCTAGAGCACACAGTCCAGTTATGAATATTCAGTGTCTCACAAGACTGAGGCTGCTCTGGACTGAAGTTATCTCAACCCAAGACAAGCCATGACACATGTATGGGCTATATAAGAAAACCAACAGCCAAGGTGTTACAGCAAGGTGTGAAAATATGTGTGAAACAGATGCTAGCCACACTGCACATTACACTATTGTTGAGAGGCTGGGTTTTAACAGGACTTTGATAAAGGCATCCTGTGTAGCTTGATGCTAAAATCATGTGGTTTGACACAAACATAGGAGGCAAAGGAAATAATAAGTAGACTGGAAACCGAGCTGGCACCACAGGCGACAGGCCCGGTCTGCCCAACTCAAAAGAGTGAACGGATCACAAGATGAAATCACTACACTACCTGCCTGAAATCAATACAGTTTCCTAAATGATCTGAATCAAAGATCTTGCTCACATCCTGTCTGGCAGTACTGTACTCCGACTTTGCCATGTTCTAATTAACAGTGTGACTCATCTCATTACTTTAGCATCATTCATCAGCCTATATGTTTTGCATACCTACGGCTGGAGCATCATACTCATCGCCCAACAGTATTTCTGGTGCAGAGTACGCCAAGGATCCACAACTGGTTGTCAGCTTTTTCCCTGGCTGAAACTTGTTACTGAATCCAAAGTCAGTGAGCTTGACCAGTCCTTGTTTCTCAAAGAACACCACGTTCTCCGGCTTAAGGTCCCTATGCACCACGTGCAGCCGATGGCAGTAGGAGATAGCATGAACAATCTGGGCAAAATATTTCTTGGCCAGCTCTTCATTCAGACCCTCCTCGTGTTTCATAATGTAGTCAAACATATCCCCTCCATCGCCTAGCTCCAAGATGAGGTAAAGTTTGGTCTGAGTGTCTATCACTTCGTACAGGCGCACAATGTTGGGATGCTGGACCAATTTCATGCAGCGGACTTCCTGGAAGAGGTGACCTGTGGCCACTGTGTCCAGCTTTGTCTTGTCGATCACCTTCACCGCAACTTTCTCCCCAGTGAAAACATGGCGAGCCAGCTTGACCACAGCAAAGTGGCCGCGGCCCAGCGTCTTGTCAAGGTCGTACAGGCCAGCGATCTTTCCATCATAGCCCCTCTTGAAGCCTGCCATAGCTGGAGAGTGTGATGGGGATAGGGGAGCCCCCACTGCAGGTAGGGACTGGTTGGCTGAGTCGTGCGGGTCCAGCTTAGCTCAGTTCATCAAAGGCTGTCGGAGAAACCCATGGCTGCGGCTTCCTGAAGGACATGAGATACACAAGTTATTATAGGACAATAGACACTGATTGAGTTCACATATAATTCAACACATTCTGATTTTTATCTGACAACACTAAGGCACCTGTCCACTCCTCCACTCATCATGAAGCATTGTGAAGAGTAACACTTGGCTGTATTACATAATTAAATAGTTCCCATTCAGAGAAATGTACAAAAATAATATTTAACTATGGGCATAAAGCTGTATCCGTAATCCGCCGATTATTCAGAGAAAGGGATGTTTTGACAGAATAGCTGCTCCACTGTCGTTAGCTAGATTATCCTCACGTGTTGCCTGGTCCTGTTACAATGAACCACGTTAAACTTTCCTGAAGCTAAAAAGAAGCCTTCCCGTGGTCGCACGGTTGATCCGCTGCACGCTGAGTTTGACAAACTAACCCAGAAGTCAGCTGCATAACGGGCCCATCGGTAGCACGACCAACTGACGTTAGCCCAACGTTACCAGGGGCTAGCTCGTTGTACATTGATTGATCAACGTTAGCAACCTGACTGACGTTAACTGCGCTCCTTCTTTAACGTTACGACGCTAGCAGCTAATTGACAAAACAGCCCGTTAATAATCTCTACACAGTCACATTTCATCCACTTAACGGCGCGCTGACCGCACAGGTACACTGTGGGCTGCTTTAAATCTCTCACAGCTAGCCATGGTTAGCATTTAGCATTTAGCAAGCTAAAGTTACTACGACTCGCTCAGCTCACCTCTCCAGCCTGTCTTCGGTAAACATAAAGCCCTGAGTCCGGTCTTCGCCGGGTGCCTTGGGTCCTTCGGGTGCAGTCAAATGAAGCTTATCAGAGAAGACGAGGGTGGTGCAGGCTCTCGAGGGTGACCGCGGCACTCAGGAGGTGCCTGTGCCCAGGGTGCGTTCGTAAAACGAGGAATTGCATCGTTGGCAACGGTCGCCCTAATCGGAATGGTTGTATCCTCCCAGCCGAGGCGGTGGGGCTGTGATGCTGCCTTTACGTGCTGAAAAAAAGTGTCGACAATAACAAATGCGAACACACTTTACACCAGGATTACCATAGGACATACATACATTGTAAAATCACTTTCACTGTTCAAGAGATACACTAAACATGACCACATAATAAACAAAACACAACATTTTCCCTTTAAATCTCTTATAAGGTAGGCTAATATTTTTTCAGAACTAATATTAGCAATAAATAATAAAATAACTTGATATTAATATTTTTTATATTTCCATATACTCGTTCAAAATCTCCCACCTACGCGAGAAATGATATGTATATATAATATATATTATATATTTAAAAAAGAATAACATCATTACAGTTAATGTACCTGGCGTCAGATACTTACGAAGACCACGTGAAGGCAGCATAAAAGCATCACCAATTACAGTCAATTCTGACGTCAAACAGTCTTTTGAGTGAGAATGGCTGCAGAACAATTTGAACAATAATAATAAAAATTAAGATTCATCATTTTTAATTTTTTTTACAAATCAATGTGATAAAGGATAGATTGACACCAACGAAAGGGAGAGTTTTAAACTGTTGTGAGACATGAACATCAGGACCTCCAATGTGCTGCCCAAGTATCTAAGTATCTAAATGTAATACAAACACGTCAATGTCCAACAGCACTCACGTGATCATCAGTCAGATCATAGTTGCTGCTGAAAGATTTCCATATAGTCGTTTTTCGTGCTCGTCTGTGCTGGTCGCTCTTCTGAATATAGGGCGTGCAGTGACACCTAGTGACAGTCAAACACAGGCATGGTTTGTGACCTTTACTCGACTTGGTTGAGTATGTGTTCCTTATCGGATTTCTGTGACTTACAAAGAAATACGTGATGTGTGTTTGTAGGCATCTCTGGTTGTGGGTCACTGAGAAATCTCACCCTGATGCACCCATCACTGAGCTGCCAACTGGACGTATTGTCTTTCAATGCTGCTATCTTTTATTCAAAAGCTGCAACTTTGTTTGTGTACCTTAGTAGTTTGCATACTTTCACTTTTTACATGGCATCATAAAAGATCAGCTTAGTGTTTTAGTTCATTGAACTTTGACCTTAAGCTACTGTGCTGCATTTACTGTTGTGGACATTGAGTAGTACATGCAATCAAAGGGGCATCATCTTATTTTGAGAGGATGCAGGTGCTGAATTGAATGAATGTTTAAAAGAAAGCAGCCCAAATATATTACTGTGTATACTTTAGGCTCTCCAGATGATAAGATTTTTTACACATCATGCTACACCATTAGTCAGTTATCTGACTGCAGCAGGTCAATGATCCCAAACATGCAGTCACAGTCTTCGGCGAGTTGAATTAAAGGAGAATTGCAGGTGTAATTAAAAACATGAATGATGGCCCAGTTCCATCTGACAATTTTCATTCATGCAGCAATAATTTATGTAAGAAATCTCTGCTTTTCCCATTAAATTATTTGCTCTAATTAAATGCATGGAGATGCATAAGATGTAAATATTTTTCATGCACATCTATTGCATTGCACAGTTAAGCAGTTTAACATATAAAATGTGAATTATGATTATCTGTCTGTCCAAATAAATTTAAGGTTTTTTTTTGAGTGATCACCTTTGTTCTATAATGAAACATCTCTACCCTGATGTCAGTGGTGTCCTCCATCCATCCTCAGGTTACAAGCCTGAAGGAGCAGACATGAGCAGCATCACTGTTGTCTGTCATCCAGACATTTAGTCTTGAAAGAGAAAGAGAGTCTCTATTCAGATCTGAAATTAATATCCAGGTCTTTGCTTGAGCTATTTTGGGTTTCAGCCAGAGTTGAAAAGACAAAGAAACAAACTTCAATTCCAGAGACCTCTTTAGTCTTCAGTGTGTGTGCTTACCAAGACTGAGCTCTAGTGCTTTGGATGTTAGCTCATACTCCCAGCATTAAATACAAAACCAGCACTGCCAGTTGCTGACTCAAGATGGGGGTGTTGCTTTGTGTTTGATTTGTCACCACACATTCTCCTCTGGAGATTTGCAGTTTGTTTGATGACAGAAATCCACAGTGCACAGATCAGCTCATTATCACGTCTGCCAGAGGATTCGTTCCATTTGGGGCCTTACGGATCTATCTGGCACATATTTCCCTTCCCCAAGACCCTCAGAATAAACCAGAGAGGAAGCTGTTCGAGACCAGTTTATCACTGCACCATGGATGTCATCCATTCCACTGTCTTTGTTTTTTTTTTTTAATTTCACACAGACACCGTGGTATTTATGTTCTTCATACCAGAGGCATCAATGGAGGTCTGTTTCATCTGTTTGGCAAAAAAAGCGTCTGTGAAATGTTGAGTGCGCTGCACTTTTCCACAGTAAAACATATGAAAGCTGAATTCCAGAGCTGCTCCGGTGTCAGGGTCCTGGTGTCCTGGTCCTGTCCTGGTCCTGGTGTGGTCCATGCTGCCTCACTGTCGCTGCTGTGGCTCACTGAAACACCTGAATAGCCTGGAGCCACTGTTAATGGAATTAGTAACACCTGTGCTGTGAGACAAGTGAAAACATGAGCTTTGAGACAGGGCCCGACACTGACACCCATTACAACGGCTTACATTTCAGCATTACCACGGTTCTTCTGGATGTCACAATGTCTCTTCAATACCCAGACATTTTGAAATTCTTTGACATTTACACCTCCACGTCTTCATTTGAAAATGCAGAGCAGACTTCAGCTTATTCATGTCTTGCTGTAGTTCATGTACAAAAGTATCTATGTTGACCTTTTTTTTAGCTGAAGGTTTTTCTGACAGTGTGATTTAAAACATGGCTTTATATATATATATATATATCCCTGTGATTCCTTCCCTTTATGTTGAAATAACCTGATAACACTGCAACATTTTCCTTCACTGAGAATTAGTCTGACACTTCAACAAAAAGAATGCTTTTTTTTAATTATTGTTGGTGGGAAATAGATCTGTTATGTTCTGATTCTATAATTAGAAATCCCTTTTAAATATTATTATGAGGTTTTATCTGTACATCTAGATGTGACATCCTGGCTAAATATATATGCTTTATTTAATCAAGATGTGACACTGAGATTTAGAGCTCATTTACAAGTGAGACCTGAGTATAGAACAATTACAATTACTTTTTTTTTTTTCATTTTTACTATTTCAATATGCATTCGCATGTTTAAGAGTGTATATTCAAATGCATTAAAATATGAGTGTACACGGAAATGTATCTTAACATGTATTCAAATATGGAGTCAAGAAGATATTGATTTGACTAATTAAACACACAGTCATATAGTCATCAATGACTGAGATGAAAGAAGAAGGTAAAGTACTGTACATCACCATTTCACCACTCTATACTTCTAATCCACCTTTAAGAAAAATATTGGCGCTTTGACTTCGCTGCATCTCAGATACATGTTTTTCAGATTTTAAGTCTATCATGATGTATTGTTACACAGTGAATGACACCCAACAGTGTGCAGTTAAAATGAGTTCATTAGTAAGAATAATCTCTTCATATATAATGACAGAGTGTGTTATAGGTTGCTGGGTTGTATTTTTTCTTGTGTAAACGACCAGTTCCATAAAACGAGCCCAGATTTGAAGGATTATCCCATGTGACGACTGGAGAGGTCGAGTGTCATCGCGAGATCTGAGCGCGGGATTTTCCCTCGGCGGTAGGTGGAGACTGGACGGAGCAGAGTGGAGTCGGTATCCAGGCAGCTCCTGTCTCTGCCTGCCTGCCTGCCTGGTCTGGAGCCAGTCGAGCCTGTAAACGACACCGACGAGCCGCGGCTGTTTGTGGGACAAACTGATGACTGAACCCGCTGCTGTTTTTTTTTTACCGACAGCTGCCGCGTCCGCCGGGCTCCCTCCGTCTATTCCCGCCTCATGTCCCATGTTCCGGTTCAGGATCGTCTCTGCAACACACTGAAGCACTGATGCTGCCGAAATGAGCTAACGTCTCAACTGTCCGCAAAGAACGAATTACAAGAACGAAGAACGATTAGCAACAACATGAAGCAGCACTTCGACTGAGAGCTGAGGTAAGTGGCCACACAGGTCGGGTCTGGGCCGGTCTGTAGGGTCCCGGTGTGGACCGGGTCCTCTCAGTCCGACTGTCACAGGGCTCTGCCTTTGCAGATGTTGGTTTACCGGGGACCGGAGCGTGTCCAGTGGCTTCCACCTCACAGAGAAGCCCCCATCTGATTCACAGGGCAAGATATTCCTATACCTGTGTGTGTAACATGTGTACAGCCGACAGAGCCAGATGAAGCCAGATGGGGGTTAATATGATGCTTCTACTGTATCATCAATGATACCTGAGTGCTTCTCTGTGGTGGTAAACGCAGAGCATGTTCAAGCAGAATCTGCATATCTATAAATATTATTTAGATGGACTTTATTATAGTTTAACACACATTCACACACCTACCTCGTTCATGCAGTGTGTATAAAAGTGTGTGCAGGGATGAGATGGTCAGTAATAGGCAGGGTAAGAGCTGACATGCAGTCTGAACATCTGAGGCAAACACTGATTTAAACAAATGAGAAAAATTCTCCATGTGATTAAATCTGGTAAAAAAAAATACAGGATGATGTAGTTTCGCTTAAAAAAAAAATCGTTTTAAAGGGGCTGTGAGCTGCCGTTAACATTTGTTCAGCTTGTTTCCCTGATAACTTATGATAGCTGTTTTCAAAGTGCGGGGGGCGCCAGGTAACTTCTAGGGCAACATGGTGTGAGAAAATAAAATGAACAACAATAATTAACAATAACTGTAAACATCTGGTGAGCTAAACTCAGCTATGGACTGATATTCAGTATCAGAGCCGAGAGAGTCTGTGGTGAGTGAAAAACGCAGTAAGTACGATCCACGTTCAGGCCTTTTCTTTTCTGCCTCTGTGCATCAAAGACTCTTCATCACCCCCAGCACAAAGCGGAGCAAAGAGGCGCAATGCCGACACGGTTGTCATTTTCCCGTCCAGTGCCCATGCTGATTGAACGGCAGATACACTTGCCCACGGTGGTGCTGGTCTTAAAATGAGGTGGGGTCAAGGGCATGGTTGGTGCGTCGCTATCTTAAGGCAGCAGAAGGTGATTGACCAACAAGAATTCGTGGGCACAAGACGCGCATACGCTCTGCGCACAAACAGAGTGAGCTGAAAGTTTTTGCATAAGTGGAACATCAGGCCTGAGAAAGTCTGACCTTTGTGACATATTGTGCAAGGGTCAACCAAAATGGTTTTTCAGGGTAGATACCAATGCAGATTGTTAGTAATAAGGGAAACTGTTCACTGATATTTGGAAAGGATATGTGTTACAGCACATTTAGGCCTTTTCTTTAGTTTAGAGACAGATCATTTGATTTATGTGTCATTTTGTTGCTACATATAGTTTCATGGACCATGGTGTCCAGGTGTTTGTTATTGTTATTGTGGTGTTTGTTCTATAATGTAATAAACTACATCCTCCAAAGTGATTGTACTTCTCTAAAACATTATCACCTTCATCAAAGAAGATGGATTATATATTACATGACTACAGACAGGGACAGGCAGGTGCATCAGAGCCTGAAATTAATTCTTTTTTTTTTTTTGCTTAAAAAAATAGCAATATTAATAAACACAAAATGCTGAATTTCAGGCCTGATAATCAGCCAGGCTGGTAATCAGTCGATACCTAATATTGTGTGTTGCACAACGTTAAAACGTCCATGATGCATGAGGCTCTGCAGAGAAGCTTCTTTCTTTCTACCCAGTATATCTGTCACAGTGTTTCCCACTCATCACCTGCATTTGTCCACAGATTCATAATGAACAGAATATTATTCACATTTCTCATCACATTATATTTGAGACATCAAATGTGATTTGTGCTGTTACTTCTTTGTAGAGCTCAGATCACTGATTCACTCAGCACTTTCTTTCCACTCAGAGCCACATAGAGGCAAAATCAGCTTTTTTGCAGAGAGCGTGTATGGAAAAGATTAACACACGATCTTGAGGCAGTGATATGAAAAGCAGTGCTGCGATGTGTGCAGTGATTTCATTTGGTGTGTGTTCAATAATTGTTTGACTTCAGTAAAACTGCACAAAAAAGCCTCAAAGAGTGTTCAAAAGATGTTTCAAAAGTCAAGATAATGATGCTAAAAACCTCTTTACCACAAACAGAACAGCTGATTAAAACACTGACACAGAGGGGATATGATGCTATTGACCAAATGAAACCATATATATATATATATATATATAATTCATATATATTTGAAAGTTTTACTATTGCTCCATAGCTAATGCTAGCATTAACAGCTATTACAGGCTACAAGAAACATTGTGAATTCAGTTTCAAACGTCATCCCTTTACTACCGAACCCTCTCCAGAGGTGGAAACAAGTACTAATGTTAATTTTTCTTCTACTGAAGTCGGCATGCTAACAGCTAGTAGTCTTCCACCTGAAGTATGGCTGAAGCTCTTGGCAAGACTGGTAAATAAACAGCTGTTAATGCTAATGTTAGCTATGGTAAGAGCAGCAAAACTTGGATATAGCTCCGTTGACCTGGGTAGTTAAACTGTAATGTACACTATATAGAATGGTGAGTAAACAAACAGATGGTTGTATCCAACTCTTTGGTGTTTAATGCTAATGAAGTTCAGGGAGGAATGATTTCACTTTATATCTCACTGGTGTTCTAGTGTGCTTCGCTGTAACTGAACAGTTCGAGCAAATTAAATCTCTTAGATTTACCTGTGTTGACTAGCATCTTCTTGTCTGTTTCACTATAATGACACCAGTAGTGTGAAAATAAAAACACCATAACGCCGCCTCATGTGGTATTTATAGTCACTCAGCTCCCAGACAAGTTGTTATTTTATGTCCCTGGAGTTTGTTATATTCTTAACCCTGACTCAGAGTAGATAAATACTTATGGCAAACACCCTGAGATCTCCTGAAATGAGAGCAGTTCATTTAATATTGATACCACCTTGTTTTAATCCTGCTGCCGCCCAAATCAGGGTCTTGACCCTAAAATTACAGGTCATTGTGTTGTCATACAAGGCTCATTAGCATCCGTAGCTATACCATTGGCTGCCCTAGCTGTGACTTGAGTTTATATTTAAGATGAAGCGTACCTCATCAGACCTGGCTCAGGTCATGTAGACATGAGTGCAGACGTTCAGCAGGGTCTTGTTACAGACCCTGGAGCTCTCTCCATTAGGCTGTCACTTTGATCTGCCTTTCTGCTCTTGTTTTTGGGAATAATTCAAAGCCATTGAGTGCAACTTTTTACAAAGCTGAAACTGACAAGTGCAGGGAAAAGATGAGGTTGGGTCACCCTCAGTGAATACGTCTGCATTTCCAAGGGAAAATATTCTTCCATGTCCAAAATAACTGATATTCATGTATTTCCACATGCTCGAGCTGCTGAGCAGAATTGACTTGCATGGCTTTTTAAAGTGTCACAGTGGATGCACTCACACAGCATGTGCCTCAGTGCCTTGTCAGGAAACAGATTATGCATCAGGGTGAATCTAAAAACATACTTTTTTAGACCATTTTATGCCATTTTAAGTGATCATAGCTGAAGAGGCTCGTGGTGGAGCTGATGTGAAGTCCTCAGTCCTGTGTATCAGACGAAGCCAAGGTGGGCTTTCTGGCACAGAGACCTCAATACACAACTATAAGAGGTGCATCCAATAACAGGCTGTTGTCATTCAAGGCTGCGTATCCGTGTGTATGTGAATGTCAATGCTGCAATACATTGACTGGGCTCATTGTTGCCTTTTGTGGCCCTTTGAGGAACAAATGGTCATAAAAGTAAATCGTTCATGTTTTCAAATAGTTGTTTCTGTTTTATTAGAGAAAAGACTTGAAAGTGGAGGCCATTTTTCAGACCTGCTATTAACAACTGTGTCACGTGACAGCTCTAAGTTCAGGTGTGAACGCACCCATGACACATTGAGGATGCATTTGAGATCCAGGGTTGGTCTGGGACACTTGTTTGCAGTGTGAATATGTCACACACATGTCCTGGTCCACACTGAAAGACCACCTCCTCTACTGACATCCACTGACACAGTCTGATTAGTCACAAACATAGACTGTATATAAAAGTGGACAAAGACAAAGGGGCTGAAAACCTGCTTCTATCTAAACCAAACCATCAGGGGGCGACTGCACTGGTTGTAAAAGAAGTCAGATTGTATTGAAGTCTATGGGAAAATTACCCTACTTCTCCCTTGATTTTATTACCTCAATAATAGGGAATCAGCACAGAGTACAGATCAGGTCAGCTCCACCCCTCACTCCTCCTCAGCTCCACCTTCTCCTCCAAATATGGTTTCTACTGGTTTAAAAAAAAACAAACAAGATGGCAACTGACAAATTACAAACTGGAGGCTGGACAGTCACAGTGTGTTGACACAAACACAATTTGATAATGAAATGAAAATATTTTGCTATTTGAAATGGGTAAAACCTGATTTCTCTGCAGAGTTATGCATTAACGGCACACTGCCCTCACTCAACCATGCAACAACAGATACCTTCAGATGACTGCAAACACATTTTAAAACCAGGTGTGAACAGACGGCTAAGAGCTGACCACTTATGATTTGATCACTGAAGACACATGTTAATGCAGGTCTGAACAGGGCCGATGTGAATTATCATCGCACACTGGTGAGGCAGGATGATGCAGATTCACAAATGTTGAGTCTGGACTCTAGCCTTGTTAATGTTTACCTTCATCCACTTCCAGACAAGGCTATTTGTATAGAGTGGCTAATATATGTTTTTTAATGCATTGCAATGGATCGATACTCTGTATTGGTCAATACACAAGTTCAGGTATCAGAATCAATATCTTGAAGGAGAAAATGGTATCAGCACATCCTGACTTGAAGATGCGGCAATCAATGAAATTGTGTTCTTTCCCTTGAGCACAAGAAGTGGTTGAGTGCAAATAAGTATTGATATGAAAGCAACTGATTCAGGGCCCAGTTTTATAATGATTAAAATTTATAAGATACACTCAGGCTTTTTAAATCTGATAAAAAGTCATGAATTTACCCTGATTTACTTTCAGGGTTTTACGTACCTGCCCACTTGTGAACCTAGTGAGCAGAAACTCCAGGGTAAGCTGAAGCATATCATTGTTTTAAACTCAGCCTTTCAAAGTTCTGAATCAAGACCTCCAAGCTTTAGCTCATCCTGTCAGCCTACGCAGCTCCTGTTAGTTTGACCTTGAGTGTCGAAGTAAGGTTAAGGTCTGTGTCTCAGTCTGTGGCTTTGCTCAGTACACAACACAGCTCTTGGTCCAGGACTTGATTGTCTCTTGCCTTGACTGTTGCAATGCTCTTTACCTTTGTGCTCATTGAAAACCTTACAATGGGCCAGTGAATGTAAATGCATGTGGGCCCACATATGGCCATATGTGCTGACAAACATGCACAACACTAAGTGTCATAAAAGCTGGATTGCAGGTGTTTACAGGTGCAGGTGTTTACATGCCTGTGTAGTTATGCAGCAGAGGACACTCTACAAATTTCTGCCCCTGCACCCATCTCCTACAGAGATTTGAACAGGATGTAAACGACTCCTCAGGTTACCCAAGTTTCCAAAATGGATGGTGTCAGCATCTTTAGTGACCTGAACACTTGTATCTTCTAGTGTGCGTCCAGCCTTCGTTTTCTATTTCTGTCCCTTTCTGGAATATTGCCTGTTGTCCTGAGGCAATGTTGAAGTGCTGTGCTGTGGTGTTTTTAGAGGATGTCCTTCTCACTTTGTTCCTCTTTGTCAGTCTGTCGCTTCCACACAAACACACACTTTCTGCAGATTGTCCAAATCAGCCTCAGTTTCTCTTGTGCCCCTTGGGAGAAGAAACAGCACAATGCAGTGTATAGTCCCTATATCTGCTTTATTTCAGGGGGTTATTGTTAGCAAATAACATGGAGAATTAGGGAACAGGCTATCAATCAGGTGAGTAATCAGTCTCTGTTAGAAACAGGCGAGTAGTGAGATATGTGATGTGTCTAACAAGAGACCAGGGGTATTTTCTGACACTTCCGGCCATTATGAAGCAGCCAGCCTATTTTTCATGACCAGGCTTCATAGCATTGCATTTATGCATTTATGTAACAGAACAGTGTGTGTGAGTGAGGCTGTTATAAGCTACTTTTGTGGACTAACATCAGACTAAAGACAAGTTTGGGATGGTTTGTTAAAGACACCCATTGGTTTGTGAGCTGCCATTTTGAAATGTCCAGTTTGTAATTTGTCCGTCACCATCTTGGTTTTTTGAAACCACGCCCTCTAATTCATCCCCTGCTTTATTGTCTATTTTCCTCTAAATGGACCATCATTTAAAACATGAACATCATGTTGTATTGAAGACTTGAAACTAGAGACTGAGACCATAAACTCATGAGGAAAACATTTAATGAGCTAATAAATCAAGGGAGAAGTAGAGACATTTTCCCATAGACTTCAATACAATCTGACTTCTTTAACAACCAGTGGAGTCGCCCCCTGATGGTCATTAGAGAGAATGAAGCTTTAAGGCTCTTCAGCATTGGCTTCACTTGACAAATAGAGTTTACATCCACTTTTATAGACAGACTAAGATGCATGTCTGTGCAATGTCCCCAATAGTGACCTGTGACAATGAGTGTGTGTGTGTGTGTGTGTGTGTGTGTGTGTGTGTGTGTGTGTGTGTGTCCAAACATGTTTGAGAAACAGATCCAAAGTGAGAGAAAGGTTATGAGACTTGTCTTTGTACAGCCAGATAATGGCTGCTGGGCCATTAATTCTCTATAGAGCCACACTGAGCTCCAAGAAGCTTGATCCAACCTGACAGGCCACATTTGGTCCAGGGATAAAGATGACAATGAATAAGGACACATCATCATGGTCAGAAGAGAAGTGGCCAAAGGGAGAAAAAGGTAGAAAAGGAAGAAAAGGGACGAAAGGAGGAAAAGCAGGACTTAAAGTGATTCAGTCTGTTTTTTTCTTTTTTAATTCCTCTTCTGAAGAGGCATGTCAGGGCGCTCTGAGGTAATTTAAAAGGGGAAGAAATGTAGAGAAAGAGAGAAGGTTAACTCGTATGGGGGGGATGGTTGAACACTGCAGAACAAATGGGAAGCTTCAACGCAGGGCTCCTGCTACCACTCCCCTCCCACAGCCTCCTTAGCTTTGACTTTCTAGGATTCTCATTAAAATGCATTAGACTCTCCAGGCTGCCCTGCACCGCCTTCCACCACATCATTGGGGTGCTTATCATCTCCAGAGCAAACAGATATGCTAACCAGTGACACTGGGGAAGCTGAAGCTTCAGTGTCAGCCTTGAAGGCAGCGCTGAGAGAGTGGTGACTGACAGACAGTTTATGAGGGGGGAGGTCTTCTTGAACCGACTTTGAGGACGATGAGGAATAAAATGGTCAAAGAGACATTGCAGTTACAGCGGACTTCATCCTGAACTACACAGCAAAGCACACAATTTACACTGATATACATAAAAAGCTGTCCTACCAGTTTTATGTAGAGACCACCTCTGTTGAAGATCAACTGTTTAACCTTGTTAACGTCCACATGATGTTTTTATATAACAGACATATGATGAGGGAAATAACCAGTGTTTCCCCCTGAACTGCAGTGAACCAATGACATTCTCATAAAATACATACATCACAAACCAAAGGAACCAATCCTGTTAACTTGTGGGCACGTGGGGCGGGGCTAAATAAGTACAGAGAGCCAGAGTTAGCATTAGCACAGCCACTGACACTGTGTCAGCCACTGCTAAAGATTCTGGGTCTGACTGAGGCTCAAACATGAGGCTGAGTCTCTCTGATGTTTCCTCCTCCATCTTGATATTCGTGTTATAGCAGCTAGCTATCAACTTAGTGAAAACATCCTTTTGTGCTTCTCAATAGCATTTGGTCACTGTTTATACATTCATACTGATAGTAATGGACAATATTTTTACACAGTGCTGAGCGAAGAAAACCCCCTCACGGCTTTTAATAAATCTACATGGAGACATGAAACAATTCAGCTATTGCAAATGATCACAGTTATGGGAAGTGGAATCACATACTATAGAACCTTTTTTACATCAGCAGAACAATGTTCAGCAATTTATTGCCATGTCGAATTTGTTTTTGTTTGTGATCTCTGAGTCCAAGGGTAAACAAAACAGGAACACAATCTACAAGAATGATTTCCTCCTCTACGGATATGTATTTATCCATGCAGGGTAAAAAGGCTTCCACATCATCTTACCACTGCTGTGTACCTCAGAAACATGGGTGCTGTCATGCTTGTTAGGAAATGTGTCCATAGACTAATGATATTTGGAAAGACTCTAGAAGAAGGTGAATACACAACACAGTAAATTATATCCAGATTCATTGCGTTTATTTTTCATGCGTTCTTTCAGGTAGCTCAAGGAAAGGTGTTGCACGTGTAAGCTGAACTGCCTCAAGCTTTATTGGGCAGAGAAATCAAACTGCAGAAGGTTGTGTGTTTTAACTTGCCTGTTAGCCCAGGTTGTGGTTCACACATCAGTCAGACAGTGGTGTATGGTGAAGTCTGCTCAGCTCTGCTTTAGATTTTTTTATTTGTGTATTTATGTGTTGTGAAAATCACTGTCAAAGCAGTGTGTGTAGTAGTGCATACATTTTATACTAATGAATCGAGACTTCCAACCCCCCGGACCTTTGCAATTTAAATCTCCTGTAATTATTTGCCTGTTATAAAATGATAGTCAGTACAAAGTCTGATTTGATGTAACTAGGCTAAGAGAGGGCTCAGAGCTGTGTTGTTACTCACACACATCTGTCGCTGCTTTACAACTGAGGCTGATGTGTCTGTAGAAATAGCAGCTCTGATCCTGACTTGTAATAACGTATGTCAGGGCAGTGGTTGTACTGCTTTAATCAGGGATGTCTTTAAACTCTTTGTAAATTTTAAACTTTTGTAAATTAGATGTTGGTGGTTCATAGTAAAGAACAGAATTATCACCCTCAACTAGTTGTTTCTCTGGACTTTATATAAAATTAACTTGATATTATAAAGTAAATGCTTTTAATGGCCCTGTGTCCAGCAGCATGTTTTCTGTTAAAAGGCTCCAATAAACTAAACATGACCTGCTCAGCACCACAGACAAAGCTAAACAAGAACATGTTAAGTGGAACAGCATCGAGCAGGATGTATTTTTTTCAGATGCAAAGCTTAAAGGTACCATATTGTATAAAGGTATATGTCCATGTGGTCTTTTATTATAAATCAGCTCTAGGTTCAACATTAATACAGTGAAAGTATCAAAGGTCTCAGTCCACAGAGAAATGCTCACAGCCTGTTTTCAGAAACTGAGCCTTAAAACCAGCTGTCAGGACTTACGGGACTTAGACTGCCCCAAGTCCCGCCCACCTGGGCCCACCACCTGACCTTGCAGAATTTGGTTTCTCTGAGTGTTTACCTGAAATCTGCTATATTTTTATTATATCAGTCAGAAAACAGCCAGACAATCAGAAGAGAGGCTCAGATCCCCTCTTCTGATTGGCTAATTCTGTCTTTTTATTTTAATGTGGGTCTGTTGAAGAAATCTATTCAATTTCCTGTACAGAGGTCTGCTGTAGAGATTAATGGTGCACTTGTGGACAGTGATCTTAGAGACAGACGGAGAGGGCGTGAGGACCATAGCTCATTTATACTGGTGACTAAAAGTTAGAAATCAGAGGGTCTGCAAATACAGCTGTGATCAGTGGGTAAGGCAGCTCTGGACTGCACTTAACAAGGATAAAGGGAGTGATGAAACTAAAAGGATCCGACCAGGCGGTGTTAAACGATTGCTGGCTCATGTTGAAGAAGAGAATAAAATGAATTGCCACTGAGGTTTAAGCGACATCTAACCAACTCTCCGACTGTCTAAAAGTAACTGTTTCTGTCAGATTTCCACATTCAACCAGAGGTTTTTAAAGGTTATATATTTATATTGTTTTCCCATTAATGTAGTAACATGATCATTATTTCAACTATTAACTAAGTTAATGTGTTCATTTTCCCTGCCACGATAGGATGTGTATAACTTTGCTTGTGCACATACACTCACACTCATGCTGTTTTCTGTGTGTAGGTGCTGAGTGATTAAACAGAGGAGGAAACAGAACACGTCACATGGTTCAGTTTCCTAACTACTGTTGGTTGGAAATAAAACTTAGGGACAGTCAGAGAGAGAGAGCTGAAACTGCTGTTTCTTTGCACCCCCCTCCCCCGTTGTTTTTGAGTGAATATTTTAATTGCTCTGTCTATTAAACATGTTAATGCTTTATTTGTGATGACAACTTTGTTTTAACATAGCCATAAAATGTATTTGCCATCTTATTGTCATCACTCAGCACCTCCATGAAAGAAGCAGGAGAGAGTGGGTCGCTCCTCTTTCTCTTTCTGTCCTCTACACCCCCCACCTACCCACCCGATCAAATTGGCCACCCTATTCTAAACCTTTTTATTCTGGGGCAGAAACTTGACTCTTTTCTGTTCCTTCACTCTGTCGAAAAGATAAAAAGAAGCCAATTGTCTTCAAGACAGGTTTAAATTACGACACACAGAGACGTCAGCTTCACATTCTCCCTTTAGCCTAATTTTAACCATCATGTTCCATCTTCCATGCATCCAGAACCAGAGAAGGTCTCACAGGGTGCAGGTCTTTGTCTGCAGCCTGTGTCATGGCGATGAAAACGAGGACGCTTTGTGCTGCTGTGGCGTCTTGCAGTGTCTTTGACATTTTCAAAGCTTTCTGTGTCTTGGCTCAGGCACGCTGCAGAGGGCATTCACACTCTTCCCTGTGGGAGCCAGTGTGCAGTGAGAGGGATTAAGCAGCACTGCTGGCACCGCGAGCCTTGTGCTGCCCTCGTCCTTGCAGACTGAGGCAGCGAGCACGAAGCCTGGCTAATGTTAGCCCAGCAGCCTCCTCTTCACACTTCATTTCACTTTATTTTGGCTGCTGCATGAGCATCGAGGCCGTGCTCCAGCACACGGAGTCTGTGCGGCTCTGATTCTCGTCCGTTGTGCTTCTCAGTGACGTTTTGTCATAAAGCTTTTTTGTGTTGTTATGCAGTAGTGATTTCTGAAGAATCGCTTTAGATCATTTATTTGCATATAAACAATCTGTTGTCTCCCTGCTGCTTACCTAGATTCACTGTCATCATCTTTCTGCTTATCCAATAACAACACTTTCTTTACAACAGTATTGTTGGTCACAAATGAATCCTGATTGTGTTTTCTCCCTGGACTCCTGGCTTGAATCATCATTCTGTCGAGAGCGGTGAACAGTTCAGACTCTGAGTCTTCAAATAAATAAATAATGTCCAGGGTCAGGCCAAGGGCACTGAGTGTTATGCCAGAAAATGTCAGCTTCATGCACCTCTGTGCCGCCTCTGTCTGTACAACACACTGTAAATAAAGATGCACGTAGCCACAGCTTTCTGAAGAGAGGTTTGGAAGCTCATAGTGAGCTGCTCCACTGTTGACATCTTGGCAATGTCTGACTGCGCCCCCCAACTCCCAGATAAACCGAAAATGGGCAAAGAGGTGGGGGAACAGAGACATTGGGGTATGTTGATTTTTGTGGCATGCCCTCAATCAAACATAACTTAAATGCTTAATAAAATGTAAACAGGTGGGTTAAATAAAAATTCAGCCCCTGAACAGTTGTCATGAAGGAGGACAATGGTCATGAAGAAGCTATATTTCTGTATTTGTGTCTAGCCTAATTTGAAAAGTCACCAAAAGTTGGAAGTGGTTTTGAAATCTTGACAGCATGAAGATTAGTCAATTTATCAGTGAATGACCAGAAAATTAATCAGCAGCTATTCTGATAATTGATGGATTAGTTAAACTGTTTCCAGCGTCACAGTGAACTAAGTGGCATCACATTTGAGTTTAGAGTTTTTATAGACCAAACGATTAATTGAGAAAATAATGGGCAAATGATTCTTAGCTTCAGTCTCAGTCCAGTGTAAAGAGACAGACCTTGTGCTCTGAAGGTTAGCACCTGCAAACACAAGGACTACAGCACTGAGATAAAGAACATGTAATCAGACTATTACAAACATCAGTTCTCATCATTTATTCATTGTTCCCATCTGCATCTTGAACTGTCCATATGCCTGTGTGTTTTCCCTGAGTTTGATCTCAAAGACTGACCCTGTTGCCCGTGACATATTGTACTTGCGGCGCTGTCAAAAATAGCCCAGGGACTCAGCTCAGCTCTGGCAGAACAGAAGACGGCTCGAAGAAGACGTAGGAGGAGGAGGAGAAGGAGGAAGAGCTCCACTACAAGGGAGCAAAACAGCAAATGTGTAAATCATGTAAGAGAGTGACTGGGAATAGGATGACACAGTCCATAAAGCGAAGGGGAGTTTGATGAAAAGGTTAGAGAAGTAATAGAGATCTAAAAATATGAAATACGACCCACCCAAGAGAGAAATGAGTTTATCCTCATTTCTGGGCCAGGCTTATGTCAGCATGTTGTTCATGTCTGCCTTCATGAATCTGTGTGTGTGCGTGTGTTCACCTAGACTCCTGTCTTGGTTCGGTTTGACCTGATTTAGTTTACCTTCTGCTTCAGGGTCAGTTTCAGAGGAAAGGAGAGTGTTGCTCTCTAAATCCAATTTTGTTACACACCGGGTGTCGTATCACAGCGCTGACCTGAGATCATCCCTCCCCCTCCTCTCAGCTGTGTGCAGGTGCATACTGACGCGTGCACCCCTTGTTTTGAGTTGGTTAAGCTAGCCCCTCGGATGCTGTTTAGCATGCTAGTTGCCTGGTGTTTGCAGGCAGCTGCTGGCCGTAACCGTTGGTTTGATTTAGACTCAATGACTCACTTGTTCTCTCGGTATGCAGATGAGTAGAGTTGAGAGCAATACCCTTGTTCTTTCTCTCTGTGCTTCCTCAAAGTGTAATTTGTCTTGATATATCCAGGGAGGGTGGCAGGGGCTGTAAGGTTCAGAAAATGTCTTGTTTGTTTGCCAAGGTAAACAACTGCTATTCCCAAAGGTGAGAGCTGAGCCCTGTTTTGATGAATCACTGGATTGTGTTGCTTACATAAAGAGCACTGCAACATTTTACTGTAGGTCTGACTATCGTTGTTATATCAGTGCTTATTTGTATCTCCTGCCCTGGTGTTTTTATGTTAGCTTTATCATGAGTTTGTTCTTTAATTCATGTCCTTTCTTCTCTCCCTCCTTACCTCTCCTGTCCTTTCCTCCCACCCTCCTTTATCCTCTCCTTCCTCTCCCTAAGCCGTTGCCTGGCGGCAGATGTCTCGTTGCTTCCCTCAGAGCTCAGAGGCCAGTTGGAGTCAGGAGGCGGGTCCTCAGCAGCAGCAGCAGCAGTGATGCGGGCTTCAGTGGCGGGCTGCAGGATGAGCGTGGGCGCACTCCTGAACGGACTGCTGGTCTCCGTGGTCGCGGCTCTGCTTTGGAAGTATTCCAAACTGAGTGAGCATGCTGCCCTGCTGGAGGAGGAGCTGCACATGACTCGGCAGTCCCAGGAGCTCTCACAGGCCCGCATCGATTACCATGTTGCCCTGCAGGCTCTCCAGGAACACGGCACCCGCATGGTCTGCACTGGTAAGATGCACACGGACCGCATCTGCCGCTTCGACTACCTCTGCTACAGCTCAGAGGCAGAGGAGTTTGTGTTCTTCCACTCTAATTCCTCTGTCATGTTGCCTAACTTGGGGTCGAGGCGCTTCCAACCTGCCCTGCTGGACTTGTCATCAGTGGAAGATCACAACACCCAGTACTTCAACTTTCTAGAGCTCCCAGCTGCAGCTTTAAAGTTCATGCCCAAGCCTGTGTTTGTGCCAGATGTGACACTGATTTTGAACAGGTTTAATCCTGATAACTTAATGCATGTATTCCACGATGACCTGCTCCCAGCCTTCTATACCATGAGACAGTATTCAGACTTAGATGATGAGGCTCGTCTGGTATTCATGGAGGGCTGGAGTGAAGGCCCACACTTTGAACTCTACAGACTCCTCAGCAGCAAGCAACCACTACTCAAAGAACAGCTGAGAAACTTTGGCAAGCTAATGTGTTTTACCAAATCTTACGTCGGCTTGTCCAAGATGACCACCTGGTACCAGTATGGGTTTGTCCAACCACAGGGGCCTAAAGCCAACATTCTGGTCTCAGGGAACGAGATTCGTCAGTTTGCCAGGGATCTGATGGAGAAAATGAACATCACCAGAGTGGAGGAGGCTGAGAAGGATGGAGGGAGTGCTGAAGTTGAGAAGGAGAAAGAGAAGAAGGACAATTACATTGTTGTGTTCAGTCGCTCAACAACAAGACTGATACTGAATGAAGCGGAGCTCATCATGGCGCTGGCCCAGGAGTTCCAGATGAGAGTGGTCACAGTATCCCTGGAGGAACAGTCGTTCCCCAGTATCGTCCAGGTGATCAGTGGCGCTTCTATGCTAGTCAGCATGCACGGAGCCCAGCTCATCACCTCGCTCTTCCTCCCCAGAGGTGCTGCTGTGGTGGAACTGTTTCCCTTTGCTGTGAACCCAGAGCAGTACACCCCTTATAAAACCCTGGCCTCCCTTCCCGGCATGGACCTTCACTACATCTCCTGGAGAAACACCAAGGAGGAAAACACCATCACTCACCCAGACAGACCCTGGGAACAAGGAGGCATTGTTCACTTGGACAAGGAGGAGCAGGAGCGAATACTGGCCAGTAAGGATGTTCCCAGGCACCTGTGCTGCCGCAACCCAGAGTGGCTCTTCCGGATCTACCAGGACACATTGGTGGACATCCCTTCCTTCCTGGAAGTCCTCAAAGAGGGCATGAAGACCAAGCCCAGCTTTAAGAAGTCAAAGCCAGCCAGCACGGTCCACCCAGGCCGAGTTAGAGAGCCTCAATGTCAGACCTCAGTCCAAACCAGTAATGAGGCTAAACTCACAGTCTCCTGGCAGATCCCATGGAATTTGAAATACCTGAAGGTAAGAGAGGTGAAGTACGAGGTGTGGATCCAGGAGCAAGGAGAGAACACCTACATGCCTTATATCCTCCCCCAGCAGAACTACACCTTTTCAGAGAACATTAAGCCCTTCACCACCTACCTGGTGTGGGTCAGGTGTATCTTCAACAAGAACCTCTTGGGCCCATTTGCAGATGTTCTAATGTGCAGGACCTAGTTCAAACCAGCCAACTTTGTTGCTGTGCAGTTTCACACAACAGTTGCTTGGTGCAGACAATCAGATCAGATCAGTTGACTTCTTGATGACAGTTTGTCCATTGGAGGTTTGGACAATGTCACGTGGCTTACAAACCTAGCAGAGGCTGTTGGAGGTGTTCCTGCCCAGCACCGAGGCTGTAGTGAATTCCAGATGAACTGCAGAAGATTTCAACCACAGGGTCAGAACTCAACAGAACTCACTGGCAACAGCCATTAATGAATGGAAAGTATATTTAATGTACCTTTTGAAAGAAAGGAAGTGCTTCAACATGTCTCTACTGATAATATCAGATCAACAGATTTATTTATGTGCAGAATAATATATAACATGTTTTTTTAGTAATAGTCCAAACACTGGTTCTTTACCTTTTACAGTATGCAATGTAGCTTTTCTGTGGAGAGCAAGAGAGACTTTAGATAGGCAAGATTTTTTATGTTTTTTGACTTGTCTGATGTTTACTGTGTGTGTGATACCTGTGTGGATTAGTTTTCCTACCTTCACCATTATTAGTATAACTGAGCCAATACCAAAGCAACTTTTCCCTCGTTAGTTAAGTTAGTTCATTCTTTTGTGTTATGATCTCTCAAACAGACGGTGAGTTAAAGCAAAGCCAACATGAAGTGTCTCAGTCAGGTGTTGTGTCCCTAGAAGAGCGTCAATGCTCCCTCTAAGGGACATGACTCAGTGACACCAGCAGCAGTCACCTGGCGAAGAGCCGCTCTCTTTTTCTTACGTACCACACTGATGCTGGAGCATCACAGTCTTCAACAGTCCGACCCAGTTTACTGACGTCTGCCCCACAGACCTAAATGCAGATGTCACTTCAGTCTGTTACTATGGAAACATCTCTGAGCCTGAAACTCCAACAATAAACCTCCTTTAAAGTCACTTCTCCTCTTGATACAGAATCTGAATCAGCGTTTTTATACATGCCACAGAGCATGATGGGATATTAACGGCTCCGCTCCAGTTCACCTGTTCCTCCTTTAGTTTATCTGTAGATTCAGTCTGTAAAGTTTTCTTGAATACCACTCAAATCAATGTTGTGGACCCTGAGAGTTAAGACTTTAATGTGTAATTTCAGGACAGTTAATCAATTTTATGATCTGTAACTATTTATAAATTATTTCCTTGAAATAAATGCTTTGCTCTAATTGGCAATAATTACCTCTGTAATTTTAATTTATGTGGTATTTGAAATGTAGCAGGAGATGGTTTATAAACTGACATAAGTAAACCACCAACATAATGATTTATATTGTGTCATTGTTATAGTGTTATTTTATTATCTGTCCTTTAAACATCAAACTGACATCTGCGATGTTTGGGGATTTGCCATGTTTTCCTGTTTTTCCACTTTTTCACTTCACTGACGTTTCGACTGAAGTTCTTGGATGCAGTTGTGTTTGTTTGTGCACGTTTAAGAGATTATTTGGAGCCATTGTGCAGGATGTACTGGTTTAGATGTGTACGTGTTTGTATTGTTGGTTAGATTTGTGTGTACTAGCTCAATGGAGACGTTGTACTGTTTGTGCAGAGTGAAAGAAGAGTGTCTCTGTTTTCTACATTAGCAAGTAGTTGGAGTTTCTTTGTCAGTTCGAATAAAGAAGCTTATTTCTTACCAGTTTGTTTGTTTTTTTTATGAAAAAAATGATAAAATTACAGAACAATAAAGAAAAAAGAAAAGAAAAATTAGAAGCACAGTTAAATAAACCTTTTATCTGTTTCTGCTGGAGTAAAGAAAATTTCTCCTTATGTTGTGTTGAGATAAGAGAATTGTTGTCATCCTCATGTTTGTCTATTAAAAAATGACACTACAGCAACAACTGAGGCTGAAGCACAGACACGCAACAACTGGCTTGTTTCTATCCTGAGGTAACACAATCTGTGTCAGGACCTCAAATGAACATCTTATGTCTGCTTTGGTTAAATTGTTGTAAAATGTGTAAATGTAGATCTTGGTTTTACGGCTTCCTACATCTCTGCTGGTTGCCTAGTAACCTTATGCACTGTTCACTTCAAGTCTTCAATTCAGTTTATTTGTGTATTGCCAAATCATAACATACATTATCTCAAGGCTCTTTACAGGGTCAGATCTAGACCTGACTGTACTATGGAGACAAACAGAAACAAAGAGCAGCACCTGGTGACAGTGGGCAGGAAAAACTCTCAGGAATAAACCTCCAACAGAAGCAGACTGCAGGGGACCTTTACTGGTTGGGTTTGAGAGGAGAAAGGGGGGGTGGAAACTGTATATACTGTTGATAGTAACACTTATAGTTAATGGTGTGATAACAATGCTAATAATGGGTATTGTAGTGGCAGGTCTGGGCCCTGCTGCTCCAGGATCTGAGATGCCTGCAGAAAGAGGACTGAGAGGACAAGCACAAGCGACAGGACAGAAAAATTGTTTAAATACAACAACAGTTCACATTTTCAGACAGTTTCTCTGGAAAAAGAAGAAGTGAACAATCGATTGTCAGTCACGAGAAGCAAATTGTTGGACAAAGCCCCAACACTGAGGAGCTCAACCCTGCAGCTCCTCTACAGACCACTAGAGTCTGGCTCCAACAGTGAGTCAGTCCCAGAGACTCATGTTAAAATGTCCAACTTTACAGCAGAAACAAACATGTTTACAGCCTGGAACAAAAACTGTTTTGTTCCCTATATAGAGAACAAATCCATCCATCTTTACTTAGAGTCTGTGATTATACAGTGTTGCACCAGAGAAACTGAAATGGACAAAAATGAGTTGCTGGGCCCCCTGAGCAGGTTAATCCAGCCTTGGTCCAATATTGTCAAGAAAAATGTATCTATGTTAATAAATACTGGACCTGGGATGGGTTGAGTTTCTTGGGGAAATGTTATGAGTAAGTTGTCCTGAAAATGAAATACTATTAAAAAATTACCTGAAACCTTTGGTAGGATTGAGGTGTGTGTGTGTGTGTGCGTGTGTGTGTGTGTGTGTGTGTGTCAGACAACATACTCAGACTGAGAGGAGAGGTCACCAAAGTGCTGACTGGGGCCTGGGGCCTCAGTTCGGTATCTGATCAGACTTGGGAAACTTGGATTAATGTCCATCTTGGTGTGAGCCATCATTGCCCCTGTAGAGAGATGATCTGTTTTTCTTAAAGCCGACACGGATCAGGTCAGACAGAGCGGCAGATGTAACTTGAATGTCACGTGACTCTGAGAATCAGTTTTATATGTTTCTTATTCAAGTACAGATCCATAACAGCTTTCAACAGTTTAATTACCATCATCATTTAAAACTCATTCAATAATTAATTTTGCTTGTTCTTGCACAGGGTCACTGTGGTCTGGAGCCAATCCCAGCATGCATTTGGCAGAGGAACTGATTGCTTTACAGGTCCAGCAGTCATCTACAGTCCAGGCTTCCTGACTGCAGTTGGACAGTGGGTGGATTCACACTTACAGAGAGATATCATGCTCTCTGGGAACAAACCAAGGCTATTTTCTGCTTAGTGAAAGGAAAAAAAATCCAATTCCTTATACTGGTGTCCTTATTTGTTGAATATTTGGACATGAATTTCATCCACAGAGACATGACTACAACAGGATCATAAACAGTCGGATAACCAAGCTGCAAATAACAACATTTATCATCCAGATGATCTAAACCACTTTATCTAGAGGTGAAAGTGTCGCCTGTAACGCTTCTGACTGCAGCATCTCATAACATCTCTATGAAAAGATGTGTCCCTGACTTAAATACCTGGATGGTGATGTGTGTTTTCCTAATGGGTTTAATTACACTATTTACCAATTTTTTTATCTGTCTGTGATTGCTGAGACTGAAATGTAATAATAAATGATAAATAAACTGTTATATGTTGAAGGTGGTTGGTCACACTCAATCCACACCACAATGACACACTTCCATCTGTCCTGGAGAAGAGAAAAACAGGTCAACAGACTTTATCCCTGTCACCTGGTGTTTGTGGCCAATCAGGGATGGCCTCAGTGATGATGGCCAATTTCGCACAAGTGGCAACAGTCAGTTAGTTGGTGCTGCTGATATACTCAACGAAAAGTCATATTGATACACTCATTAAAATGTCTTTCACATCAAGATAAATTGTTATATACATAAATGAAGCAAACACAAACCTCTGTGGAACCAACAAATACCTACAACCCAATATTCAAAGCCAGGTCAGGTCATGGAGGGAGGAGGTTTTCATCTATATTCAGGTGGGATTAGATCTGACTGATAGATTTCATCCATCCATCCATCCATCCATCCATCCATCCATCCATCCATCCATCCATCCATCCATCCATCCATCCATCCATCCATCCATCCATCCATCCATCCAATATCTATACTGATTATCTATGCAGGGGTTGTGGGCTGGGGTACACCATGGATGGGTCTCCAGAATATTGTGGGGCTTATAGATTTCCCCCAGTTGTAATGTATGTTCCTTCTTTACTGTACAGGAGAGATGGATGCAGCAAAGCTGTCTTTACATCAGGCACTACACTAAAATTGTCTTGGGTGTGAGTGTGTAATCCTTGCCACTCTGTAGATATGTGAAATGTGTCACCTCTCTCTCATTGTGTTAAATAACGTGTGTGGATGTTGCCCAGTAAACATGCTAAGAAGTCAGAGTTGAAAAAGCCCACAGCAGCTCAGTAAACCCACAACGGTGGAGCGATTTGCCTGGTCAGAGCTCAGACTCAGCCCAGCTGTGCAGCTCTGCAGCTCCCATGGTGCTCTCTGTTCCCAGGGCTATTTTCTGCCAGCTTAACCACAGAGACGAGATGCCACCTGACAGGTGCAGATGGGTAGCGCCAGGCTAAGTGACAGTGGCCTTCCCTGGAGCTGGAGAGAGGGGGCACAGCAGCACTGAGGGATGGTCTGTTGTGTAATGGAGTGTGCAAATGTGTGTGTGTGTGTGTGTGTGTGTGTGTGTGTGATAGAGGATATAAAATAGCATACTTTGCACCAGGTAGGTGATTAGTCAAAGTAGGAGTAGTCCATACAGTCTAAAGGTCGACCTCCATATATTCTTTGATTATAAATCAGGTCTAGGTTCTGTATTGATACAGTGAAAGCATCAAAGGTCTCAGTCACAGAGAAATGCTCACAGCCTGTTTTCAGAAACTTAACTTAAAACCAGCCTCAGAACTTCTGGAACTTTGTGATGTCACAACAAAGTCACTGCCCTCAGCCACGCCCCTGCGTCCTGCCCACCTGGACCCACCACCCAACCTTGTAGGATTTTTTGGATCATTCAGTAAACAGTCAGCCACTCAGAAGAGAGGCTTGGCTGACTGACCTGTTGTTACTAGAGCTCCAGAGAGACGCCTGAGAGAGGAGATGTAAAACTACACTGAGACCGTCCTTGTGTTCAGTGTGGTGAGCAGAATAAGAGTGAGACTGGCAACACAACAGTTTTACAGCTGATAAGGACATTGGTGTTTTAACATGAGCCAGGGGAAAGAAGATTCTTCTCATTTCCTTCACAAGAATGAATATTTGAAGAAGTCCCCAGAGTAGATTTATCATCATTAGGGATGGAATTACATGAAATACCCTTCCAAGTATGTTTTCCCTCCTCCGCTCTCCATCAGTGTTTTATTAGCTTTAACACAGAGCAGAGGAACAGGAGGAGCTGAGACAGGCTGTGGATTATCTCACTGCTTTTTATTTTAAGTTTTCATGTATTATTCTACACAAACACAAATAAAGAGATAGTTACAGAGATAATATATCCTGACTGTGCAATGCAAAATGTTCAGCCAGCACACACTGACAAACATCTGTCATCTAAATGTACAACATCACATGCATCAAATTCACAGAGAGAGATAGATAAAGTAAGATGGGTTCGTGGTCAGATTTCTTTCTCCAAACATCAAACATCGTTTCCACTGTTTAAATTTCTGCATATCTTCAATCCTCTTCAAGCCTCTCCTCTAGTCATCTCTGCTAATTTGCATTTAGGAAGACAGAGAATAAAACTCCTCGCACTGTTGCCCAAGGATAATGCAGCCTGGCTTGTGCACCAGCGGCTCAAAGCTGAATCACTTTTTCTAAAGTATTTATGGAGCGTGAGTGGTGTCCCTCTCAGATTACATCAGCCAGCTGACCCTGAGGTTTTCCTGTACACTGGCACATGTTCAGTCTTCAGTGTCGTGAAGCTGTTCCTATTATTTTGAATGTAATGGAAGACTGACACTCTCATATTTGAAGTATCATAATACCAAGGGTTTAAAGCAGCTCTTTGTTTTTATCTCTAAAGTCCAATTTCCACTGGTCAAAATACCCACAAGGAGCCGCTAACAGATGGCTGTGATTAGCATTAACAGTTTAGCAGTAATGTTTTTCAGAGCACAGTCAGTGTAAACAAACCTGTTACCTGTCCAGTGTGGTACTGTTAATGCTTATGCTGACCCACCTGTCACAAGAGGCCATGGCCTCAATTTAAACTTAAAATCTGTATAAATTGCAAACAGGTGAGTTACATAAAAATTCACCCCCATACAGCTGCACAAAGAAGGAAATTAGCTACAGAGACTAAAACTGTTTTTGTTCCAGGCTGTAAACATGTTGGAGCCAGACTTTAGTGGTCTGTAGAGGAACTGCAGGTTTTAGCGTTTTAGTTTTTCAGGCAGACGCCGCTGTTGATGCTTGATGATACTGTTTGTGTATGTAAGGTATATAAAAGGAGATAGGAACTGTGTCTTGGACATGCCAGCCTACCACACTGGCTCCAGTTACCTCTTCCCTGTTTAAATGAGTTCATCATCTAATTCAGTTCATGTTGCGTGCAAAGCTGACATTTTGTATTGTGCAATGAAAGGTTGAGAGAGGGTGGCTGTATTTGATAAATTTCATGTGAATTAAGTTGTGTGCATGTTATTCTGAAGCACTGAATATTTTTTTTCAAGAAAACACTTTAAAAAGAAAATAACTCTCTCTATTCAAATCTCAACACCAACATTTTGTCCCAAACATGAATCCCAATCTGCCAATCCCAAAGCCCCAAAACCCCTGAAACACCCAATGGCGCGGTGATGAACCATGAGGTGTTGGGTGTCACTTGACAACTCAACTATCCCCAGTTGATCAGTGCCTGGTTTGTGTCCAAGTAGTGCTCAGTGTCATGGACCACCCATCTTATCCACAGCCACCCCTTCTATAGCTTTGACGTTGATCTTGGTGGTTCTTGTTTCCTGCAACCCTCTGAAACCAAGGACATTAAGAACCTCATGTAGTGCAGTGATGTAGGTCTACAGTGGTCCCTCCACCCATCCCTCCTCATTCCTCCACCAGTTTGAGGTATTTGCCCTTCTTATGCTTGTGGGTCTTCTCTATCTGGTCTTCCCAGGGAGCGGAGCGTTCCAACATCAGCTTCAACTGCCTCCCTATGGCCCTATTCAGATCTGGCATTAATATGTGTCTTGGGTGATATAATCCCACGTGGAGCGCTTTAAATACAGATGTGAAAGTAGTCACAGACCCTAACAGGCTGCATTTACCTCCTGACCTTGTTCTTGCTTCTCTCTTCTTCCTCACCTTTATTTAAGACTGACTCTGGCTACTGAAAGGAAGCTGCACCCAAGAAGAGTGGGCTGGTGTGGTTTTTTTGGTGACCCCAGCCACCTGCAATGGCTGGTGTTTGGCTCGGGGCCAAGTTGAACTTCATATATCAGCACTGACCAGACAAGCTCACTATGCTGATAAATCCATGCCTTGGACGTCCCTGGAAGTCCTGATCTAACCATTGCAGGTAGCACATGCTGCCAGCTCCATACAAGTTAACTTCACAGTCTCTCAGGGTGAAACTCTTCCCCAGGCCAGAATGAGGTCTTTGATCCTCTCTGGAGTGTGAGTGCTATTGTTGTTGTTGTTGTTGTCCAAAGAGCTAGGTCAATGTCAGCTGAATGACTGCCAGGTCTCCTTTATCCTCAATTGGGTAAACACAGAGTGAGCTGCAGTTTTTAAGGAGGAGTGAGGGATGGCTCTGACCTCTCTATACTCTATCCTGATTGTGTGGTACAATCTGTCAATCACACAGTGGTCACGCCCCCTAATCCATCCCCTGCTTTATGGTCTATTTTCGAGTGGAGTCACCTGCTGATGGTCATTAGATAGAAGCAGGTTTAAGGCTCTTCAGCATTGGCTTCACTTCACAGACCCAGAGTCTACGTCCACTTTTATAGATGGTCTATGGTCACCACTCCTGTCTGCTGTATACAGCCAGGGACTCCTCCCCTGTGCACTGCAATATCAGTGTTTACATTTCTCAGGAGGTAAAGTGTTAGTGGCAGTTATTAAGAGTCCTCCACACTGAGCAGTGAGATGGTGCAGCAATACTGTGTTTGCTCTGTTGGACTCTGCCTTTAGCTCCTGGTCCTTTGAGAGAGGGGAAAGAACAGTATGTTTTTATCCCTGAGATCCAACTGTCAGTTGACCTTTCACAGCCAACCTATTGATGACCTGTCCTCAATTCTCTCTTCTTCCTAAGCTTTGTTTATATCATTGCAGTGAATGTACACATCATTACAAATCAGCCTGAGCCTGTTAAGCCAGCAGCGGTGACCCACAGTATGTGAATTGAGTTTTCAGGTGGGTTTTTTTCTGTATGCTTCCCCTGTCATGATCCTCCAATAGGGGGCCTGGACTCACTAATGGGTTTCTGGCTTTTCACAGAAACAACGTGCTGCTGTGAGGAAGGTGTAAGGTTAATCTGTATGTGTTTGAAGTCAGGACTGTGCTTTATTGACTCTCCCTCTCTTCTCTCATCGCTCCCTTCATCTCTTTACTCTCTCTGTCTCTATTGCCCACACACGCACACGCGCGTGCGCACACACACACACACACACACAATATGTATATCAGGGCTTTGAACTGTGAAGCTCTCTGGTGTCTGTATTTTTTTTTTTGTCCCTCTATGATCTGTGTTAAGAGGTTAAGGTGACATTGGGGGATTACAGGGCAGCGAGTGTGTAAAGTTCACCTTTCTGAATAATAAAGGTTTTCATTCTAGCAGAGACAGCGAACACTGTCATTAGTACATGACTATTTTTAAATGTGTCAGACACCACAACAGAAAGCTAACACCACTGATTCTGATATCTCAGGTGGTCACATGATGCAGGCGGGTAGATGGCAGCTCATCTGTTGGGACATGGCATTTTAATTAATTGTGATGTTTGTTGGGAGAGCAGCTACACTGGTAGAGGAACAGCCATGCAGCGACTGTTAGATCCGAGGGTTATATTTCCTTCGGTAGGAATAAATCATATTTCCTGTGCACTGCAGATGGATGTTTACTGGGGCAGCCCTCCCGTCAGTCTGGGATCATGGTGACATTTTATATATGCATGCCTCAGCTGCGACTCTGCAGCCCTCGGAGGCTGTTTATCACTCTGCATAGACCTGGCTTTTATTTATTTACAGAGCTCTTACTGTAGTCCTACCCCTGATAATACTTCAGAGCTGTCTCTCAGTGAGGGCCCTTACCGAACATGCTCTAATGTTTGGATTAAGTTGTAGGTGCCTGCTGTTTTCATTGAACTCTGAAAATCCAGTTTTTCTCACTGTGCACCCCTGACCGGTAAAACACGGAGGACAATCTGCAGAATGTTTATCTTACTTCCTTTTCTGTGTTTCTTAGTGTCTAGGTTTTTGTTTTGATTCTTTTCATTCATTCAATCAGGGCAGCACGATGGTGCAGTGGTTAGTGCTGTCTCTGGTGCCTCTTGTTTGCATGTTCTCCCAAGTCCAATGAAGGTCAAATTAATTGGTGACTGTAAATTGCCTGTAGGTCTTTATGTGAGTGTGAACGTTGTTTGTCTCTGTGTATCAGAGCTGTGACGGACTGGAGACCTGTCCAGGATGAACCCCAGCCAATATCAGCTGGGACTGGCTCCAGCCCCCCATGACCCCAAGAGAAGTGGTGTAGATAATGAATTAATGTATCAGTGTGTGAGTGTCAGTGAGGTTTATGCTTAAATGTATTTCTGAGGTAAAACAAACGTGGAGTGAATATGTAAAAGCAGATCAGTACTGTGTTAAGAGTTACAGTCAGTACAATTCCTACTTGTTATCACTTTTTTAAATTACTTTTGGTACAACTAGCACCAATAGTACAACTTCATTTAGGTTTACGTACAGATGTTTTTACAGAGACTGACAGGTGAGGGACGTCACTGAAGCTTCAGTGCAGTAGACCTTAGTCTACAGTCAAAGTCCTACATCTGTTTAAGAAGTGAAAGAAATCTGTTAAGGCAGAGTGATTCATTTATTTGGGAACCTAAAGTGCAGACCTCGGATGTGAGACAGTGGCAAAGAGGTGAGAGTTTCTTATAACAAATGTCAGTGAAATAGGACCAAGCTCTATATTTTATAGTTTGGAAGGTAGATTGGCTCAACTGCAGGAAAACAGGTGGGTTGCAGTGGAGAATATTGTCTGAGCTGATTGGAAGAAGCTGGACTGGAGCCAGATTTGAATCCTGGAGATGAGGGAGAAACCCAGAGAAACTTAAAGTAAAGACTGAATGATTGTGTTCAAGTAGAGGGTCAGACCCAGGAGTAACTCAGCGTTAGTGACACAGTCACTGTGTGAAGGTGGAGTTGAGAGGGAACCATAACCTGGACCATGAGCTGGGGGTCAAGAAAGGCTCGATTTTTTAAACAACTAAAACAAAAGAACTATATTACTGCTGTATCTACCACTATTTGTATTTTAACTCATTTAATCAAATCAACTTCAGCTGACACACCATCTGCTCTCAGGGCTTATTTTGTAGCCCTTTAGCACCTCCCTCTTTACATGACTCCAACTCCTTTCAACGCCTTCAGATGATTTGTGACAGTACGTCATCAACAAACTTTCTTCCCATGGAGAAGAGAAGACACTGACACGATGAAACTCAGCAACACAACAACTGACTGAATCTCCATCTGAAGCTCATCACACTGTTTTAAACATGGGCACACATTTGTCATGGCTTCATTTCCTGAGTGTGTGAGAGGGAGAGAGAGCGTTATAATGGTCCACTGCTCATCATTGTTACAGTGAAGCACCTGAGGGACAATCTGTGTGTCCAGTGTCACTCTCTTCTTTGTCTCTCTGCTCTTCCCTTTGAGGAGTCTCCATCCATCTCCAGGTTTCACCCTCTGAGCCAAGGAGGCCATTAGAGAGACATCAGTATAAATAAGGTATGAAGTGGTGTACCATTACTACACACACACACATACACACACACATACACACTTCCATCAGAGAAAGGGGAGTGCAATGGAAAGATGTTAATGTTTTCCTTGAAGGAGGGAAGAACCCCAGAAGAACAGTTCAGATGACTGAGACTTATTGGACAAGTTTCTGTAATAACACAATAATGAGCATTTAAAAACTGACTGAGGATAAATATGGGATTTACAGCAGCGTACAGTCAGGCCAGCTGTCAGGCTGCCATGAATATTTCATCTTATTAAAAGCTGCTCTGGATGAGTGTGACCTGCTCTGCTTTAATATTTTAGTGTATGGATAACAACCATACTGAGTTTTTCACAAGATTGAATATGTTCCTCAAACATCACGACGTACTTTGAAATGCAGTAAATATTTCACTTTTCTCAGCAGACTGTCAGTGGGAAATAAAAAGGGGAGAAATCACACGGCTAATTTCACCCCCGGGCGACCAGAGTTATTACCTCGGTTTATTTGAAGTATTAAATCATTTGGTTGACTGGAAAATAAATGTTGGGAATCATGAGAAGGGGAGGGATGCTCCTGTGGGGTTTAGCTTCCCACAGGTTTTCGTGATTCTTTTAGTGTTGACCCTTTTTTAACCAGTCCTGAGGGCAAAACTCCAGGAAACAGCAGTGGAAACAGGAATGTGATCAAAAGATTTGATGGCAAAATGTGTGAAGTCAGTGCTTCGGCATGAGGGTGGCACAAGTGAACATGTCACGGTACATCCATTGGGGAGCAGAAAGTTGCCTGCTAAATTTCATGGAGGCCCATAAGTGTTTAGCCAAGCTAACAGGGTGGTGTCATAGTGTAAATCTGTAAGAAAACAAATGTGGAAATATAACAGGAATAAATAATAGACTAACTAACTAAATGTCTTTACTTATTGCCTCTGCTTTTCCTTGAAGGCCAAGCCACCAATCAACAGGCATTGGACGCAGAAGCAATGAAGGAAATTTATTTATTTATCAAACCTCATTCACAATGTACATGCACAAGTCCACATCCACCTCCTGCTGTCTGCACTGAAACCTCCCACCAAGGCAGGATTCACGTACACAGTGATCAACTCAGTCTGGAAATTGTGTCTAGTTATTTATTCCTGTTTATATTTCCACATTTATTTAGATTTTTTTACGGCACTACTAAGACTCCATAAAGAGGGTCTGTAGGGATGAGTGGGTGGTCAGTTGGCCAACCATGTTAAATTGAAATATTTCAACAACACAGACCTTCATGGTCCCCAGAGGCTGAAGCCATCTGAAGGTTGAACCCATTCAGTGAAATAGATAAATGGAGTGAAGGTCAGAATCCAACAACCTTTAATGAAAAGGCTAATGTCACTGTTATGGTTTTCAGAAAATGGACCTGAGAGGGTGAAGAGAAAGTAAAGAGTCAAAATAAAACAAAGTGGAAATGGTCAGACTGAAGCAAAAACCAAAACAGACAGGTCGGGTTAAAACCAGCTGAGGGACCTGACTCAAGGACAATCTGAGTCAGAGTCAGTGGACATTACACAGAGCTAATGAGGGGATGGGGAACAGATGAGGAGGGGAGCAGGGTGGAGCAGCTGCAGGTTGTTGTTGTTGCAGGTGGGAGCACCAGGGTCTGAAATGACACTTTCATGCTGTCAATCTCCTGTTTTACCACACATCCCAAAAAGTGTTGTACTGGGTCCAGGTCTGGGGACTGGTGAGAGCCACTGAAGTTCACTGATCTCACTGTCACTTCCATTACACCACCACCTCCAGCCTGGACTGTTGACACAAGGCAGGTTGTGTCATCTGCTGCCTCAGCAGAAATCCAGATCCATCAGACCAGGGGCCTGTATAATATAAAGCAGGATTTGGTTCAGGTTCAGTTGATGCTGATGCTGAACTCCTAACCTGCACTGTTGTTAACTTCAGATTCTACTCCTTTAAGTCCTTTAGGATTCCTAGAAAATTCTGCAAATCATATTGAATTATTCACTTAACAGGAACTAGGAACAGGTTCATATATATATATATTTGATCAGAACAATGACCAACACACTTATCAATATTACATGATTATAAATCAACATTTTGTCAGTGTCAGTTTTTTCAGTCACTATATCAGTGAAAAACCTAATAATAATAATAATTGAATTTATGTTCTCAGGATGATCAATGTTAGATTAAGTCAAGCCAGATAATGAAAAGATATCCTGGGTCTGTTAAACCTGCTTTGCTCATTGGCTTTAATGGCTTTTTACTTGTATTAGATCGAGGTGGGATCAGGAGAACATTTGTGCTGCATATTACATGACAGGTGATACCATTAGGAAAATTCAGAACTTTCTTTTGGTTAATATCATAACTACACAAGCATTAATTCATTAAAATGATTGCAACCCAACTCTTTGGTCAAAGGGGGTGGGGGGGTGGGGGGTGGTGGTACACAGTGGTTCATAAAATAAAGAATAAATCACATTTATTTACATGAAATAATCAAACAGTCACTAAATGTACAAGGTGTCAATAGGTCTGCAGTGTTTGTCAGAGGACACTTGACAGGGTGGTGTTGTATAGTGCAAAATGAAATACAAACAGAAGAAATTGTGTGGTGCCAGGGGAAGATCCTGTGATGGAGTGAGACAGAAAGCAGGGACTGGACCTGGTAACTCTGCCTACCAGGTCCTAATGAGTGATGACACAAACAATATATTCATGACATTTTGTGGTTGTTGAGGCACCGTACAGAGACCAGTCAAGAGGTGGAAGCAGTTTGGTGCAGCACCTGTGTGTCTGTCCAGAGGAGGCGAGACCTAGGAGGAAGTCCATCATGACACTTCTGACAGCTCTGAGGGGGATCAGAGGCTCAGTCTGGTGAGACTGTGAACATGAAGTTATGGAGGTGCACAGACAGCTGTAGTGATGTCATCATCAGGTGACTGACAGCAGCTTAATGCTGTTACTGATACTGATACTGATCATTAGTGTTATGAGACTGCATGTTATCAATAATCACAGAGGCAGAACAAAGAGCTGTTCTGTACAGAAATATAACAGTATATCCCAGAAGGATGAATGTCACACACTGCCAAACGACTCAGACACCAGCTCAACGCAGCAGTTTTCACAGTTTCACTCTGATCAGAGAAACGTGTTTCTATGGTTACCAAATGATTTGCACAACTGTACAGATTTCTCCTACAGATTGATTTCTGATCAGTTCACTATCAGCAGATTCAGCGGATTTTAAAATACTAAAATCATGCCCACTATTATAAAACCTGTGGTCAGTCTATTTGCATTTAGACCACAAACAAACCTGGAAGTTCCTCTAACAATCCAGGTCTGATGCTTTAGTCCAGACCACGTGTCACAGTGCTAACCGAATGTGATGTCACTATTATATTGAAGCCTCCAGTTCGTAATTTGGCTGTTGATCATGTTGTTTTTTTTTAAACCAGAAGAAACCATATTTGGAGGAGAAGGTGGAGCTGAGGAGGAGTGAGGACTGGATCCTGCTAATGTCAGGACTGTCTGAGAGCTTCAGTCTGACCTCATTATATCCTGGATCCTGTATCTCTGTACTGAACCTGTATCTCTGCTTTAATGGGGGCAGTTTGTTCAGGACCCAGTGGGGTCAGAGACAGTGTTGTGGCCTTAATGTGTCACAATGATTCAGTTTCTCAGGAGGTTGGCCGACAGCCTGTGAGCAGATTTTTATTTTGTGGAACAATTTAGGCAATGTAAGAACTGCGTAAGGAATGTAATTTAAAATGTTCAAAAAATGATCTAACACAATCAACAGTGAAGGAGCCACAGTGACAATGTCATGACCAAGTCCATCTATTGTATTTCAGAGATATCTATAGAAATTACCATGACCAGCCACATCCCATCTCGTAATACCACTTTGTGACACTAGAGGCATTGTGAGTGTGTAGTGTCTATTCTGTCCTCAGTCCTACATGAAGAAGAAGAACACCTTCCTCCATCTTGAAGTTAGACTACAGCTCCTGATCAGCATCTTAGCCTTTCACTGCTGGAAACAGCTCTTGGTCAGTAGAGAGATATGGTTTGATGCAGTTTCCACCAAAGTTTGTGTTTATAAACAGGTTTTCTGAATGTGGGTAAACCCACTAATAAAAGTCTGTCTGGACTGAGGACACACATGCAGTTACAGACATAATGGAGAGTGAGCTGCTACCTGCTGTGTTAACTGAGACTTCAAAATGGCAGTGGTCAACAGAGCGTACAGAAAAAACTCATCAGTCACTGTGTCAGATGTGTTCATGTCAATATAAGATATTTCAGCTAGTTTATATGTAAAGCCTTTGCTTCAAACCCGTGAGAGGTTAAATGACTGACCACAGTGTTGGGTACTTAACTGCACTGGAGGTAGAGCTGGAATAATGACCTGCTGCGTTGGCAGGGTTCAGCAGCTCAGAGGAAACAGTGAAGTCAGTGGCTGACAGGCTGCCACACCAGAGACACAGGATCAGGAGTCAGGAGTGTCGGCTGTGCCAGCCTCGTTGGCAGCTCTTCAGGCAACAATAGCCAGGACTCTGAGACCAGGCCAGACAAGTCAGGGTGGTTTCATGTCACTCAGCTGCCTGCGCTCCACAGGAAGAGACCACTTATTTGCATTATTCATACTACTCAGGACAGGGAGGGGAGGGATGCCTTATCCAGAAAACCAGAGAGATGTGATTGTTGTGGTCGGTTTGCCAACAATATCTGGCAAGACATGAACCTTAAAGTGTCATGAAGGCAGGAAGAAGAAGAAGAAGGCAGGTACCATCTTCATCATCATAAAGGAGAAAGCTACAAACTTCAGCAGCACTGTTCAGTCCTGCAGTGGCTCAGAATATTACTATAATATTATTACTTAAAAAGTTTTAACAGCAATGAAAATAAAATCTTAAACTTGATGTTGTTTTTGGAGATAAAATGAGAGTAAGACCCTCTCTCTCAGTCACTCTGGCACCACTCTGTCCCATTCACTTGACCTGCCCGAGTGACCCACAAACTGATTTCCTGCTGTTGTTCCACCGCCGGCGGGGACCTATCCCCTCAACTGTGCTGCATTAAAGGTTCTGTACACTGTGATGTTCATCACTGCCACTAGATGTTGCACTGGACCACCAGCATCTCAGACCAAAACACTTCATTAGCCACACCTCGTTCAACACCACCTTCGATCTCTACTCAGGAGCTGCATCTGAAGACCGTTGACACAGTTGCTCTGAATGGACTGTCCCATTTCAAAGGCAACTTCACAGGCGGCCAATAAATGTGTGCTGGGCCGTTTTTCCAACAGCTGGACTTTTCATAGCACAATCTATCCCATGATTCATTACATGCCAGAGATGAAAATAATGTCAGCAAACAGCACAGACAGAGAGGCTGAGGATTCTACTGTTAAAGGTTAGTACTGTGCTTCAGCTCAGATCAACATCCAACAGTATTACTATTAAAACCAAGCGCCCTAAAACCTTTCTGCAGGAAGCTAAGGTTGCTAGGCAAGGAACAGTAACGAAACAGTGAGGGTGAGAACAGCTGGTGAGTCTAAGTGAAAAATTTTGGTGGACCAGACCATCTCATTTCAGTCCAGGCTTTGTAGCCTACGAATGGCTTCAGAAACCAGGTCATAAACCAGGTGCCGCCCCTGAATTTGGACACATCTTCTGCCTTTACATAGAGAATAGTTGTACTGCTATAATGTTACTGCTGTTATTGTTTAAAATCTGGTGTCCAGAACCTTTAATTTGACCAGCAGAAATGATGCAGCGTAGAAATGGAGTCTACTGGTGGTTTTACACACACTGTTTGCAGTCTAGTATTGACTGATGAGTATGTATTTATAGTATTCATTAGAACTGTGACGTCACATTCTCTTTCAGGGCTGAGTGTGGAGCAGTTCATTGGGTGGAGGGTTAGTGTGATTTCTTTGTATACACAGTCTAAGCGGGTGGTGCTGCTGAGCCCTCCCCATCCCCCATGTTGAGTCTTTTTAAAGCTGCACTGATCAATATTTTTCATGTAGAGAACAGCTCAAATGGCTGAGTGATGTTGAAGGGGTCATGAGGTCAGTGTGTGACATGCTCTGACAATCTGGGAACCTGAGGTGTACATCTAGTATGACTACACAAAGCATGCGACCAGTGCATTGTGTGTGTTTGCCTGTTTGTGATTAAAACCTGTGTCAGGAAGGTGAAATCCTGAGCAAGGGGAGAGATACTGAAGCAGATTAGAGCAGTTAACTGGATGAAAACAAGAAAGACAACCACTTCAAAGACACTGGCTTCAGCCTGCTGAGCTGCTAACCAGCTAGTCAAGGCTCAGGGTGAAACAGTGAAACAGATAGGTCTTTTGCATCACTTTAACTCTTACTATTACTTTTGCCTACAAAAATCATTAAGAAAACAGAAAACATTACAAAAACATGGAAACAAGGCAGAGTGGATTAGTTGCAGTAGTAGATTTATTAAATTCAAGGGTGACGTACAGAAACCCAGCCTGGTTGATGAACATAGGCACTGAGTTGGAGTCCAATAGACATCTCTTTATAGGCCCTGAGGAGCCGCTACCTATTGTGAAGCTTTTTCTCAGGGCATCCCCTTCTTTTCAGTATCAGGGAATTTTTCCACCATTATTTCCATGTTCTTTTCTTAGAGTTGCTTAATCAGCCCACCAATCCTGATTTGGCATTTGTTCACTGATACCATTGAGTTCACCTTGGATGCTCCTGGCACACAAGGTTTTTTCTCATGCTATGTAGTTTTGGCTTTTGCCCTTAGCACCAATGACTCCTGAGCCATTTATACCCTTAGCATTTGTTTCTAGGGCCAACACAGCACACTTAATGTATGTATCTCAGTTTACTTGTTAGATACATTCTGTTTATAATTATACATCTTTTATTGATTAATCCAGAGGTACAGACTGACCTGAGGTAGAGCTGGTCTAGCTCAGACTGAACAGTGCATTATAACAGCCATAAACAGCCTGCTGTCTGTCCTGCAGGCTGGCATCTGGTTAATACATGTCAGGTTGATGTGTTGGCTCCTCTCACGTCGCTCACCTGTGATGAAGTGACAGGTCCCTGCAGAGAGAGCAGCAGTCACCTCCACATGGATCCTCACAGCATCAGTGTCACATCAAAGGTCCACATGGTGCGCTCTCACATGATGCAGTGTTTCAGTGAGGAGACACAGATTCTAAGTGACTGGACGCTGCACGAGACAATAAAGATGAAGATATTTACCACAACAATGTAAAGGTCTGCTCTTCCTGTAGCTGCAGACGTGGCAGTGTCGCTCACAGGCCTGAGCTGTGTGGTGGAGGCTGATGAATCCTGGCGAAAGAAACAGCCGATGTCTCCAACTGGTTTCTATCAAACCAATATATTTCTCTGGCTCGCAGCCTGCAGCTCCACCACAATTAGTTAATACTCTCCACACTGAGGGATAATGAGTGAGCGGTGAGAGGAGAGTGGGCTGAGAAAAACAACGTTTTGTGCCCTGCTGTTCTTCCCTGTCCTCTGTCTGTGTAATGTTGTTTTCATTCTGCTCAGTGCATCAGTGCTTCTCAAACAACAGAGCTGTGATTAATACAGGAGAAGGAGCTGCTGTTTGTGGGCTGGTTGAGTACAAATTAAGAATTAACTCCTTTCTATAGATCCACTGCAATAAGAACAAGACCAAGAGGGTCAGCTTTGTTTCTTCTGAGAGAGGAGATGACGGGAGATGCCCCACCACCCACCTGCCCTTGTTGTGAAGTAGCAAATACATCATCAGCAAACACACAATGTCAGGTTCCTGCCAATGAACTAAATAACACTAAATATGATTTGAAGTGGGTACACACTGTGATCCCCATCCTACTGCCTTGGAAGTTGTTGGAGTAGGTCATCGTTCATATCGCATGTTCAGGTAATGGCCACTGTAGAGTACCAGGGAACTCTGGGAAAGACTGCTTGAGGATTGTTTTTTGACTTGTACAAGTGTTTTCATTTCTGTTCTCTATGTGTCTGTCATTCCCTTTAGACTCTCTTCATGACAACTGATAAACCACCTGTTTACATTTTATTAAGAATTAAAATTATGATCATTGAGGGCGTGGCCTCTTTGAGTGACAGGTGGGTGAGTATATGTGTGTCATTAACCACCTCTTTGTTATTTTGTTCTATTTACATTCCTTCTGTGTGTAAATGTAAAATAATGTGTTTTAGATCAGTGGTGATTATGTTGTGTTCACGTTAGCTAACAGTTCAAAACGTTATTGCAGGAAGTTTTTTCATCTGATATATGTGATGTTTTTTTCCTCATGGAATGACGAGTGCTTAAAAATGGAAACACCCCAAAAAAGATCTTGCTTTGGCTTCTAAAGCTAGAAACAGCCCTGAGTGAAACTGTGAAGAAACAAGTGAGAGAGATGTTGGAAAGTGGCAGAGTGAATGAAGAAGTTTGTTTAAGTAAAAAAATACAGAAGGGTCAGAGACAAACCTCAGCAGTGATGAAGATGTCACAGCTGTAAACAGAGCGAGACTGAAGCTCATTGTCTGTGTGGACACAGAGGAGATGAGAGAAACAGCAGAGAGCTGAGACACTGACCTGCTCCCTGGTCAGAAGCTGCTCTGTTTAAGCCTCTATTTATGGCTCTGTCGCCTGCTCTGAAAACACCATTATGAGCTGATGGGCACAAACATAAAGTGTGTAAACGTTGTGAAGAGGGATGGCAGCAGCTCAGGGTGTGAGGCGTGACTGGGCCTGTGATCAGGGAGAGAGAGAGACCAGGGTACATATCAGGATCAGCATGCTGGCATCTCTGGATCACGTGATGATGATGATGATGATGATGATACTGATTTTTTCAAATGAGGATGAGTCTGACTTTATTATATCCTGGAACCTTTCTTCTTTAATGGGGGCAGTTTGTTCAGGACCCAGTTGGGTCAGAGACAGTGTTGTGTCACTATGATTCAGTTTCTTGGGAGGTTCAAGAATTTATAATACTCAAAGCATAATACATCATTTTATGTCATTTCTCAGAATTCATATTGACAATATGTACTTGTATATATGTACATGTAACAGTCAGAGAGCATGTGACAGGTTAGTGGCCAACTCTTTGAAAATGAAAGAGAAAAAAGGAAGGACAATTAGGGTTTTTAAAATAAATGGAAGTATCTCTAATTCTTATTATAATAGAACACATCGAACAATATTTTCAAACAAGCTCTTTTAAATTAAACAGTAATCATTACACAAGGGGCTTAAACTTAAGCTTGGAGAACCAAGCTGCTTAAACAAACCTTTGAATTGTGAGGTACATTGTCACATGTCCTACTGAGTTTGGTCCATATTCAGACATCACACCACTCATGATCCCAAAGGGCCTGAATCAAACGAGAGGACTCAGGGGTCACGTGGAGGCGGGGTGTGTTTGATGCCCATCTCTGGGTTGATGGAGAAAAAAACCACCTGAAATAAGTCCAGTCTGGACACAGCTAGTAGCTCCTGATCTCTCCTGTGTCTCTGTGTGTGTGTGTGTGTGTGTGTGTATGTGTGTCCTCTCTGGCAGTGTAAAAATAGTCATTAGTCAATAGTCAAATAGTCATTACAAACCTTTGTTTGTAATGACTTTGAAATGGTCTGAATGAATCATGACTGCTGTTTCTTTATTGCAGACTCTTAACATGATGTTATAAAGTCTGCAGAGGTTTCCTGCAGTTTGAGCCTCTGCCATGACGCCTGTGACTGAGTGTCCTGGTCCACCAGGGCCATTTCACACAGTAACCAGAGCTGGTTTGCACCATAATGACAATATGATCTTTACAGTAGAAATCAATCTGTGGATAAATATACCCTCAGTAACAGCACTGACAATGAAGCTAATGTGATATCATCTTATCAAGGCAGGAAATGTTTCCTCATCACCTCCACGTCCTCTTTTTCCCAGAGAGCAGGTCTTTGAGTCACATGACCCCATGACAGCAGCACACCTGTGGCTCATGTAATGGTCTGCAGCAGATAACAACCTTCACAACACTGCTCCACACACAGGCTAATAATGTTTCATACAGCAGGTATAATTTACCTGAGTGAGGAATCGGTTTAAATGATGATGACAGCAGCCCTTTCGTCGTGACTTTAGAGAGGAGAAGAAGAAAAACTGACCACATGACTCTAACAGGTCCAGTACCAGAGGACATATTTTTCTACAGGGAACATTGGAGTTTCACTGATAGAGCAGGAGGTGATTTAGTGCTTTTCTGTTGCCATGGTCACTCAGCAAAAAAAAAAAAAAGTTCATCCATCATTTTAGACTGCAGCAGAAAATGTGACTGCGACATCATGACTTCATGTCACACACCAGGCTGTGGACAAAAGAGGGAGAAGCACAGCAACAGACCAATTAACAAGTGATTTATCTAAAAAACTGGCAGCTGTAAAGAGTAGGAGCAGCAGTGTGGGTGGGTGCATGAAGTGTGATGTTGTGTGATGCAGCAACACAAGCCAAACTAGTGATTCAGGGAGGAGAGAGAACCAAAGCTGAGCTTTAGCAGGAGCTGTGTCCCAGTTCAGGGGCCACATCCATCAGGGGACCTGGTCCACGAAGGTGTGGCCCTTTGTAGCTGCTGTAGACCATGAAGTCCAAACTAAAATGAGACAGTCTGGTCTACAGAGGACTTTCACTTTGTGTGCATCCTGTCAACCAGCAACCTTGAAAACATGTAAAACGTGATGTTTTAAGGCCCTTAGTTTTAACAAATGTACTGTTACCTGTTAAACTGAGCTGAAACACTTTTTAACAGTGTAATCCTCAGGCTATTTTGAAGAGAAAATATTTTTGAAGAAAAACTTTACCTGACCAAACAAAAATCTATTCTGTCCTCAATAAACACATTTGCCCATATACTTACAATAGTGTCTGTCACTCAGTTGCTTTCACAGATCTCCACAAAACCAGCCAATCACAGACTCAGAGAAAGTAGTCCTGATGGACTCAAACCCGTGGCCACTGCTGACAAACTTTTGTGGTACAAGCTCTATCAGTTTTGTGATTGGCTGGTTTTGTGGCGCGTTCAATGTGCAGAAAGAGTTGAGCGTGCATGGAGCATGGAGATGTTGAGACTACTCACACCTGGGGTCCAGGTGCGGCCAGAACTGCTGGCCCTTTGCGACATCCATCTCTGGTGCCTGCAAAGAAAACAGCCAAACAAAGCAAACAACAGGTAGAGCGGAGAGGGTCAGTGCCACGGCAGCGGTGCCTCCTCAACATTTGAGAGAGTTCATTCCCAATTCACATCCAGGTTTCAACCCTCTGTAATGTCACCCATTGGTTTGTGAGCTGCTGTTCTGAAGCCTGTGTGTAATTTGTCTGTCGCCATCTTGTTTTTTTTTTTAAACCAGAAGAAACTATATTTGGAGAAGAAGATGGAGCTGAGGAGGAGTGAGGGGTGGATCTGACCTGCAGTCTGTCAGTCACACAGTAGCCACGCCCCCTAATTAATTCCCTGCTTTATGGTCTATTTTCCTCTAAATGGACCATCATTTAAAAACTGAACATCATGTTGTATTGAAGACTTGAAACTAGAGACTGAGACCATAAACTCATTAGGAAAACATTTACTGAGCTAATAAATCAAGGGAGAAGTAGGGACATTTTCCCATAGACTTCAATACAATCTGACTTCTTTAACAACCAGTGGAGTCGCCCCCTGATGGTCATTAGAGAGAATGAAGGTTTTTGCTTCACTTTTCAGACCCAGAGTCTACGTCCTTATTTATAGACTGTGTTCACACCAATTTAAGGCCAGCGGAGGCCTCAGACTCTCAGTGGTCTGCCACATGAAAAAAGCCAAATATCGAATGTGAGTGAGATCAAGTGGGGATAAAGAGAGGATCACACATTTGAACCATTTCTCATTAAAGCCATTTATTCAGTGATGAAAGAGGGAGCCATAGAAAATGTCATTAATCCATGAACCAGCAGTGTGAAAGGAATGTTAATTCAGAGCTGCTCAGGCATGAAACAGATCCAAGTGATATTATCTGTGCTTTTCATGAGACCCAAACACCAAAGACTGTTCAGAGACAGCTCAGCTGTAGAGATGTGTCAGACAGAGCCACCTCACCTCTATTCATTCATGAATCACCTCATTTTCATCCTTTTTTTTTCATTTTTTAACTTGTGTGACTACACCTGGTCCTAGTCTCTCCTGGACCACTTCACAGTCTCATGGGAGAGCAGACTGCACAAAATCAAGAGTTGGCGAGACGGACACAAAGAGCTGCCATGTAACTATTTTCAGCCTGGTCCAAATAAACACTGAAGATGAAAATGTTTCCCCCTAAATGTCTCGGTAAAATCATGACTCCCTGTGGTGGAGTTGTTTGTCTGTGTTTTCATTTTTTTTCACTCCAAGTGTTGGCCAGTTTGTAAGTCTGATTTTTTTATTTCCACCGACCCCTTTTGTTTGTCTCTACTTGGGTCCTATTATCATAAATTGTAACATAACCAGATCTTGACTAGACCTTGAGATGAGGTCCCACATTTTTATTGGTTCTAATTTTCAAAAGTCAACTCTGTAGGACAAACACTTTCTAAGGGGTGACTGTGGCTCAGGAGGTATAGCAGATTAGTTTACTTATCAAAAGATGGTTCAATCCCCGGCTCCTGCAGTTCCCCTGTCCATGTGTCCTTGGGCAAAGATGATAAACCCCAGATTGCCTCTGACTGCTGTTCCATCAGTGTATGAGCGCTCTAAGAAAGCTTTGAATGTCTGAATGTGGCTTCACATGTAAAGTGCTTTGAGTGGTAGAGACTAAAAAACACCATATTACACCAACTTAAAGGCCATTTAAAATCTGGCCTCTATCTCATAGCTATGAAGAAACCAGGGAAGACAGGATTGCCTGTCCGGTGACTGGGAGTCACCAGAGACTCACAGCAGGATGGAGACAACCACAAAGACAAAGAAATACAGCTATAACAGAGCAGGTAATTCTGACTAGGTGGAGCTGGTGAGGGGAACTTTCACATGAAGTTTGGCTTGGTCTCATGGCTCAAAAAGAGACAATCTACAGATACACTCCAACTGAAACCCAGAGATGATATCTAGACAAAACAAGTACATCGTCCCAAATAAATATACTCTCTACTCCACATTTCCTTTGTTGGGATCATGTGACATTTGATTTGATGACTGGTCTGAGTGAGATGCTGTGAGAGGTTGTTTGTTCAGCTTTACTCCAACAGGACGTTCTGTCTGCAGCATGAACCATCTTCAGTCTGTCACATTACAGACATGTTTACGATGGTTCACTGACTTTACTGTACTGTACTGTGTTGCCTTTTGTCTTTTTCTGCTACACAACAAAGACCACTACAATTACACAACTACACTTGCAATACCTGTAGATAAGTAATGTTGCTGATGGCTGTGAGACAGAGAGAGGCCAGTGAAGTTTATCCCAAAATGAGAAACTCAGCATTTATTAATGATTTGACTTTTAATGGCTCATTAGTCACAAGCTGGTAAGACGAAAGAAAACCAAAAGAATAATTTGACATTAACCTGTTGTTTTGCCAATTAGATCACTTCATTTCAGAATCAAGAAGTAAGTGTCAGTTGACAGCAGCCTGCTGCCCACAATACAGAGCGGATGAATTGAGCAAACGAAGGTCCTTACAGAGGAAAGGTGCTGATAGCTAAAGTGATTTTGTGTCGTCTGGAGCGTGCAGCAGCTCGTCTCCTCCTCTGTCTGAGCTTATAAAAGTCCTGTCAGGACAAAACAACACAACCTGGCAGAAGCACGTGAACGATGCGTAAAGACTGTATATCTTGTCAGACAGCTTGTATTTCCCTCTTGGCGATGGTGATGCAGAGGCTCTGGCCTTTGTTTATACGACAGGTAATAATTACATAGCAATTTAACACCCAAGTAGAGTCCAACCCTATAAACACTGTACAGTGAGTGGACAAGTGGACAGTCTGAACACAGCTTGTGTGTTGCTGCTCCTGCTGCCTCAGCTGGCAGTTAAACCCAGAGCCGGGCTCAGACGTCAGTGTGGCGTCAACAACAGGTTTTGTGATTTCAGTTGGACTTTAGGACAAAATCACCTTGGCTTGGGTAATTTTTGGCTTAAAATTGTTGAATCTGTCTGAATTTCTCCTGCATGAACTGAGTCATTTAAATGTTCACTGAGGAGTTGTCATCTTCAGCTCATCAACCTGCTTTAACTCCAGTCTCAGTTCAGTCATAGGTCCCTGTTGAGCTGCAGCTTTCTTTCCCTGATGTGCTGCAGGAGGATCCTTCCTCTCTGCTCCACCACGTGGATGAGAGGCCTGAGACCACTGAGCCCACCTCGGCTGTCCCAGAACTCCCTGTCGGTGTAGAGGGAGCGTAGAAGAAGACTCTCCAAACAGCCAGACTGCAGCACTGACACCGCTCTCTCTGGAAACCTGACCAGACAAACAGTGTTAGATCTGATGTGTTTTACTCTCAGTAAGCATGGCCTCAGGATACAGGAGGTAATTAATTAAAGGATATTATTAAGGTTATCATGGCACAGGGAGCAGTCAGAGAGCAGAGCCACCTCATGTGATAGCACGAGGAGGCAAAACAAAATGGAGTCTGTGGTGCAACAACCTGTTATCACGTTAGTCAAACTTTGCAGTAAGAAAAATATGAGACAATATTTGGGGAGAGGCATCAATGCATGTTGTGTGTTCTGCAGGCAGAACTGGAAGGGACTATCAAAAGTCATATGCTAGCTAACTTCAGCCTTGAGGCCTATAATGTTTACTTTTTGTTGGCAACATCATCAGCTGCTCCAGGATCTGACGTAATCACAGTCATAATTACCCCCATTTAAAATCCTAAACATCAAACATGATTGATTATATCAGGACATCCCCGAAGAGTCTGTGAGCTGACTCTGGAGGTTTTAGGCTGAATCTGTGAATCTATAACTAGATAATCTGAGCCAAACATCAGAACTAATATATATATTTGTGCACTAGTCACGGCAGCAGAGGAACAGGCCCTGAGCACAAGATCATTAGAGGCTGGGATCTACTACATCAGGGGCAGACTGTGAAAAGATGCCCCTGAGACAATCCAGCACATAACAGCAGGGTGTAGCAGGCAGGGAGTACATGGAACGCCATAACCAAGTAGCTTGCATAGTTTACAGGAACATCTGTGTTGAGTATGGGCTGGAAGTCTCAGGGTCAAACTGGGATACACCTTCAAAGGTGGCTAAGAATGACTGAGCTAAGATCCTGTGATATGTCCAGATATGGACATAGAAATACCAAGGGCTGAGAGAAGACCTAGAAAAGATGTGGACAGTGTAGGCAACAGTGGTCCCTGTGGTGATGGGAACACTCAGGGCTGTGACCCCTAAACTGGGAGAGTGGCTCCACAACATCTGAGATCTCTGTCTAGAACATTACAGTCCTAGGAACAACTAAGAGACTGCACAGAACCATCATATGCCCAGGCCTCTAGTAGAGGACCGGGTAGAGCTTGAACACACAGAAGACACCACCCAAAGGGGGAGTCCAGTGTAAAAGGGTCAGGACAGGTTCATCCTCTGGGAGGAAATGTAATGTATTCAGCTAATTACATGGCAGTGTTCATATTATGTATTTTATTAGTAAACAATAGGAAATCTTCCCAGGGAACATGAGAACTATCCTCTGGTGACCATGAACATAAAACATCCACAGCAGATGTCAGCCCAGTGATCACTGTCTGAGAGACGTCATCATGGCTCAAAGAGTTGGGCAAGTAGAAATGTTTGAGTTTCAATAATTTGAAGGTCAGGAGGTCATCATTAGGAAATATCTTCTTAAACTCATCTCAGGAGCTGACTGCTGTCTTTATGTGCACAGGCTCATTCATTTTACTTTTTAAACTCCTATTATATATTCTTATTATAAGTATGTTTGTTTGTCTTTGTCACAATAATTCCAACTTCTACATCCAGGAGTCTGGACCTTTGATTTTGAAGCTATTTACTCCAAGAAACAAAGAAGCTGTTAAAACCCAGCCTGTTAAAATGACTCAGACAGCTTTCATATACAGCGACGTTAAAGGTTCATTTTGAGGTCATGCAAACAAGATGAAATCTAAATCTTCATGATTCTGCTCCCCGTGATTCACGAATGAGAAACATTTTCAAAATGTTGTTTCAATTCAGTTTCAAATCCAGGCTAAAGACATGAAGGAGCAGCTTGTGGAGTGTCTTGTTAATCCGCAGTGACAGACAAAGGGGAATTTCTATCAGACCCGATTCATCCAGCACGTTGAATAGCAGGCTAATTGAATGCACACTAATCTAATCAGACAAAAACTGTAACAAAACTCTGACAGGCTTCCAGTGGACGTTCCTGTGCCGCTGATTTGAAAGCCGTTTGACGGTGAAATGTGTCGTTAGATGTGTTTTATTTTCTCCTGAAACGTCTCCTTACATCAGCGTTCCTGCCCACTCTGAACCAACAGTGTATAAATCTCCCAGGTTTACATCCTCCTGCTCTCAGATACTCACTCATCAATCCCATCAACCAGCCTGAAGTTCAGGTTGTTGCTGGACTGATGTGGTCTGCCAGCGTTGTCTATGAACACCAGTCTGGAGGGATCTGCCTTCCTCACCTGCACAGACACACACACACACACGCACATTTATACACATGAATTGATTTGTTTCTTTTCATGTTGGTTATTTTTTATTTAGTCTTAGTCTTTTTCTATTCTGACATGGCCTAAATTAAAATGAGCTGAACAGATTTATTGGTTCAAATATTATTCAGAGGAATACATGCAAATGATTTCATGAATTTTAATATCACAGGGAGAAAAAAGTGTATACATGAATAAATAAGTCATGTTTTCAACGAAATGTGTGCACAAGTGAGTAATTTGTGCTCTTGAATTAATCATTTGTGCATTTTGTTAAACAACAGATCAGACTGTAACACACAGTGTTTTAAAGGAAACACTTTTCTCTGGATTCAGACCAAGTGGCTCATGTAGGTGAGATGTCCCAGTCTAACATCTTTAACCTTTCTATGTTGTGCTGTTTTTAGCTGCACACTGCTGCCTGTGCAGCCAGCACTGCAGAGACACTGTCTGATGTAGAGCTGCATCCTTCAGAGGACGTGGTCTACAAAGGTCTGGCCCTTTGTAGCCGTCGAAGCCAAAGCCCGCTAATGACAAAGAATTTCAGTTGTAGCCACCTCATTAACTGTTGGCTTCCTGCTAACGTGGTCCAAGGATTAGGCCTGGGCCAATATACAATCTTAAATATTGAGATATTTCCCAATATAATTGTTTCTTATGTACAACGCCTCAGATGAGTATGTGTAATTAGACAACTGTCATCTGTGTTAATGAGCCCACAGACAATTCTAACTCAGCTCAGCTCTATGTTTCAGCATCCTTCAGCTCATTGTTCTAGTTTTATTGCCACAGATTTACTCTCTCATCAACACATTCCCAGATAGATAGATAGATAGATAGATAGATAGATAGATAGATAGATAGATAGATAGATAGATTAGATTACATTTTCTTGTCGGGAGCAGGAGGTGGCGATTGTTCCTTGTCCAGAGCGTCAGCCATAATTCTCTTTATAATACAATAGGTTATATTACTATAAGCAGCTACATCTTCAGGGCAGACTGGAGGCCACCGTGAGTCACTATTGTAAAGTGAGCAGACAGGCTCATGCTAGCTGGTTAGCATGCTAACTTCAGTAGAAGAAAAGACATGATAGAGACAAGAGTGAACACTGATGTTTGTTTCCACTTCTGGAGACAGAGGCAGGAATGAAGCTTCTTATAAACTGGTAAGTAAACAACAGGTAATGCTAATGTTAGCTATGTAGCAATAGGCAGAGCTTTCATGTAGCTCCCTTAATGTTATGTTCTGTTAATTCATGTGCAGAAAGTATTAATTATAAAAGCACAAAACAGTCATTTCAGCGTTTAATTTGTATACAATAATTATTCATTTGAGAGCAAGAAATTGGACCTGCCAGGCCCTGAGAGCTCAGTGCACTGCAACATGAGAAAACGCATGCAAATAGACGAAACACAAACACTTTCAGAGAGTATCACATCAATTTGACAACATGTGATGGCTCCCACTATACAATTCTGCTTCTAATAAGCACAAGTGTCACTGATAACATTGACATGGGTTTTTGGTGTCCAAGTGTCCCAGTCAGCCATGACAGTGTGAGCGGGACCTGGCACTGAAACACCTACATGTACTATGTCCATAACTCACTCTGTTATTTACTGTGATCGTTGTACTTCAACATGCTGCTATCCTGTAGTTTGAAGACTAGATGTAAAAATGAATATAAAGGCTGGATTTCCACTCTGTTTTCAGCAGGTAGGTGATTCTGAAAGAAGCTCCTGTTGTGATTTTTATGCAAATAGCTTTACATTGTTTCACATATTGTAGCCAACAATACAAATCATGTGTACTGTTACAGAATCAGCTCCCCCACACCAACATCTGCCATCCTGAGAGCTCATCCACTCTGAGAAACACATCATCACTGTGTGTAACCTGTGCTTCCTGCTGCATCATTTAAATGTAGATCAGCTCTCCTGTGTTGCCATGGAAGACAACAAGCAGGACAACTGAGGTGGATTTAATTTTCTTCATTCCCACAGATATAGTGACAGAAACAATTTGGCTTGGGAGGAAAAAATAAAGCATTTTCTCTTTTCTTTTTACTAGAGCATCAATCAAAGCTCAGATCAGTGAACCCGTGCTTTGATTTTTTTTTTTTTTTTTTGTTATTCTCTTTGTCACTGATGCAAACAGACTGAGGAGGAAACACTGGAGCTGAAATATGTGTGTATCCATGACACATACCAGGATGTGAACCAGCAGCAGATTCTTGGTGTTGCCACACTTGTTGTGCAGCAGGTTCTCCACACACACCTCTGTCGGATCAGGCGTGAAACCACAGCAGTACCTGTCCAGACGGTCATGGACCTGCACCAACACACAAAGAACACACACAGTCGTCAGCTTTGATAGTGTGAGGAAACCCCGATGTTGAGGTACTTGACCTAAATTACCTTGAATGATAGTCATTGTAAAATTCATGCTTACACAGCCTAGTGAGTATGCATCATTATTGACAGGATAGATGGACAGAAAATAAGACAACAGCTGTAATTTAAAGAAATTATCCCTAGAACATTTTGGTGATCGGAAGATTATACTGCATAGTCTGACCTTGCAGAAGGAGCAGCTTCAGTAGAAATGTACTGATGCTGAAGAGAGTTCTTGATGATTAACAATAAGACAAGATCTTGTCGATGTGAGAGTCATGTGACTCACTCCCTGCTGCTAAAGTGAGACACTGAAACTGAGACACAAATAGATCTTGATTAGATCTGCGCTCAGGTCAAATCCACGGTTTGGCAATGTGTGAGGGCCTGTGTTTTCTGTGTGTGTGGGTAATGTGTGTGTTGGTGCATTCGTACACGCGTGTGACTCAAACAACCCCAGTGCTCTCCGGTCAGCAGTGTTTGTGTGTGTTTTCTTGAACAGTAAAGCTCCACCTCCATTGTTTCTTCTCACTTGTGTGGTGTTTTCAGGAGACTTCTCACCCTGCTGCCACATTTCCCTCCCACACTGGAACACACTGATTCTGGGCTCAGTCCAGCAGCCGTGTGGAGACTGAGCCAATATTGACTTACACTGCCACTGAGCACCAGCGAGCCTCAGGGAAAGACAAGATGTGGTGCTCTGCTGCGGTCAGAGTCAACACCGAATTAAAGGGGAATAAAGCAAGGTCGTTATATGTGGTTCTTTCTGCTCATTCAGCCTTATCTCCCCTTGGCTTCACACACACTCTCTCCATCATCATATCTGTTTTCTTGTTTCAGGTCTTCAGTGAAGAGTTTCTCCACTGCTCTGTGGACATTCACCACGTAGTGTGGGCAGTCTGTTCTTTTTGACTTTATGCAGGTGCTGCTTTTTCTGCCTTACAGACATGGTGGCTACAACAAATCCAAACTGAGCAGCTTTCAATTAAGTCTCAATAAAATCACATTCCGATAAAAAGAAAATTATCGTATGATAGAAACTTCCTGACTTAATTCTTAAAAGTCTCAATGTTTGTTAGAGTGTACTGCTGATAGTGAAAGTGTTGAGTGTTGATAAGATATATTTATGATTTTAAGAATCAAAAACCATTCAGTCTAGTTTCACATCTCCTCTCTCAGGCTGAGCTCTGAAGCTCTAGGAACAACAAGTTACTCAGCCAATCAGAAGAGAGGGTCTAAGCCTCTCTTCTGATTGGCTGACTGTTTCCTAGCTGATCCTGTAGAAATATAGCAGATTTCAGGTAAACACTCAGAACCCAAATCCTGCAAGGTTGGATGATTGGTCCAGGTGGGCGGGCTTGGGGGCGTGGCTGAGGAAGGTGTCCTCTTTCTTGTGACATCACAAAGTTCCAGAAGTCCTGACCGCTGGTTTTAAGGCTCAGTTTCTGAAAACAGACTGTGAGCATTTCTCACAGACTTTTGATACTTTCACTGTATTAATATAGAACCTAGACCTGCTTTATAATCAAAGAACATAATGGAGGTTGACCATTAGACTGTATGGGAGCTTTTATCATAAGTTTAGGATTTCTGCACACACATGCAGACAAACACAGGGGCAGGTTGGTGCAAAGGAGGTTTGATGAAAATCTTAATTAACATTAGAAATCCTATATTATTGTACTTCATCCTGTGTTACAAGATCCTAAACATTAAATCCAACATCGTTATTAACTTTAGTGTCTGTTACCCAGCAAGTGATGCTACTTCTCTTCTCCTATCTCACTGAGGTGTTATTTGACACACAAAAAACAATGATGGACACTGAATTTCAGGACAGACAAGTTAGAATGGTTGGTAGAAAAATTTAAAATAGTAACTCAGGAGATAAAAGAGAGACAGTGAGTTAAGAGCCTATACCAAGGAACAAGTGTTTCCTTATCAAACCTCAAAACATGTTGAGGGTGTGACATGAGACTCTCAGCGAACTTCATTCTCTTGACAGTTTGTTGGCTGATGTCAATCAAAGAGCTGGATATGGCTGAAACAAGTCATCTGAGCCGTGAAAAAGTTTACCTAAAATTTATCTAAGAAGTGAAGTTAAGAAATTTGTGAAAAAACTTCCTGTTTTCAATTAGGAACACAAGCTGTGCTATAAAAATGGGCGTAGACTCTGGGTCTGAAAAGTCAAGCCAAGCCTTAAACCATCTCCTTCTAATGGTAATAATTAAAAGTCTGAAGAAGATTGTATTGAAGTCTATGTGGAAATGTCCCTACTTCTCCCCTGATTTATTAGCTCAGTAAATATTTTCCTAATGAGTTTATGTTGTCAGTTTCTAGTTTCAAGTCTTCAATACAACATGATGTTCATTTTTTAAATGATGGTCCATTTAGAGGAAAATGGGTGATGTCACGGTGGGTTGACACTTGGTCCCAAATTAGGGGCCGTATCCTTGAGGGGCTGCATTTGAAGAACAATTGCGTCCCAGTCAGTGTGACTAGACTGTCCCATTGCGAAGGCTCTTTTATATCCAACCAACAAATGTGTCCTCCTTTTCCTTTTGTCCTTTTGATTCCTTGTGATTTTGCCAAAAATCACATCAAAGTTGCTAGGCGACGGCATCCACGCTTTGCAATGCAACGGTAAGGGTGGGCACAGGAAAAACAGCAACTATACCTTTGTAGACCGCGTCCTCAAAAGGATGCTATTGATTTATGAACTATTCATTAGTCAGGGCTTTCTTCTGAAATCAGGTCCAACCAATAATCACCATGGTTACCAAACAGTTAAAAGAGTTTCTGTGATGTGACCCCGATGACTCCCTGAGCTGTCTATATATACAGCCACTTTACAGAACTTCAACCAACAATAAAATTTGGAGGAAATAACTTGTCATAACTAACTATATAATCACACCTTGACCCGACTTCACACTATAATCTGTGACAGCGACAAACAGCTGACCTGAGTCTCTATGGCAGCTACAGCAGGGTCTCAGTCTGATGCCAGGTCCCTTTCATTTTAAAAGCTGTACTCTGAGAGTCACCTTATCCTTGGTTCCTCTCTCCTCCCCAGGGCGTCGTCCACTGCCACTGAGTGTTTGTGTGAGTGTGTGTCCTTCACACTGCTCTTTCTACACCTTCGGTGTCTGGTTCCCTGCTATCAGAGCCCGGGGAGGTGTTAGGGGAGCAGGTAGGAACAAGTGTTCAGAGGCGTGCTCATCGGCTCTCAGCAGATCAATAGGAGGCTATTAGAGCTTGGCCCTGTTACAGGGATTGACTTGTGGCAGGGAGGGGGAAAGAGCTGCCTCATGGGTTATTCATTTTCAGCCCCACACACTGTAGATGGGTGTTAGATACACATTCCATCTCAGTGTGCAGCGGAACAAACCAGGACAAAATTACTGCTGCAGATTGTCAAATCAGCGTCATCACAGGATGTCAGAGCAAGCTCAACGCTGAGGAGGTGAAATGTGAAAATATGGACAAACCAAGCCTGAATTACATTTACACTATGTACTAATGTATGACAACAATATCTATACAATTGTTACACAAACGCCATATTGGAAACCCTCAGAGAAAAGCCTGATGACAATGGTTCCTGTGGCGTCTGATCAGCTCTTGATGATAAACATGATAAAAATGTATTCAACAGGTCACTTGATGGTACTATTCTGTAACACAGCTGTTTAATTTTCTTAACCTTGAATGAATCGATTAGTCCACTAAGAGACTTGACAGTGATGTGTCTTCCATTAGCACAGGAGGCCTGGCTGTGGGAGAAATCTTTTTATAGTCACACGTTCACCAGCAGAGCTGCAGCTGACTGACTGTGTCTGTTTGTTCTGCTTGTATTAGTGCATGAGACAGATTTTTATTATTATATAATTGACCAGCACAGGTCAGATGTGAACCTGTGTGATGCTGTCAGGAACACAGTTACATGAGTCAGTAATCATGCATCTTAATAATGTCATAATAATAATGTGTTTGTCATGCGCAGTGCACTTATGAATATAGCAGCTTTCCTCTCTAGTTAACTAGAGCTAATTATTCCTTTCTCACCTCAGGCTGGTAGAGAGAAGAAATGCTGTAAAGGTGTAATATCAAACAACAGCCACTGTTCACTAACATGTAGCCACAGCACTAATAGTTTGATTCTGGATTTTTGTACGAACTAATGAATAATAATCAGACAACGCCATTTTGGCTTAATCATTTCTGCTCCTTTTAGTGTTGCACCTCGGTTATAAGTCACTTTGAAAAAGGGCATCTGCCAAATGAGAGAATGTTAAGGTCAATGTAACTATACCTACACAGCTGTGGTTAAGAAGAACTAAGTCTCCTAACATGTAGCTATGCAGGTCAGTGTAAGTGTGTGAGGAAACATTTGACTGTCATGTACAGCATTATGATTTTAGTGATACATTTAACAAAAACCTTTCATACTATTAAGTGTATCTGGTATTTTTATAGTAATATTAAATGGTTTTATGGAGACAGCTGGACACCCACTGATCCTCCTGTAGGAGTCTTGGAGCAGTTACACGTGTTAGTTTGAGAAACAATAATTAAAAAAGGTTAAACTTGTGAAGAACTACAGTAGTAACATCCAAGGCCATTTATTCTGGTTAATAACATTTGCATTTGTGAAATCATAGACACCAGAAGACTGATTAATCTCCTGTTACTGTCCCATCAAACTGAAGGACGGGTTGTCTATCAGGAATCATCAGCACAGCGTTTGGGCACATCTCAGAGCAGAGGAAAGATGTGTCATCAATCTCTCTGACAGGATCACCATCATCCAGGTGAAACCCACCATGGTCCTGCCTCAAATATTAAATACTTTCCCACCAGCACACAGTTGTCAAATCATGGTGTGAGGGTCAGCCGTCACAGACCTCCGCACCCTACGTCAGATATGTGTGTGCGTGTATCCTTGATACACACTGCCTCCAAAGTTAACAAGTTAAAAATCAATGCTGATTTAATCTGTGTTGAATTTAACCCTTTATCACAACTCACTGCTATATTAAGCTGCTGTTTGACGACGTCCGCTGCAATTACTTCATTATTATTAGGAGATCAGAAAGATTTCTACTGCAGCGAGAGCTGTTGTAATCTATCTATCTATCTATCTATCTATCTATCTATCTATCTATCTATCTATCTATCTATCTATCTATCTATCTATCTATCTATCTATCTATCTATCTATCTATCTATCTATCTATCTATCTATCTATCTATCTATCTATCTATCTATCTATCTGAAACAGCAGCTCTAGAAGAGTCATTAGCAGCTGACACCTTATAAACGAGCTCCAATCAAAATGTAAATCTAACACACACACACACACACACACACACACACACACACACACACACACACACACACACACACACACACACACTAATATGCAGCCTGACAGCACCATATCCAAACCCACACACACTAAAACACCACTACCCCAGACACACACTCACACTAAACATCTACACACACACACACACACATAGTATTGCTGATTAAATTGGAGCAATATGTAGAAATAAGCCTGGTAGTTTTGAGCTGCTGTAACATCTGTACCTTCTCATCAGTCAGACATTAATTATCTGATCTAATTACTAAGGAAGAAAGTCAGACGTTCCTCTCTACTTCACTGTTTCAGTCAAGAACGATGTAGTGACTCTTTTGACTGTTGATCTGAGGGAGTGAGTTGAACTTATTGGGAGTCCTGAAACGGCTTCACAGATGAGCCAATCTCTCACACTGGAGGTATTTATTTAAGATCTGTTGAACATGGTTTAACTAGAATCACCTCCTCCTGGTTGGCCACAGCTTCCCCTTTCTGAGTGACAGCACTGGAGACGGCATAACCTCTGGTTATGCTGTCTCCAATGTCTTGGATCCAAATGAATATTTTCCATAATGTGAAGTTACCTCAGATAGTTACTGAGATATCATGTTCACGAGAATGAGATGGATGAACAACCTGGAAACATAATACCTTGGCAGCAACAACAACAACATATTGTATTTTATGTGTCCTTGTTGGAGCCAGTCAGTACAACAAAATGTTTCTGAAGAAAGTGAACAAGGCTGTTGTGTTTGAGGACACACAGGAGATCTGGGTACAGCACCTGGACTCTGAGAAACATCCCAATCAAACTCTGAAGTATCAAACCCAACATGAAGACCCCCAGCTGTCAGCACGTTGTCCTCACAGCATCAGGACACTGGATGCCAGGGTCTGTCTGTCCAGACTAAAACCTGGAGAATGTTGTAAGATGACAAACACCAGCAAAGACAGGGACATTTTTAAATATAATATCTAGGTCCACAGACTTGGAAAATGTCCACAGATCAACTCTTTCAGTTACTGGCTGTGTATGACTTCATGAGCTGCAATGAAACATGCATGTACATAACATATCACAGTCCCTTGTAGTTTTACTGAGGAGGAGCTTGAGTGAAGAAGATCTAAATCAGTCAGAGATAATGTACTTAAACATGACAGGACAAACAGAGCAATGGTAAAAGCTCCTGACTACCAGGGGCAACAGTACAGGACCTGCTGACAATGCGATAAACACAGATGACACACAATCACATCAATAGTCTCATTAGAATAAAAGGGACATTCATCTTGACCCATGCATGCTGGGGCTGATCACAGGAGTGGAATTAATCCCTATAGTTTGCATCAACGGCAATGAAGTCCAGTCTCCTCAGGATAAAAAGCTGTGGTCTGGTTCATAGTAAACACAGCACCAGCACAACTCTCCAACGACAAAGTCAATGTGGATACTAGTAACTCAGAAGGGCAGTTAACAAGGTGAGGTGGAAATATGGATCACTTGCTCAATGCCTCCATGACCAAGGACCTGATCATTGACTTCCACTGTGGACAGTTCAACATCCACTCACTGGTGGTCAGTGGCCAGGTTACAGAGAGAGTAGAGGCATACAAAAACCTCGGCTCCACAATCGAACACAAACTCACCTTCAAACCTAATAGTGAAATCATCTTCTCCAAATGCCAGCAACACCTTTTCTTTCTGAGGAAACTCCAGGTCCATCATACAGGCCTGTTAGCTTTCTACATCGAATCCTTCACCACCTTCAACATCACAGCCTGATTTGGAGCTTTGAGTGACATCTGCTTTGATCCTTTCAACAAAATCATTGGAATGAGCTGTAAAATCATTGGACTGGAGCAGCAACCACGAAGCAGCGTGTACAGTAGACGACTAAGATCAAAGGACAACAAATAGCTTCAGATACCACACACACTACACAACCAATACTGGGGGCACCCCAGTGGTTCAGCTGGTAGAGCTCATACCATTAAGGCTCAGTCCTAATCACAAACCTGGGTATGAGTCCGACCTGCGGCCCCTTGCCACATGTCATCCCCCTCTCTCTCCCTCCACCCCCTCTCTGTCTCTCTCACCATCGCTGTAATGAAGGCAAAAATGCCCCCCCCCCAAAAATACAAAAACAAAAACGTACTGACACCTGCTTCAGGCCACAGATACAAGTCATATTCAGAACCATTCTCTGTGTCCACATCCATTAGATTCATTAATGGCTGAGTTTTCCTGCAGCCTGAGCTCACTGACCCACTCACCTACTACCATTTATATATGGACTATTCTAAGTGCAGGCTTGAAACTGTTTTACATTCTCTAGTCTCCTCTGATTTATTTATCACAGTCACAATAGTCAACAGAAAGTGTTTTATTACAACCACATGAACCTTGAACCTGAAGTTGCCTTCTTCATCACAGTAACTTGTTCAGGAAAGTAAAGTTGTTACAGCTTGATGCTAATTACACGTGTGATCAGATTATTTTAATTATAGATTAAACTGAGTCTTTGATCACATCCTAAATTTAATAGCTTGGCCAACAAGAACATCTGTTGTGTGTTTTTGTGTGTATGAGTGAAAGACTAGACATGAGTCATTTCCACTCAGTCTGTGTGTGTTCTCTTCCCTTTCACTAAGCAAAAAAGCCCAGATATATACAACTGTGTGCTTTGTGTGCTACAATAGTTCATGTGAAACTAAACTTTAGGAGCACAAACATCAAAGATCTGAGGGTGAAGAACAAGGTTCATTGCAGAAAACCTTTTGTATCATGTCCTATCTCCTTGTCTGAACCTACCGTAGTGTTTACATTCTCCTGTTGTGTGGTATGTATGCAAACAATGCCTGCACCTGATTCTCTACACGTTGTCTAGAGTTCATATGAGGTTTTCATCACCTGGATATATGAAATCATAAATCTAGACCTGAGGAATGACTGGCAGGGCTTTACATTAACAGTGAGGATTGATGAAACAGACGTAGTTTGTCATGATCTGGTCATACCAGCCTTTAAAATGACAACATTTTGCAGCAACATCAGTTCATTCCAAATAAAGTCAGAACCATAGAGGCAGTGAATCACATCTGTGTGAATTTCAAGCATCAAATTCAACTTTAATGAACTCCAACTTGAATTTGTGCAGTTCACCAACAGCATACTGTCCTAACACTGCTGATCTATGAGCCTCCAGAGCAGAAGAGGTTAATGAGAGCTTAATGAAGCTTAATGAGCTTAATGAAGTTTATTTAACCCACATTTAACACACTGAACACTTTGAGCTTCTTAGTATCTTAGGAGCTGAGCTAACTTTCATGCTAACTGACAGTAAGTAAGAAAGCAGTGGGAGATGTTGAGTAACTACTACCTGCAAAATGAGAGCCAAGTGATGGAGAGAACTAGGTGTCAGTACACTAGTTTTAGTTATGCTAGCTTGCCTACTTGTATTAGAGAAGAAGCTAAACAGTGGAAAAGTTTAAGTACAGTTTTCTTGGAACATTACATCCATACAGAAAAAGAAAAAAAAAAACATTATGTTAACTTGCTGTTTCTTTTTTCACTTCCCTTCAGTCATGAGAAATTGTGATCTGTACAATGCAGACATTTACCAAACATTACTTTTAATGAACATTAATTTAAAAACTAGATCCTTTCATAATGAGTTCTTTAACTTTACACATTCTTTATCATACATGTCACCAGCAACACTTTCACCATCTCACCGTTTAAAAAGCTCACCAGATAACACAGCTCACAGCTATGATCATTAGTAGACGAAAAATAGCATTTTTAATGCTATTTTTTCAAATAAAAACTCATACAACCACATTATCAAACATTAACAGTAGAGTGCTGCAGAAATGCTCTAACCTGGGTTAGCTAACCTGGGTTGGCCTTAACCTGGTTCTCTCCACAAAAAGCCAATGAGAGTTTTCATTTTTGGATTATTGCAGAAAGTAAAATCAAGGAAAAAAAAAAAAGAAAGATGCATGAGCTTGTGTCAACCACATACATTATTTCAGTCATCTAACCACAAACCCATTCAAACAACCCAGAGGCTTTGGGATGAGGGAACTGGGAGTGGCACTGGTTTATTAAACATCAACAACTCAGGCTCAAATGACCCTCACCCTCATCACGGTCCATTTAGTTTCTCTGCTGGCTTGGAGAGAGAGAGAGTTGTTGTAACTCACACCAGCATGTTACCAGCTGGCTGCTGCTTCAGCTGTTACCAACGCTTACCAACTAGGAACTGTTGGAAATGTCTGACACACATTTTACTGTACTGTACACACTCCTTTGTGTTTGTAGGAACAGGATCCTTCCTCTCACCAGCCGTGACCCAAGTTACTGTACAAGGATATAAACAGTTTATTATCCTCTCTACAATAATTAAAAGATTATTGTATGTGTGGGTCTGTGTCTCTTCTCTTACCTGTAATAAGAAGTCAAAGAGAGCCAGTCTCCCCCACTCTGAGTGGTGGACTCCCACACAGGGCACTGACCTCAGGTCTGCTTCACTCCCACAGTGGACCTGCAGCAGCTTCTGGTACTGAACCCAGCTGAGTGGTACTGAGTTCTGGTCATTGTCTCCATCAGTGAGGTGCTGAATGTCAGGGTCCCACCACACTACGGGTCTGGGGAAGCTGTTGATGTACCTATACGGTAGGATGTCACTGTGGAAAGTCCTCAGCATGGCAGGGAGACTTCTGTTGAGTCCCAGAACTCTGTCCAGGTGGAAGGCAAAAACCTCAAACCAGTCGTCAGTGCGTTTGATCAGGGAGCAGCGCCCCTGCTGGCAGCGCTCAGTGTGGGTCTCTGGATGTCTTTGCTCTTGTTTGTGCTGATGTGAAACTCTCCTCTGTGATGTCTGCTGAGACAGAGAAATACAAGGACTCTTTCACCACATGTGAACATTTCAAATGGTCTCCTAGATGTATAAATACAGATGTAGCTGTTGTACCTGGTGTGCAGGAGGTTCCAGTGACACTTGGAGCACCTGTCCGTGTGCAGGGACCCTGGCCTTGCTGACCACCTCGCCCCCGGCGAGGAGCTCCATCTTCTGGATGTCATCCTCACTGAGCCAAGGAAGAGGCCTGAGATCTGGACTAATCCTGACCCTCCTGTTGTCACGGTTTGGGAAGTCCTGCTCCGTAAACCTCCGACACCAGCTGCTGTCATCTGTCTTTATGGAGGCCTGAGGCCTGGACCAAGCTTTTCTATGGTCCAACGAGCCAGGATCCTTCCTTGCTTCAGAGGGACCCTCTGAGAGATGATGGCGTTTTTTAAGATCCTTAGAAGGCTTTTTCACAGCCTGCTGCTTCCTATCAGATTTCCCAGAGTGCCGTGTTGCTCTTCTGTGTTTACCTAAAGGCTGGTGATGTTCAGCTAGCTTTGCATTTGAATGGCTGCCATTCATTTGCATGTCTCCACTCCTGTTAGTGTGTCTGTCCTGCACTCTGCCTGCCTTTCTGTCTGCAGCCCGCCTGTCACTCATTAATGTATCTGCTGCAGCAGGGATGTGTGCTGTGCTGGATTTGCTCCTTTCAAGATGAATGTCTGTCTGAGCCGTGTGCCTCACCACAGCACTGTGGCTGCTTGACTTAATTCTATGCTTTGGCCCTTTGTTGACTGTAAACTGTGGGAGACGGGGATGGTGATGACTGGTTGGCTGCTGGATGGCGCCTGAAATCTCTTTGCTTTTGTGTTTATTTCGGCGTAAGTCTGTGTGACTTTTCCTGATACTTTTCTTGTCCTTGGACTCTCCTCCAATCCTGGGTTTCCAGGCTCCAATGTGGATGCGAGAGAGTGGCAGCTGGGAGGCAGCAACTAGACGGGGCTCCACAAACCTGGGCCTGAAGATGACCCCGCCAGCAGAGCTCAGAGCGCGGGACGACCGCCGGTCAATATCAGCAGGTGGTGAAGGGAGGGGTAGAGTGATAGTCATCACTGAGATCGTCAAGAGGAGGAGGAAGAGGGGGTACAGGAGGAGCAGCCATTTTTGACCACAGCAGAGCTTCGACCACACTCGCCAGGCCTGCAGAGAAAAAGAAAGGCAGGAAAGTTAGAGACCAACAGAACCACGACAGTAATGAAATGGTGCCACGATGGCGTTTACTCAGATTCCTGTGGGGTTAACCAACGGCTACACTGTGGTCTCTCCGCTCCAGAGACGTGGAAAGCAAATGTGTTCATGATTCACACTCTACGAGGGGAAAAGGGAGGAGAGAAAACAAATAGCACTTTGGCACATTACTCTGTTATGCGATATCACAACAGTGATGTGTGACCTCTGAGTGTTTATTACCCAACATGGAAATAAGAGGGAAAAGCAGAAATTAGTTTGACAGAGAGGAAGCTGAGCTAAAAGGTCCCGTTTCTGCTGCAGATCTGAATGCATGAGCAGCAGAATATAAAGCTCCCGTCAGCTGCCTGTGTGTTTCCAGTGGCTTACAGCAGAATTAGATTTATCCAGCTGAGACCAATACGATTGTGGCAGGCCCATAATTCAGCTCTGCCTTCTGCACGCAATGCACAGGCAGAGGAGAAGCCATAATTCACACAATCCGCCATCACTGCCCCCATATATGGCTTTCTCTACTCCACTCTATTATTGAAGTCCTGTTATGGTGTGTAGTATTCAGCCTTCTTTCCATTTCATGCCCTTAAAACTGTAGCTCTATGAATACTTCATTTATAGATTTATTGTGGATATTTGAGGGTTTGTCTTAAAAAAAAACAACCATCCATCCATCCATCCATCCATCAATCCATCCATCCATCCATCCATCCATCCATCCATCCATCCATCCATCCATCCATCCATCCATCTTCTGGTTATCCGAGGTCAGTTTGTGGTGGCAGCAGGTCAAGCAAAGTAGACCAGACGCGCCCCTTCAGAGAAGCATTTTCCAGTTCCTCCGGGAGGATCCCGAGACGTTCACAGACCAGATAAGATATAATGTATAATCTCTCCAGAGTGTTCTGGGTCAACCTCGAGGCCTCCTACCAGTTGGACAAGTCAAGAAAGCCTCCAATGGGAAGTGCTTAAGAGACATCCTAACCAGATGCCCAAACAACCTCTGGCTTCTTTCAATGTGAAGGAGCAGTGGCTCTACTCCAGCTCCCTCCAGATACAAATAATATTGTCTCAGTAAAGGCTGGCATGTCCTCTGCAGACAGGGTGGCCCACTAGTGGAAAGATAAACAGTCATAGAGGAAACAGATCACAATAATGAGGGTTCCTTTCATTCCCAAAAACTGGAATCAAGCCTGATGGATATGAGCGACTGAACCACAGTTTGAGCTCTGTGTGAATGCCCCACTTTTCGTCCTCAGCTCAAAGAGAGAGCCAGAGGTGAACCGACTGAGATAACCGCTCTCTCTCCCTCCTTCATTTAGCTGAAGGCAGAATGAAGGAATGTTTCAGACCCTTGAGACGTCTTCCACATCTTAGAGCCGTTAACAACATTCCCAGATCCCTCCACCTGTGAAAGGATCCCATTATTCTTCCACCGGACTGGAATGCTCTAAACCAAGCTCCCTGCGCTGGCAGCTGAAGTCCTGAGACACATTATACACACTTATACAGCTTGGCTCCACTGGTCTGAGACCTCTTTCCCACCTGAAACTGTCAGACTCAAATATACGTTTAACCACTGAGGAAACAACTCTCTTTACGTTGCCACAATCTACCAAAGGTGCAGCTTAATGTCACTAAATGTTTATGTGAGTCACAGTAAATACATGTCATCACTGCTGAGAGGAGGCGCAGCCTGCACTGACCTCCAAGTGGCATTTTATATTTCACACCACAGGGTTGGATTTCACAGTGAACCGTCTAATCGCCTGCCTCTGCCTCATCACAGAGAGAGAAGTTGCTCACTCACATCTGTCCAGTGTAATAACATCAGAGCTATAACCAGGCGATCAGCAGAAAATTCATCTGCAAATATTTTAACTTGAACGAATGAATCATTTCAGTCATTTTTCAAGCTATGATGCCAAATATTTGTTGGGTTTAACTTAACTAACTTAAATAAGAACTCATACATTTTTCATTTATTTATTAATTTTCTAAATTATTAATTAATTAATCAACGGAATAATTGACAGAATCACCAATTTCTGAAGACAATCATTATTTTCAGCTCTAAATTACAAACTATAACACTGGTTATTAAAGCAACATGTAGCACCTTTAAATATTTAGTAATAAATAATAGAAACAAACCTTTATTTTTCTTTAAGCTCTGTGTGCTGTTATTGTCATTATTAATTTCATTAGTTTAGTGAAAACAGAAACAAATCCTTATGTAGTGTCTGTAGAACATATTACATATTATTACATTATTCCCAGCACGTTTACTCAAGTATATACGTGTGTGCATGTGTGTGCGTGTGCATGTGTGTGTGTGTGAGGACGGAGGAAGAAGGAAGTGACAAACTAGTGACAAAAATAAAGAGGGAAATAAACAGGTTAATAAAAATATTCTTCATGCACAAACAACACCTGATTAAAAAAAACATCTGCTCTTAACCACTAACTAACTAACACTAACCACAACTAAAGTTGCTATGGTAACCAGCCATCATCTTATATAAACTGGTCATGTGATTGAATCTCAGTCTCGTATTCCCTCTCTTTGGGCTCTGTTTTTGGGCTGTAGTCATATTTCTTCATATTTGTAGATGTTTACCTTATGATGCACCAATAGGCCGGATGCTAACCACCACAAAACAAGAAGAAGAAGAACCTTTAGTCTGATCATCTGATCACGAGTCCTGACATCAGAGCCAAATACAGAAGTCACTACATATTAAGTGTAAGAACCAGGCTCCTGTTTTCTGAGTGAGTGACGTCTTCTCTCTCCTCCATCCTCTGTGTTAGCACTTGTTTTATCTCAGCATCGCTAATTAGCTTCCCGGCTTGTCGAGATTATTGGAGTTAAGTGTGAATGTGTCAACATGCGTGTGTGTCTTTGACACTCTCTCTTTACAGCAAACACACAACAAGGCCATGAAAAAGGTCAACACACACACAAAAAGAGAGCGCTAGAGAGGGAGGGAGACAGAGACGTGGGGCGAGGGGGGGTTGATGTTAGTTGTAATTTAAGCTCCTTGTGTTTTCACTACGCTGTTGTGAACTTTGTCCTGCAGAATAAATACTGTGCGACCACGTCATGTAAACACTGGGAGTGGATTAGAGGGTGAAAACACACAAACACACACACACACACACTGTTACACACACATGCACACAGATGAGAGATAAGAAGTCAATTTTCTTCAACATTGTGTTTTAGAGTCAAATATCCTTTTCCACATAAATTAGTGAGTCAAAACAGACTTTTTAACCTGCTAATAAAAGCTGATTGACCTCATTTCCACTGTCAGATTGCCTTTCAATCTGACAGTGGAAATGAGGAGCATTATCATCACATGCACTTACAGAGCACACATGGAGACAGTGGAGAGAGAGAGCTGCTGGCTCCTGAAAAAGTGTCAGAGCCTCAGTGTGAGACGCTTAGGTCAATGTCTGTTTTTAAAACTTGCTCCAGCTCAGTCTTTTCCACTGCTGACAAAAGCCAGATGTTAGAGGGTCTGAGTGGGTTTTTGGCCCAGTGGAAAAGGGACTTGAATTAGACACAAATTTTATCTTTTCTTTCGGAACACACATACATGTGAGTGTGTGTGCATGTGTGAGTATTGTGGTTCAGCTTGGTTCAGCTTGGTTCACCAGCGGAAACGGAAAAACTGTTAAAATAAACAGCCTTAACCTCAAGTTAGTTTAAAGAAAGTTTGTTGCTAGGTGAAAAATCCACCGTAGACCAGACTATCTCATTTTGGTTCTGCCATCATAGCCTTACGTAGGTGTAAAGGATGCAGCCCCTGAATCAGAACACAGCTTATATCAGGTCTCACAGCTGAAATGTAGATCAGAGCTGAAGCCATGAGGAGGAAGGAGCTGCTGCAGAGCTCAGAGAGAGGTTCAAGAGCTCAGTGGCTTCATCATTCAGACATGAAGAAGTCTGGAACAACCAGGACTCTTCTGGAGCTGGACCAGGACTAACTGAGACATCAGGGAGAAGGGTCTTGTTAAGGGAGGAAAGCCTGAACCTGAAGGTGACTCTGGCTGAGCTCCAGAGATCCTGAGTGAAGATGGAGAAACTTGAAACTTTGAAACTTCCAGAAGGACAACCAGTTCAAAGCACATGTATATATATATATATATATATATATATTCCCCTACGTCTTTTCATAATAACCTCCCTCCTGCCCCCACAGGCCAGTTGTCTGACAACTTGACAGCTCCCTATCTCTTCTTCTTCTTTTCCTTTCCTTTCCTTTTAATATCTCTTCTTCTGTTCAGCTGAGGGCTGCAGGGGAGGTATGCGGCAAAGGGTCGAGACACGCAGCAGGTGCAGCCAGCCAGCTCGCCTCAGGAGATGACGAAGAGGAGGGGCAAGGACGACTGCAGGCGTAAAACTGTCTCATTACACCGTCATATCTACAAGACCTTGTATCAGTCTGCTTGAAGAGGCAGACCAACTATGAGAAGACCCGTGGCTACAACTACAGTCCTGAACTTTCAGGCAGAACGACACTGACTCTGTGAATGATAATTTTCTGACACTGTATTATTTGGTCTGGCCAGGACAGGGTTTCACTGGGTGATGTAATCTATAATTAAATATCACATAAAATTCATTGCAGTGGATTATACTCCACATGATGCATGTGCTAAAATAAGCTCTAGGAAACAGCTCCTGATAAAAAACTTAAACAGCTTGTTGATACTTACTTCATGTACATCAGTAAAACGTGAAACAGGAGCCTGACTCTGTCTGCTGATGACAATCCAATTAGATCTAAGTTAGGTTCTGGTCGGCACTTTTACTTTCTCATTAAAACTCTCAGGCTACATTAGGCTAAGTGGTAGACTGTTATTAGGCTCAAAGTACCACTTTCCTTCTGTCTTTGTGGTTGACTGCTAGTGGGCAGGGCTTATATCTTCACCTCAGAGGACCAGGTGTATTTGGTGTTGGGTTGTGTTGTGAACTGGGACAGAGCTGACACCTGTTTACTTGCTTTTCTTTTGCTGAGAATGAAGCTCCAGGTGTGTCTTTTTTACACTTTTTTGATCGAGTCAAAGCCAAAGACATCACCCTTTGTCACCATCTTGGTATTTTGAAACCAGATTAAAACATCTTGGAGGAGAAGGTGGAGCTGAGGAGGAGTGAGGGATGAATCTGACCTTCTCTGTACTCTACTCTGATCCACATCGTAATTCATCTCCTGCTTTCTGGTCTATTTTCCTCTAAATGGACCATCATTTGAAAATGAACATCATGTTGTATTGAAGACTTGAAACTAGAGACTGAGACCATAAACTCATTAGGAAAACGTTTACTGAGCTAATAAATCAAGGGAGAAGTAGGGACATTTTCCCATAGACTTCAATACAATCTGACTTTTTTTTTTTTTTTTTTAAGCTTTGGTGTATCTTATCTTAGCTTAGCTACCTTTGTCTGTGTTACAATAACACAGCTCATCTTAGCTCATTCTATAGCATCTACACACAGAAGGTGTATTTGGCTCACTTGGAAACAAACAGATACTCATTTGTAACACATCAAAGGTGGTCATTTAGACTATCTATCTGGTGTGATGACGAGGTTAACACTCCAGCTGACAGTCTGAAATAATGATCGGGAGGAAAATGCAGAATCCACATTACACACAGAGGTGTGAGAATGTTTACATCAGTATTTAATTCAACACACAACTAATACAATTACATAGTAACATAAGAAGTTGTATAATGGCATTGAGACAATTCATGAATCCATACAGCTGTGGAGGACAAAAGACATGTGGGGTTCTTTAGCCTTGGAGGAAGCCTGAGCTCAGCTGAGAGCCGTTCTATCAGCATCTCATGCTGTTCTCACTGTATCTTCGAAACCACAGTAACAAGCAGCCGTGGTCCTGTCACCTCTGACCTCTGACCTGACATCAGAATAAATCTATCAATCTATCTCAACTCATTCTATGGGAGCTGGGCACTGAATTTGGTTCGCTTGGTAACATTCATAACACAAAAAAAAGGTGGTACATTTCATTTCTACCTGGTGTGACGACAAGGTTAGCACTGCAGTTAACACCTTGGAAAAACATGTGAACACGTTCAAGAATACGAGGTATGGAAGGAGGTGTTTTTCCTGTTCTCCTCACTTGGCTGACATTGTGTGAAAGCAACATCACCTTACACTGCTAATTAACATTGAACACAAAGTATAGCAGGGGCTGATGGTTCTGTTGCTGCATGAACAGAAACATTTAGCAAATGACAGTGCTGGAGAAAAAGCACCATGGATTTCATTTGATCTCTGTCTGTCCAGAAATTGTAGATATTTTTTTCTGGACCAAAGATGATTAATTCAGTCATGATCATGACAGCAGGTCAAATGGGTTACGTATCATAGTCACATGAGACTGTTCTGACCAATGAGGAAGAATGAGCAGAAGAAGTTTACTGATCGATGTAGTAGTGAAAATGTTTATGTTTGTAATGAGCTGACACAGATACATGACATTTTAATACATCAGCACCTGCACTGGTTAAGTTTTATGCATGTTTGAATGCTGTTTGTCACAAGGAAACTTTAATAACTTAAATTGCAAAAGTTTGCACACTTTCATTTAAATGAATTGTAGAACAGAAATCACACATTGATTAGAAGATAGGAAATCCTAAGAAAATCAAGCATTTTTTTAACCTAATATGTAGAGATTACCATCTATGTAACAGAAATCTCCCAACCCTAACCTTCCTGGTTGTTTCCTCCACCAACCACCAAAAAATTATTGTGACGACATTATGATTATGTCACAGTGAAGTTGACCTTCACTATTTGGGTATAAAATGCCACTTCATAATTTTATCCTATTAGATATTTGTGTAATATTTGTAATTAGTGATATTCTTATGAAGTCTTATTTATGGCCAAACACAAGTTTTGCGAAGTCACCTTTGACCTTTGACCACCAAAATCTAACCAGCTCATCCTTGAGTCTAAGTGAGATTTGTGCCAAATCTGAGAGACCTCATTCAGTGTGGGACCTACTCAGTCTCCAGCCCTGAATTTGGCCCAAACAGAAGTGTATCAGAGAGCAGAAAGACAACACAGCAAAGATATAATGTTGTTTAGTGATTATTAAACAGCAGGAAGGAGGAAGGTTTAACACCATCTGAGTGGTAAAAAGTTGGAATCAGGGACAGCTGTGAGCAGATGTTACACACTGTAGTTCACCAAGATTGATTTAATGGAGCCATAAAAACTGGAACTATGTTTAAAAAGGATGAGGCCAGGAAGCAATCAAACACTCACGAGTATGGACACGCACACACAATCGCTGCTCAGCCAAAGAATATCTCTCTAACTGGATCAGAGAAGATTCAGAGTCAGAGAATAAGCAGTTAACTCAGTCTGAATCCCCTGGGACAGAGACATCATATGTGTGTTGACGGGCATTAGCCATTCATTCAGAGACATGCTCCAACATGGAGGATACAGTGTCTGTCTGTGTGTGTCTGTGTGTGTTAGAGACAGACAATATTCACAACATCAACAACACTGAAATCAGTTCATTTCAGCTAAATTACTAGATTGACTTGAACAGATGAAGAGATTCACTGTTTTCACACTGAGATTCACTGTAAACTTTGCTGACAGCACTGACCTTTAAGGAGAGGGGAGAAGGGGAGCGTCCAAAATAAAGTAAACAGTTATCTCATCTTTATGGTGCCATCAGACTTTATTCAACCCTGCTTTGCTGTTTGAGATTCAACATCAGTAGAATCTTATTCTTGGCATCCATTTTGACTCAAACCAAACTATCCTCAGTTGACAATGTCACTGCTCAAACTTCAAGTGGTCACTTACAACCAAGGCTCAGTACCACTTACTGTGAGCTCCTTGTGCGACTGAGAACTGTCTCTACTGAACTGAACAGTGTATATGTTGATACAGTCCAGCTCAAATATCACAATATATGATATTATTCTCATATTTATATGTGATTACATGTGTATTTTGAGCTTCAGATATAAGTGATGCTGCCATTGAACAACAAATGCACAGTCAGAAAGGTGTAAAATGAGGGTGAAAAATCAATACAAAATATTATAGATAGCATCACAATATTCAATATTGTCAAATATTGGCCCAAGCCTGGTTTGAGCTGAGAACAGCATGCCCCTAATGACAGTGTTAAAATGCTAATGTTTACTATGTTCACGATCTTAGTTTAGCATGTTAGCATGCTAATGTTTGCTAATTAGCACTAAATACAAAGTCTAGAGTCTAGAAGAAACGTGATCAGTTTTCTATGTTTGATTATCAACCAAAACACTGAACAAATAAACATTTGACCAGATAATGACACAAGTTGAAAAGTCAGAGGATCACCAGAGTTCATCCTCAGGGGACCATGAACCTTTGGACCAAATTTTAAACCAGTTATTGAGACACTAAAATAACCTGTTATTATGCTGAGATACAAAGTGGAAAGATCACCAAGTCATTAGGATAGACCATCTCAAGACCTTTTAAATCTGTAAAAAGAAAAAAAAAAAGAAAGAAAGAAAGAAAATAAGAAAAAAAAAGAGTATATCCATCAATTCAGTATTTGTTGAGATATATTTCAGTATGGACCAAAAGCCACTGTGGAGGAGCCACTGACCAAACAACATTTCAGCCCCTTGAACTTTGCCAAATTGTCCTCTGAGTTGATTCCTTTCAGACACAATAAGCCAGGACTTTTCACATATAAGTACAAACTGCTCTCCTCACAGATGAATCTGGAAACTCTGTTATTGAGGCTTTTGTGCCATTCAACAGGAAAACAAATGATTTCTGAGGAACAGAGGAAGAGACTGGAGAAAAGGGGGGAGAGACGAGAAATAATAGGGCAAACCCAGATCTGAACATCTAAGCAGATTGAGTAGGAGAGATAGAGCGTGTGTGTGTGTGTGTGTGTGTGTGTGTGTGTGTGTGTGTGTGTGTGTGTGTGTGTGTCCCTCAGCTGTCAACAGCAGTCTTGTCAGTTGAGAGCGGACGTTAATGAAACCAGTCAGATCCTCTTTCTCTCTCTCACAGAGACGAACAAAGACGAGCATGGGAGGATGGATGTAAGGAAGATAAAAGAAAAGCAACAGCGATGCAACAAAAGCAAAGTGATGTATCAGGACGGAGAACGCAATCAGCCCAGTTCATCTTCTGACGCGTTTGAGTCTGAGGATGATGAAAACACATGAAAGATGAGAAGTACATGAGTTGAGCTGCTGGCAAAGATCACAGCCTGATAGCGTTTGATGTTTCTACAAAGACAGTAACAAGAGAGAGGTGTGTTTATTCCCACTAAAAAATCTAATCAAATTTTTATTTTTGTGCATCACGTCCATTAGTAATAGCAGGAAAGTAACGACTTGTACAGGTGCTCATTTGGGTGGATGCTTTGGAGAAGTGCCTTTAGGTTGCTAGTGCTGGAATGCTAGGCTAAGCTAACTGCAACTAGCATACAACTAGCATCCACAGTATTATTACTCACAGTCTATTTCCAGAAGGTCAGTCTCTTAGCAGCCCAGTTGTGTTGTGAACTTTGCTTTCACTGTCTTTTGAATTTGTTTCAGGTTGACCCACATTTCATTTTCAGTCAATGCCCATGTTTCCATTAACCTGCTTAATATACAATTTGAAATTGCAAACTTTAAAAGGTAGTAATGGAAACACAATATTTCGTAAAATTGAAATGGAAACACTTTTATATACACGGCGTGGCGTCTGTCGTATCAGGCCACAGGGCGCCAGGCCCAACTGAGAGGCAGACTGCTGGAAATCTGTCATCACGTTTAATTGGACTAATATCACAGGTGATAAAACCCATCAAAATTTTCATTAAGTGACATATTTTGTTTCAGTTTACTAATTGATTCATAGAATTACACATTGACACTGAATTCACTCGATTCAGTCATTAGACATTTGTTCAAAAATGCAAGAGCATTAACATATTTTCACCTATATACCATGATCCCACCTTGTGCTGGCTCACAATGCTCTCCAACGTCAGACCCCTGTAACATTGTACACAACTCCTGCACCCATTAAATAGAGAAAGACGTGATGCTAACATAAGAAGGTTGTGTGGGGAAAGGTGGGTAGGAAGCAATAATAATGCTGTATGTGCTGTAGCAGCAGCCCAAGGGCAAACACGCCTGAGGCAGTTGAACACTTCAGAGTTGTGGAAAAGCTGCAACATGAACTGATATGCACACACACAGAGGAATGAATGCAGCAGGAGATAATGCATGTCAACAGTTAAACAGTTAAACAGCCCAACCTCAACCAGTCCTCAACCTCAACCAGTCCTCCAACCTCAACCAGTCCTCCAGCTTCAACCAGTCCTCAACCTCATCCAGTCCTCCAACCTCAACCAGTCCTCCACCCTCAACCAGTCCTCAACCTCATCCAGTCCTCCAACCTCAACCAGTCCTCAACCTCATCCAGTCCTCCAACCTCAACCAGTCCTCCAACCTCAACCAGTCCTCAACCTCAACCAGTCCTCCAGCTTCAACCAGTCCTCCAACTTCAACCAGTCCTCAACCTCATCCAGTCCTTTAACTTCAACCAGTCCTCCAACTTCATCCAGTCCGCAACCTCAACCAGTCCTCCAACCTCAACCAGTCCTCCACCCTCAACCAGTCCTCAACCTCATCCAGTCCTCCAACCTCCACCAGTCCTCAACCTCAACCAGTCCTCAACCTCATCCAGTCCTCCAACTTCAACCAGTCCTCCAGCTTCATCCAGTCCTCAACCAGTCCTCCAGCTTCACCCAGTCCTCAACCTCAACCAGTCCTCCACCCTCAACCAGTCCTCAACCTCATCCAGTCCTCCAACCTCAACCAGTCCTCCAACCTAAACCAGTCCCCCAACCTGAACCAGGCATCCAACCTGAACCAGCCCTCCAACCTGAACAACCACAGAGCTCTTTTTTTTTCAACCCTTTGATACGACCAATGGGAATATCTCCTCAATTAGGACCCCTAGAGTGGCAGGCCTACCCACCTTCATTGCTATGGTTACTGTAATAACAACCTTGATACTGGCTTGGTTAGGTTCAGAAAAAGATTGTCATTGGGGCTTCAACACTGGACCATCCATCCACCCCAACCTCCTCCTAACGTGGACTTTGTCACGAGTGCTCCTGTCATAATTGTTACAACCACTAACAGTAGTTGGTTAATAAACTGTTGACAGATGACCTTTGGCTTGTTCCCTGCTGGACAGTCTTGAATAATCCTGGGATATTTGACAGGTGACAGCAGTTGAGGGTGTTTGTCACACTGCCTTTGACTGAGCTAAAGTACACATTATTATATACGTTCACAGATGATTGTGGAAACTGAATAAGAAAATAATGCTGTGTGTTCAGAGGCACCAGTAAGAAGTAAACAAGAAAATGGCACAGTGATAAATCACGTTATAATTTGGGGGAGGGGGAGTTGTTCTGCTGTAAAAGTCACCACACACCACTGGCAAGCAGGCTGTATAACTCCACCCTGTATGTGCTTCCAGGCGTTAACATGTATAATGGGGCCTGATGTATGTATTTCAGCACAGCTTTGTGCACCTCATGATTTCCACAGCCGTCCTTCATAAAGAATAAACCTAACACTGTTGTTCATCTGGGTGAAATGAGAGTGGCCTCTGTTCTGCTCTTCTGACAGAAACCTTTTCCTCTAAGAGGAGCCACTGGATCAAATTACAACAGAGACATTTGGGACAGAATAAATCAGTTGGGGATGTGCTTCGCCTTTGTTTTTAATGAGCAGAGGAGACAAGGAGTACATGTTCTAAAAAGGTTTTACTACTCACTGGAACATTTACTCTCTGTTGAAAGTCTTACTTTCTTTCAATGCAATGAACTTTATCAAAAAAATGGTGGACTTTATTCCCAGAGGCATCCTAACAGGCAACCAATGCACTTCAGGGCTGTTCTTCACCAGTTTCACACCACTTCATCTCAGCTAACTCAGATTTTGTGCCCACCACTTTTCTATTTTGCTCCAAGACCTCATCAAACCCCAAACCATTCAAGTCATACACAGTCCATTGTGGATGTTTCATCATAACCATAACAATACTACCCATGGTCCCTACATATTTTGTAGTGGTACTTTAGCAATTTGCCACTGCACCTTAATAGAGTTGAAGGGGAAACTACATTCTACACCGAGAACTTATTGAAGATGGTGATATGCCTGCTTATCAACATGAGGTTGAATGGCTGGTGCTCTTGTGAAGTCACAACAACTTGAAGCTGAACACACTGGTTTGGAGCAGAACAGACAAGAAATAAACAGTCTGCAGCAAATCACCTTCCTTTGTCATCTTCACCCTGGACACAACCTTTTTCAACCACCAGACACAGAAGCAGTGTTTTCCCTCAAGCCATCACCTTCATGAACAGCTGACCAGTATATCTGGAGAGCTACAGCTACTATAGTTTCTTCAGTTAGAAGACTGAGGAAGCAATAATTCATTAGATAGATCGTCAATGAAATTGGACGTAGATTGTGAAACGTGCTTAGGTGTGCTAAACCTGCATCTATCTAATGACCATCACTCCACTGGTTGTAAAAAGAAGTCAGATTGTATCAAAGTCAAGGAAAATAGCCTTCTCCCTTGATTTATTACCCCAGTAAATGTTTTTCTAATGAGACGGTCTCAATCACTAGTTTCAAGTCTTCAGTACAACATGATGTTCATTTTTTAGATGATGGTCCATTAGAGGAAAATAGACCATAAAGCAGGGGATGCATTAGGGCGTTTAATAAAACCAACATAGTAACGGACAATTTATAAACTAGAGGCTTCACGACGGCAGCTCACAAACCAATGTGTGACATCTTAGTGGGTTGCCACTTGGTTTGTCAGCCTTTATAAAATCTGCTACTCTGAATGGATGGTGTGAACTCCAGGGAGTATTTTTTACTCGTGGTATTATCTTAGATGGAAATATTGTGGGTAAGAAATGTTTTCTTGTGTCCTGTCTGTGTTATCCACTGTCTTGTGACTGTACTTGTGTATTCCTGACCTGTGTGCCAGCAAATGTCAGTTGAGTAGTTGAAGTGTGACAGCAGGCAATGTGACTGTCTTCTGCTGACAGGCCTTTGGCTGGATAACTGGTGCACAGGGACATGTGAACATCCTGGGCTGTGTGTGCCTCATGCATGCTTTTGTATAGTTGGCAATGAGTACAGTGAACAGCATACAGATGGATGTATGTTTGTGTGTTTGAGTGACAGCATCAATAAAGAATCATGCACATGAGTGCACATGTAAATCAGGCTTGAGCCACATATCTTCATACAGCTCACAGCAAGCAATCCTGTATTCACCTCAGCTGCTCCGCAGCTTCAAACGATCACCACAGAGATTCATTTGATATCACTCAAAAGTTACTTCATGTTGAGATTTCTGTTTGTAAAAACTTATTTTTCCAGTCTGGACTGGAACAAAATGTCATGTCCTGTTCTCTGGCATGTGCTTAATTGCAACACTTTAAAACAGTCCAAGTCCTCATCTCCAATTTCCACACTGATGAAGAAAACTGGTAATTTAATGTGCCTTTAAAAAATACAACTAAAGTTGACAAGTGCCTGAGTCAAGAAGCTCAACAACAAGTCAAAACAGAAGCACCCACATGAAGACCGAACTAGATTCAAGGTTTAATATTTCTGATTCTGGTACTTAACTAGTCAACTTAAAGGGGGTACTTGTTTACTCTGAACAACAATACAACACAACAACAGATTATAATACATCCTCTGAGCAGTTACATCTTCAGACTGGAGGTTACAGGGAGTCACTATCAGGAAGGGATCAGGAAGCGACGAGACAAACCAGTTAGCATGCTAACTTTAGTAAGATGTGATAGAGACAAGAGTTAACATTGGTGTTTTTTGCAGACACAGATATTGATGTTTCTTCCAGACTGGTATATAAACAGCTGCTAATGCTAACTTTAGCCATGTAGCTGTTGCAAAAATTGCATGTAGCAACTTTAAAGGTTTACTCAAAGAACAGGTATGCAAGACATGGAAAGATATGGCAAGACATGGAAAATTACCAGTGGTGTACACTACATTACTAGAGTGGACAGACGGTAGCTCCCTTACGTAATACTTAGAGTCACGACTCTGACTCCCATTGGCTCCAGTGGGTGCTATCAGGGGCCAATCAGAGAGTTTGAGTCAGAGGATTTGCTGTAAGTTGATTTTATAGAAAAAGGAGCAGCTATTCTCAACTAGAAGTTGGTCTAAGTAAAAAGGTGAAGTCAGAAATATTTATATTTTAGTACAGCTGAGGCATTCCAGATGCCCCCAGGACCTGCTATGGTACAGATCATGTTTGCAGATATCAGGAACATGCAGGCCAAAAACAAAAAACATCCATGGCTGCTGCCCAAAGAACTAAACAAAGAGTCTTTGGTTTGTAGAGCTGTAGAAAAAAGCTCTGCTTGTTTTATGGTTTAATATCCCATGTTATAATGTACAGAAGTCTTTCCTCAGTGACATATATGATTAGCTGAGGATGTGCTGAATCTGGGATGTGTGAAAAAAAACTTTTTAAGGCAAAACACAAAGGTGTGCAAAACCAGACAGGTGTTCAAGTAGGTCTCAGGGGGTTAAAGCATGTCCTGCTCCTTTATTTCTTTGGGGAAACATTTTTTAGTTATTTCAAAATAAGTCTCCCTGTAAAAAACAAAAACACATCTGAATCTTTTTCACTTGCCCTTGACTGAAAAGCTACCTCATAATAAAATATGTACTGCATGCAGCCATGAAATGTTTCTCTCTGCTCAGTGCCAAACCAATCTCACCTTGACATAAGAAAGCTTTGTTAAGAAGTTTTGTTGTGAGTGAAGACAATCAACTTTTCCATTTCCCCAAGAATAAAGGACGCTGTGCTTTATGTGTCTCATCTCTATTTGCAGAGCTCAGATCACCGCTGCGAGCATATTTACTCCATGCCACAAGAATCCCTGCTCCATATGGCTGCTCTGAGAGTGCACACATGGTCAAATCAGTTCCCTGATGCACATTCCTCTCTCCTAGGAGGAAGGTGCTGTGTGAGGGGGAACATGTGTTGAGGGAAACTGTGGCCAAAAGATAAGTAAGACATTTCACACAAGAAAACAGACTATAAATCACATCCACTTAAGACAAACTGTAGGTTAAAACTGTAATTCAGTGAGCAGAGCAGTTTTATTTTTTATTTTTGTGCTGGTTGAACAGAGTAGTCTTATCATTACTACATATTTTCTATCACAGCTGCCAGAACCATCCTCTTCACTCCCTCAACTGAGACTGAGCAAGGATTACATTCAGAGGGTCAGCGGTCACCACTCCAGCTTTATTGGATTTTTGCCTTTCACCAAAGTTGCAAAATTGCAACAAACACCAATACTGAATAAAACGGAGGATAGTTCAGATGACAGAGCCAAATCTCGTTTGTATCTCCACCACTAGTTAGCAGACAGACTGATTCCAGCCCAAAATGACGTCATGTTCCCATTCAAAGAGTTCAAGGAGATAGTGGAGGAAAGATGCTCTGAACGTGCTCACATGCATTAGTGAGGAAGCAAATTTGTCCATTGTGTTTGAGTAAATTGAAGCAGAAAAAAAAGTTCACTTGTGATTAAGTTATGGATCTGTTATTCACCGACTGATTTTGACAGAGAATCTGTCTTTAGGAGATGACAATGTGTCGTGTAATAACAGTGATAGTGACGGTGTATCTGGTGCAATGGTATGCATGGCAGTGGTCCTCAATCTTTTTCATTTACAGTTGCCCTTTATCTTTAACCAGTTTTTTATCTAAAAAAAAAAAAAAACAGCACTTAAAGGGTTAACTTTCCAATGTTTGACAAGTCAACACCTTGAACTGGTTGTTGTTCCTCAAAGCTCCTGAACCATAGTTGCAGTGACAGGGAGCATTATCCTGCTGAAAGAGGCCACTGCCATTAGGGAAGACTGTTTCCATGAAGGGGGGGACTTGGTCTGAACCATGTTTAGGGAGGTGGGACGAGTCAAAGTAACATCCACATGAATGGACCCAAGGTTTCCCAGCAGGACATTGACCACAGCATCACACTGACTCCACCAGCTGCTCTTCTTCCCATAATGCATCCTGGTGCCATTACTTCCCCAGGTAAGAGACACAACCTGATCCATCAGTCCAGACCACCTTCTTTGTTGCTCCATGGTCCAGTTCTGATGCTCCTGTGTCCATTGTAGGATCTTCTGGTGGTGGACAGGGGTCAGCATGGACACCCTGACCGGACTGAGGCTACACAGTCTCATACACAACAAACTGTGATGCTCTGTGTTCTGACAGCTTTCTACCAGAACCAGCATGAACTTCTTCAGCAGTTTGAGCTCCAGTAGCTCTTGCTCAGTTGCAAGAAACATATAAACCCCTAATGAGTCATTTTTTCATGCTTCTGCAAATCAGATACTATGTGTGTACTCACTTACCCTCATTGACTCACTACAATCTGTTAACCTGCAGGAGAAGACGGCCTCAAAGAGGTTGATGCTCGTTTCATCAACTTAAGGCACTGTCTCGTTCAGTTTCTTGTTGTCAACAGACTCCACTACTCAAAATCAAAGCTCGACACGATGTTTCCAGATTTACCCCCTCAGTGGGACAAATGCATGATAACAAAGGCAAATCTCCTGCATATCTGCACTCTCTGTCCCAGGAGAGAGAGATTCTGGACAAAATCTCTCTAATGTACTTATGATCCACATTGAACTTGATCCTGTTTTAATCATACTGGGAGCTTCAGATTCCAGATCTGTTTTAAGAAGAGCACAAAGGCAGCTTCCTTCCTATGGTCTGATGATTTGATTCTGATGTTCAGGAAGAAAAAGGAAACTCACTTTTTTAAGTTGTGGCTCAGAGACATGACTGACACCCTTCACTTTGAAAAAATAAGGTTTGCCTGAGGAGCAAAGTCACAGTTTAACAGGACTTGGCTACCCTTCGTTTGTTACCTAAAATACACCATTCCTTGTGTAACTGACTTTCCATCATTACTTTCCACCTTTTTGTTTTTATTTTCCATCGCAACCTTTGCTGTTATGTCTGATGTACTGAAAAGAGGGAAGGGAGGGAGGGAAAATATTATTACTAATGAAATTATAGACTGATTTCCTGTCCTGTATCATGCAATGCTTATTCAATAAAACATATTTGACAAAAAAGAGTTAAATATAACATGACTGAAGAAAAGATAAGCAGCCATTACCTGCTCATACAGCTGCTTAGAGAACAAACTGTTCTCCTGATACCTTTAATTCTATCATCATCATATTGGCTCTAAAACGTGCTCATATGTTAACATATAACATACATATATGTCATGTGTTAGTATGTCACCATCCAACAGATCAGAAAAACATGTCTTCCTCCATTTTAACACAAAGGTTTTACCTGCAGAGCAACATGATGTTGACCACGTGATGTTTTTATATAACAGACATATGATGAGGGAAATAACCAGTGTTTCCCCCTGAACTGCAGTGAACCAATGACATTCTCATAAAATACATACATCACAAACCGAAGGAACCAATCCTGTTAACTTGTGGGCACGTGGGGCGGGGCTAAATAAGTACAGAGAGCCAGAGTTAGCATTAGCACAGCCACTGACACTGTGTCAGCCACTGCTAAAGATTCTGGGTCTGACTGAGGCTCAAACATGAGGCTGAGTCTCTCTGATGTTTCCTCCTCTGACCATCTTCATCTTCCTTCATCTTCCTCTCTGATCTTTCACCTTTCAGCCTGGAGCAAACAGGTGGTGGGCGGGGCTAAGACCTGATCCAGGTTTCTCAATCAGGAAGTAAAGTGGATGAGCTTCAAACTTCTTCAAAGTTTTTATGTATGAAAACATGTTAAAGAAAATATGAATCACAGCAGAGGATTTTTACAGAGCACAATTATCAATTAATTTTGCCAGCATATATATAGACACAGACACAGACAGACAGACAGACAGACAGACAGACAGTCATGTAAAGAGACAGTCAGGCAGACAGACCTGCAGACAGACAGACAGACAAATTCATGGCTATCACATACAGTATCTCATTAATGATCGTAAACATAACTTGTCATCTCTTTCAGCAGTTTAAAACTATTCAGTGACTCTTTTATCATTTGAATCTATATTTATTTCAAATCTCCAGAGACCACTGACCCCTGTCTCTTCTTTCTTGCCCCTTTTCTCTTTTCCAATCTCTCCCCTCTGCTATTTTTTCTTCTTTCCGTGTCCACTCCATCCTTTACTTTCTATTTCTCTGCTCTGTTCAAAGCACCTGCAGATACAGTGTTCTGCACACACACACACACACACACACACTGTTCTCTCTCAGTGTTGTGTCTTCATCAGCCTCTCAAAAATCATAAATCAGAGGTCGGTGGACCACAGCCAGTGTAAACCCAACAGGCATCATTAAGCGACGATGCCATTTAGGCCTGTGCTGTAAAAACACTTCCACTATAATGATCACCGCTGACTACAAACACTGCTGTTACCTCTGTTACTCAGTCTCATGTGTCAGTCTGTTTATTCTCTCTTAACATTCCTCTCTGTCTCTTTAACCACCCAATGAATACAGTGGTTCAGAGTCTGATACTAGTCTCAGAAAAAACGGCGCCGAGTATGTGAGTCCATTCAATAACAATTTGTAATTGCTGACATTTGCTAGAACAGCTAGCAGTCATGCTAACATTAGAGTATTTTCTGGAAATCAATTCTTATTCAGCTCTAAAAGTAGAGCCTGCACTGGAAGTTGAGCTGTGCAGCCACTGGTATCTACTATTTTAGAGCAGCGAAGGATTGATTTCCCCTAAATAGCATGAACATTAGCCATTAGCAATTTGGCAGCACCACTTTGGAAAGTCCCACTAGCAGGAAGGTGATGTGTACAGAATGTAAGGCTGTGGTTTAGAGGGGAGGGAGTAGTGTTGGAAATTTTAACACCATCGATCTTTAAAGCATCTGAAGACTCGTCACACAAAGAGAAGGATGAGTTCATCAATGATAAGAGGAAGAAACAGGACAAACTGCAGCAGCTGGAAACTGTTTTCAATGACGTATGAATCCACAAGACACCAAACAAGTTTTTATTTATTCCTAGATTTATTTAGTTTTGAGGTTGCTGTTGCTCTACGGTACACTCTTATCATACTACTTTTAAAGGAATTGTTATTTACTCCTAGATTTTTTTTTATCACTGACAGTCAGATTAGATAAAAAAAAGAAAGATAATATAGCTTCATGTTTTGCCGGAGCCATAATATTGAGCTGATTTGGTATCAGAACATCTCTACGTTCCACAGCTCAGCATGAGAGCTCAGTGACACACAAAGCAGCTCCACACAGAGACAAGCAGCAGATGTGTGTGTGGACCGTGTCCCCCTCAGAGAGGTAAAATCCCAGCAACCTGAGTAAAGGTTGCTGGGTAAAGCTCCTCTGAGGTCACTTTTACTGTGCTGGAGTCTCTCCTGTTATTCTCTGTCCTCTTTGTTTTCATTCCTGAACAAAGCCACTTCCACAAAGCTTCAGGCAGCAGCAGCTCATTCATTGGCTGCTGCTTCTCTTAATGTCTTTTATGAGCTGTTCAGAGTTTATTTGCCTCCATTTATTGTAAATACGCCATATAAATCTTCAAGATCTGGCTTCTTCAGGGCCTGTATCCACTTAATGAAAGGCTTTAGTGAGTTAGCCACTGGAGTAGGAAGTTTATTTCCTTAGTTAACATTCCTGTTGCTCTGGAGAAACTGCTGTGACATGCAAGGCAAGTATGATATATGGAGACAGCTACAGGCCATAGGCTTCTCAAATTCAAATGAAATCATAACTGATACAGTAACAGGGTGATCGGAGTCAGTGCAGAGCTCTGGTCCAGCTACCAGTCAGTAAAGTGACGCTTGTCCTTGAGAGTCTCCAGAGCAAAAAGCTGCTGTATGAGCTCTGCTCATTTCACTTCACCACAGGAACACGAAGCTTTTTCAGGCATATTCAGCTTTCTTCAATGAAATACAATGAAATAAAAGAAGAGATTAAAAACATTTTATATGCTGTATTTATGTCTTAAACATGTCTTTAGTAAAAGTGTTTCTCTATCATGTTTTAATTTGTCTGATGACTCTTTTTAACTGTTCCCTAGTACAACCCTAAAGAGCAAAATGTGTTTGGATATCTGTTGACAAAAAATTATTTTACACTCAATACTGTAAATCTATGACCACTGGAGAGGCCACAGCACAGCTGGAAGAAAAGACTTCTCCCTCCCAGATTTACATTACACAACCAATGAGCAGTCGACAAAACAAAACACAACAGTAAATGTTCTGTTTACACTGAGTGATGTTATGTGAATGAAGCTGAGTTCTCTCTTCTCACGACGTTACATTACAAACTTGACATATTTCCAGCATCTGCCTCTCAGACAGACCTGGCTCCCTGGAGCCCGATATGTCAGGGGCCACCACTTTTTGCACAAAAATGGTTTCCATTTTAATTTTTGAAATATTACTTCATGAATTAGTCTAAAAAAACAACCTTAGGTGAGTGTATAAATTCTGATTCTTCTGATAATGATTTCATTCAGTCCCTCAAATCTGTTTTATAATGATAACATCGTATCATAACATTGTATAATATACAAAAAATCCTATTGTGATTATTTTGGCATGTGGAATATATATTGGAATGGTCTTTTTTTGACTGAACAAATATTTAAAATGATGACGGTGTGATTTTTTTTTTTTTTTTTTGGCTCTTTTTTGCCATCGATACGATCTCTGTAGTACCACAACACTTGTGATGCTACAAAGCTTGTGATGATAACAATGCACAACAATGTTGTGACGCATTTTATCTTTATCAAAACTTTGCAGCTCCAGGAACAAATGGTGAGGGTGCATTCAATATGTGCATACTGAGCCCTGAGCAGAAAGTTTCTTGTTCAAGTCCTGAAGAGCCGGAGTCTTCACTGCATGTCTCTCTTCACTTTCCAGATCTAATAAAGGCATAAAAAGGCCCAGAAATTAAAAGAAATGTAGCCTGTGTGATTATTTGCACTTCAGGGGATTTGAATATTGCACTTGACCATGTTGTGATTTTGATTATGTTTGGATTAAATGAGCGATACTAGTATCGGAGATTCAATGGAAATCATTCAAAAAATACATTTATTTATTTATTCCTTTTGAAGACAATCCTAAAACCCTCTGAAAAGAATCTCCTAACACCCTGAGGTTGAGAACCAGTACATTAGGTAGTAATAGTTAAACACTGGTTTCAGAGACTGTGGATCTCATCCTAGTGTTGCCTGATCGACATACTTGTGGTGTCTGTGTGTCTGTCTGTGGGTGTGTGTGTGTGTGTGAGAGAGAGAGAGAGAGAGAGAGAGGGAGAAAGAGAGAGAGAGAGAGAGAGAGAGAGAGAAAGAGAAAACAGGAAGCTTGGTTTACTGGTCTTGAGCTCCAAACCTCTCCGCTCTCATTTTTAAAATGGAAGTGAATTGATACTGACTCAATCAGTCCAATCAGTGAGAGCACGTCTGCCCTCTATTTTTCTTTTGCTCTCTCTCTCTCACACACCCACACACACACACACACACACACACACACAGTGTAGACGTGGAACAAAGGGAGAAGAAAGCACAGCTGAGAACACAGTGAGCGGCAGCAGGGCAGCAGTCCCTGGTGTTTAACACACAAAGACTCATACTGTGGCTGGGGAAGGTTTGTGTGCCCAGGACTGAATTCCAATGTGGGCCCCGTAACTGAGGAGCAGCAGCAGTTAGACCTGAGATCTGAGGAGACTGAGCACACGGAGGGAGAAGAGAAGAATGGGGCAGAGTTTCCCTGCTGGTTTCCATGTGGCAGCTCAGACCAGGACTCTGTCGGGTCTACATATGGAATCAATTTGAAATGTGAGACTATGGGGACTAAGTGAGAGACGGATGATCATCCTTCAGAGGATAGAAAAACACCAACTGAGCTATTTTCAAAGCTTCACAAACAACCTGGCACAAAGTCAGACCACTGATTCATGAACGCATGAAGTTACCTGTTTTCATACAGGCTGAACGTGTTTCCTGTCACCTGGTCATTTACCTGATCAACAAAGAGTAAGATTGCAACTGGATCTTATTTTCATTGCTGATTGACTTCCTCCCAGAGCCCAAGGTGCCTTCAGATGCAGACCCATATCCACAAGATCCTCAGTTTACAACAGCAAATATTCACATCTGACAAACAGCTGCATCCAGTCCAGTTTGAGTCAGCACGCAGAGTTAACAGTCAGTGTCAACAGTCTGACACTGGAGTGTGTTTGATTTTTAAGATTTTTTAAGATGGTGTAAAGAGGCTTCCAGCAAAACCAGCAACAGAACTGTATCAAAGACATTTAGTCCCCAGGATCAATACAGATGTGTGCAGCTGGACATTATTTCTCTTTCGTCCATCACATTCTTCACACATTTATACAGGAAACTAAAGTGGATCAGTGCTCTTCTTCACTGGGGCTTTGAATGCACCACTTTAACATAGTTCTTCTATTAAAGAGCGTTACTTCAGTCAAATGAGGCGACCTGTGATAACATCATCATCATCATCATCATCCTCACCATGGGCCTGACAACAACACAACAACACACAGTAATGATATGGATCTGGATCCGGTACCGGCTGCAGCACGGACTCACCATGGTCGCACAGGCTAAGCCATGGACCGCTCACTCATCCCGTCCTCAGGCTGGAGGCTGATGGAGCTCCACACAGACGCGGGACAAGCCGGTGGTCCTGAAGCCGGAGACTCGGGCCACAGCTTTACTTTGAAAAACCTCCCCTCGGCTCCGGGAGCGCGACTCTTCCCGCTCACCAAGTTACCTGAACAGTCCAGGTAACAGTGACACGTCCATGTTGTTCGCCGCACACTTGTAGTTATCGACGGGCTGTTGTGTGTTTGTGCGCCCAGCCTCCCCTCCCTCCCCCCTCCCCCCCTCTCCCCCGGGGAACGCGCTGCTCCACGCGAGCGTCTGGGCTGATTTCAAAGTAAAAGTCTCAGTGTTTTCAGGAGCAACGCAGACGTCGTGGAGTGAAACTTGAGAAGAAACGTCTTTCCCCAAAATACAGCGTTTGTCCAGCTGCCAGGAAACTCAGGACGGACCCTGACCGGGCAATAATCCAGACTTCACCGATCCCTGAACGGAAAAACACAAACTCCCCAACGCTTCAATCGAAATAACATTTATTCTGATAGTGAAATGTATGTTACCCGATTGAACACGAGGGTCATTTAACATAAGTATTTTCTTATTCTTTAGAGTTAAATGGAAATGTCAGTAAATATTTTTGGGGAAAGAACATCGAACATACATGGAATATGATGTTGTTTCATATCTACCAACATCTCCACATAGACAAACACAACATTTATTCATTGTTGCTGTATTTTCAGTCCAGATTCTCTGTGACTGGTCCTGCTCTTTCAGAACAGTGATGTTCTCCAGGGCCGTGCACAGACATTTTTTGGGGGCAGGTGCTCAAGTCAAAATAAAACGCACCCCTTCTCATAATGTTACACACATGCGGACATAAAACTATTTACATATTTATTTAATACCCACTTATGCAAGTGTTAACTACTTTTTAAGTCTACATTTATCACAAGAACAGGCAACAATACCACATTGTAGAAAAATTCTGCAAATAATAAAAAAGTAAATAAACCAACCAATCTGCTCTCCAAACTACAATGTAGGCCTATGTCCAGGTGCAACCATTTGGCAAAGTGTGATCTGTATACTGTGGTGAAGGCAGCATTTTGAGGCAATTTGTGAATGAAAAAATTCGTGTGCATGATAATTAAGAGTTAATTTCCCAGAAATATACCAACATTGGGATAACGTGCACAACTTCAAGGACCTGACCATAAAGCTTCTTTTTCTGAAGTCAAATTTGAAAAAAAAAAAAATCTTGCAAAAAGAGAACATATATTCTCAGAGGCGGAAAGGACAGGTATTTGAATGCTGCGTATGTGCCTGATGTCCTGACATAGCCCTCCTCTCATTTACACCTTGTTGACCATTTCCAGGAGTTTGAGCTTGTGACCCAAACGTTCATTTCATGAACCAGCAGCATTAATCTAGGTCCAGCTGCTCCACTGGAAGAGAAACTACAGGGGTGATTGTGTAGACCTGTGTGAGTGTGAACAGGCCACTTCATAAAGAAGAGAAGGGCTGTCAGCAAAACTTTCTTTTATACATAATATATTTTAAATATTTTTAATATATATTGATAATAATAAGTCATAATATCAGAGAGTTTTTCCTATTTTTATGTTGAGAGCAGCTGTATCCAAATTCTTCTACAGGGATCCTCCCAATTCTCCCACCAGGTTCCTGGACTAGTCCTTCAGCAGGGGCAAGTACATTCAACTCACGCCACACTGATCCCTGTAGAAGGGTTACAGTGCCCTCTTGTGTTTATGAAGGCTCTCTCAGCTATCTCATTTGTCTTTCTGAGGGGCGGAGGGTACCAAGCATCCATCTGTGTCAAAGAGCAGTGACAGAGGAGGTATTTCGCCTCCAGCCGTGTCCCAGAGTCACACATTGAGTCAGGAAAACAAAAAGCATTCATTAGGATAAATTTTGTATGTAGAGTTTTTATACAGTGTTTTTAATGTATGCTAGTGTCCCACAGGGCAGCATGGTGGTGCAGTGGTTAGCACTATCGCCCCACAGCAAACCCAGGCCTGGGGCCTTTCTGTGTGGAGCACATTCCCTCTTTGCCTGTGTGATTCCCTCCAGCTTCTCCAGCTTCCTCCCACAGGTTAACTGGTGACTCTAAATTGCCTATAGGTGTGAGTGTGAGTGTAAATTGGTTGGTCAGCCCTGTGATAGACTGGTGACCAGTGAACCCCTCACACAGTATCAGCTGGGATTGGCTCCAGCCCCCCATAAACCGGACATATAGGCACAATAGATAACGGATGGATGGATAATGTCCCACAATGCGCTGCATAAACTAAATATGGAGGCCAGTGAAAGTAACAAAAACAAAAGCGGAAATAACAGATTTACAAGAAAAGAAAAATAAGAAATGTTACATTTAAATATGTGCATGTCAATGTGAATTTATTCCACAATTGCTCTTCTTTAACTCTCTCTTCATTGCTTCCTCTTCCTTTACACAACATGGACATGTGCTGACATCTTGAGTACTGATAAAATCACTATGTACCTGTGCACAGTGCAGTGTGTCCCTGAGCCTGCTGTCAAATATAATCCCAATGATCCCTCTATTGTCATTATACAAGAACAATACAATGAAATCCTGTTTAGCTACTCTGGACATTAAAAATACAAAAACAAGACAACCAGATAAATAACCTAAAGCTAAATACCTGGGTAACTAAGCAGCACCAGAATGAATACACAAATAAAAGCAGCATTATTATAAAAAGTGTCTTTAGAGCAGATAAGTTCTTGTTTGTGTGTGTGTTGTGTGTGCTCACATGTATTTCACTGCTTGGAGTGGGGTGTGATGTGTTGGAGAACAGTAGCCCATAGGTGGCGATGTTGGTTTGTTTTTGAAACCAAAGGCATGAAAATTAAAATAATCACCTCGATGTTGTTCTGACATGGAAACATATTGATAAGAACCAGGCCCTGGAAAAACAACGCAGCTCTGTGAGAGGGGGTCTGGAAACCAGACTGCAGCCAGCTGTGGCTCGACACATCTGCTCAGACTTCAGGGTCACTCTTGTTCTGTACTGGAAGAGTTTATTAAAGAAGAATACAAGAGATTGTTCTTTGCACATACATGAAATACGAAGTTGTGTCACGATGAAACAGGAAGCTGACAGTTTCACTTGGCTGCTGTCTGTTTGAATACAGTCTTCTGATGTGGGTGGGGCTTCCTTTTTATGACCGCATCTTCACCACCAGAGAGCAGCACCACAAGAGGAAAGAGCTGCAGTCAGATCTAATTCATGACAGTGTGTGCGCAAAGCAACATGGCGTGTGGAGCGTGGGGAGGGAGACGAGCTGGCCTATCATCTGATCTTTGACATTTCTGCCTCTTCCCCCCCTACTCACTCATTCCTAATGTTCAACACCACTGTCCCTCTGCACAATCAGCTGCTTCATCTGACTCCACTGAACTCTGACCCCTCACTCCGACCCTTCAGCCACGCGACCCCTACGGCTCTCACATCATGACATTTCAGCTGAATAAAAGCTCGTCCAGTAAAGTATGTGTGTGTTGAGAACATATGTGTGCTCTCTTGTTCTATGTTACTCTCCTCTGTTCCATTGCAGGAGAACACGTCCAAACCACAGAGAGGCAAACAGAGGATGTTTCCCTGCCACACAGAGAGAGCTTTGTTCCCTGGCAGCATTCCTCCGACTTCACACTACTGTACATTATCAGCAGTTTGGACCCACACCAGTAAGCTGCACCATCATTCAATATGCATTCATCTTGTCCCGTCCACATCTAAACTGTTGTATCTGCTCACATGTTCTGAGAAACCAGAAATCTTCTAGTCTATGAGAGACACATCAAACATCTCGGTTGTTGTGTAACCGTCTTGTTGCAGGATCCACAGCTGCTCAGGGGCCAGTTTCATTAACCTCCCACACAAAGATGGTGAGTCACAGTCAAAGATAACAAATGAGGCTTTGTTTCACAAATGCATATTTGCACCATTATCAGATAAGTTCCCTTTTTCTGTCAGTCAGGGGAGGGTTAAGATGCTTTAATGCTTGATGGCACAGGGGAAATCCCCAGGTTGTTCCACTCATTCTGTGCAGTTAATTTTTATTGTATTGTACCAAGTTATCTCAAGGCACTTTTCAAATAAAGCTGGCCTTCTCTTTACAATATTATTTACAGAGACCCAACAATTCCCTCAAGAGCAAGAACAAAAGAAACATCGAGCAGAAAATTTGTCTGTCCTCTCTCTCTCTCTTATTGGTAAAGTATCTGTTACATAGACTGTAAACCATTCAGCCATAACATTATGACCCTGGCAGGTGAAGTAATAACATTGATCACCAGGTCACCATGGCTCCTGTCAGTGGTTCATATATCAGGCAGCAGCTGAACATTTAGTCCTGAAGTTGATGTGTTGAAGCAGAAAAAATGTTCAAGTGTGAGGATGTGAGGGACTTTGACTTTGACCAAACTGTGATGAGACGACTGGTCAGAGCTTCTCCAACACTGCAGCTCTGTGGGATGTTCCTGGGCTGCAGTGGTCAGGACCTACCAGAAGTGGTCCAAGGAGGGAGAACCACTGGACCACAGACAGGGTCAGGGGTCAAGGCTCAGTGATGGTGGTGGGGAGTGAAGGCTGGACCCTGTGGTCTGAGCCGATCAGTTTTCTTTTACAGCATGTTAATGACTGGGTGCATTTCTTACACAGTGAAGACATGGCACTAGGATGCATTATGGGAAGAAGAGCAGCTGGTGGAGTCAGTGTGATGCTGTGGACAATGTTCTGCTGGGAAACCTTGGGTCCATTCATGTGGATGTTCCTTTGACTCGTCCCA
>CM076653.1:16227342-16265326 GCA_038496675.1 Rachycentron canadum
GGTTCAGGAGCTTTGAGGAACAACAACCAGTTCAAGGTGTTGACTTGACTCCAAATCCCCCAGATCTCAGTCCAATCCAGCATCTGTGGGATGAGCTGGACCAACAAGTCTGTGTGGAAGTGTTCTCAAGATGTTTTAGGGAATTCAGCAAAAAGTGAAACAACAAAAATAAAAATCTGATTTAGTCTCTAAAAGCTCTTTTCCTTTTTACTGCTGTCTCCATAACAACATCAGCAAACCACTAAAACTAAGAGCTATGTTGGTGCTGCAGCTCAGTACAGCTGTCATTGATTGTTGCCATGGTAATGTTGGTATTAGGCCTGAGTTAGCATGGGGTAGGGTGTCTAATGTTTTTGGCCTAAAATCAGTCAGTCTATTTTTGTGAAACACTCCTACTACTTTGTGAAACTGGCCCCTGGTCAGGTCACAATAAAAGGCCACTTTAAAATATGTAGTTTTATTCTGAAAGAAGACATTGGTTAGGTACTGAACTGTGTGACAGATGTGGGGCCCTTGGGTCAGAGAACAAGTCACTCTCTGGTGTGACCACCATCAGCCTCATGCAATGCAACACAGAGTCAATCAGGTTGTTGAATTGTTCCTTTTCAGTGTGAAGTCACTGGATCTTGACAGGAAGTGGATCACACTCTTGTCGTACACACAATCCAGAGCCTCTCACACATGCTCAGTGGGTGACATGTCTGGTGACCACACAGGCCATGGAACAACTGGGATGTTTTAAGTTTCCAGGAATTGTGCACATGATGTTGCAACACGAGGCGATGGCAGCAGATGAATGGAACAACAATTGTGTGTGTGTGTGTGTGTGTGTGTGTCTGAAAATCTTAGATCTTTTATTTCAGTTCAAAAATGGCTTTTAAGACAGAAGGGTTGTGTTTTTCTATTTTTATTTTTATTTTTTTTGCTCAGCAACATATTACATTTCACCTTCTACATTAATGTCAGATACACAGTACAGTGGTATTACAGTTATGCATTCAATACAGAAAAAGTATCAACACCACAGTTTTATTAAATAAACCTATTTAAGTGTTAGTTGTAGTAAAAGTAGTGTACTTAAAGTAAAATTACTCTGTTTAAATCAAATAAATGCTAGATTTTAACATTGGCTGATTTAAAATCTTTAGTTTATTTTACTTTTAAATAAATGAAAAGAATGCGAGAAAATCTTAGAAAGAGAAAATAAAGATTCATTCATTGAAAATAAAGAAAAATGTCACTTATTATACTGTATAACAACATTATAGGGTGTGTCAGTGACATCATTGGTGGGTGTGGTTACAGGTGCAACACACTGTAAACACTTGCCTCTTTTTTACAGCTGGTTCAAGGTGCAAATACTGAGCTTGACTCTGCCTCTTTCCTGTATAAAAGGTACGAACATGGAATAGGGGGTCGTTGCTGTTCCCTTAATAATGCAGCAGTGGAGGTTGTCACAGAAGCAGAGCGACATCGGTGTGAACGGCAGATTTGGAACAGACGCCAATGCTGTTGTTACAGGTCTCTGAATGACGACATACTGTCTCAAATCACGCACACATGTTGGCTGTGTTTGATTCAGTGCAAACTAGCAAAGGCAGCATAATTAGGGGTCTTCAGTTTTTCTGTGAGTACTACCAAACTATTTATTTTATATTTTATCATTTAATCTTGACCTTGTCCGTGAGCTGTGGCTGAAAATTCCCTGAGCTGCTAATAGACTCAGGGGATACAAGGTCAAGAATGACCTTTGAAACTCAATTTCAGTCCAACATGGCAAAGAAGTCCTAGAGGCGCTGAGAGAAAATGGAAATTTTACCTTTTAAAATACTCTGTCCCTCCCCTGAGACACTTTAGCCTCACTGAGTTGTGGGCTTTACTGGACTGAACCCACAACCTATTCTGCATTGTTTGAAAGCTCCAGTTTCTCCTGACTCTGTCTGTGAAAAGCCTGTTAAGATCCTCATCACTGCAGCAGCTGTTTACACAGGACTGGTTGAGACTTGGGCTCATGTTATAAATTAAGGCGACTCAGGCGGACATAGACTGTTGTGTAACCTGAAACATCTTTATTTCTGCACTGCACAATGAAAACAAAGTCCCTTTCCATCTACAGGATGACCTGGTGAATACAGCACATCCACACACAACACATAAAAACATTAAACACTAAATTAAATACATTTTGGATGCTGAAAAAACACATTGAATTGTAAACACTGCCTGTATGTAACCAATGAACCAGTGACAGTCTCATAAGAATCAGACAGTCAAGGATTCAAACATCACAAACCTAAAGAACCAATCTTGACAACTTGTGGGGAGGGGGGGTGGGGCTAAATAAAGAGTTAGCACAACAACTAACATGTGTCAGCCACTGCCTGTTACAAGCTCCACATTAAAGATGCTAACTATGCTAACTGCATTGATACGTCTGCTAGTCTCTGATTCTGGTCTCACCAGACCCCTGATCTGAGTCTGGATCTGACTGAGGCTCAAACATGAGGCTGAGTCTCTCTGATGTTCCTCCTCTGATCAAACTCAGTTTTTAAGTATCCCAGTGGTCCCTGTTTTCACAGCACAGTGTCCATGATAATAACTATAAACAGCAGACATCCGCTGACCTATCTCTCTCACACTGATATTAATCTGTTCAGCTCTGGAGTGGATGAAGTCTTCATCTGACACCACTTTCTGAGTAAGTTGCGGTCATCTGCTGACATCCTCCACCCTAATGTTCCTGGACTAATCCAGGGATTTGAACCGGTCCCTGTTCTGTCATCTCACCTCAGCCTCAGACTGACTAATGCAGCTGAGTGAAAACACGTGAGGGAACATCTACCTCTAAACTGGCTGCTCAACAGTTAACAGTCAGAGGACATGGAAGGGGCTGGGGGAGAGTTTTGGGTGGATCTTTATATGAGGTGAACAGTGTTATGTTTCAGTTATTCCAGGATAAGAGGGACTCAAAACCGATTGCTGTACCACAGACCGTCACACCACATTTAAATAACAAATACCAACAACACAACTCAGCATCAGGGAATCTGCTGCAGTGAGTGATGTCATTCGCTTTAACAACTGTCAGACCACTGCTGTGTTCAAAAACAGGATGAGCCTTGTATGAGTGTGTGTGTGTTTGTGTTCATTCATTTGAGGCACTGCAAGAGATGCACCCATGGCAGATTTCCTCCACTGTAATGAAAGCCAAACCTACAACCGTGGACTGTGACGTGACCCTGATACAGCAGACTCACAACTCAGTGACGACACTCAGTTTGAAAATGTGCATTCACTGATGAATAACTTCAAACACAGCAACTGCTGAGCTAAAGTATTCAAATCATCAAGTATCCTGTGAAGGATTCAGTCGTATGACTGAGGCTCTGCCCACTCTACTGGGTCTTAGTGTTAGACTCATTTCTTCTTCTACTGATTTAGTTTTAAACTTGTCTCGTCACCATTTTCTCTGAAGCCCTCACTCCTGAGACTTTCAGAAACGCTCAATCAGCATTCAGGCAAATGACTCAGTAGGTACAGATATTTATCAGCACTGACGTAAACATCACACCTGAACACGCTGAATTTAGTCCTTTTTCTGTCTGTCAGACCCCGTAGACACTGTGAGCAGACCTCTACCTCCAGTACAGCGCTGTTATTCCAGAAATTAGATTTTGGATTCGATTTTTATCACCAGTTGACTCAGTCCAACCCTGCTCCCACTGTGTGTCTGTCATTCAGGGTACTGGTCTCTCTTCACTGTGCAGATCACTGTCATTATTACATCATCAGGCGCTGTCAGGTGACCTGTCTGTCTCGCTCCTCTCATTGAACTCTCACAGAGCAGTGAATTATCTCACAGAGCAGGAAATACTTTGGAAAACACTGTAAAACTTCAGCGTGGACCCACCACAGTGGAGCCCCACTGCTGCAGCTCAGCGAGGGCTGTGGAACAACAATGATCTCAGTGCTGATCTGGTCCAGGGTGGAGGCCTCCGCCACTCTCTGGCAAACACATGCTGCTCTCCACAGCAGGTTCATGTAAGGCCTCTCTCATCTCTAACTGCTGGAGAATGATATTGTAACCAGATCCTTATTTTTTTTGTCTCTCTCACACGCTCTCTCTCCTGCCCTCCCTACATCTCTGTTAATCATTTCTTCTTCTTTGTTTCTGTTTGTTCTTGTTTGTCTGCTGTGAGGAAGAAGAAGAAGTCAAAGGAATCTGCAGCATGAGTCTCCCGGCCTCTCTCCTTGTCTCTGCAGTTTGGACTCCACCACTTCCCCCCTGTGTGTCTTAAAAGATAATTAAAGCTGGAGAGCTGGACGTCTCTTTCCCAGACAGATGTATTTTTCGCTGCCATGTCTGGAGAGTTATTTGGATCAGCTCATTTCTCTCTCTCTTTCTCTCTCTCTCTCTCTCTCTCTCTCTTCATTTCCATTCTTTCTCCCCAGATATGTTTGTGAGCCCAGACGTTGGTCTGAGGGCCCAGATTGGTTACCATGGGGACAGACCCAAAACCAGGTCTAAACAGAGATGTGAGGAGGAGAATGACGGAGAGCAGGGTGAGATAGGGGGGAGAGGGGGAGGAGGGTTTGACATCAAAGTGTCCAGGAGTGAAGGGGCTCCTTGGATTAGAGTCAAGCCTGGTACGTTACTGGTCTGAACATAGACATCATTAAAGATGGAACCACAGCAGAGAGAAGTTGTGTCTGCACCGCTGCAAAGCCTGCAGCAGTAACAGAGGCTTGACGACCAGAATCAGGATCAGGATCAGGAACTGGATCAGGAACTGGATCTGGATCAGGATCAGAATCAGGAACTGGATCGAGAACTGTATCAGGATCAGAATCAGGAACTGGATCGGGAACTGGATCAGGATCAGGATCAGGATCAGGACACCGGAAATTTTAACTGGATATCCTAATCAAACCTAAACCTGAGGAAGAGTCGAGTTTCAGGTTATTGAAATAAAATAAACAACAAATGTAAGAAGGAGCTGGTTTATAGGTGAAACAGCAACTGAGTCCAGTTCTCAATGTTTTGACAACTGTTTACTCAGGATTACACATACACACACGAACGCACACACACACCATCAGTTCTGTGCCTTTTAGGACTTTTCCACCTGGTGGATTTAGTGACCTAAACCTGGGCCAAGGTTCTGAGTTCTGCCTCATGTCCATCATGTAGATCATGTGGATATTTTGGGTCCTGGAGAACCTGACACTGTGTGAAAAGTGACAGAAAAGAGACATAATTATAGATTTTCCTTTACAAGTGAGCAGGGGTAGACAGTAAAGAAGTGCATTTACTTGACTACTCAAGTATAAATATACTTAAATATATTTTTCATTCAAGCATTACTGTGAAACTTTAAAAAAAAACCCAAAACACCTCATATATCCTACAAGACGTATTACTGAATTCATGTAATAATAATAATAATAATAATAATAATAATACCAGCGTATTGGCCAACCAAGTACACACTGTTGTGTTTCATCAAAAGCACTTACATCTCTGGTGAGTTTGTCATCATAGATCTGAAAGAAAATGTTCAGGTCTACAGAAACCATCACTCCATCAATCAATCAAATATTTATTCTTTATATTATATATTAGACAACTGCATTGCATACGGATGGAGAAGAAGAAAACTCCAAAATGAAGGAGAAGATAAATCTCTTCACTCTTTCTTGCCTTCACCTCAGGGAACCATGAGACCATTGTTGTCTTAGTTTACTGAGCTGTTAAAGACAGGTAAGAGCTTCTGACTTCTGGAGTCAGAATATGATAGTAATGTATGCTAATTTATAAACTATGTACCTTTATTTATATACGACTTTTTATTAATTCAAAGATCCTTTGAACCAGTATTTATTGCTCCCTCTCTAGCCCTGTCACCTGAGCTGCTGTTGACTGAGGACAGAAACTGTGAGTAAGAGCCAAGTATCTCCTGATGAAGACTTTGACTGAGACTGCAGCCGCTGATGCTCTGCCTGCAGACGGCTGTGGAGCACAACGCCGACTAGGTCCCGCTTTTAATAACAGGCCCTGGGTAGACTGAAGAGGTGCTGGTGGTTTGTGAGTTTGTGTGAAGAGTGTGGGGCGGGAGAGAGAGATGAGGACGAGTGAAGCCACACATCCCGCAGTCTGTTCAACAGCTGCGTGTCCATGTAAAGAATGTGGCAGACTCTGCCTTTTTGTATGAGTAACTGGAGGTCGTCCTGAGAGCAAGAATCAGGGTCTGTGTGTTGGTGCTTCTGGTAAATTAGTAAATTGTGATGAGTAATAATTTCTTGAAACTATGTCTGCTCTCTCCAGTTTATCCAAATTACTTCTGTTACATATGTGTGGTAGAAGTGTTCTCATCATTATCACAGTAACCACTTAAAAAAAGAAATGAGAGTATGATGGTAGGAGGAGGATCCCTGGATTAATCCAGGAACATTAGGGTGGAGGATGTCAGCAGATGTCCGCAACTTACTCAGAAAGTGGTGTCAGATGAAGACCTCATCCACTCCAGAGCTGAACAGATATATCAGTGTGAGAGAGAGAGGTCAGTGGATGTCTGCTGTTTATAGTTATTATCATGGACACTGTGCTGTTAAAACAGGGACCACTGCAAAACTTGTTGAGTTTGAAGCTCATCTACTTTACTTCCTGATTGAGAAACCTGGATCAGGTCTTAGCCCCGCCCACCACCTGTTTGCTCCAGGCTGAAAGGTGAAAGATCGGAGAGGAAGATGAAGGAAGATGAAGATGGTCAGAGGAGGAAACAATCAGAGAGACTCAGCCTCATGTTTGAGCCTCGGTCAGACCCAGAGAGAGACTAGCAGACGTATCAGAGCAGTTAGCATAGTTAGCATCTTTAATCTGTTTATGTTGTTTGTTAGCTTGTAACTGGCAGCAGCTGACACAGTGTCAGTGGTTGTGCTAATGCTAACTCTGGCTCTCTGTACTCAGGGTTTTACCTTAGGTTAAAGCCAAGCATGTTGAACAGTTGCTGTTTTATATACATCTGTGTGGTCTATGTCAAGAGATATATGAATGAGTACAAGTAAATGTACATATCTACCATCATGTGTCAGGACTCATCTGGGTTGAGGTCATGTTTTTGTTTGTTTCTGTCTTCCTGTTTTATTTTGGTGTGCTTACCCTCTCCTCTCATTTCAGGTGTCTTGACTTCCTGCACTCATGTTCCCCTCTGTGCTGATTTCAGCTGCCCCTCCCTGATTGTGTGGACCTGTGTCTCGTTGTCTCCCCTGTGTATTTAAGTCCAGTGCTTTGTTTTAGTCTTTGTCAGTTCGTCTTGTTCCTCTAGATCAAGAGTTCCAGCGTCTCTGTGAGTTTTCAGTCTAGTGATTTGACCCTACGTGTTTTTGGCATCTCGTTGCCTTTGCCTCCTTTTGATTTCCTGGTGTTTTGACCACAGCCTGCCTGACTGTATTTTGGATTTAATAAATATTGCTGCTTTTTGGAACCCAACTGAGTTGCACATCCTTGTCCCAGAGCCGTATAATCATGTACGTCTTGCCCCCAAAACTACAACACAAAACTACAACCTTGCAGGAGCCATAACAGATCAGACTGTGATGTATTTAACCAGCTCTTTTAGCTCTGGGTTTGGTCTGTCTGCTGCTCAGCAGTGTGGTGGAGCTGACTGGACTGACAAATGGAGATTCATTACCAAGCTCTGTGAAGATTAGTGGAGCTGCAGATCCAGATCCAGTTGATAATTCGGTTTAGGGTCATTATGGTATGACCCCTGTCACAATCAGCTGATACACTGTTATAAAAACAGTATCAGTTATAAAACACACATAGGACATCAAGTCATTATTAAGAACAAAATGCTAGTTGTTTCTCCCAAAACAATTCATTCAACTGCTCAAAGTTTCCTGGACCAGGTCTGGTCCAGGTAAAGGTCTAGTTAAGTTTAGGCAGTTATACTTTGTACAGTATTACCAGCCTCCTCCTGAAGAGCTTCAGCAGTGGTTTAGCTTCTGTCCATTTAGGGTGATGTGATAGCAGCTAATATCAATTTCCCTCTGCTCACTTGTCACAACAACATAAAAATGGTTTGGTTGTTAGAACAAACAACCATAACAGATGTTTCTTGCACATTCAGACGAGAACTTCACTCTGTCTCAGCGACATGTTTAGCCTCATGAAGCTGCTCACCTATCTATCTGAAGTATCTGCATCAAAACAAAAATCAACAATAAATACTGGAAATTGGGGCAAAACACCATCAGGAATCAGGTTAACTGAACCCAAACAGACAAACATTAAAGGCTCAATGGTGCAGTGATAATACTTTTAACAGTGTTGTCCAAAAAACAAAAAAAATAAAAATGAAGATCCAAACTTTGGAGGCAAAACATGTAGAAACAGGAACAAATGTGAAAATCCAAACAAGTTTAACAGAAAGAATTGAAGAAGAAACAAAGCACAGAGACTAAATACACACAAGGAGAACAGTGAACAAGACACTGGTTTAAACATGGCTGCTGCTCATCATCACTGGACTGACTCAGGTCTGAGGCTGAAAAAACAAGGGCAACTAAACTTATAATAGTCTATTAGATCATATCATTATATTTTAATGATTTGCATTAGCTGTTAATAACAAACAAAGACAAACAGCAGGCCGATACAAGCAGCCCAGAAGCTAGTTACACTAGCCAAATTTAATCACCTGAGCTAGCACATTTCTTTAATGACACTGAGTCCAAAATTGAACTCACCAGAATGTAAAGGCCAAAAAAGCCATGTATGAACAGTGCGAAGGAGAAAGGGGTAGAAGTCATGATCCAATGTGATGAAGAAAACTTCAGAAATATAACACTGATATAATGCTGAGCTCAGAGTGACAGCACCACCCACTCCACCCAAATGGATCAAGTGAATCAAGTCCAAGCCGCCACCATGTCTAATCCCAACACCATTATGATTAATCTCCCACTCATTCATTGAATTATTAGCTCCCACCCATCCCTGTGTGGTCACATCCCAAAGTCCTGAGCCTTTGGCCATCCAGTCCCTCCGGCATCATGGTCATTAAATCATTGTTGGACTATGACTCCACCTCTGCCCATGTTACTGCACTCCACCATGTTCTGCTCTGCAGAAAGCACATCGTCATCTTCATTTGTCACTTCCACTCTATTTTCCCAGCATTCCTTCTGGAGTAACCTGTGCAAAGAAAACTGGGACACATTAGCCCATAGAAAACAACCCCACCAGCTGAAAAACAATAATGAGAACCTGCACATGATGTAGAAATGTAGAAATCATACAGGATGAAAAACTACATCTATGCTGTATCTTTTCCAAAGCGATGGCTGGTTGAAGCTCACTCTCAAACAGGTTTTGTAAGACAGGGAGTTAACTTTGTCTGCACAGAACATCCAGTGTTAGTGCCAACAGAAACTCATTGTGCCACAGCAGCAGTCCTTAGTGGACCTGCTGCCAAATTTGGTTTTGGCTGGAGAGAGAGAGTGAGAGAGAACATGATGAGTGTGTATCAGTGTTCTCCATGTTAGTTCTTTCATTTGCTGAAGCACTGAGCTGTAAAAGCCAGGCGGAAACTAACAGAAACTAACTGCATCTGGTGCTCTGGTCTGCAAAGGGGTTGTACATGTATGGGTGAGACACTTGTCTTTACTTGAACAGTCTTTACTTTCTTTCATTAAGGAGGTTTGAGTCAGGTTTGTAAGCTGCTGTTTTGAGGCCTCCAGTTTGTAAAAACCATATTTGGAGGAGAAGGTGGAGCTGAGGAGGAGTGAGGGAGGATCTGACCTGTTCTGTACACTCTCCTGATTGGGTGGTACAATCTGTCAATCACACAGTAGCCACACCCTAATTCATACTATTATTATTATTATTATTATACTATAGTTTCCTCTAAATGTACCATCATTTAAAAATTAAAACATTACGTTATATTGAAGACTTGAAACTAGAAACTAAGACCATAAACTCATCAAAACATTTACTGAGGGAATAAATTAGGAAATCTGACTTCAAAGACCTTTTCCAACCAGTGGAGTCGCCCCCTGATGGTCTTTAGATAGAATGAAGGTTTAAGGCTCTTCAGCATTAGCTTCACTTTACAGACCCAGAGTCTACGTCCATGATTTATTTTAAATGTATGTAAAGAAATCAATGACACAAATTTATTTATCTACTACATCAAATGTCTAGATGTCAGAGTCATCTTCATGCTGCTCTGTTGTTATAACAATGAAGCTCTCTGCCAAACATATCTTATTTTACCTCATGGTGCACAACCTGGAAGACCAGTCCAACATTAGAGCCAATACTGAGATGGAGAATGTGAAAGTAACTTGATGTGACATGTTGTTACATGCATGTTTTCATTCGCAGCTACAGTAGCTTAGTAATGTTAGGTGTTACCAATATTAGTTCAGTTTGGGAAATGCTAAATGTTGCAAGCTGGCAGTGTTGCTAACTTTATTTAGTTGTACCTCTTGTGTGTTGAGCAACCACTTTCATTGTGCTGTCAGATCATGAAAGTAGGGGGGGTTGTGGTAGTTTTGATCTAAGATGACCTTTAACTCAGTTCCAACCTTTTCCAACTCACAGCCCACTTGAAACTCTCTAAAATGTTGGCAGCCCACATCTGACCTAACACCTTCAGAGCACTTTTTATTTCAATGATGACAACAAACATTCAGGACTGAACAGAAAACGGGAAACGATTCACTATCTTTCTCTTGACTCTCTTTTCTTTTAATTTGCTTTTAAAAGAAGCAGCTATTTGTTTTTATTTTTCTAATTACATATTCAGAACAAAATTATACTGTTTTGCAAAAGATTTGTTGGCCCACTTACAATTTGGGCCGCAGAGATAGGTTGGGAACCACTGCCACAAACATAAGCCCCACCCCACCCAGTCTCACCATCAGAGGAGAGGGGGTTAGAGGTGGTGGAGTCTCTCAGACACCTGTGGCAATGAGCTTCAGTCAGCACCATGGACATTTAAAGACATTGTCTCACATCAATAAGAGCAAACTCATTTATCTAGAAAAGTCATTAATATTCCCACCCAAAACTTATCAGTGTCTCACCTCATTTCTGATTGTCAGAGGACTCACGGCCACACATGACCCAGACCACCCGCTCTACCAGCACTTTATCCCCCCTTCCTTCTGTCTGTAGATACAGACCGCCCACGTGTAGGAAGACCCAGTTTAACCAGAGCTGTGTTCATGCAGCCGAGAGCTTAAGTTAGTAATCCTCTCATTACTGTTTGTCTCTGTTTGTGTGAGCCATGTAATTAAGTGTCCTGTAAAACCCTGTATTTTGTATGACTGGGTAAATCTGTATGTCCTGTGGCTTATTTGAATTATATATATGTTTTGTATAGCTTCATATGTCATGTGCATGTATGTCCTGCCTGCGGAAAATAATTCCACAAATAAAAAAAACTGTTGCAAACTAAGAAAAATAGAACAAAAGACTGTTTATGACAATTTTCTTATTCATTTAAGTTTAAATATTTATATTTAATCATTTGGAATAATCTTAAAGATTTTTATACACATGAAGGTGATAATACAAATATACACTATACACTAATTGTATGATATTTTTCTCACCCACTATGGCTCATAAATTTGTCTAGCACTTGTTTGTAGCACTTAATAAGATTCTTTTCCTCAAGAAACTTCTCCTAAATACAAAAAGGGTCTTAACTAATCATTATAGTGTTAATGAACCTTTTAAATAATTTTAATACTCATGGTATAATCATGCCTGTGGTGCTTCTCAAACGTCTACCCACCAAAGACCCTATACTGACACAAATCAGACCACGTCTGATAAGACTTCTGCTTTTAGATGTTTTATTACAGAATGGGATTGAATCCCAGACCAAAGCAGCCATACTTTCTTTCATTGTGTTACTTATAAATGGAAATATAGTGAAAATGAATTGTTCCCCCTCTGGGGATGCTGGGGACCCACAAGAGCCCATGCAAGGACCAGTGGACCACTTTGAGAACCACTGGTGTCGTCCATATATGAGTATACACAGATTAGGCAGTATCTGTGTTTGGACAGTAAACACACCTGTGAAATGCACAATGTAATGATGCTCTTGTAACTCTTAACAAGAGGAGAGAAGAGCAATGTTAATCCGCTCTGGTTGTGTCCCCCTCTCTTGGTGTGATTGCAGTCAGCTGATGGTTTTGTACACAGGGCTAAATGAGCTTTGGTTTGTCTTTTCTGGTTAAAGCCAGCGTTTGATCTCCGCTAAGCCGCTGACCATTGTCACGGCCTGTTGCCAGCGGAGATGGAGGCTCTCCATCAGCAGGACCAGAGGGACTGACTGTTGTGTTGAAGTGAATTATAGGAAAGGTGAGTTTATTCATACAATACGCTGGATGGCACAAGTAGTTTTAGTTTCTGCTGCTCTAATGCAAATATGATGCACCGGAGTAACATTTAAAGCAAAATGAAGAAGAAAATGAAATAATAGAAAGACCAGAGTCCTAGGTTGTGTGTCTCTGAGCAACCTAGCAAATGAATGAAGACAGACAAAAGTCTGATGTTAAAATCAAGAAGCTTCAAAGCGTTATTCGTCTAGCAACAGAAATTCTTCAGACATCAGACGGGAGGAGCAGAGCAGCAGGGTGTGTTCAGGACAGCTCCCAGAACAAGTCCAGCATAAACATCAACATGCCTGCAGAAGGTCTTCAGAGCCCTGCAGTGCTCCACCAATCAGCTGAAGTGAAGCTTTGTAAAAAGCAGGATCTCTGGAGCTCAGAGTCATCATCAGATTCTGGGCCTCCTTCTCAGTTAGTCCTGGTCCAGCTCTAGAAGAGTCCTGGTTGCTCCAGACTTCTTCATGTCAGCATGATGGAGCCACTGAGCTCTTGAACCTGTCTCTGTCTCTGTCTCTGAGCTCTGCAGCAGCTCTTTCATCCTCATGGTTTCTGCTGTGAGACCTGATACAGACAGAGACAATGTGTCTGTCCACATTAGGTCCAATCAACTGAGTCCACCACAGATCCAAAATAGGGACAATTCATTGACTACATTGATGTATCGATTTACATTCCTATGATCCAACGACATCTATAGGCAAGCTGTCCTTCACGGAGGACATATATCGATCTAAAATCAATTCAAATCAAAAGTAAATAATTGATTGTATCGAGACTGAATTTGCACATTGTATTTAAGCATGACAAACTTCATATGGATGGGTTTTTTTTAGTACTTTTAAGAGTAAAGAAATGTTCAACATTACTCTGACTCACTCCCCGTGTGAGATTTTCAACATGCATTTGAGGTCCAGTGTGTGGAAACACTTGCTCTTCCACACACACATATTCTTGATGAGTTGCAGCGTTCCCGCGGGAGCAGTGCGAGGCCTCACTAGCATGTTAGGTCAGAGACTAGGCAAAAATGGGCTAAAAACATCATCGCATCAATTGGCAAGTTTATCTGTAAAGATATGCAACCATACAGTGTGGTTGAAAATCCTGGGTTAATCCCAGGTACCAGATATGGAGCACGTTTCTCAGAAAAGGTATTGTATTGATTTCAAGTCACTGAATTGTCGTGTGAAATCGTATCGTTCTAAATGAGTGAAATATCTTGAATTGTATTACAGCCATGGAAAATGATACATAATTTATAGTTGTAAAAATGTATCATTACACCCCAAATCCAAGATGATGGAGGAATCAGCTAGGAGGACCACCTCTAAGGGACCAGTCGCTTTACTTCCTAGAAACATATTTGAAGCAGCACTGACAAAGGAAGTATTTGAACAAGGTGAAAACAGTCCCAGAAAGTTTCTTGCATATCACAAAACATGAAGATCAGAGCATGGCTGGCACTGGTCTGCAACTGTTTACATCAAACTGACCTGCAGGACAAAGCAGGTCATTGTAGGTAGAGTGGCTCGTCCACTAATCTCTTCATTGGAGGTTGGTTTTCTGGCACTTCCTGTCCAGGGTAAGACACTGAACCTCACGTCACGCCTGGTGGTTGGTTCAGTGCCTTGCATGGAAGCTGACTGCCAACAGTAATTGAGATACACATTGTAAATCCCTCTCTCAGTCCATTTTCCATTTAAATACTAGTGGCCCTCACAGGTCCCCCTGGGTCCCTGTAACCACAACCTGGACCAAATTATAATTCATATAATCTGGTTCAGTATGGTTCCTTTGTACTTCTGCTGTGTCCCTGTGCCTGGTTGAACTGAGGACTGGTCATTAAATACCACCAATGTTATAATTAATAGTCATCATCTGAGCCATGAACAATATATTTTTGGAGCAAGACGAACAATTAGGACAAATTAAGACTTTAGTGTTTGTCTGTTTGGGTGTCTGAGCTGTTACATCAAGGGTTTGCAGCCTTTTTGCTCCTTTGGTTTAGGGCTGTTTTTGATTGTTTGGACATGGCCTTTTAAATCCAAACGAAGTAAATCTCAAAGCTCCAGCACACAGCAATATTTTGATAATAGTGTTTGGCTCTTCCCTGTCTCAACATGATGGTGTGCTGTCAAATAAGCCAGGTCCATAAAAAATGGTTTTCTCAATTTGGTGCGGAAGAAGTTTATTGGCTTTCACTGAGCCAAGACCTCATCCTCATCCCATCCACTGAGTCCTTATCTATCCCTGTGAGTGAATGGGAAGAGATCTCTGCAGCCAGGTTCAACATCTGGAGGAAAGCCTCAAACCAGAGGAGTGGAAACTGATACAACAACAGATTAATACCCATGGTTTTGGAAGGAGTCACACATGGGTGTAGTGTTTGGGTGTCCAGAATCTTTGCCAAGTATTGTAATGGTTCCTTAACCCATAAGAGCCCACGGTGACAGAGGTGTCACAAGCCATTTAAATGTTCTGGAAAGTTCCTTATACAGCTTTACCCTTAACCTTGACTCAGGAAGTCCGTAAGTGTATTTTGAAAAAAATGCCAGAAATGTGTTCTATGTGCTCTATTTAGTCTGTCTAGTCTACCATAGCTTTCCCTGAAGGAGAAATGGGTCCGGGTTCTTTTGGGTTAAGTATTCACTTTCATTTGTTACATACTGACAGACTGTACAGCTCATAGCAAAGCTGCCCTCCTGGAGGAAGATTCCTCTCACTGGAAGGACTTTGAACCTATGGACCACGTTCACATTGATCCACCTCCCACCAGGGTGCCAAAGGCTGTTCTTTCTTTTAACAATAAATTTCCTCCTACTTTCTCACACCTTTGGTCTTTATTGGCTTCTCCTGACTTCAGTCCACCAAACATATAACTGTGCAGGATAACTGAAGCTCTCTGCCACTACAGGACTGAAACACAATATGAACCACACAATGAGTTGCATATTCCGTGTTTTAAAGCAACTGCAGTGACTCAAAGTGAAACAATGCAGATGAAGCCGGTACATCCTGACTGTGTGACGTGTATGAGGCTGCTGCAGAACATCTTAGTTTGGTCTCAGTAATGTCAGTGCACAAGAAGGAAAAGGGAAAAGACCTGTTGATGTCATGTTGACGTCACTACAGCAACACTGACATGGAAAATGATAAATATATTTTGAACCATTTCAGCAGCTGCAAGTGGAGACAGTTCAGACACACCTGTGAAATGAATTTATAATGAGGAGAAATCCAAAATTCAAAGATAGAGCTGCAGTAGCACACACACACACACACCCTGTGTATTCACAACACAGCCCCATGCACACTTAATGTAAGCAGTGTGTCCCCAGTGTGAGGGAGGAAAAGTTTTGATGTGCTGACATGCACACAAACACACAGCAAAGCACAATGTAATGACACAACGTTAAACTGAATTGTTTCCTGTTTTTATACTAATCAGTGTTAACATTAGGAGAAGTGAACGAGAAAGCATACAGCCTGGCAGGTGACTTGAAGCCGTGTAAAAGTCTCTGAACGAGCACAGATCAAATGTCTCCCATTTCCTTCATTGGTATTTTGAGGAAATTAACCCAAACAGTGCTGGTGACAACATCCCTGCTCCTCATGGACTTTCCAGCCTGTTGGGTTTCATTAAAAAGAGATGGCCCACCCAAAACAAACACTACCCGCAATCCCTACTACCAGCACCAGTCAGCAAGGGAAATAAATTCCCTCTTCCTGTTGGGAGGGCCCTTCCGCAGCACCAATCTGGCAGGACGAGAATGGAGAGAATAGAATTACAATTATACAACAGATGAAATGATATTTATTTCCCTCCCTGGGTTTTTATGTTTCTCACGTCCTGTGCAGCCTTCACTCAGTGTTTTCCAACCACAAAACCGTCGTCAGTTTTCCATGTTGAATCATTTCAAGTACTTCCTCCCTGCTTCCTCTCTCACTGTCCCTCTCTGTCCTTCTTTTCCTTTTCGTGAGAAACTTTGGGCAAAACGCCTCCACAGAAAAACACCTCATCACTTTCACTTTGGGTTTTCACTATTTTCAGTTTAAACTAAAAGCCATATACTTATTTTGCAGAGTTATTGCTAATAACTGTGAGAAGCTTTCTGCATTACAGCTTCAAGAAAAAGAGACACTTTATTGGTGCATAGACTGTACCAGGGGGCAGTTCCACCGGTTGTAAAATAACAAAATGTCTCTACTTCTCCCTTGATTTATTAGCTCAGTAAATGTTTTCCTAATGAGTTTATGGCCTCAGTCTCTAGTCATGATTGATATAACATAACACCTAACATTACTAAGCTACTGTAGCTGCTAATGAAAACATGCATGTAACAGCATGTCACATCAAGTTACTTTCACATTCTCCATCTCAGTATTGGCTCTAATGTTGGACTGGTCTTCCAGGTTGTGCACCATGAGGTAAAATAAGATATGTTTGGCAGAGAGCTTCATTGTTATAACAACAGAGCAGCATGAAGATGACTCTGACATATGTTTGACGTAGTAGATAAATAAAACTGTGTCAATGATTTCTTTACATACATTTTTTTTTTAAATCATAAAAGTGGACGTAGACTCTGGGTCTGTAAAGTGAAGCCAATGCTGAAGAGCCTTAAACCTTCATTCTCTCTAATGACCATCAGGGGGCGACTCCACTGGTTGTTAAAGAAGTCAGATTGTATTGAAGTCTATGGGAAAATGCCCCTACTTCTCCCTTGATTTATTAGCTCAGTAAATGTTTTCCTAATGAGTTTATGGTCTCAGTCTCTAGTTTCAAGTCTTCAATACAACATGAAGTTCATGTTTTAAATGATGGTCCATTTAGAGGAAAATAGACAATAAAGCAGGGGATGAATTAGGGGGCGTGGCTGCTGTGTGATTGACAGACTGTACCACCCAATCAGGATAGAGTACAGAGCAGGTCAGATCCACCCCTCACTCCTCCTCAGCTCCACCTTCTACTCTTGTTTGTCATGTGGTCGTCACCATCTTCAATCACAAGAAACCATGTGATTTATACTGATTTATACAACCATACTTTCTAATAGCTGTAAAATGTCACGCGCTATTGCCATGGTAACCACGTGGCACACATGATCAGAAATTGACATAAAGGTGAAAAGAAATGTAGCAACAAGTCAGAAAAGAAACAACAGAAGTTAATGGTCTGGATGATCGTGTTCAGGCTTATGTTTCAAACTGGGAGGAGCAGAACTAAAAAGGTCCAGGGTGAAAACCAGATTGAAACCCTGAGTGCAGTCCTGGATCTGCTCCAGACAAACAAGAAACCCCCACCATGACAGAACTCACAGAAGAAATTGTATCCCTCAAACAGAAGCTGACAAACTGACAACAAATTGAAGGAGGCAAATCAGGACCTTAAAACCAACAAAAAAACCATCAGTCATTCAAACCAGACCAAGACCAGGAAGACAATGAAGAGCTTCTCCAGTTCACTTGACAGTGTGAACTGTGAGAACCATGAGGACGACAGCCTCAGACAGAAAAGACGAAGATGAAGACGATGACGAGAGTCTTCAGTTCACTGTGGAGAACGTGTGAGGATTGTGTTGATTACAAGGAAGCTCACTGACATATATCAGCAGTCAGTCAGCTCTGGGAGGATAAAAAGACTATGCTCAAGAGGTAGAGAGCAGGAATCCCCAAACTCCCAGACAGAGGAGCCAAAAAAAGTTCTTTAAACTGAGGAGAAAGACTGGGCTGAAAGGTTTGAGGAACTAGAAATACACACCAGAGACAAAAGGGAAAGGAGGCCCAGCAGAGGAAACTGGCGTCAGGACGTTCACATGTGGCTCTGGAAAGGAGATATGTGTATCATACACAATAAAGACTGGCAACTCATTATTTAACATGCAATAGTGTAATATCCCTTATCTACTGTTACTTTGTGAATATGTAATGATTATTAAAGGGTTCTTACCTTGTCTTATCTCATCTTTTCTTATGGGCTCCGATTAGTGACACTAATACTTTCAAAGACTTCGGTAAAATAGAGGCCTGTAAATATGTTTAGGCCCTTGAACATTACCATGTGATCATTCTACAAACATGATTCATCAGCTTCTCATTTGACATATGAACATGTGATCATGACATATGGTGTCATATGATTCCAGCTCAGAGATCATTTAAAGCCTATGTTTCTATTTATTCCACTTTTACCCAGGCTTTCTTTTCATGTTGGTCAGTATAAAGATATAACTGCACTTCCTCCTCCCTGTAGCTGACAGCTGATTGTTTTCCACTCCTCTTTTATACTGAATGTACATGTTTCAGCTACGACTCTGTTATTCTTTGAACTTGTCTGTTGCTTTTTTCCTGTATTTTATCAAATGTCTGAGCACTTTCATGTAATTTTCAGTTTTATGTTTTATTCATATTAACATAACATTCAATTGAAAACTATGAATAATTTAAAATATACAAGTTAACAGGGTAATTAATCCAAATCATAATGTTAATAAAAATCTATACAGTAAATGGATTAGTGAAAAGATTTGTGTTGCGAAATGAATAACGTAGCCTTTGTAATGTCACACACAGTTTCAGATTTGAAGCTCAGAGAGCCTTCACCCCTGAACAGGCAACATGAAGGAGTAAATTATCTATAGACCACAATTGTTTTTGTTTCAGGCTGTAAACATGTTTGTTTCTGCTGTAAAGTTGGACATTTTAACATGAGTCTCTGGGACTGACTCACTGTTGGAGCCAGACTCTAGTGGTCTGTAGAGGAGCTGCAGGGTTGAGCTCCTCAGTGTTGGCTTCATGTTTTAGCCTTGGAGGTTATTGTCATTATTACAATAATGCAGTATAATCTAGACCTGCTCTATATGAAAAAAGGCCCAGACCCATAGCCCCATAACCTTATGGTGTGATTCATCAAGCTCGGTTGTAAGCTGGTTAATGCTGAACCTAACTTAACATAACAGATTGTCTATGATCTTAAATATGAGGCGGATGTAGTTTCAGGTCCTCATCAGACCAATCGGCACGTGGGAATGGGTCTGAAAGCTTTTCAGTTTCCAACATGTGTCATTAACTGTCACAGTCCAGCCAATCAGAGCAGCGAAATGTGATGCTGTGTCTGTTTAAATCAACAGACCACTTCACATCGGCCATTTTGGTTGTTGGCATAAATGTCTCCTCAGTGCTCCTCTCGTATTGTGCTTGTCTAAAAGAGAGGGGGTCAGACCATCAGACAGTGAGTAACCATCATTACTCACCGGAGGCTTTTGAGCCTCAGCAGAGACTGAAGCTGTGACACATAACTGCGCCATATGTGCGCTGTATCAACAAAGACTTGTTGCATCTGTTTTTTATGAGCTTTTGTGAACAGCATGATGGAGTATTACATTGTGTACTAATACAGTGTATGTGCTGCTGGTGCTGACTTTTGCTGACTTAGGGTTTGTGTTTACTGTGTCTGCTGCAAACTCAAGCAAGGAAACCAGTGCTGAAAATAGAAATTGTAACACCTCCCTGATATTTCACAAACTCCAATTATTCCTCTGGCGCGCCATTGTCCTCCAAGCCATTAAAACAGTTCTTTCACATTCTTTCACCACCATGAACACACATTGCACTTTATTTTCATCATGAGGTAGACATGAGTTATGACCCTGACGTTGTCTTGCTCCTTGTAAATGGATTCATATATAGCTTTTCTAGGCTTTACAATGGAAGCCACGTTCACACAGCACTTTGTCCTATGTGTATTTATGAAGGTGGATTTGTTTCAATATTATTATTGTGAACAGACTGACGATCTGTGTGTAAACACATAATCTGTAAATATGAAACACCTTCCAAAAATATAAAAAATACATCTGTGAACTCACAAAAATATCTTGTGAATATAAAATGCATCTGCAAACACACACAAATTCTACAAATAAAAGAAAAGTCTGTCAAACAGACAATTGTGGATGTCAGTTCTCCATTTGTGGATTTGTATTTCAGTTCAGACACAAACTTGCCTCCGGTCGAAACGAAAATCGACTCACAACGCTCAACCACTTTCGGAACGCATGTGATCATCTGCTCTTTTGAGTAACTTAAGCTTTATCTTCTGACAAGTGGTTTATTTGTAAGAGTGAGACCTTTTCAAGAAACACAAAACAAGAAAGGCCCGAAGCAACAGGCTTTAACTACAGCAATCCAGATGTTATAAATACTTAAGGAAAAAGTCAGACTGATGAGATTGATGAACCCCAAAATTATATGTGCATAAGTCACCTTGTCTTTTGTATGGACTCTTATTTTCAACAAACTAGACACCAAACCTCACTCAGACGTCCTGTATCTGCCCAGGAGGAAACAGAGCAGTGTGGCTCAGCACAAATGATCTTTACAGTGTTTGTCATCTCATCTGTGGCACCATTATCATTACAAGTGTTAAACTTTGTAAAAGTGAGAACCCTCTCCCCTCCCACTCCTCTCGGGGGTGTTGTTCTGGCTGCTGAAGCAGAACTGTCCGGACACATTAACAGCAGCAGCAGGGAAATCTCAGGGCGGCACCTCACACAGATCATGTTCTGCTGACTGACCCTGCTCCTCTGCAGCTCCACAGGTCTCATACAGCCGCCACATCTCTACACTATGTCCCTATGTGGCCACAGCACAACCTTTTCACTCCTAAACTCTTTTTCTTTCTGTTCCTCACTGGGAAAGGATCTGGATTTCCTTCTTACTCTCTCTCTCTCTCTCTCTCTCTCCAGTTGCATTTTTTTCTCAGATCAAAACATCTCTTGATTTTCACTTACCACCATGACAGGGGAGTGTTTGAGCAGATGTCTGTGTTTGTGTGTGTGTGTGTGTGTGTTTGTGTGTGTGCACACACAGAGTACTCTTATCCTGCCAGCTTGAGAAATGAGAGGAAGCATTTTACAAGTCATGTGGTTGGACTTCTATAACCTGTATAACCTGACTCATACTGCACATTTCAGCCTCTACTACTGAACTGATGGCATCAAGAAGAAACATTTCACCATTCAGACACAATGCATCCAAATATGACTTTAAATGCAAACATTATCTTTTTTTAAAATGATTGTTAACAAGCGTAGTTAAATTAAAAAAAAAAAAAAATCCAGATGGTTGGTGGGCCTGTGTCAGCTGCAGCCTCAGGTCCTCGGTGACAGGAAGTGGAACCTGGTCTCTGCTGTTGTACTCCATCCACCTCAAAGGAGGTTGTGCGATTCACCCTGAATCGTCTTTGCTCATCACAGCTGTAAAGATTAGTTATCTGAGTGATCATAGCCTTCCTGTCAGCTCCAACCAGACTGACCTTTGACCTCTCTGTTCAACAGAGCTACTGCTTACTGGGTGTTTCTGTTGTCGGCCCCATTCTCAGTAAAAACTGCAGAGACTGTTGAGTGAAAATTCATGAGATCAGCAGCTTCAGAAACTCCAGCCAAGACCAGCAATGAACACGTCACAGTCAGATGCTCTGAGATTAGCGTCACATTTTATCCTGTATACTGATGGTGTACACAGCACATATGAGCACACTTACTTTTTTTCGCTCTCCCTGGTCACTTCCTCTGGTGCTCTCTCTCCCTGACTGTCTTCTCCACCAGGGTTGAAAACACTTGACTCCTACCACATCTGGGTTTAAAAGAGAACCAGAGGAGCAGAGCAGGATGGTCCCACATGGGGCTGGGATCCCCGCTACAGGGAGTCCTATTGTCTTGTCCATGGTCTTGTCCAGTTTGGGGCATTTTGTTTTAGTTATTTTTGGTTTGGTTCAAGCTAAAATAGTGGGTGGAGTTGCTGAATGCACCCACCTTCTCCTCCCTCTTTTGTTTCTTAAGTAGTTTGCCTTATTGTTCAAAAATAATGTCATTTATTAGTTATATTTTTCTCTCAGTTTCAATCTCCCGTGAGCCTACTGAATGTTTATGGAGGCTGTAATGGTGACTTTACCTGGACCTCACTGTTATTACTGTATCAAATACAGTGAATGATTCCTGAATGACATGTAGCTGCTTCAGTAGCAGGACTGTCGTGACTTACTGGAGCCACTGTTCCAGTGTTTCCTGTTTTAAATCAAAGTCTCTGTAGTGGAAAGACACTGGATAATTATCATTAGCTCTTGATTATGGTCTCATGGTTACTAATTATAACCATTTACACTCTGTAAAGCAACATGAGATGTCTCTGTCAGACTAACAACACACAGACTGATCTTCAACCACGGTGGTAAGTTTACTGCACACAGCAGTGGTTACAGCTACACATCCGCCTGTTTGATTCTCCATAAGGGCCGTCAGCTGTCAGGTCTCCACTCTCTGTATGGAAGCAGCAGCAGCTGGGGCTGTGAGTGGAGCCACGGCCAGGTTTGTCACACAAGCTCTGTGACAGTGTTTTCACACTGTATTATATCCTCTGTGACCCATGATCCAAGTCAGAGCAGACCACCATCAGTCTTGTGCTGCTCTCCCACCAGGACTCACAGTCTAGGGACTCTGAGCGGCAGAGGTGTCTGAGGTACAGCACTGACACACATTCACACAGCCTGCGGTCAAGGAGGAGGAGGTAAGGGGGGTCAGTCAGCGTGCAGAGGGGAGGATGACATGAAGAGTCCAGGCTTAGAGTCCAGGGTTAGGATAAGTGCACCAACACTGCCTCATTTAACCAAACCAGCACAGGAACAAATAGGATCTTACAGTAATTACATGATCAGTGTCAGTAGTGATTAATATTGTTTTGATCATATCCTGAAGATCAAACTCACATCTGGTCTGAGTTGAATGGTTCACCCAAGCAAAGCAAAAGTAATCATACAATCATGCTTGTGATCATTATCAGAATAATGCTTAGTAATTTAGTTTCATTATACTGTCAACACAACTACTAGGGAAAATATATGAACCTTTCCAATTGTTGTATATTTGCATTGTGCAGAAGGGACCAGTGTTAAAGAGACAAATAATAAAATGAACAATAACAGTGACAACTGCAGGGTTAGGGTTGAGCAGCAGGAGGTTTCATGAATATATTTGATCAATTCACTAAAAGTTGACAGTGTATTTGGAAGTAATTCATTGACATTTGTTTTTATAATAATACAGTCCCTGTAGCCATATCTGCTAACAGCAGTACATCAACAGGATGACGTGTGTGTCTATGTGCATGTCTGAAGAACTTGGTGGAGGTTCAGGAGACATGTTGGACCTTTTTTAAAACTTTACTTAAAACACAGAAACATAAAACACAGAAAGTTACTGTAAAAAAGGTTTAATGAATGTTTTTCAGTTAAGTTTACATTTTAAGTTCATGTCCTGACATGTCACTGTTATTACTCACATCTGCTTTAACAAAGGCTCCACACACAACATTCACAGTAACGTTGGGTGTTCACATATCATCAAGCTACAGTCAGAACGTCGCATGTCTGTACTGCTCACACATAAATGTTAGCAGGGCAGCAGCTGTTGTCACTGTGGTCTCAAATGGTGGTTGTACTAACTACCAAAATGTTGGTACTGTGTCGTTCCTTCTCTACATTCCTTAAGATTGAACAAACCTGAATCCTACCACATCTGGGTTTAATAGGAGAACCAGAGGAGCAGAGCAGGGTGGAATCCTCGCAAAAGGGGGTCCTTTTGTCGTCCATGGCCCTGAGTGTGGGGCAATTTGTTTTAGTTCTTTATTTTAATTTTAGGGTTGGAAAGCTCTAGTTTTTGTGTGTGGCTGCAGCAGAATGTCTTTGGTTTTCTTTTCAGCTCCCATATTGACCGATTGTGGATATACACAGATGTACACAGATGTGTCAGCAACGGCGGCCGCAACACTCAACAAAAAATTGATGTTATTGTTGCTGTTACTGGAGGACTTCCCATGATGCACTGAGCTCCTCTCACACTGAACTCATTCATTCTTCTCTCTCCAGTGGATTAGTGCTTCCTCCTCGGCCTCCATGTCCTCCTGTTGCTCTGTGCTGGTCTTTCTACAGCTGGAGCTGCAGAGACTGGATCAGTGACTGTGACCACCAGGATCCAGCTCATCACCTGTAGCTACAGTTATTACTGCACCATGTTCTCATTCCTCATGCCGCCTCTGTGTTTCACCCAGAAGCCGGTTCTGCTCGAGGTTTCTTCTCAGTATAGAAAACTTAAAATGAGCTTGACTTTTTTTACCATGAGCAGACGATACAGAGCCAGACACAACAGATCTATTCCACATTTGAATCCTTTGAAATGCTTTTAAACACTATCGATGGAGCTGATGAACCACTAACAACACTTCAGTCTGAACTTGGTTCTAGATTTTTATATATGACAGCCTCCTTTCCTTTCCTTTGCTTCCTTTCCTTTGCTTCCTTTCCTCTTCCTTGAAATGATGGAAAACTGTTTGGACTAGCATGCGGTTTCTTAGCAATTTTAATCCATTAAACATGATGATAATATCCCTTTACTCTGCATCTAAACTCTAGCTGCCTATTTGTTATGAGTGATGTGGTGTTTGGCTCTTAGTCTCCTAATCTGTCCCTTTACAATAAGGCCCTGCCCTCCCAGCAGCCTTTCCCAACAATGCCTCGCGCTGTGTTGCTGACGTCTGTCTTTCCTGCGTCCGTGCCAGGAAAACCCAGATAAGTGATGAAGTAGAAGAGGAAATGCAGGAAGAGCTGAGAAGAGATCATGTCGAGATGCTTTTCTCCTCACTGGCATTTTGTTGTGAAGGGTAAAATAAAATTCAGATAATTTTATTTCTAGTAGAAGTTTCTCTCTTGCTATATATGAGTCATCATTTCCTTTTTTCTGTTGCTCTTTGAACACGACATGTTTGCAAACATGTTTGTTTTCTGTGTTGTTAATGTAGTATGTGGTAGAGATGGTGTGTGTGTGTGTGTGTGTGTGTGTGTGTGCTATATACATTACATAGCGGCACCTCACATTCTCGTGTGGGCTGTGTGATTCCTGCAAGAACAACTGCTCGCTTTTTACAGACACACACATACATGCAAACACATGCATAACCCTCACACAACACGCTCACACAGCGCATGCCCCTCCGCCCACTCTTATCAGCTGTTATTTGTTCCCATACTCAGATTAATCCTGGCCTCCTGTATATGCCGTGCAGATAAGAGCTGCCTGACACAAGGTTTTATTAATCATTTGGACTAATATCTAGTTAATTGGACAACTGTGACAACTCTGAGTCACAGGACTGAGGAGATATAAGGACAATACAAACAAATAAAAGCTGAAGTGTAGAAGTTTGTAGCTTTTTCTATTTTTAAAATGGGTTGAAAACTTTTCTGTTTGCATCTCAATCAAAAAAAGTCAAATCCAGAGCTCAGTGCTGCACAAGTCTTCGTTCTTCACGAGGCTAAAAAGTGATTGTGATGCATTCAGTGTGCTGATCTGTTACTTAAAGGTCCAGTTACAGGATCAGATAGGTTGGTAGCACTGGGCGAGACAGGATTTGCAGAGTAGTGTTTCAGGGAGTGATACTATGATATGATGGGTCCCGTTTTAGGACGCTGTAATTTTGATTAAAATGATCTGTGGCTGTTAGGTTAAAGTAAAAACTGCTGTCAGTTGCAACCTAGGCATCAGGTCTTTGGGTTATTAAAACACTGCTCAGCAAACTAAGAGTTGACATCTGGTAATCTGGAGACAAGCTAAAAATAGATGTGAGGAAGAGGAAACACAAGATGTTACACAATCAGACAGGTTGTAAACAAGTTAACAGATCAGCTAAACTCATTTAGAGGAGAAACTAAAAAACTAAAACTAAAGACTGCCTGATGTAAACACGTCTACAGACTGACTTCCTGGTTCTACTTTGATACCCGGCACTGTGTTGGTGCACACTCATTGTTTCCTCTGGAACAAGGATTATTAGCAGCATTTTAGCAGCAGACTGTCTGACCACTGTGCTCCTGGTGCTGTTTTTAGCAATGTCAGTACGTTCTGTGTCAGTTTCACATTGAAGAAAACACACATTCAATTTCTCAGAGATGATCAACACCACTCTCTCATGGCTGTTCGCCCACAGTGTCAACCCACTGTGACGTCACCCATTGGTTTGTGAGCTGCTGTTTTGCAGTCTCCAGTTTGTAATTTGGTTTTACTGTCTTGGTTTTTTGAAACCAGAAGAATCATATTAGGAGGAGAAGGTGGAGCTTAGGAGGAGTAAGGGGTGGAGCTGACCTCTCTGTACTCCACTGGTTGTTAAAGAAGTCAGATTGTATTGAAGTCTATAGGAAAATGTCCCTACTTCTCCCTTGATTTATTAGCTCAGTAAATGTTTTCCTAATGAGTTTATGGTCTCAGTCTCTAGTTTCTCTAGTCTCTAGTTTTTTAAATGATGGTTCATTTAGAGGAAAACAGACCATAAAGCAGGGGATGGATTAGTATTGTAAAGTAGGTATTGCATTTATATTAAGGAGAGATTGGACTTGCTGGCACTATCGTGTTTTTATTGATTATTTTATCTGGTGTTATTGAGACAGACCAGTAGCTATTTAAATTGGTATTATTTTTTGTATTTCACTGAATACTGGAGTCTGTAATAAACTATTTTCTCATCTCGTGTTTTCTTGTCTGTGTTGCTATGGACCAGGGGTTTGAGAACATAGTACGGGACATTCCCACTTCCTCCTCTGCTCCCAGACAATGTATCATTTTTACCGTGTGACAGTTATATTGAGCTCCATGAACAGTCGTTCTCACCGGGGACCTCTGTTCTGTCAGGTAATATAAATACACAAATGCAGCTCCTGCAGCAAAGGGAGTCTGACATGTTTCTCTGCTACACTGTTTTCTCAGGATGAGAAGATACACCCTTTGTGTCTTTCATGATGGTCACTTTGTCTGATGAATTTGCTGAGCTTGAAGACTATGCACTGAAGCATGAGCTGAAATAAATCTGCAGGAGAAATTCAAGTTTGTACCAGTGTGGAAAAGACTTATATTTGTATAAAAAAAGAGGCTGTGAATAAAACCAATGAACAAATTAGGTTATAAAAAGACACTGAAGAAACACTGCTGTGCTGATTGGTTAATCCCTTCCAGGTGTCTGCTAACCGCTAACATTAGCTAAGCTGTGATGTTAATTGGTGCTACAGTACTGAAGAAGAAAGAGTGAGTCATTTACGCTGGCTCGCTTTGTTGTTCCTGGTTGTTGCAGCTATTGGCGGTAAATTAATCAATGAAGTATTTTCCAAATACTGTGGGCAGGCTACTGGTGCCAGCAAACACCAAGCCCAGGGAAACAACAAAGCAGCGTGACTGAAAATACACAGTCTGTCTGAACAAAGCATCTCACGTTAAGTCAATTACTGCAGAGGTATTTCATGTCCATAGATCAACTGTGAACTGTTATTCACTCATCTGCTGAACACTGTGGAGATGTTTCATTAGAAAACAAGAGGAAGAAGAGATAACAGAGCACTTATGAAATGTTGCTGGCTTCCCAGAAGTGTAGATAACGCACCATTCAGAATTCCTGCCAACAGGTCTCATGCAAGTGTCTCATTTGCATGCTTAACCACTAACACAAGTAACTGTATGCCAACAAAGAAAATGTCTCCATGGAAACTGTAATTTTACTGCTGCGAAATATTTTAAGGAAGCCATTTAAGTTGTTCTGTGTGTGTGTAACCTGTTATTGGTCATGTGTTAGTATATTTAACTGTGTTAACAGGAAGTGCTTTTATTTCAAAGAGCAAGGAAGTAAGCTGTTAAAATAGGATATGATGGGATAGAAAATAAGGGCATTTCCTGGTGACTTCTTAACAGGAGGGCATGACAGCTGCTTCGGCAAAGGGGTAATATAACACCAAAATGTAGTGTATATATACACTGCATTGTGTGAAACATAACATGGGTTGGTTTAACAATACTGACAAACAGAATCTAATATTTTTTTTGGGGGGAGAGACAGGAAAGTTTGGGGGGGGGTGAGTACATGTGAAATATTATATTTTAAGCAGTGCATTGACATTTATGAGCACATTCATGCTCTCCAGAGGATAGACCTTTTTCATTTTATGGCAACTAATCACACAATGTTTAAATTCCTTTAATAGGTATATGAATGTGAACTTTGCTGAGCAGCTTAATGTTCCCAAGAGGATGAACCCTTTACCCTTTATAGTTTATAGTGACTTCATGAGCAGGAATGCTGGAAATGGAGTTGAACATGATGATGAATTATGGGTGGGGGTGAAGGGTTTAAAAACTGCTGAGTGAGGATATAATGAAAGAGTCTTGAGTTTCCAGTGCAGCAATGTGAAATGAATGACCTCCATATTCCTCTGGAGAATGGTTTCTTTTCGGACTCAAAGCAGCGTCGTGAAGAATGGACAGAGACGCAAAACATGGGAAGAAAAGAGAAAAAGAGAGCAGCATCAGCAAATGTCAGCTGAAAGTAATAGAGTCCATTGTTGGACACTAACGGTCTTCTTTTGTTGTGCTCGCTCATCATCACTGACTCTTTTTCCATTAGACATAAATCTGCATGTGGATCAGCTGCTGTCAACAATAAATCATTAATAATGAATCATTTCCACCTTCATGTGAACATTTCAGCCCACGGACAAACTGTGTGCTGCAACATTAGCTTATCCTCAATCCACAAGACAACAGGTGGACAGCCACACATTTCAACAAACCACAAACTGCTGCCTTCAATTAGTGCTGAGAATGTGTGTGTGTGTGTGTGTGAGAGAGAGAGAGAGAGAGAGAGTGACACTGGGTTTATGAACATGCCCACTTCCGTAACCCCACGTGTCGTACTAATCACCTCAGGATGTATAAATTTACCAGGGACGCAATTACACTGTGTGTGTGTGTTTGTGTGTGTCTGTATGAAATGCTGGTGGAGCTGTAGAGTCTTATTACCAGATCTCCTCTGAGTTATCACAACAACACAGAGAAATGAAGCTTTGGGCTAAATTCCTTTGAAGCCTCCTGCCTCCTCAGCTGTTCACAAACTCTGACTTGTTTGGACCTGTCTGTAAAAAAGACTGAGAGAGAAAACAATATGAGTGAACATGTATCTACTACTACTACTATGCACTCTGTGGCCAATATCATCAACTGGCTTTTTGACTGGTGGTCAGACAGTTGATGTCATGACTATGGGCTTAGTGAGAGTATTATAGATTTTTTTTTCAATTCTGGCACATTTTATAGACACAATTAAAATGTAATAAACAAAAATCATCAATTTGTTTGAAAATACACATAAAATATTTATATGTTGAGAACCTTACATACGGGGTCCATCAATTTTTGCCACTTTGAAATGTTTGTGCGGGCTGACTTTTTGTTTTAAGGTGTGTGTGTGTGTGTGTGTGTGTGTGTGTGTGTGTGTGTGTGTGTGNTGTGTGTGTGTGTGTGTGTGTGTGTGTGTGTGTGTGTGTGTGTGTGTGTGTGTGTGTAAATTCTTTAAGTCATGTCCACAGCTGTTGTCAACATTCCACACACACACAGCCCTGTACTTCTGTCTTTGTGAGGACATTGACATAATCCATTTCCTAACCCTTTACCCTAACCATCACCACTGAATGCCCAACCCTGACACTAATTCTAACTCTAACCCTAAAACCAAGTCTTAACCCTCAAACTGGCAATTCAAGGTGCGAAAAAAGTGGGGACCAGTAAAAATGTCCTAACTTTCCCAAAATGCCCTCAGTGCATCAGTGCAACACTTTTTTGGTCCTCACTGTGTAGCATGTATACATCCACATGCTTTGGCAGCCTCAGTTAAAGTCCCACTGATATCTACGAGTGTTTGTTATCTTGTCAGTAAACAGTGAAGCACAGACAGACTTGAGCCCATGTTCTGCTTCAATAATAACTTGTGGAACTAAAGCCAGGGTCAGTAAACCACTGCTTGAGAGCAGGTCGCCATGGTGACAAGTGATTACAGCCTATAGGAATGCAAGTGTGTTGACAATGAGAGAAACTGGGCAGCTCTGACTCAGATGTTTCAGCAAGGCGTAACAAATGTGTGTGTGTGTGTGTGTGTGTGTGTGTGTTTGTGTGTGTGTGTGTGTGTGCGTATGTGTGTGTGTAGTGTGCATATGTAGTGTGTGTTGGCAGTAGATAGGTAGGTTACTGTGTACTTGCAAATAGTCACATGTGTGATACACACTTCACTTCTTGCTGTGCACACACACACACACACACACACACACACATACACACATTCATCCACCTCTGCACTTGGTTGTTTGTGTGTCTTTAGTTGTCTACCAGTGGAAATGCAAAACGTTTCAGCATTTCTTTCCACTTGTGCAAATGGACTGCACTAGTGTTTTTATAGTCTTTTCAACCATTCGAGGCGCCCTCACCCATTCACACATTTCATTCAGAAACAATTTAGGGTTCAGTATCCTGTTGCTACAAGTGTCCCTTGTTGTATAGATGAGTAAGAACCACACCAACATCTAACTAGACCCTGATGACATGAGAAGCTACATTTACAGCTAATTAGCTTTGCAGCCTGTGTTAGCAGTGCCCTTGTTTGAGTGTTTATTTGTTTTTGGACACTGGTTTATGAAGCTGAAGTGCAGGTAGAGACATGGTGTTCATGTTTATACATTAGATCAGAAGGAGACTTTAAAGCTAATGCAGGTTGGTGCTGACAGTGTGACTACCTGACTGCTTTATGCTGGAGTTGCTTGACTGTGTTGACGTGAGATCTGCATCTATGCAGACAGATACCATGTTAATGTCACCTTAATGCAAAACCAGTAAGTGCAATCATGAAACCAAAAACACCAAATATAAAATCCCCCACAATGCATTGTGGTCAGAAACAAAACTGTCACACAAACAGTGGGGAAATTGTAGTCTCATGTCTGTAGTGAGATGTTTACTGTGTAGTCTAAACAGCACCAACACCCTTCCCTGTAGAAGAGGTCAGAGCTGAATCAAACTACAAGGTGAAGTTCAGTGGTGGTGATGCTCAAGTCATGTGACTCTGGTGTTGTTGGTTTATAGCCTCACATTAGCTGTTTACTGCTGCTGATTGTATTTAGGAAATAAGACCATAAAGCAGGGTATTCATTAGGGTGTGGCCACTGTGTGATTGACAGACTGTACCACCCAATCAGGATAGAGTACAGAGCAGGTCAGATCCTCCCTCACTCCTCCTCAGCTCCACCTTCTCCTCCAAATATGGTTTCTTCTGGTTTCAAAAAACCAAGATGGCCGACAACCAAATTACAAACTGGAGGCTTCAAAACGACCAATGGATGACATCATTGTGGGTTGACACTTGGTTGGACCGTAAACAAATGTGACACTACTATGACACTATTACCATGAAGGTTATGAGTCCTTTAGAGATACAATATGTTATATGTGGTAGACGTTCCACAAAGAACATGGAGATGTACAACTAGAACATACTCACACTGCTCTGCCTCCATCAGCAGTGAAGGAAACATCATGGTGTCGCTCTGAACATATGAACATGAGAGCAGAGTGTAGCTGGAGTCTGAAACAATTCTTTTAATTAAGGTGTAATTTACAGCCATGTTACCAGTGCAGCCTCATGGTAATGTGTGTCTGTCCACCACTGTGGTCCACACTGAAATATCTCTACATCTATTGCCATGAAATTTTGTCATTTTCTCAAAGCTGGATGACTGTAACTCTGTCCTCTCTCTTAAGCAAACGTCACTTTCATGCCTCCAACTAGTTCACAACACAAGTAGCTCGGCTTCTTACTGGTATGAACAGACGGCATCACATCATCCTGATCCTTCTTCTCTTCATTGGCTCCCTGTCTGTTTTTAAAGATTTTACTGTTCACTTTTAAAGCACACCAGGGCCTGACTTCAAGTTACAGAATTATTAACCCCATAGGAACCAGTACACAGCCTTAGATCATCGGGCCGTCCAGAGCCGAGGAATAAATCTAGAGGTGACCGCACTTTTGCCATCTGGACAGAAGAGACGAGTCAGAATCAGTGTCTTCTTTTAAATCACTTCTTAAAAATAGTTTTTATTAACTTGCTTTTACGTGTTTATATGTTGTCTTTGTTTTACCATGTTATCCTTTTTATTTATATATCATTTTATATTAATATATTTATATTTCTGTCCTGCTCTGATTCATTTGTCAGAGCACTTTGTTTTTTTAAGGTTCTTTATAAATAAAGTTATTATTATTATGTTATTATTGTTATCATTTGTGCCATCCTTCTTGGTTTTAGATATCCCTGATTTGACATGAGGTTGACACTTTTAGTTCTTAGTGAACTATTGTCTCGAGGATTGCTGCCAAGTTTGGGGCCACGTTTGGCCCAACATGGTATTTGAAAATGCTCATTTTTGCTCTCTTACTTGTGTTGTAAAATCCTAACCATTATAACTAAGAAAAGTACATTTTATGAAGGTAAAGGTACATGATCTGAGTTTTATGGCAGCACTAGGCCTAATTAAGAAGAATTATGGTATTTATCTCTCTCTCTCTCCCCTTTTTTTTGTTTTAATCTAATTTTTGCATGACAACAGATTGTGGAGTTATACATGTAAAATATGGCTCATCTGAAGTAGAATGTCTGTCAATATTATGATTAAAGAAATACAGCCAGTTTTGGGACCTTTTGTATTTTTGCTGATCAAGCATGGTTTAATTTCCTCCCCAGAGCTTTTGCATGCCTGTGTTTTCTACACAGTATCCAGATGTATCCAGGAAGATGCACATTTGCTGCAATTCTGTGCTGCAGTTTGACAAATGATTTGAAGATTACAAGATTTATGCAACAGATTTTGAGAGCTGTTTACACAACACCCTTCTCTGTAGAAGAGGTCAGAGCTGAATCAAACTACAAGGTGAAGTTCAGTGGTGGTGATGCTCAAGTCATGTGACTCAGCTCCAGCTTCTCCTTCAAATATGGTTTCTACTGGTTGGACAGCCAAATTACAAACTAAATTGGTCAAGCTACACGACAAGCATATTTGGTATTTTTCATGACTCAAAAGTTTGTTTATCTATCATATAACTCATCCAGAATAAAAATGAGTGAGCTCCTAGCAGTGGAGTATATGAACAGAGGACGGCATGGATGATTTCTGCTGAGGAGTCAGGCCCCCAGCACATGGTGTATCTGTTTATATGTCTCCGGGGGCCAAAGAAGCAAAACAGATACCACATGAATCAAAATAAAATATTCTTTTAATAGCTTGCTGAGCCAAGATGACAACAAAAAGTGTATCCCATCTGTTTCCAAGTTTCCATTATTGTGAAACACCCCTGGCAAAGACTGCCTCACACAAAGGTCCAGAGAACTCGAGGATGTTAACCATCACACATAGCAAGGATATGACTAACACGAACAACTTGTTATGATGGAGAACACTGCTGGGACTTAATGAAGGCAGCTGGTAGGTGTTTACTGCCATACTAACAATATATAGCGCTCACTGGGCTTGTTAGAGATATACAATTGCTAGTGTGCATAGTTGAACTTAATAAGGAATTCACACACACGCACACTAGCTGTGACACAATTCAAGGACCCACCCTTCAGAGGCTGCATTTAAAGACCTAGTGCATCGCAGTGGCGAGACTGGACTGTCCCTTTTCAAAGGCTCCTACAGATTTGTCCTTCTTTTCCGGGGCGGCATAGGATACAACAGGTGGATTCTTCGTGGACAACATGTCCCAGCATTCTCCACTGACAAAGAGCCTGAGGACTACACTCTTAAATGGATGTATTGTGGTTTAGCTCAGTTCTACAGCTGAAGGTAGAACTAGGGGCCTCAGGTTTAAAAAAGAAGAAAGTGTTGTCTTGCTGTGATGCACAGAGGGCAGGCACAGCTGGTGATACAAAACCAGGACCAGACTTCATTTTGGTTTGGCCTTTGTAGTCTTCAACCGGTTGGAGTGTCCACACCTTTGCAGGCCATGTCCTCTGAGGGATGTGTGAGGAGACACTACCACTTAATCTGGATCCTGGACACATCCTGTCTATGATCTCAGGGAGACAGTTTTATGACCCCAGCTGATACACGCACAAAAAATGTCTGTTTCAGATTCGCTCATTGACCACATTGACTGAGTTCTGATGCAGTGTTGTAGCATCCTGTCTACCAGCTGTTACCATAAATTATATTAGTCAGTGAGATTCACTGTCTGTGAAGTACCAATTTATGCATATTAGGTTTGGTTGTAAGTGATAATGTTTGGATTTTTCACTGCTGGGTTGTTTGCTTCTTCATCCTAATGGCTTAACCTCAGCTGTGAGACTGGACTGTATGTGACACATTTAGAGTTTTTTAAATACAAAATCTAATTAAAAGGTTTGCCCTAAAACATTTGCTGTGTGGGTCCAAGTGGAGTTTGGCTACATATATAAAACTACAATAAAACTGCACTGTTGAGACTTAGGTCTAATAATTAGGTTAGTAAAAATGTTTTTGTATTGTGTGTTTATCCAGAGCTTAATATCTTGTAATCCTTTTCGAGCGATAAAGATCCATTGTTTCCAAAAAATTAAAAATACATCAGTGAGACACACTGTTGTATTGAGTGATATGTTCCTTCATCAAAAACACAGTCGTTTATTTTGACTTAGACAAACACACACCAAAAAATACAACGTGTGTGTGTGTATTTACGTACAATGAACTTTATATGGATGTATTTTTAGCACCTTTATTAGTAAAGAAATGATCAGAAGTAGCAGGTTCATTCATTCAACATGAAGAAATGTAAGTTGCCCTTTATTTTTGTTTATTATTATTGCACTGTTTTTATACTGAAAATGAGAAGAATAGCAGCAGGTTCAACCCATTTTTATCAACCTGAAGAAATGTTGGTTGCACTCTTAATAAAAGGTGAATGTATTTGTCATTATTCATAGTGTTATTTAATTATTCTATAATAAATTTATCCCTGATTCCCTTAGGAATCCTCGCCTGCACCGTCCAGTATCCAGGTATTTATTTCATAGTCACACTGGTTGAATTTTTTGGTAAAAAAAATATCGCTTTGAATTGTATCAGAACCATGGAAAATGATGCATATCATTACACTCATTCTGTGGAGCAGAAAATGTTAGGATTGGATGTTAGGATGTTAGGATGCTCTGTATGTGTCTCAGCCAGCCACACTCACCTGCTACCCCCCCCCCCCCCCCCCAACCACCAAATATGACTAAAATGATGACTTAATGTGTTTACAATGATGCACAAGATGACTAACAATCTCAATTTGATGGAATGAGATTTAAATTATAATGTGCAGTGATCGTATAGCTTTAATGAAGAGCTGATGAGCCGATGATGCTGCCGGTGTGTGATAATTACAGCTATTGAGGATAAAAATGAAAGGAGAGAACTGGATGTTACAGGTTGAATCTGTCTGATGATGGTGTATTTATGACGCCCTGAGGGCTCTGTTGAAAAGCTCAAAGTCAGATCTCAGATCTGACCATGTGGTCAGTATCATAACCACTATATGGTCCTGTCACTTTACTAAAAGATACACTGCAGAATTCACAAGACACAAATGAGGAGTTAATTGTGAGTACATGAATTGGTGGTTGTTGATGAATCACACAGATGAATTGGACTGCACTGTAGATAAAAAATGTACTGAGGAACTTACTGTTGGGGACTGTTTTTATACCAAAAGAAGACCCAGGCTGTGAACCCCAGAAAATCCCTTCACATCCCTACTTAATAAAAAAAGGATTCATATTTTAGACATGAAGCCAAAAGCAGTTTATTTGTGGTCCCAGGCTGTAAAATATACTCTACTACAGCTGTCACATGGGACCCAAAAACAAACAGAGCTTCAATGTACTGGGCCCTGACCTTTGACTAAAGGATCGGGCTCCAGAGGACTTGAGAAGAAAGGGGTCGACAGGGGCTGTGAGACGCTAGAGAGTGCATGGCACAGTTCCAGTGTTGGTAGAGAGCAGCATGTCCAGACCTGCTGCGCCATAAGAGCAGACAGACAGGCTCAGCCATTTCATCTCCCTGTCACTCGGCTCTGTTTCTGCACTGCCATCAAAACAACTGAGAACACTGCCAACGATCATCAGTCACACACGTCGCTTTGAGGCAAACAAGTAAAGGTTGATTTCACAGACCGTTCATAAAAATGGACATGAACTCAGGGTCTCAAAAGTGAAGCTAATGTTTAAGTGGCTTAAACCTGCACGACTTCTTCTGCTTTCAAAGAACCAAGAAGGCAACAGCAGATTTACAGACACAACACTTCAAAATATCAAACCAGTGGGTAAACCAATGGGTGACATCACGTTGGTTGGCCACTTGGTTCAGATACATAAAGGGGCTAATTTCAAAGCTTTTGCAAAAAGCACATCGGGTTTAAAAAAGAGATTTTGAGTCTGTTGCAGTCTTGTGCTCCTCAGAACAGTTACAAGGTAAAATCATATGACAAACTAAATGTCAGAAAAAATGGGTGAATTTGTACCATTAATAAAAAGTTTCTCGCTGTCAACATTAACTTTCAGCCACCTCAGTATCTGATGTCACAACTTAAGTATCTATTATTCCATGAATGCAGGGTAAATTCTCCAACACAAACATAAAACCCCCGATACCAAAAAGCTAAACAATGAAAATCAATGTTTTCTCCAGCACAAAAAGTCAGTTACTTTCCATCACGCATGGATTTTAATATTGTTCAATGACGCAGCAGGTAAAGATTGAACCACCACAGAGACAAACACGATTACCATGAAATACAGGACCAGTCATAGTTTGGACTAAAGCCATTAAAACTGTACAACTACTAATTGACTCACTGTACATTACTGGCACAAAAATGTGTATAATATTTGGTATTTTATATTGGTAATGCAATGACAACCCAATATTGAAAATTAAAGGGTTCGCTATCAGAAGTATTAAGCTTCCCCAGCTTTCAGTTTAATCACAAATCATTATCATTAAAATAAAAAGACTCTGAGAACCTCTTATTTGGTCTCTGTCTTGTTATGGCGTCAAAGATTAAGTGGACGCAGAAGCAGAGATGTGAGGTCATGAGCCACTGATGGAGAAAGGAAGGCATACAAGACATTCAACATCGAGATTAAGAAATGGTATGGTCCATTTTAGGGGTGTTTTGAAATCACATCACAAGATTCAAGCAATATGAATGAATATGGGAAAGATAATAATTACAGTTACATCCAAGAATGATTTATAAAAGTTTCAGTCTCCCAAACTCGCAGGTCTGATTCCCAATCTCACCTGAAATTTAAACCCTGCCAAAAGTAATTCTGTGAGCTAATTAATAAATATTAACATGCTAACACACAAAGCTGGTGAACATGGTAAACATCATACCTGCTAAAAGGTGCTGTAAACAATTGCGACTGTAACTAGATCTTGGACCAGAACAAATGCAGAACAGACACGTAATCAAGTGTGTCAACCCACCGTGTCTGCCGCCATCTTGGTTTTTTGAAACCATATTAGGAGGAGAAGGTGGAGCTGAGGAGGAGTGAGGGGTGGAGCTGACCTGCTCTGTACTCTATCCTGATTGTGTGGTACAGTCTGTCAGTCACACAGTAGCCACGCCCCCTAAT
>CM076653.1:16270215-16307312 GCA_038496675.1 Rachycentron canadum
ATGTGTATAAGAGACAGAGAGAGAGAGAGAGGGAGAGGGACAGAGAGAGAGAGGGAGAGAGACAGAGAGACAGATAGAGAGAGAGGGAGAGAGAGAGAGAGGGACAGAGAGAGAGAGAGAGAGAGAGGGAGAGAGAGAGAGGGAGAGAGAGAGGGAGGGAGGGACAGAGAGAGAGAGAGAGAGAGAGAGGGAGAGAGAGAGGGAGAGAGAGAGAGAGAGTCCTCCCCCTCCCTCCTCTGTTTCCTGTCAGAGCAGAGTGTGTGTGCTGAGTGTGGATGGATGGTGCAGTAGTCAGTCTCCAGCTGCTGAGCGGGGTGAAGCAGCACACAGCTCACACCAAGCCTCCGGACTCTCTTCAAGTTTGCCTTTAATGTGAACGACTGTTGGGACAGAGGACGCGGGAACATGGAGGGACAGCGCTGCTCTTTATCTTTACGCGGAGCTTTATCTGTCTTCTTCTTTACTCTGCTGCTGGAGCCCGTGAATTCTGGTGAGTTGCGCTTATCCTCAACATTAAGAGCAACGTCAGTTCACTGCGACGACCTGAGCACTGCCCTCACTGCTGCCTTCACTGGTGTCAGTGCTTTAAAACTGGGACTGGGACAGATTGGTTGGCGCGCGTTACGCACGGCTCTTCGGCGCAACAGGTGACTCATCCAGCGGACTGATACACTGCAGCGCCTCGGCTCGAGCAGCACGTGTGTTTCCACGTTGAGTAGATTAGAAAGATTTTTCCACGGTGAGATAAACCTTCACTGCAAAAGAAAAGAAAAGAAAAGGACTTTCCAGACTTTCTTGAATCTAGTGCCAAAGTATTTGGTCTGATGGTGACAGTGATTCTGGAAACGTTAGATTTTACAGTCTTTATAAAAGTGAAAACCAAACTTTATATCTTTATATACTCCTGTAGCTCCGGTCTCTTAACATTTAAACTGATGATATCATCAGGGTTAAGATCTTTAACAGAAAACCACTGACATTATAAAGGAGTGACAAAGACATTGAATGTGGGCATTTATTAGACTGACTTTTGAATGTTAAATGCTCTTCAGATACACGATGGGATTTGTAGAACATTGTGAGTTTTGCTATTTTGTCTAAAAGACAAAATATGTCTTGATTTTGAGCATTATTTCCTTTAAACTGTTCCTTGTGAGTCCCCCAACATTATCAAAGTGCCATGCTAAATTGCAGGAATACCCCTTTAAAGGTCCATATAGTCCAAAGGTAGACCTCCATGTGGTCTATGGGTATAAAGCAGGTCTAGGTTCAACATTAATACAGTGAAAGTATCAAAGGTCTCAGTCCACAGAGAAATGCTCACAGCCTGTTTTCAGAAACTGAGCCTTAAAACCAGCCGTCAGGACTTCTGTGACTTAATGATGTCACAACAAAGCAGTCACCACCCCCAGCCACGCCCACAAGCCCACCATCCAACCTTGCAGGTTTTGGTTTCTCTGAGTGTTTACCTGAATTCTGCAAGATTTTTTTTGGATCAATAAGAAAACAGTCAAAAAACAGAAAAAAGAGAGCCTCTCTTCTGATTGGCTGACTGTTTTCTGCAGAAGAGAGAAGATGTAAAACTACACTGAGACCACAAATATATCTTCTTATGAATATCAACACTTCAGATAAAACACAGAAGAAGAGACAAATATAGCCTTTATTTCTGGAAAAACACAGTCTGCCAATGTCGTACAGTACTGTTTATGCTTGCCTTGTTTTAGGTATTTATTGAAGCTACATGATGTTTCCTTTCAGTGAAAGATTTGTGTGTCATTTTACACATTTCTCAACTAGAATTTAAAATCAAACCCTCAAAGTTTGGCTGTGCAGTATTGTAGAGCAGATCCTACATGATCACAGTGTTGATGATGCATGATTCATTTAAGCTTTCCCTCCATTTGTTAACAGACTTTTAACAGACTTACACTTTTTGATGTGTCATACGATGGCACCTCCCCTGTCAGAAAAGCACAGAAACCTCCCCATGCTTATTGAAAGACAGCAGACTGAACACAGCATCCAGATTAAAACCAAAAAGACACTTCTGCCTTGGCTGTGTCATTCCTCTTCCCCTTCCCTTCATCTTCTTCTTCTTCTGCCCCTCTCCCTGCTGTTTGTTTCTGCCCTCCTCCCACGGTGAGGCCTATTTTGAACCTGGAAATCCCACATACCAGAAAGACTGTGGTCGTGCTGCATTGTATGTGTCATAAATAGACACACACACACACACACACACACACACACACACACACACACACACCGACACTGATGTATGCACAAAGAGACATACAGGCCTCCACCCACATGACCCATTCTCCCCCACCACTGCACATTAACACACACACACACACACACACACACACACACACACACACACACACACACACACACACACACACACACTCCTTGCTGTTGACTGGAGGAAGCAGCTCACCACTCTCTTAGTGCTGGAGCAGCTTGACATGCTGGTTACACAAACAGCTGAGCTGGGCTCTGTTGTTTTTATGTTGATGGGTCGTCACAGGAAGGTTTCCTTCATCCTTCCTTTCCAGGAAATCTTCATCGTGTCAGGGCAGAGGCCGCCATGAGCTTGTGCACTTCCTGATCCTTGTGCTGAGCCAAGATAGTGTCAGAACAAAAGATAATTTGAAGATGACAATCAGAAGTCAGGGATGAGAAGGAGAACAGTGGGGGGGCTTTATCTTTGACACGGACTTTGTTGCATCTCTGTATATTTGCAGTTAGATGTCAGTGTGTTGATGAGCCCCTCTGAGATTAAGGAGTAGTGTGTGTGTGTGTGTGTGGGCCCTGTGCAGTGCTGTAAAGCCTCGATTCCTGCTGTGTTTACACTGACTTTACTGTTCTTCAGAGGGGAGAAGAGAAGGTCACTTACTTTAACCCCACTGAAGTGTTCCCCTTTGAATTGTCACCATATTAGTCGACTTTCCCTCACGCGTCGCTTCTCAACTCGCTTCGCTGAGTCTCTGGATCAGAGAGAAGAAGGAGGGATGGAGGCGGAGGTGGCAGAGGGAGAGAGGGGGAACCTGAGAAAGCTGAGGGAGGGAGATGAAGACGGGAGGTATGAGAGGATTAGGGTCAAGATGGAGAGAGGTAGATTAAGACGTAGTTGGAGAAGTGGGAGGATAACTTTCAGGAGCAGGGCAAGAGCCGAGCCTCCTGCTGGGGCAGTTATGTGGCCCTGTGCTGCCTCTTGCCAGTTGTCTCTCCGCATTTCAGTGACTGGGAAGAACCATCACTCCAGAACGAGTCATCTGTTTCAGGGGTGAAGGAACCTTAGCTTCACACTGGGATCTGTGCTTTCTAAACGATCGTACTTTTAACATGCAAACACCTGGAAAGACATTTTAAAGAATTGAAAACTTGGTTTCAAATCTTTTTTTCTACCTGCTGTGTAGAGTTTTCACTTTTTCCATTCACATCTGAGCAGTTTGGAGTAGTCCTTCCTGTATGTTGGTGATAAATTGCAGTCAGCTTTCCTGTCTGTCCTGTCAGCTGTGAGCTCACATCCTCAGTCTTTGGATAAAAGAGGGAAAGGGGAAGAGAGGAGGAGCTCCAGAAAAATAAGTCTGTATTGGAATTATCTTCATTTGTATGTTTTTGTGCTTCAATAAGTAGAGTTATGGTTATTTAGATCAGGATGATGGATATTTTTTCAAATAATTAAAATGCTTTTGCACCTTTTGGCTAAGATTCTCTCAATATTCCACTCTCATGACAATACATCCAGTAAATATTTAGCTTATATATACTATAGCTTAGTACTTATATTTATTTTATCTTTGTCATCTCATGAAAAAGCTATTTTGTTGGAGCATGTTTTATCTTAATCTCTCTAGACACTTGTCTTCACCATCTCTGCGGCTCAAAAGTTAATCAGTGCTAGTTATTGGTCTGTTTGCCAGACGGGAGTGAGTCTCAGTAGCATGACCCCCTCCTGCAGAAATCTCATATTTCAGTTACAGCCCCTTCAGGAGCCATCAGGAGTCCTATTAATGACAGTCCACGCGTTCCTCCTCCACCTTCCGGTGACGCACTCAGGTCACTTGTGTTTTCAGACTGTAATTCCTGCACAGGGACCAGCACCAGGAACCAGTGCAGCAGTAATAAAAGAGTGTGTCAAAGTGGTTTAGCAGCTGGTACAGTGACCCACATACCACCATGCACCTTCATGTCCAGTTTGACTTTCTGCACTGACTCAATCTGCTGGATCTTTAGAGCTGCTGTCTCTAAGGCCAACAGCACTGTCATTTTATCGTATATCTCACATGGGGTTATTTACACGACTGTTTGTCTTCTGTTTCCCTTGAACCCAGTTGACATTAAAAATTCACTCCCCTTTTTCCTTTGTGTTTTCCCTTCATAAAGTTTCTTTAAACATGTACAGAACTGCTAACCTGCTAATTAATGCCACTCCCAAGGAGCCTGAAAGATCTGAAAACTGTGTGTGCTAAAGGAATGCCTTCATGACCAATTCTGGAAATGTGTGAGTTTTCTTTCTTTATGTGCGTGATATGAGAAGACATAACATGTCTGTGCAATAGACAGCTGGAGTCATAAAGACTGGAAGGGGGAAACAGCTAGTATTGCTGTTTAAAAACATGTCCACCAACATAAACATGAAGTTCACTGATTAACTTTTTAGCTTGTTGGATTTGGATTTTTAAAATTTGCTGTGCACTTTTACGTTTTCACGCACCAGTGTCTGGGGCAATATCAGGTAGAAACCTCACAAACCCCATTATGTTCCCAAGACTGGGAGGTCACTGGCTAAATGGAAAACTCACTCTATAGGACTGTAGAGGGAGTTTGCCATTTTTTAGGATTGTCTTAATGTATTGTTAAGATTATTATACCCTATGTAGTGTACTCAAAATATTCCACTGTGAATCATGAAGAGTAGTGCACAACAGATGGAGACTAATCAAGCAATATACACCATCATGCATTGGGCTCGTGGTGAAAGACAAAATGTAGTAATGTCCAAAAGTGTTTTTCAATTTCACTGATGAGCTCAGTGTTGAGACTAATAAGACTAGAATAAGTATAACTTTAACCTAGAACTTCAGAGGTGGTGGTGGGATCGGCATTCTCCTCCAGTCTCTTTGACACATCCTGCATCTAGCTACTGAGAAAAAAATACATTTTTCCTTTCAGTAAATTCCTGCAGAAAACTGTTCCTAAAATACTGAACTATAACAGAAAGTGAGGACAGCAATACCATCAGGGCAATAAAGATAAGCAGTATTTGCTCAGCTAAAAGTAGACATTGATTACTGTGACACTGAAGTGAAGTGATATCTCTCCTTACATCTAATCTCAGAACAGCTTTCTGTCTATTTCCTGTTTACATACATCATGTAATTTGCTGCCGTTTCTGGCACCTTTCGTTTGTGACATTTTTGCGGGTGTGACCATGTCCCTTTTACAGAGAGTGGACCTTGGAGAGCAGATCATTGAGGATGATCAATGGGCTCCCCAATGGGTGACATTATGATATCGCAGCATCATACATAGAGATATGTAACCAGACCTGTGGTAAATTGATGAAGTCACAGAATAGAGACAGAAAATCGTTACAGTGGGAGAGCAGCTCCGCTCAGGATTAGATCAGGCTGTAGGTTGAGAGAGAGAGAGAGAGCAGTGATGCTGGTGACCTGAGCTACAAGTTATCAGTGTGGCCGTGAACCACTAACTGAAGTTCCCCCCTCTCCCCTGAGCTTCAACTACTGTACGGCTGTTGAACCCTAAATTTCAGACAGGAAGGAGGAAGGTGAAGATGAGATGCAGTCAGCACACCACAAGGTTAACTAGTATTGCACATCACCAGGTTACCAAGTTCACTAGCTGCACAGAATGTGGCTCAACACATTACTCATTCAGATTCATTCAGTCACACTTTGCTGCACTAAAGCAGCAGGTTTTATTGTGTGGTTGTGTGGATTTTTTAGTGCTTTGCTAATTCACACTCTCTGTAACAGAATGAGTTTTAAGTATTTTATTGTGGCTGTGCTTTGTGTAAAATGGGTAACCCAGCACACACACACACACACACACACACACACACACACACACACACACACACACACACTTCTCAACACACCCTACAGGACTGAGTTGCTCACATGTAGGGAAGATAGTGAGACTTCATACGTGTTAAACCTGAAGTCCTCCTCTGGTCTACAGTTCAGGTCTGCCTTGTCAGCTGATTGTATGATAGCACAGATGCTGCATGCAGTTGTTTTGTCTACGTCTGGGACTTGAGACGTGTGCAGGCTGTTGTTGTTGTTGTTTGCAAGAGGGTAGCTCCTTTCATCACGGCGAGGACCATATCTGTCATATCAGACATCCTCTGTGGAAGGTATGGACTTTACCTGTATCTGTGTTCAGACATTTACAATTAACAGTTGGAGGCTGATGATAATAAATGAATGGATCATCAGAGTGGACTCTGAAGCAGCACACCTCTCACAGTGGAGCTTCAGTCAATAGATATCTTGCTTGTGAGAGAATCAGCTGCTTCATTCATGCTTCACAATCATGGCTCATTCCCCAGCTGTTCAGCAAACAGCTGACCAGTAACATCCAATCATTTTCATGCAAGTGTACAGCTCAGACTCTTCACTATAAAGGTGTTCTCAGACTGACAGCAGTTGTCATTGTACATTATTCCAAGCTGGCAGCAGCAGTGTGCAGAATTGACCCCTGCAGCTACTGTACATCTGAGCTTCCTACCAGCCTCATCTACCTTTACTCCTATTGCAACCAGTTCGTTGCAGTTTGAAACAGAGGAAATGTGCAAAGTTGGTACGAGTTCTCACGAGATGATTTCTCATCACAAGTGACTGGAGTTATAATAATGTATTATTCCATTGACCACAGTGCTGCGCATGCTGCCATAAGATTAATGAAACATTTTAAACACCATTTCCCAGCCCAGTCCTGCCAGCCTGAAGGAGCAGCAGCATGCTGGCTCAGGTTAACTGACCTGAGCTGATCAAAAAGAGTTCAAATTATAGTACTTGGTGCTGTAGATAATTTGTTGCTGACAATCAGCTCAACACATTTTACTCCTTGAGAAAGACTGAGGACAGAAACCTTGAGCTAAAGAAGCTAGCTGAAAAGCTCCAAGCCCGGTTGTTGTCAGGACTTGATCCACAACCTGTCCATGACATCTAGCCTGACCAGGGGCAGATACTTGGCGACATGGTGGCTTAAACTCAGACCTCCCAGCAGAAGCCACCCTGCTGCACCACAACACCTGCACAATGTACAAAGAGCACACATCCCACCCGGTAAGTCAGGATTATTTGGACACAAAAGCCACATGGAGAAACTTTCTAGATTCAGAGAAATGTGATGTACAAAGCTCTGGAAAATTCAGAGTAATTCAGGCTGAGCTGTTTTTTTATACACAGCCTCTCCTAAGCTGACAAGCAGCAGACTTGGAGCACAAGAGGCAGGTCTGAACAGGTCAATAGGAGAGGTGTGGGCAGCTCCAGTCATGCTAAGGAGAATGACTGGGATAAGATCTTACTGATTACACAGCCAGTACAGGCAGCACACGACCGAATGTACCACATGCTTTGACCTTCCAGCCAACTGGAGTGATGATATCAAACCATGTAAGTGTATCCCACGGATGATTATTCCTTTATTACGATGGACGAATGAAGACAGAAGCAGCAGGAGGAGTTCAGATTTCAGCTATAGCCCGTCATTGCCTAATAATGTTTAGAATGAGCCGCATCAGTCATATCGTCATGTTTTCGGAGAGTTTGTGGTGGATTTGATTTCATATTTCACAGATTTGTCCATTAGCCTCTTACTTCCAAAGATCTCCAGCTTTCACAGCAGATCAGATCTTTCAGGAAATCCCTGTTGCAGGCATTTCAGAGGCTCCATGAGGTTTTGGTTTATGTGTCTGAAGTGGTCTGATCTAAAAAATGGTTGTAGCTTGGCACAGGCTGCCTATTGATTCAGCTGTGGCTGCTGGTCTCTGTGGTTTAGTGTGGTCTTGGCCTATTTTTGTATGACTTGAAGGTTTCCGTAGGTCCCGTCCAGCACATTTGAGGCTGTTGATCCAGGCAGATGCAGGGAAGCCTGGTGGAAGTGATGCCCAGGTTGTGGTTGTCTGATGGTTGTTTATAGTCCTGACCTGGAGCTTTCGTGTGGGTCCAACCTGCTGCATGTTGTACAGTGTGTAGTTTACAGTGACATACATGCCTGCTTTAAAGTGTCACCTCAGTTATTTGCAACAGGAATTCTCATCTCATTTGTTGCACAAAGTTGCATAAAGCTTTGTACACAAAGCAAAAAATGACACAGATTTGACACTTGGTTTGGACTTAAAGCTGCACAAACCAATATTTTAACTTTAACAATAGATCAAATAAGAACCTGAAGTGTCACTGATGGTGATTGACCCACCCTCAAGTCAGACAATCACAAACAGTAATTTACTTTAAATACTCTCATTGTCTCCACTCTCAGTTTAGATTTCAGAAAACTGACATTATTAGTTGCTGTGTTCAGTATGAAGCATCCTGATGGATACTTGTGTATGTGCTCTGCAGGTATGCCCTCGTTTTTCCTTTTGAGTCAGCTGTGTAAGTTCTGTGACCTGGAGCCCTCCTCATGTAGCGGGACTGGGACCTGCATGTCCAACTGCTCCATCACCTCCACCTGCGCTGACAGAAACGAGGTCTGTGTTGCTATCTGGTAGGTACCATCAAGCAGCTCTTCATCATCCAGTGTGATTTAGTAGATAGCAGCTCTGAAGGTGTTCGCTGTCAATGATTCCACCTCTGCTCCATGTGCCCATGTCCCAGGTGGAAGAATGAGACAGGCTTCTCTATCGAGACTCTCTGCCACAACCCTTCCATGCCGCTGTATGGCGTCATGCTGGATGACTACAACAGCACCACCTGTGTGATGAAGGAGAAGAATACAACATATGGAATGGCTCACATCTGCTCCTGCACCGAAGAGGATGAGTGCAACAACGAGCTGTTGTTCTCCCCCAGTGAGTTCACAAAACCAACACCCTGTGAGATTAGACCTGTACGCATCAACACACAGTGGCTTTAGGAGGCCTTCACCCAGTTACTTTATGTCTAAAATCATTTTGATTTGCCTATGAATCTACACCTATTAACTCATAATGACAAAGAGGAAACGTCCACACCATCAGCCATACCACTTATCCCTGAGGGTGGTACGGCACCCATCTCAGCTGACACTGGGGTGAGAGAGGTTGCCACATGCACCTGGTTGACATTCACACCAATGAATGTCACCAATCAACCTGCAGAAGGAAGGAAACCCACACAGGCACAGGGAGAATATCTAGACCCCTCACAGAAACAGTCCCGAGCAAGTTGAAGCCCAGGACCTTTCTGTTGTGAGGCAACAGTTTTAACTACTGAACCACCACAAAAATAGATGCAACAGATAGTATCAGAAATATTTGGACATTTCTCAAAAATCAAAACTGAAATTTCTCTTTTACAAAAGTAAAAACAACAGACAGACACAGAGAGCGCGGCTGGTGAACACAGATTTCTCACAGGAGCTGGTGGAGACCAAAGCTGTGTCCCAGTTCAGGAGCCACATCCTTCATCTGAAGACTGACTGACTGACTGACTGACTGACTGACTGACTGACTGACTGACTGACTGACTGACTGACTGACTGACTGTGAAAACAAACAGATAGAGCCTGAGAATTACACTTCAGTCAACAGCTAAAGGTTTGATGATGCAAATGGAAAGTCCTCCAAAGACCAGACTATGGTTCACGATCTATGACGTTGTAGGCAGCACACACACACACACATCATGCAAATTTCACATAACAACAGTAGATCATTCTGTTGTTTACACAGCTGGTATTTCACATCTGGACGACCAGTTATGGAATGAATGGGTTATCCGTTCAGTCAGCTGTGCAGTTTCTAACATTTACATAACAGGACAATACAGCTGCTCTGCTTCCTCATATTTCAACTGCAAATCTCTCCATCTTTTCATTAAGCTGTTGGCTGCTGCTGCTGCTTTCTTTCATTTATCAAATCATTAGTCCTCTTTTCTATCTTTTTGTGAGCCTCCTCCTCCTCCTCCTCCTCCTCCTCCTCCTCCTCCTCTGACTTTCTCTCTGTGTGTAAGTTGGTATCAGTTCACACACATTTCAGAAGTTGTAGGTGCTTTTTTGTTTTGTTGGGGTAGTTCATTGTGGTTGCTACTGTCTTGTGGAATGACTAAAATTCACTGTCACATCACATACAGGAAGTGAAAAGGCAGTGGTTGCATCACGTGTAAACAGCGTTTGGGGAATCCTCTGTGCGGTTGCAGTTGCTCATTCAGTGCTGTGTGTTTGGCCGCTGCCTCTCACAGTGCTAAGAAGAAAAGTTGGCGTTCTGTCTCACCCTGTAAATGTGTGTGTGTGTGTGTGTGGGGGGGGGAGGGTGGGGGGGGTGTTAGGCCAGCCACACTGGAGAGCTCAGACATATGGTTTCCTGTCTGTGTTTAACTCAAATCAGAAACATCTCCAGCACATGGTGAACAGGCCCTGAAGACACAGAACACCACTGTAGTGAGTGACACTGAGGTAGAATCAGTCTGCTGTGAGAGGGGGGGGCTCATTTATTCTCCTCCTATGTTACAGTATGATTAGAGCACAACTGATCCCTCCTCTTCCTGCCACTGAACTGATCTTTTATGTGCTGGACTGAGAATGAGGTAGGAGGTTCATCCTCCACTGGCTCAGGCGGGCCCTGGCTGTGTCTGCATAGTGACACTTCCCAGGTTGCATCAGGTGCAGTTCACAGAGCAGACGCCACATGGTATTTTCATTATAAACTGGAGAGGTGGAGAACAACCAGGGATCCTGAGACAGATTATGACCTGGCCTTAGCTCGGTTCTAGACCCCTGAATCACCACCTACACATTTGTTCAGTGGTTCAGACAGGGTCTGGCCACATTGATGGCTGTTTCTCCAAATACAGAGACAGTCGACCAATCAGAGCTTTGCAGGGAACTGCTGAATGAGATTAACACAGTCCAGCCACTGGCCCATTAGCTTGTGTTAATCTAATTAAACACAGGAGCAAACAGGTATATTAGGTAAAATAATACAGGTCTGACAGTTAAGGTTAGACTGGGCCACAGGAGTAGCATGGTAGTGTCAGTTTTACTGTACTGAGCTCTCAGGTCTTGCCCAAGCAAACAGGAAGCAGTTTATCACAGTTTGGAGCCACAGCTAAGAGTCTGAGGACTCCTGTAGATTATTATGGATTGTTGATTTTCTGAACACTTTTTAAACCCACTGTAGATCATTTGCCCCCAGGTGTGGATACGACCCATAGGAGCGGACACCAGACCTGTATTGTTATGTTAACAATACACATGGTCAACATTGTGGAAAGGGCAAAGTTTGGTTAGGAGTGCTTGGTCAGGCTTATAATGATTCACTTCCACTGTATGTCCTTAAGACTAAGGACCATTGCTGTTATGGTTTCCCAGTGTAACAATTACATATGGAAAATGAACACCAGTCACATGTGTGAAAGTCAAAGTCCATCCTCCCCCACCTCCTCCAATCATGGACTTTGCCTTTGTACTACATCATCTGACCTCTACGACCACTAGAGGTCACTGAACAATAAAATGTAACTCTGGGTCATAGCGAGCTGCTGCACAGACGACCTGTGGGCTTGTTTTTTTTACAGGAGTCAGACCGTCTCCAGACTGTGTTGTTGTTAGTTCACTAACAACTATAAGTATAAGGGAATTAGCTACAAGCTTTTAAACCTGCTTCCACTCATGAACATCAGGGGGCGACTCCACTGGTTGTTAAAGAAGTCAGATAGTATTGAAGTCTATGGGAAAATGTCCCTACTTCTCCCTTGATTTATTAGCTCAGTAAATGTTTTCCTAATGAGTTTATGGTCTCAGTCTCTAGTTTCAAGTCTTCAATACAACATGATGTTGATTTTTTAAATGATGGTCCATTTAGAGGAAAATAGACCATAAAGCAGGGGATGAATTAGGGCGTGGCTATTGTGTGATTGACAGACTGTACCACCCAATCAGGATACAGGACAGAGCAGGTCAGCTCCACCCCTCACTCCTCCTAAGCTCCAGCTTCTCCTCCAAATATGGTTTCTTCTGGTTAAAAAAAATCAAGATGGTGACGGACAAATTACAAACTGGAGGCTTCAAAACTGCAGATCCAGCGGGTGACGTCACATGGGTTGACACTTGGGTGAGATCCTCATTTACACCCCTGTGTCTCACAGTAATGAATGTAATGCATCTCCTCTTCCAAAGAATCTGTGTGTGATGATTATTTGGTGAGTTTGTGTTTTAAATTGAACACAACCTTGTTAGGATGGCATCAGTGAACACCAGGTCTTCTGTGGGCAGTAAATTAGCTATAATTTATAACCATGAGCAGCAGTGGTTTTTCTATTCACTGCACACAGCGTGTAAACAAGCTGAAATTTTGAGTTCTGGTCAGTAACCGATGCTGCACAGTGTTCTCCCTGTTATTAATCTGTATAATTACGAATTAACCTGGAACAACAACGCTGGATAATAACAGTATAAAGACATACATACTGTAGCAGGGAAGCTTTGGGACTGACTTCCCTTAAACAGTCATTTAAACACACACACACACACACACATTCAGAGCCCTGAGGATAAGGGCTGTGATTCCTTCCTCCCATTGAGGACACATGCAGCAGGAAGTCCTCGTTTGTTTATTGGACCACTGCCACAGCTTATTCCTCTACGAATGCCTCACATTGTTGTTCCCCAGCATTGCATTCTTATGACGGTGAAATACTGTTTGTGCATGTGGTTTATTGCATGAGAGTGGTGGACTGTGAGAGTCTTTGTGCATCCTAATGTGCTGAGAATGTCGCTGCGAGGGAGTGAACTTTGTTATCCCACTGCAGTGCTTGATGGACAGCTGAGTGACAAATCTGTCACACGTTCATCTAGGGGAACATGAGCTGCGTGAGCTAACACAGAACAGTTTTTACACTATGTTTCTCCTCTGCAGAGAGGTCAACAACAACAACAGGTCAGTCAGCCAATCAAAAGAGAGACCCTGATCCTCTCTTCTGGTTCTTGGCTGGCTGTTTTCTGAGTGATCCAATAAGATATAGTAGATTTCAGGCAAAAGGTCAACCTAAATCTTGTAAGGTTGGCTGGTGGATCCAGGTGGGCGTGGCTGAAGGTGGCCACAGCATTGTTGTGACATCACAAAGTTTCAGAAGTCCTGACGGCTGGTTTTCTCTAACTTTCCTCTGGTCTCTTTTTGTTTGAGCTTGGACACCATGTCTTAAAGTTAAAATATGATATTGGACAGAACCCATTTGACACATTTTCCAATGTAACTGAATCAGTTACCGTTTTCTACTCTTGAATCCTTATTTTGACATCTAGCACTTTCCCAGTCATTGTGCCAACACCATAAAAGCTCATCAGAGATGATCCCTCTCTGGACCTGGACCTATGTGACACAGCAGACGTTTCTGATCAAGGTCCTGTTAAGATGATTTGCAGCAGACTAACGCTGCCTCTCAGACAGTGTCGGTTACACATGTGTTTTGAAGCTTGTGAAGCAGCTTCAGTGGGAGGGGAGGCACTGATAGTAAATATTGCCCTGTCTCAGTAACAGGCTATTTGTCTCAGTGCTGTATTTGTAGCTGTGCTATGGTGAAAGTGGGTTTCACGTGCTTGGAGGCGTGCTATGTGAGGAATGAGACCAAGGTAGAACTAATTCATTTCTGACATGGATTCCTTCACCCACACAGTCTGTGTTTCAGCACAGACGTCGCCCAAGTGCCTCCAAGTCATTTCATGGCTTATTTTGGTGTCCCTCATGATGATGAAGTGTTCCTCATGACATGGGGGGGGGTGTTTCTATTTTGATGATAAAGAAGAAGAGATAAAAATATGAAAAAGGAAATATTGATTAGAAAGGAAGAGGAGGAAGGCAGACAGTGTCGGCATGTGACCACTCGGCATACAGCTCTGAGTGTGTAGAGTCAAAACTCTTGTGTAAATAGTCTCAAACTCATGTCCACAGTGTTAGTGTAGTTTTTGTTTTTCACTTCTTTTGAACAATCTTTGCAGCCTGCAAAGAGGAAGAGGAGAGGAAGATGGATACGGAGCAGTAAAGGAAAAAGGCAAGGCAATTTTATTTGTATAGCCCATTTTTACAAACAGTTTGTCTCAAAGGGCTTTACATAGCATCATAACAACATCCTCTGCCCTTAGACCCTCACCCAGGACGGGCTGACGTGCAATAGATGTTGTATACAGACAAGAAAACAGGTAACAATACAGAATATGCACAGATGGAAATGGTGCTCTGTGTATCTTCCAAGATCTGTTTTTCATTCTTATATTTTACAGTTTCCTCCTTAACTGTGGAATCTTGGCTCAGTGTCAGTGAGTGTATCAGTCGCTCCGTCACACAGCAGGCTGCTCTGTAGTGAGCAGGCTCATTTTAATCTGCAGAAAGAGGAGGAGGAGAAGAGCGTGAGGTGAAAAGACAGGACAGATTAGGAAGTAGATGGAGAGACAGAGACAGAGCAGCGGAGGGATGTTGGGGGGAGGGAACGGGGACTTGAAGAGACATGAGCCTTGTTTCTGAAGCGGTCTGGGTTGCACAGGCAGCACTGTTACCATAACAAGTAAATAGTGAGTATGAGATTCAGTTTTAGTCAGTGTTACCAGCCTCCCTGTGTCTGGCTCCACCATCATATGATACCAGCCTGGATGAAGGCAGGTTATTTTTAGGAATTATGCTAAACAACTTTACTGATGTTTATATATGTCATTTATACACATTAATAAAACTTGTGTAATGTAAATGTAACCTTCAGGCCACTTAAAGCACTTTAAAACACAATATTTAACATACTGTGACTTTTATAAACTTGATATATTTAACATGTTATTCAGCAGTTGTCTATTTACACATAGAGCAAACATGGAGCAACATTAGTGCTCATTTGGTGTTAGGTTTCTTCAGTACATTTAGCTTTGCTTTGGTCCCCAGAGAGTAAACAAAACCAAAGGATGATAACATATTAATGTGAAGTCCTTGTAATAAGTGTCCATTATCAAAACTAATAAGGCCTTTATAAATACTTGCTTTTTAAATTAATTCAGACACTGGATCCTTTCATTTTGTGTGTCACTGTGATAAAAGTTCAGTTCACTAAAGCTAATAACTGCTTTAATGAACAATGAATTAATAATAAAAGCTAATATTTTTATGTAACAGTATGAGTATATATCAAGAAAAGTACCTGAAAGAACTCACAACACAAAACAATCACTCACTTAGCAGCACAAACCATTTACTGATTTATTCACACCGTCTTTCTCTTATAGCAGAAAAGTCTCATCAATAATAAAAAATTCCTGCCATCCACCAATGAGCTGTCATTTTATTTGTCAGTCCAGTCCATTCCTTCCCATATTTAGAGAGGCAGCTGCATTTTCTGCCATCGTGTCCACCTGTCTGATGCAAATCTGCAAATGAATTCTAATATTTTATTTCTACTCTAAAATGTAATTATGTATGATAAATGCACTGCATCCACTAAAAGAACAAAAGTAGAGTTTGTTGGCACATCCTTAAGAGAAGCACATAATATTGTTTAACTGGTAAATTTAATAATTGGCAAACGGGTTATTGATGCAGTTGTGCATCAATCACTATCAGCTTTACAGTTTGTAGGTTATACCAGTCCACCTCCACTTATTTTAAACCCATGCATTTGTCAAATAGGTTGGTTGAGGATAATGTGAAAAGGGCCAGTTCCCAAACCAAAATAAGGCACGTATGAGCTCAAAACTGTCTTGACAAGAGTGCTGTTGGGCATGCTGGCCCAAAAGACTGTCAGTATACCTAACATACAATGGACTAAGTAAAGTAAGTAAGTAAAATACATTTTAGTTATTAGTCTTTTTGTCAGGTAATTAATTAGCTTTAATGTTTTTCCAGTCAAACCAGAAAAAGCAAGCTGGGACACTGTCAGGGCTGCTGAATGCTGTTATGTAGTTAGCTAACCTCAGGAAAGTTTTAAGGTGCGTTGTCGCTGCTTGCAGAACAGTGACACAATTGTCACGAATACACAAATTGCAGAGCTAAGTTCAAAGATCAGCATATAAGAAGCAAGCACAAGCTCTGTGATTTTACTGGAAAATATCTTGATATACGTTTGTGGCAGTGCAGATATTCACAATGTAGTTAAAGAATTCAGAGAAACTGTTGCATGCTGGGAAGGGGGATTTAAAATCTCTTCCCTTTCCTTTGCTGTGAAGTGATTGAATGAAGTGAAATGTGACGCTAATATGATTAATGAGGTTTTACATCATGCTTTCGAAAAGTGAAATCAAGCGCTAGACTGGATGAGATGGATATGGAGAGATGGATAACCACAGTTTTTCCATGATTTGATAAAATAATTAACTAAATATCACACCGTAAAATACATACTGATTTCAATGGAAATGTTCAGTCAACATGAATAATAATAACCCTAAGCCTCATTAGAAGTGTGTTGCTGGCACAGCAGACAAATTGGCTCAGTACAGCCTGTTGGATGTGTACTTCAGCCTTCTCAGTGTTTATAATGGCTTACATCTATCCACCCATCACCTGTTTCAAACATGAACTCATGTCTGGCTGTGTCATTTTCCGAGGAAAGTGGTTCCTCTTTAATACCCAGCTCATAACTTTGAGATTCATAAAACACTGTGAGGATCCAAGTAATTAGCAACTGGTTAGAGCATTAAGGGCGTGAGTCAGCGCTTGATATCCCACCATTCACATTCTGAATTACACACACACACACACACACACACACACACACACACACACACACACACACACACATACACACATACACATGCATACAGATGACGTGAGTAACTAAGCCAGTGGCGAGGATCTCTTTATTAGTCCAAATGATGTGTCAAACCTCATTGAACGCTGCATGAGAACACTCTGGCATCCTGATTGGAAAAGGCAACATGGGTCCCATTACTAGTTTGTCTTGGCAACATCTGATTGTGTTGTACCTCAACTACACACACATACACACTCCAATCATAGCAGAGAGACAGTAAAGAAATAGACATAAAACCTCAAAAACCTCCAGGCAATTTAAAAGCCCTTAAAGCACAAGCACATGTACAGACACATGGAATGTGAGAATTTTGTTTGTCTGAATGTCTTTTTTTTACTTTACTAAAAATCTCTGTGTGTATGTTCAGTACTTTTTTACCTACTACAGCTCTGCCCAAAGAAGTTTAAGTAAGATTTACTGCTTAACAATTACAAAATCAACCACAAAATGAAGATATCATTCATCCTACTACCATGATTACACAGCACCCCAGCACACGATTGGTTCAAAGGCTTTCACTTCTATAAAGAGAAAGTTGAAAGCATATGAATCAGACATACGTAACGGTAATGAGGTTGTGTAATCATATGACTTGTTGCTTTAGGCACAAGAGTTCAAAATAGCCACAAATGTCACAGTACATATATACGCTTACTGCAAGCATTGGCAAGACAAAAGTAATGTTTAATGTTCAGTCTTTCATGGTATCATTGCAAACTAAGCCTCTAAAGTCAAGTCACAAATAAAGGTGTTATAGAATTTTGTTTTACTTATGCTGCCCTAAAGCTGACAAATTGTAATAAAATGTGATGAGAAGAATTAAAATGACTAGCTATCTTAACTTTAAACACTTAACTTTTAAACAAGTATCTGACAACACACACCAGCCATGTCAACAAGCTGTCTAACTGCAGCTAACTTCAATTACTGCTGAAGTGACACATTATAGTCCACAGTTTAGATTTGCTTTTACATTCAATTTTAATTTAAATTTCAAATAAATTTTAATGACTATTTTTTTTTATATATTGATTGTGATGTAGTCAGTCATAGTTTTTGTATATTTGTACATTTTTATGACACTTCTCAGTCCTGGGTACTCTGTGGAAATTCTGAAAGCGAAATAGATGCAGGGAGGTGTGACTTCTTCAGTGGTCAGTTCTTGGTGCAAGCTCAGGATGGAGGAGGGTATCGTTCCCCTGAGAGACAGAGTGAGAGACTCTTTGAAAAAGTGCCCTGCCAGAGCAGACCAGGACATGCCCAGCACAGCCAAGGCAGACAGGCTCTTGACTGTTTTCTCCCTGCCTCCAGAGCTCTGAGGGTTGGCTGCCACTCTGTCCTGGCTGGCTGTCAGAGTCAGAGGAGGTAGTTAATGCTATAGCTCATAAAGCTGTAAAGGCTGCTCACGCTATTGGGAGTGACCACTGTAGTTGTACTGGCTGAGTACAGAGTCAACTCTTGGCTGAGATCACAAACAGATACAGACCCACATTTATAAATTTATTTTAAAGTCATTGTTATAATGGAAAGGACATGATTCACAGCCCTCGGTGTGGCAGGGAACAGCATGTTGTTTTCATAGAGCAAACTTTGAGAGCGACTTCCCTGTGGTGGGCTCGCTTGTGTTGGACAATTACTCCATGAGTAGTGGGAGGAAATTGCAGTGTGCTTCTGCATGCAGCGCCCAAAACACACACATTATGCTGTGTGTCTCCCAAAGATTTTACTTCACTTTTATCCCTTTTCTGTGGACATGGCCGTTTCTCCAGAGAGGAGGGATGAGAATTTTTATGGGTGCTGGATGAAACAGGCTAAATGAATCCAGACACTGTTTGGACCACACACTATTTCTATATAGTAGTTTTCATTATATTTTATCTCACTGATGTCAGCCTCTGACTTTCACTTTTCTAAATATGTGTTGTAGCTATATGAAGTTACAGCTAATGCAAACCAAACGTTTCCCTTGTGTACATCTCCAACTTCAATTAACGTGTGCAGCATGTAATCAGATGGTGGCTCTCAGGCTTCTCTCTTGCGCTCTAGTAACAACAGGTCACCCCAAATCCTGTAAGGTTGGATTGGGGGCCAGATGGGAGGGGCTTAAGTGTGGCTGAGGGCAGTGACTGTTTTGTTGTGACATCATTAAGTCACAGAAGTCTTGACCGCTGGTTTTAAGGCTCAGTTTCTGAAAACAGGCTGTGAACATTCCTCTGTGGACTGAGACCTTTGATACTTTCACTGTATTAATATAAAACCTGGACCTGATTTATGATAAAACACCACATGAAAACCTCACTTTATACCACATGGGACCAAACTTGCTGTGATACTTATAAGTAATGAAGTGTCACCAAACCAATTATAAGTATCACAGGAATCAGAGTTGTTGGTTTATGTTTTCTTGCCTCGTAACTGACCAACATCATATAGATTTAGGCCAATTTCTCACTTCTTTGGTTAACTCAAACCAACCATAGATTGTATACAAAATTGGACATAGATTTTCCAGACATGTTCCTAATGAGCTTAGCTTCAAGTCTTCTTCAATACAACATGATGTTCATTTTTTAAATGATGATCTATTTAGAGGAAAATAGAAAATAAAGCAGGGGATGGATTAGGGCGTAGCTACTGTGTGATTGACACTCCTCAGCTCCACCTTCTCCTCCAAAGATGGTTTCTATTGGTTTGAAAAAAACAAGATGGCTGATGGCCAAATTACACACTGGAGGATTCAAAACGGTAGTTCACAAACCAGCAGGGAATCAACCTAAGATAAGCCACATGAAAGCAGTCATTTGGAAAGCTGAGTTTGAATTAATAACATCTTCACAGTCCCAAAATGACTCTTCTCTTGCTATTCATGTTGGCATTTAGAAAAACTGCTACATCAGCCCACATTCACACTCTGGGCTGGGAAAATCACACCCATTGAGACAGTTAGCACTGCTAGCTACAAATAACGGCATGGAAGCAAACAATTATGACTCATGTCAGCATTCATCTCAATCAGCACACACAACATTATGAACCTCCTCATAGCAGACTTTTATGATTCAGTTCACATGCTGTCTTAATGTCACCAAGAAGTTCTTTAGCTCATAGGGGAAATTCATCACCTGCTAGGAGCTAAATACAGCCCTGGCCTATTGTAAATACTGTGTTAGTGATTTGTTGGTCCAGTTTACTCTGCCTCTCCATTATTTGTTCTTGTCAGTCTTGGTGGCTGTTTGTGAGGTTCCTGGTCATATTGGCCTAACACTCTTCACCTTTTTATTTATTTCATCTTCCATCTTTTTTTCCAGTTGTGGATCCAACTCGGGATGATCAGTTGGTGTCTGTGATCCTGGTGAGCTTGCTGCCCCTGCTGGTAATGTTGGTAATGGTTGCTGGTATGTTCTACTGGTACCGAGCCCACCACCAACGCATGCTCAACCAAGAATGGGAGAGCAGCATAAAGAAGCGCAAGCCGAGGGCTGGCGGGCTGGACTGCAGCGACGCCTGTGCTATCATGATGGATGATGACAGGTCTGACAGCAGCTCCACCCATGCCAACAACCTGAACCACAACACTGAGCCGCTGCCTATTGAGCTGGATCTGCTGGTATACAGACATAGTGGTACTGTAGAGTTGTTTGATGGATCTGTTTCTCTTTCTAACTGAATTGTTGATCCTCTCCCAGGTGGGCAAGGGTCGCTTTGCTCAGGTCTACAAGGCTAAGCTGAAGCAGACCACCTCAGATCAGTTTGAGACTGTGGCTGTGAAGATTTTCCCCTACGAGGAGTACGCTTCCTGGAAGAACGAGAAGGACATCTTTTCCAACACAGACCTCCGACATGAGAACATCCTTCACTTCCTGACAGCTGAGGAGAGGAAGGTGGAGAAGCAGTACTGGCTCATCACTGCCTTCCACCCCAGGGGAAACCTACAGGTGAGAGCGTCACATGTGACTCAATGTTAGTGGGACAATGTGACGCCATGTAGTAAACTCAAACCCTCACAGTCTTTTCAGAAGTGTCGGTATTAATCTATCAGTCTCCCTTCTCATACTGCTACTGCTAACCCCATGATAAATGCCCTCCAGGAGTATCTAACGCGTCATATGATCAGCTGGGAGGAGCTGAAGGTGCTGGGCAGCTCTCTGGCTCGAGGAGTCGCCCACCTCCACAGTGACCGCCTCCCCTGTGGACGCCCTAAGGTGGGACAATGTGAATACAGTGTATGTGTGGTCTCTGTGTGTGTACTGTCTGTCCATGGACATGCCACTGATTCAATTCGAATGATTTTAGTTACATGTGTTTTAATTGATCGGTTTAATGTTTTATGTCTTATTTTATTGTCTATATTCTGTTACATTACTAACTGCTAACTGCTTGATTTAATTTATACTGCTATATGTGCATTATTGTCTAAATAGATCCCACAATAGTACAGAAGCCAAGAAAGGCCATACGCATAATGATTTTTTAATTATTTTGTAATCTCGAGCTAATGGAGCTTTGGTATTCTGATATAACAGGATTATTATATCTCAGTTATCTCAATCTAAGAAAGGTCTGTTATAACGAGATAAACAGGACAAAAAAAAATATTTGAAAGTATGGCCTTTCTCTGCTTTTGTACAATAATGAGGCTCAAAGTGTAAGATTTGTCTGATGGTACTCGAGAAAAAATATTACCAGATATTCAGAGCTAATTTCACGTTCATCAACCCAGCAGGGTATACTTTGTCATTAATTATATCTACTTTAATGCATTTGCCTGTGTTGTGCCTGAAGGTGCCGATCGTCCACCGTGACCTGAAGAGCTCCAACATCCTAGTGAAGAACGACCTGACGTGCTGCCTGTGTGACTTTGGCCTGGGACTGTGTCTGGACAGCAGCTTGTCTGTGGACGACCTCGCTAACAGTGGACAGGTCAGAGATCAAACTCTTTTATTCACCATTATGTGACTTAATAGTTCTACATTTTAGCAGTTTAAGAATATTTAACAGTATTTCCCTCTGGTTTGAGGAGAAGTGTGAAGTGCAAAAAAACAAAACATTGTATTGAACTACTTTTTATCACTGAATATGACTTTAGCACTTTTAAATCTCAGCCCTGGGCTTCTTGTTCATCGTGGCTAACACTGCTTACAAACCTCAGTACACGCTGGCAGGTGTTTCATATATTTCTACAGGTGAAGGGATTGTTATCTGCTGCCATGGTAACTCTCTGTTTACCACCAAATCCCTGCATTACAACATCTTTGGTTTAGTTTTTGGTGAGATATAATTTGGCTGTAGTTTGTTTCAATCTAAGTCTCTGTGTGTGTTTGGGTGTTGTGACAGCGAACAACTCTGTGCTGACAGAACAAATCTGACAGAGAAAGACACACAATCAGGGGATAAAGGACGAGATACGGTATAGGCTCTGTTGTGACATGCAGAGCAGCAGTCAGTGAGACTTGCTGACTTCTTGTTTATGATTCACTGGTTAGAGATGCAGCAGCTGCAGGTGAGGGATGGTAACAGTCCACACCTCAGAACACAGACACACACAAAGAAATTTTTCTCCTGCTGTCTCTTTGCTAGTTGGTAGCAAGATGCAGAGGGTCAGGATGTGTTTGTGTACAAATGGAAAGTGGAATGGAAAAGAAATCTGCAGCTGCTTGTAATTAAAACTCCTGTGTGTGTTCGTGTTGGAAAAATCTGTGAAGAAACACGGCTGCAGAAGTTTCTGTGCTGTGCATAAGAATGTATTGTGTGTGTGTGTATAATGTCAGCTACATTTTGCAAAGTTAGTGAGGAAGCTTCTCAGACTCACTCTGTGATCAACCAGTTGTACTAGCAGTACTTTGACCGATTTGAAGTTATGACATAATAAAAACTAATGTCAATTAAAAGTTAATAAGTTTGAAGGAGGTCTCAACTTGTGGCTGGAAGGTCCTCTTTGGTCCTCACTCAGGACTTGACTTGGAGCATATTGTTCATTACCCGGAACACATCACTTCTTGACTTTGGATGTACTGGCCTTAAATTGAGACAGTTGACACAGAATTTGGACGTGGTTCTAACTAGGAAGTAATTAATCTGAAGTTGGGTCTTAAGCTTTTACAAAGAGCTCCTGTGAAGGAGGCAGAGGCAAATGTAGACTCTGTTGGGGCCCTGAGCAAAAATTTGGCAGTGGGTCCCTCAGGGCAGCCTTCATCACCATTATGTAATAATAATCAATAGAGTGTTTGAAATCTAATTCTTTTTAGATTTAGATCCAACTGTTCACATTAGAATTTTAGGGGTGGATCTGCTCTGTACTGTCTGTCAATCACACAGTAGCCACGCCCTAATTCATCCCCTGCTTTATGGTCTATTTTCCTCTAAATGGACCATCATTTAAAAAATGAACATCATGTTGTATTGAAGACTTGAAACTACAGACTGAGACCATAAACTCATTAGGAAAACATTGAGCTAATAAATCAAGGGAGAAGTAGGGACATTTTCCCATAGACTTCAATACAATCTGACTTCTTTAACAACCAGTGGAGTCGCCCACTGATGGTCTTTAGAGAGAATGAAGGTTTAAGACTCTTCAGCAATGACTTCATCGCAAATCGTCCATTGGTTGTTTAAGGGGGAGTAGCTGCATTTTGAGACATTGCTGTGAAATAAATTTTGTCAGCCCTTGGGGGATCCCTGATGCCTGTGTCTCCTGTTCATTAACGCTGCATAAGTAGCAACCACACTGCAATACCACAGCAACATGGAAACTTCCATGATTAAATGTCATAGCTTGGCTGTAATGTAACTGTAATTTCCACAGTTGAAAATGAAACACAGTTGTAGTCTGGTCCAGTACCTCATCAACCTATGAATTAATCTAGGTCATTGTCACTGAGCCCATCAACTGATTCACAACAACACAAACCAGACAATGAGAAACGTCAATGATACAGTCTGGTGGTGGTGGTGGTGATGTGCTGCACTGACCCCATGTTAACCTCCGTCTCCTGTCTCTGCAGGTGGGCACAGCGCGTTACATGGCTCCAGAGGTTTTGGAGGCTCGACTCAACCTGGAGAACATCGAGTCCTTCAAACAGACTGACATTTACTCCATGGCCCTGGTGCTGTGGGAGATGACGTCAAGGTGTGAAGCTGTTGGAGGTTGGTGAACCCACATACACATCACAAACACCCACTAACACATGTTGAATGTGGGAAGTGAGATGTCCTGTAACACACAAGCACACAAACATAGCTAGCAAAGCATATCCTGCAGTTTCAGGTCATCACATGAAGCTCAGCAGATAAACCAACTGGTCGTCAGCAGTGTCAGTGTGTAGGATGTTTTCATCACACGTTGTCACATGCAGCTGTGGAGGCAGCATGTTATGATGTTATTTTATAGAATTCTTTGAAAAAAATAATATATAATAATAAGTTTACATTCATTGGCACAGTCTTTGTGTTTGACAAGTGGAGTGACTGCAGTGCCTTCACTTCCTGCCAAGAGAGGGCGCCAAAGGTAAATATCTACATGATATGTTCACCCACCATGAGAAATCAATAAGTGTATATATAACTGTAAATCAAAAAAGCGCAGACAGAAGAAAGTAAAGATCAATCACAGGGGAAAAAATGCTAATGTTTTTCATTCAGTTACAACACGCATGATAGTCTAAAAAGTAGAGCTGGGTGATATGACTTCAGAAACTAGTGGTGTGGATGGGAGGTGAAAACATATTAAAAGAGATGTATTGTATTATTGTGGAGGTAGCCTGAAACAAATCCAGCAGCGGTTCTTTTAGGGCCTGAAAACTCTGCAGTACTGAACACCAGGAGTAAACAGAGACAAGTTTCAGTTAGTGTGGGCGAGCGTTGTGTCATCTACATCAGCAGCTTCACTTTGAGCTACGAGAGAGAACACGAGGTTGTGTTTGTTTGAGGGGACAGTTCATGAACGCAGCGTTGGGGAAAGTATGAACTGAATTAACTGGTGTGAGCAGGATGAAGTCGTGGGAGATGCTAAATGTGGGTTTGTTACCCAGCTTTAACTAAAACACACACAGACAATTACAGAAATACACGTGGTTACAGCAGGTTTTTTTTGCATTTTCATGAAAACATTTTCTCCTCCGCTGAGATGGAGGATCATTTTCATCCAGTACATCTCAGATTCAAAGTTCTGTTTATTCTCTGCTCTAATTCTCATACATGTTATACATATACATACAATCTCACTCAATACCTACATGTACTAAGAGTGTGTACCAGCTGTACATGTGCGTGACCTACATGGTATAGACAGTGAATTCAACCCACTGTCTCTTGTTCTCCAGTGAGTGAGGGTTTGTGTATCAGCAGGGAGTCTCATGGTCTTGATGCTGGACTGCACCTCGACCTCAGCTCCAGGTCTGGAGGAATCTCAGGAATGTCTTCTGTGTACAGGAGGCAATCTGGACTCTGCTGTTGCCCTTCTTTGGGCAGGAAATCAGTGGACAGTGTACCTGTGTCAGCTGGCTGCGCGTGTGTGTGTGGGTGTGTGTGTGGGTGTCCATGCTCATGAACCTTAAAGGAGCCATATGAAATATTTTGCTATTGCTACAAAGTCAACATTAGCTAAACTAACAGGAACAAAGGCTTCCCTCTGCTTTTTTTTGTACTTAATCTAATCTAATTAGCTGTGACAGGCAGCTAATTTTCACACAATCTTTGCAGGCTACAAGTTATTTGCTCGTGGCCAACCACAGTGGTTCTGACCAATCAAGTCCTTAGAGGCTGGAGCAAACTACAAATGTGTTTTAGGTGTGATGACAATGTGACACAACTGTTCGTCAGCAATAACGGCTTTTTAGATGTTTTGACTCATCTAAAGACTGACTAATCTACAGCTGGTAGTCAAAGTGAAAAATAGAAGGATAAAGAATCTGATTGGTTGAAATTAGCCTGTGATCATCCAATTACCTGCCAAGTATTTTTTCAGAGCACCTGGCCTTTTCCAGTGAAGCCCTCAGACATAGCTCTGCGTCAGGTTACAGATTAACATCAGTTCTTGTTAATACAGTCACTACAGTATAGTAGCCTCAGCGAGTTAGCCAGACATGCTAACTGAAAGAGTCACAGTGTCACATCTGCTCTGTGAATCACTTGTCATGTGTTCACCAAACGGACAAGCTAACTGTTAATTTGATGGATCGTTAATGTCACAGTTTAATCTTATGATTTAAAAAAAAAAATCCAATCTTGTGACTCAAAAACCAGCCGACTGGAGTAAACAACAGTCTCCTCTGCTGAGAGCAGGTAGTCGCTCTGATCCTCCTCCTTCCCTTTTCTAGACAGTCTGAGACTTTTAGAACGAAGCAGTCACATTCCAGCATGTATGTGTTTGTGTGTTTATTTCACAGAGGTATAGACAGACACACTCATGTAGCTCTGTGTCTGTCTGGGACTGTCTCCACTCCAACAACAGGGACAGAAATACCACCCTGCTCTGGTGTTGTTGTTGTGGTCAGTTATAGTACATTCTCCCTGTGTGTCTCTGAGCATTTTATGGACATGTCCTGAATTAGCCTGCAGGCTGCAGCAAGTCCTGGGTGTCCTGTCTGAGCTGAGGGTGACGCTGGGTCACAGAGCAGGAGGAAGGGTTTGCACTGTGTTGGCTGAGGCCTTGTGGTCCAGAGACGGCCACTGGCAACATCTGGGGAGGGGGTAGACGTTATAGGAGTGAGAAAAACAGGGGACAAAAGGAATAGTTCTTATTATTATTTGCTGCTATTTGCGTCATGGGTTGGATGAGAAGGAGAATCCACTGAAGATGATTAGCTTAGCTTGTGTTAGCATGAGAAAAAAGACTGACCAGCAACTATAAAACATATTAATTAACACACATCTCATTTGTTTGTTCTGCACACAAACAGGTCATATTAAAACAACAATTTGAGTCTGTTTCTGACTGTTTCTCGTCACATGAAGTTATATTTTTTTATAATTGTTAATCAACATTTCTCCACAGCGTTCACTCCTCACATACAGACACAGAGCTCAGTGCAAGAGACTTCATCTCACAAAATGCACCAATTCAAACACACTGACCTAGATCAAATGAACAACAGGCAGCATTACAACATGTGTTACAATTGTCTTTGAACCTAGAAGCCAAGATGCCATTAAAATTAAAAGAATCAAAGTAATTGTTGCATGTCTGTGTATATTAGTCTATGTAACAAAAATGCTGCAGTGTTCTTCAATAGGCTTTTTTGCACATGGTCCAAGTTCATAATTTCCATCAGTGCAGCACAATTAAACATCATTTGGCTTCAGATATAGCAATACAGTGCAAACAGTACAAAAAGCCTCTTTGCCACTAGGCCAAAAACCTTCAAAGACCCTCAAACATCAGGCAGTTGTCTGTACTCAATATTAAAGTATTTAAACTGATGTGTGCATCTTAAAACCAATCTCAACCGGATCCATTTATTGTCTGTTTTGGAAATTGTGATTATGTCACATAGTCTTCAGGTGGAGTTTGTCCAGTTGTACATTGTTACATCCCCTAAGCCCCGCCCCGCCTTAGCTCCACTACACCAGTTATATGTCACCTCCTGCTATGATACATATGCTGTTTACAGTGGAAGATAACTGATTTCATCAGCTTTAGCTAGCTGGAGAATTAAGCAATGATTAATGAATAAATGTTAGCTCCCTGAAAACTGACCTTTAATTGCTATATACATGATATGCTAAAATGCTCAGACTGAAGCTACATGTTAGCTCAATAAGCTTGTTGTCAGGTTCACACTGGGTCAAATGACTGCAGCAAACACACCTGTCACCTGTCCAACAAAGGAGTCAGTGTGCTTTTTTAGCAGGTTTATGCGCCTCTGCAATTGGCCACATGTTCTCATCCATGTCATCACACCCTCAGTCCACCTGGAAAAACCTCCTGATGTTCAGATGTCAGCATTGTGTCTGATCATAAGTCAGTCTGACAGACACCATCAGGAGAACAAACACATGACAACAGATGTGTTTGATAACTGACTGTTTATCAAGTATAAGTGGGGGTGGTGGAGTCACTGATGCAGCAACTGTAGGGAGCGTGTCCAGACATGCATGGCGCCAGATTCACCTGCAGGCAGCAGAGGCGTTACCCTCTCTTATTTTAGCCTCTTTAAGCTCCATCAAAACACAGACATTTAACTTTCAGAGCTCCCTGATGCTAACCCACAAACCTGCCACAGGAATTCAGCCCACAACTTTCTCTGAAGATGGAGGGAGGGTTCTGTTTTGATCAGTGTGGCTCATTAGAGGCCATGCAGGTTCATTTCTGGTGGTATAGTTTGCCTTGCATCGATGTGGGATCATGGTCATGTTTTACGCCTGTTGAGAGTCTCCTGAACAACAAAGATGGAGCTGCGTTTCTCCTCAGACAGTGCAGCCAGCCACAGAGGCCTGTGCTAACCTCCAGGCCACAAAGGTTTCAGACAGATAATCTGAAAAGGAAACTGTCGTAAACCACTTTCCGCCCCTTAGATTGGATATACCAGGGTTTTAACTACGGGCCTCAGACAGCAAGGGAAAAGTGAGACTGAGGCTCTGGTTGCAGCTTCTAGTGAGATCTGTTCTCAAACCACAGATGAAATTCCTCTCATAGCTTTCAAATGTCAGGAGAAGGAGAGCAGGCCGCACCTCTCATACAGACTGCAGTGGTAGTATTTGTCTGTCCCAGATGTAATTCCTATGAAGAGACCATAAGAGCCAGCTCAGAGCATGAAGTGAGACCTGTTCCCCTCGTCTTGATGTTCAAAAAGTGCATCAGCTCTTTGTGTTTCAACCTGCTCTCTGCTGCTCTGTGTTTCAGTTCTGTGGTATTTACACCAGCTCCACTGCAGCAGGTCTAAACAGCAGAGAGCTGAGCACAGCTCCAGCCCTGGCATAAGTAAGCTCCAGGGGAATGGGCCGGGCCCGGCTAGGTCCTGTTTTAAAACACTAAAAAGGGGGGAAGTTCCACATGTCAAAAACAGGAAGTGTGGGCCTGTAGAGTCAGATTCTCCACACACAGCCTCAATCCCAGCCCTCCAACTTCCTGTCAGGGGGTTCCACACCAGCCTTCCCACTTCCTGTGTTTGAGAACACAGTGGCAGAGACAGGGACCTGGTTTATATGGAACTGCAGCTTTTTCTAGTACTGATCATACTGTGCTGCTAATTAACACAAAGATCATAGACCATAGACTGTATAGAAAAATGAAGTCAATGCTGAAGAGCCATAACCTTCATTCTCTCTAATGACCATCAGGGGGCGACTCCACTGGTTGTTAAAGAAGTCAGATTGTATTGAAGTCTATGGGAAAATGGTCCAGCTTATCACTTGATTTACATACATGATATCATGTTAAAAAACTGAGGCTAAAGCTACAGTTAGCCCAACAAGTTAATGTAGTTAGTTAATAATTGAATAATTAATTATTATTATTATTGTTCTGCAGGGAAAATAAATTTAAAAGGACCTTATGATGCTAGAAGTTGGCACAAAATCCAAAAGTTCTGTAGTGTCAGAGCTTGGGCGTGGCCAGGGCTCCATAAATAGGTCTTCAGATGCTCATAAAAAGGTCTCATCATAAAGGGCATATTTTTTTTTCATCTAAAATAAGGTGCAGAAGTGGTTAAATGTAAGAACAAGATCAGGTGCATTAAACTTAATTTTTGTTAAATATTTGCTTGTGATTTCCTGGGAACCAAACGAAGATGACTCTGCAGCAGCAAGTGTCTCGTTTCACAGCAACTGTGAGATCCTGAGAGCTGGAGACCGACTGCAGCTGTTGTGAGTTCAGTTTCATGAGGTCTGGACCCAGTCCCAGAACATAGTTTTTGGTTTTTCATGGTTTTGACATTGTGCTCTTCTCTTCTCTGCTCATTCATCAACATGAAAACATGAAAAAAAAAAAAAAAACATGACAGATTATGAGTTTGTTGTTCTGCACAGCCTGAGGTTGTGAGTGAAGCTGATTTGTTGTTATTAGAAATGAGCATCAACTGTCAACACAAGCATTTTCCTTCCCATGGAGACATCATTAAAACATTTTATTTCACTTCAGCATCATTGGTTCCAGTTTACAAAGCCGACAGCTCAGTGGTCAGGGTGAATGACATCATACAAGGAAGCTTTTACACTTCCTAATCACATTAACTCCACAGGCCACCTGTCTCCCTCTGTTTTCAGGGTTTTATTGTCATAAACCCTGAAACTTAACTGAACCTTTCTGGAAGTGACTGAAACATGAAGCCACAGACAACAGACTCAGATAATGACTTGTATCTGGTTGTGTTTGTGTTTGCAGAGGTGAAGGACTACGAGCCGGCGTATGGCTCTAAAGTGCGAGAGCACCCCTGTGTGGAGAGCATGAAAGACAACGTGCTGAGAGACCGAGGCAGACCTGAGATCCCTGACACCTGGCTCAGGCACCAGGTCAGACATACACACCTGTATTGTGCACATGCTAGAGGGATAATGTCTTCCATGCCCATGTGTATCCACGGTTCCTGATAATTCTGTGTGGAAACTGCTAAAGCTGTACAGCAGCAAAACAGTGCTATATAAGATATATAAACAGTATATAAACAGTAAAAACAATTGATTTTTTGCAGCAGAACAAGTTGAAAACACAACATTAAATATCCCATATTTTAACTTTTATTTTGAAGTGTTGTTTTGTGGTCTTAAAAACTCAGTGTAGTTTTACATCTCCTGTCTCAGGCTTCTCTCTGGAGCTCGAGTAACAACAAGAGGGTCTAAGTCTCTCTTCTGGTTGTCCTGGGGGCGATGATTTCACAGTATTAATATAGAACCTAGACCTGATTTATAATCAAAGATATGGACATTTACCTTTACACTATATTTAGACTATATAACCTTTAAGACCTAATATAAGTGACATCCAGCAGTCAGAGAGCAACATTAGCATCTCTTGTAAACTGTGTTTCTTTCTGATGATTTTAATGTTAGGATTCACTCTCCTTTTAGCTCTGTTTTGGTCTCTAATGCTACACTATGTTCACCAGCTATGTCTGTGTTCATCAGACCCTTTTTGCTGCTGCAGCTGGAAATAAGATAATTGACCAAAACAAAGAGCTTATTTTAGTCTTTTTAAATGTGTTATTAATGATGGAGGACAGATGCTGCTGCTGACAGACCAGTCAGTTGCCTTCACCTTCCCTCTGTTAAAAATAGTCCATCATCCTGACGGTATGATGTCAGTGTCTCATGTTGCTTCGCTCTTTCTGTCATCACAGGGCGTAGCGGAGATCTGTGCCACTATAAAGGAATGCTGGGACCATGACCCTGAGGCCCGGCTCACCGCCCACTGCGTTGCAGAACGCATCTTTGAGATGGAGGATGAGATGGACAAACTCTCCAGCCGCAGTTCATCGGCAGAGAAGATCCCTGAGGAGCTAAAGGTCCCAGTGGAGGTGGAGATCCCAGAGAAAGAGGTGAAAATCACAGAGATTCAGGAGATCATCGCTGTGGACTGTTCCGTGAGTGACGAGAAGTGAGCTGAGGCTCCGCATCCTCGAACAGGGGCACTTATTCTACTCAAACATGATATGCAGGAGCTGAGCTCTTGCAGGACTTTGAGCCACAGTGTGACGTCTAATTCTGACCCAGCAATGATAAACTCTGGACTTAACCGCTTCTAAAATAGTAACAAGTCGCCTTAATCAGCTGAGAGGGCTGAAGAGCCAAAAAACCAAAAGAGTTAACTGGAAGCTTCCAAAGATGACAGAGCATGGAGACAGACAGGTCCCTGTCTATTACTATTAAGCCAAAGACATTTAATGCGCACTTTAATATTTGATACTGAAGCATTACATGTGTGTGTCATTGTGATGAAAGCTTTTGCCTTAAAGTGCCTTTGTGTGTCCAACGTTGAGCCAAAGTTTGAACAGAGATGTTGCCTTAACACTAATGATGCTGTGGCTTCCACCCTCACCAGCAGGAAACTAGGAGCATGTGTGTATGTATATGTGTGTGTATGTGTGAGTATGTATATGTGTTTGTGTGTGTGTGTGTGTGTGTGTTTGTGTGTGTGTGTGTGTGTGTGTGTGTGTGTGTGTGTGTTTTAACCAGCTATACTTAAACCTTGTTTGCCAGATAAATGAGCACAGTGTACATAGTGACAGTCACTGTACATAAGAGACAAATCAGCCAAAAAGGGAAATTAATCCTTCTACTTATCTTTGAGATTAAAGATGTAACAGAGATGTATTTTTATAAAGCATTTTCTATGTTTTCTGTCTGTAGCTACAGGAAACGGAGGAGGACGCCAAAGGTCTTTTAATCTGCTTTACGTACAGTTTGTCATATGTAAAATACTGTAAATCCTTTATGAATTAAAGATATTTCTGTTTACTGAGCTGTCTCTTTGTAATGATACAACAACCTGTTGACTGTTCTGTCTGCAGTGATCATTTTATGTCTTTTTGCTCAGATAAGAAAGACGGAGCTCAAAATTACGTTTTCATGTCATTTTAACATCTGTGCTGACGACATGAGGCTAGAGGAGTTGTGTTTGTATGTTTTGTGGGCGTAATATTATAGTACTAACATTCATTTGAACTCAAAGATCAACTGATTAGATTTTGACGATCAAAGGTCAAAGTCACTGTGAACTCAAACACAAAACAAGCCTCAATCGCCAAGACGGAAACATGAAGACAACACTGAAGAGTTTTATTAAACTAGAGATTGAACAGTGCATTAACAAACTGAGGGCGCAGGTATAGACGTAAAGGCTTAACGTTACAATCATTGAGGGCGTGGCCTCGTTGAGTGACAGGTGAGTGAGCATAAGCTTGCCAATGAACCATCATGCCTCAAATCTCAGCTCCACACACGTCACCTCTTCGACCATTTTTGGATTAGCTGGGAGTTAGAGGCAGAGTCTGCCAAGATGGTGACGATGGAGCAGCTCACTCTGAGCTCAAAAACGGCTCTTCAGAAACCTGTTGATGACATCGCAGAGCAACGTCCATCTTTATTCACGGTCTACGGTTTTTGGCCATAAATCAAGAATCCACATGCTCAGTAACCCATCGACTGGTCGCCAGAGCCGATGATTCTAGTTCAACATGTTGTGAGTCTGACACAGTGGAGTTGTGTAAGTTCCCTATTTATTTATTTATACCCAGGAGACACTCAAAAACATTTTTTGACTTTGACTGACTAAGTTTCTTTAGATCATTTCAACAGTAATTCTTGGACGTGGTCTAGACCTGGTCGTACTCTGAACTTCTCCAGCTTCTTTTTTTAATTTCTTTTCCTTTCTCCACTGTCCATCAATGTTTTCTGCCTCTCTTTTTCTTCCTGTTGTCCTCCTCTTTAGCCCCTGCAGGACTGCCACAGGACCAGCACCACCCCCATCTGATGCCCACATACTAGAGATGATGGAGGAATCAGACAGTGCTAAGAAAAGTATCTGAACGCTCTGCAGGCTGAGGCCAGGGTGAACAGATCACAGCTGTCTAATGAAAATCTCCCAGCTCCAGTTGTGGTGATTCTAGTGCTTTGACTTGTCACATGATCCTGAGTGTGTGATGTGTGTCCAGACCCTCTGCAGTTATTACATGGTCTTGTAGCTAAAATCAGCAGTTTCATGGCACCAGAATAAAAATACTTTGAGATTTGGGGTTTTCATGGAAGCACCACATGTGGATTAAAGTCATATGAATATATGTCTCACTTAACTAAAACATTACATTTAAAGCACAAAGACGTAAATAAATGTAAACTTCAGGTTATAAAGTTCATACTATTTTAATAGTGTAAGACAACACACCGCTGCACCTGCACAGATGATTAATTATCATCTCTAATGAGCCAGTATATAAAATATTAACACACATTTGTCATTCAAATGAGGACACTGACGTCACTCCCCGCACTTCACAGTGAGCAGTCAACAACTGAACACACCAGCTGACAAGCACTAAAAATTTATTTTCCATTATTAACAAAGGAAACAACAACTACATGAAACTAAGAAACTACATACACTTTTGCGTATAATTTATTCTGTCCTCTTGTTAAGTCCCTTATTTTTACATAATTATAATTTTAATGTATCAACTCTCTGTGCTTGTGTTTTCATTTCATATGATTTCATTTCAACATTTCAGTCCTGTTCAGTCCAGTCCTGGCTCACTGCAGTTCCACTGATTATTACACTCATCATATGTCTGTTATATAAAAACATCATGTGGACGTTACGTCATGTAGACAAGGTTAAACAGTTGTTCATCAGAGGGTCTTTAAACAGTCTCCAGTCTGTGTGTACACCCACCAGTGACTGACCCAATTGACTGACACAAAGCTTTATAGGAATTATTTTTTAAACCAAAATCATGAAGATGAAATGAAAACAAGGTTTATTATCTCTGTCTTCCTCAGACAGTGTCAGCACGTGGCCAAAGTTTGTTTTCAAACATAAGTTAACATCATTCATCACAAAGTCTAACGGACCTGGATTAGACACAGGCTGACACTTTATTAGACAGCTCTTACACTACGTGACAAACACCTACACTGTTGTTGTTGTCAAGTGTCTGGAGCTTTTCTGCTTTTTTGCATCTGGTCTTGCAGCTATTCCTAACCTCTTGCTTACATGTGTATTTTACCTCATGAGCCCAGAATCTCTTTGATAAAGTGACAACAGGTATATTCTGTGGTTTTTTCACAGTCAGAGGTTTTTGATTGTTTTGACCTGTTGGTGGTGATGACAGCAGTAAGCAGGGTCCAGTACTACAGCAGTCAGGATCACTTCAACAAACGAAACCTTATAACTGAGGAAGAACTGAGCAGTGAGTCAGATACAGTGCATGTGTGTGTCTCTGTGTGTGTGTCTCTGTGTGTGTGTGTGTCTGTAAGTGTGTGTGTTCATGTATGTGAGTGTGTGTGTGTGTGTGTGTGTGTGTGTGTGTGTGTGTGTGTGTGTGTGTGTGTGTGTGTGTACGTGTGTGTGTACGTGTGTGTACGTGTTTGTACGTGTGTGTGTATTCATGTATGTGAGTGTGTGTGTGTGTGTGTGTGTGTGTGTGTGTGTGTGTGTGTGTGTGTGTGAGGTGCAGACATTCCTCTGCAGACCAGAATTTGTACCAGAGAGCTGTAATGACAGACTGGACCCACGGAGTGGCTCTTGTAGGAGAACATGGCACAGACGGCACCACATCACATGTACTCACAGACACACACACACACACACACAGTCCCCTCCTCCTCTCTGGCTCTCATTCTTTCCATCTTACAGCCTCAGTCCTCCTCCTCCTCAGTCTCTGGTGTTTGTTCCTGGCATCAGTCTCCTCAGGGGCAAACATCCTGTGTCCAGACTGAACTGCTCTCAGTGGTGAAGTGTCTTGTGTGCACTGAGGAGGCGTGTTCTTGGACCAGTTGCTGGTTTTGCAGTTGATTTCCAGGTGTGTTGCACTTGCTCAGACCATGGATGTGGGATCACTGTCTGCCTCAATGTGTTCACCAACTGTGACACAACCATGTGAACATATTTGAGTTAGATGTGATGTTTCCCTTCAAAAGTCACTGAAACAGTTGTTGGTGTCATTTCTGCAGGAAAACAAATCTTCTTCTAACGCCTTGCTGCTGAGAGGAAGAACATGTCTGCCCCCTGATGGATGACAGCACACACTGACTGTCAGTGTGAAGTGCTGGCTCAGTGTCTCAGTGAGTTAAACACCCCTCACAGGGAACCTGCTGCTTCCTGTTTGACATCTGAAAAACTTCACTGCTGATCCATGACTCTTGGTTAGTATTGACCTGACAAGTGGACTCATATACACGTAGGTTTACTGCAGTTCAACTGCCTGACAGGAGATCAGATGAGAAAAATATGATACATTTAAAGCCACATCTAAGCAATATCTTACCAAAAAACATGGACACCTAAACAAAGAGCATCACCAATCTGGACCGTGAGAATAAGAGTGAGTGCTACACACGGACTTTAAGTTCGCCAAAATGCTATTTGTGACACACACACACACACACACACACACACACACACACACACACACAGTGTCTATAATCTCAAATAAACCAGGTAACAAATGAAGTCTGTTCGTGTGAGTGTTGTGAGTGTTTCTCTTACCTAAGAATCATGTTGTAGTTTGTTTGGTTGTGGTTTCAGCAACACGACAAAGGAAGTTAATGTAATGTCCGTTATACTTTGTCCAATCTGGCTCCAAAATTTGAGAATGGAGGCTTAACACCTTGCTGATGCTTCACTGTGAAAGTTGTGCATCTACATTGAACAGTGTTGCTGTAGTACCACAACAAATTCTGATGTTTCTTCATGAAACAGGAAGTTAGTGTATGTCAAATATACATTGTTCAACCTGCCTAACTTTCCACGTTTTAACTCTGACACTGAAGATGCCAGCATACTATATGAAGTCACAGCACCAGCTACTGAAAACAGGAAGCAACTCTTCAGTGACAATTATCCAGGGGAGGATGCTCAGTGCTTAGCTGCTCAGGAGCAGGAAAGCACCGGTTTTAGCCCTAACAAGCCTGTTTTTGGCCATACAGTACGTGGGCTGCTTACACTGTTGCATGATGCTGTTATACCATCAGAACCTCCGGGTAATTTGGCTGAGTATGTAAATGGGTTTCAACATTGTTTGTACTCAGCTTGAGAGATGGCTAAAAGAAGTTGTCATCTGCTCAGGAAAGGTGTGTTCCTACTCTAAGAACTCATTTCAATTGAACTATTCTATGATTGAGAAGGAGACTCTTGCACTTATATGGGCATTACAGTATTTTGATGTTTCTGTATACTCTAGTGTTCCCCTGGTTGTGTACACAGGTCATTACTGCATAACTTTCCTGAACTCAGTACACTGCCTAAATTGTAGTTTGATGTGATGGATGTTGTATTTACAGTCTTATTGTTTAGATGTCCACCACATCAAGGGCTCTGATAATGTTGTGGCTGATGCCCTGTCGATAGCTCGTATTATCTGGCTGAATGGTTAACCCCCTGGTCTTCTATGTCTCTGGTTTGTCACTTTTAAATTCTCTTCCAGACACCAGAGTCGCTGAGCGTGCAGGGTGGAGGCTGGTTGGCTGGCTGGGGGTGGGTGGGTG
>CM076653.1:16307706-16396116 GCA_038496675.1 Rachycentron canadum
GGGGGGGGGGGGGGGGGTAAACGAACCAAAACGGTCAGTTTTGTGTGCCTTTGTTTGTTTTTGGTGCTGAGCGGTTGCCAGTGTTCCTATTGGAGTGTGACCCATACCACTAGGGGTGTGTTCGCTTGCTGGAATCTTTTTCTTTCGGGTTGCAGTTGAGGCGGGGTCGTCTTTGGGTGATGGGCTACACCTGGGCCCATGTAGTTAAATACCTTCCCTTCCTTAGATTCGGACTCCTCTCTCCATCAGCTGGCACACGCCATCCATGTGAGCCCACAGCTATTTAGAAAATAAAATTATTTTGACACTTGTTTTATCTCGTCTCATGTTTTTGTTGCAGTCTGCGAGCCGGGCTGTAACAATATGAAGTGTTTTGTGAATTGTTAAGTGTTAAAATAAATATATGTATATATATGTATATACATATATGTAATATATGTTTTCAAAATTGTGCTTCAGCAATTATAAACTATTTTGTGATGTGTCACCTGGCCCTTTTTTAGGTTTTCTATTTCTAGTGGCTAGTCCACTGAACAGCTTGTCCAGTTTGACAAAAGAACATCATGAAAAAAATTACTTTTACACTGAACTGAGTGTCAACACTCTAGTATGTTTCTGATTGAAAGAATAAGACTTAGAATAGATTTCTCTTTCTGTTGTGCTTTCTTCGGCCTCAGAGATGAGTTCTGCCCCTCTCTTCTCCTTCCACAGCCTCTTGTGTTCCACCTTGAGCTTGGTGTAGGTGTGATAAAACATGTGGTAGATGTTGAAGGAAAAGCCAGAATGAGGATCCCTGACAAGATGCTGATCAGTGCCACCAGTTTGCCAGGGATGCTGCGCTGCACTATGTCTCCATATCCCACCATCATCACAGAGATGATGGACCACCAGTAAGCTGGGATGCTGCTGAAGGTGGACTGGGAGGATCTGGCAGCATTGGTGCGATGCACATTAAGAGCAACAGGTGCCCAAAGTCTGTCATACTGCGCTGGATGGTCAGCCCCAGTGTCTGCAGACCCAGACAGTGACGTGCTAGCCTCATCAGTTACAGGATTCGCAGGACCCTCATCACACACAGGATTAGACCCAGTTTATCCAGGGTGCTCTTTCCTGCTCCAGCCACAATGTCCTGCACAGACTTACTCCTGAGATCCAGACACTGAGAGATGTAGTAGGGCACGATGGCAGCAGACTACAAGCAAAATCCAACTTGCTTTGAGCATGGAAGAATCGTACCAGAAACTCAAAGGAGAACCAGACCACACAGACAGACTCCACCACAAACATGTTGCGACATTTTTGGGAGCATTCATCCTGTAGAGACAATGAAAACCATTTACAACAGAAAACCTGTGTAACTGAGCATTTACAGGGCTATTCTACAACAATCCTGACAAATGATAGTATGTACCTCAGCTTCTTCCTGTTGGTGGTCTGACATGGTGCTGATACACAGGCTGACCACAGTGACCACCACCATGATGACAGACAGGAGGGAAAACACTTTCCCTGCTAAACCTGAATGAGGATCCTCCATCCCCTCCCCCAGCTTGTGGAACAGGCTGCCCTCCATCACAGTAGCCCTAAGTGCACTTTTCCTCTCCCGCCACATCTCCTGGTGCTCAGCCATCTCCTCTATGCATGACATCCTGTGGTGGCGGCAGCAGGGCTCCATTTGCCTTATGTCAATGCCCCAGTACAGAAGCTCACCATGCAGAGCCACATTGCAGACGTGCTGCAGCAAACGCAGCTTCCCTTTTGCCAAATAGCTGAAAATGGCTCGAAAGGCTGAGGGGTCACGATCAAAAAAGAATTCATGTCGCATCTCATCATAGTCATCACAAACTTCTGCGATCTCTTTTGGGGTGGTGCAGAAGCACAGACGACTCTGAGGGAAATCGTGCAGGATGCTCTGGGGGAAGGCGTACCAGACGCCCCCCACGTTGATGAAAACCTGCTGTGAAGCATCAAGGTTTAGACTAAGGGTGTCTGGTCCACGGAGCTGCTGAAGGACGGCTCATCAAAGCCACCACCAAGGAAGGTCATGGTGGTGGGTGGATACTTGAAAGCAGGGATGGTTTGTAGTTACATCAGTGAGTCCACAAAAAGGTTCTGGAAATTCAAATGTCACTATTTATAATAATCATAAATATACATTTTAAATATAATATAAATATACATATACTAAATTAATTAGAAGGGGATCTTGTGTATTGAGAGTCCTACAGAGGATAATCACTCACAGCTTTATGGAGCATTTTAACATCCTGAATCTTACTGTTTTGACTTTCAGCAGCAGCAGTTAACAAACCTTCTGTCGACCAGAGGCTCAGCAGCAAACAGCAGACAGACTTAGTCAGAGAGCAGCTGGTTAACCTAACCAAACATTTAGCAGCAAAGAGTCAGATGTTTTGTCTTCCTGGTGGAGACCAAACACGGAGCTAAAAGAAAAGGGAACACTGGACTGAGACTCACTAGGTGACACAGATACCACTTCACATGGATGCTAATGTTGCTCTTTGTCTTTGTTTGCTCACTTTTGCCATAACAACATTATGCCAGAGACACACTGGTGCATTGTGGCTGCTGTTAGCAGAAAAACAAGTATGAGTTCACACCAGCTGTGTGTCTGCTGTCCCACTGCTCCTGCAGCTCTTTATCTTTGCATAGAGTTTGCTGGATCCCTAAATGTTCAATTCAAGGATCCAGCAAATGATTTTTATGTATGGATGTATAATGATTTAAAGTATATTCATATTTGTTCATGTCTGTCACATACTGTATATCAGATTCAGACTAGACATGAAAGCTACAGTGGAAAGTGTTTTGTGCAATGGCTTTTCTCTGTGTATCTTTGCTGCTAGATGCATACATCTGTAAAAAATAAAAATAAATAAATACAACCAAGACACTGAATCTCTAGATCACGCAGCTTGTCACCTTCAGAAAACACATGTCCACACCGGTTGCATATCAGCTGCATGTCTGATGCTGCCAGCTCTGTGTCTTTATGTAAAGTTTGCTGGATACCTGAATATTCAAATTCTCTTCATTTTAAATTTATTTTAGATTTGTTTCTGATATTTTTTCATGCTTGTCTCATATCAGATTCAATAGATTCAACTATAGTGGGAGGTTTTGTGTAATATTGCTGGTATCATGTCAAAATATTAACAGGTCTTTGTGTATTTTTGCTGGTAAATGTACATCATGCAGAAAGATGCTGAATCTCTAGACCATGAGATGCAAGAGACATTTGTCTCCCACAGCCAGTGTGTCCACTCTTATCTGTGAACATGGACTCCAAAATTAAAAAATGTTCCATTGCCACAACATATCCAGTGTGTCTTCAGCATTAGCTGTCAGATGTTTTCAGCTTTCTTAGCACCACAGAGTGGCCAAAAATAAATAAAGACAGATTTTTTTTATTATTTATAATATTTATTTTTTATTATTTACTCACGCGTCATTTAGTCTCAAATCACCATATTATTCATGTTGACTAAAGTTGCGTAACTAACCTCACACTGATGTTGTAGTCTCCATCCAAATACCAAATTCTGCTGCGGCAGAAGACGCCAGTATAGTTTTTACTATGTTGTAGTGATTTGTTGTTAAATCTGCAGGATTGTGAAGTTAAATGAAAAAGGAAATTGGAGCCAAAGAGAACAAAACCCTCCCAGAATGATCCATCTGTTAACTCCGTCCTCCCCCCTCCCTGAACTCCAGTGTCAGGGTGACTAATGGACGACCCTGCAGTCTGTCTGAACATTAGTGTCTGAAACATTGTCCATTAACTGAGTCACACTCTAAGCTTTTGGTTTTAAAGAATCACAAGTGCTCGACAGAGGGAAGGATTAATGGGATTAATATCGCAAGGACAAAGAGACAAAGACAGAAATTACACCAACAGTACAAATATACTGAATTCAGTTTGGGTTGGGTTTTTTAAAATATCTGATTTACATAATGAAGATTTTGAATAGATTCGATATCATCAGATTTTCAGTACAATCCCATTAACATGAATGAACCTAGCATCAATATTCAGTAATAAAACTCATGGTTTCTTTACGTTGTCTCGTGTTTCAGGAAACATAAACATCCTCATAGCCTCTGTGTATCTATGGTTACAATGATATAAATAATGTGAGAGGGTTACCTTTACCATTAAAATGCCATTTAAACTTCATCAGTTTGACAACACTCAAAATACAAAACACAAAATGACCACAAATAAACCCAGATCACAGACGCATCATGCTAATGCTAACCCTGGGCATCGGCACTAAGCATGTGTATGTGGTGCCAGCTGATAAGAAGGGAACTGCTCCTCCTACAGACTCTAATCCTGACTGATACACCGTTTCCCCCTACTTGGAGCTTTTGATCCCATTGAGGAAATACCTGACATCTGTGAGAAGTATGATCTGTGGCTGCATGTTCATTCAATTATTCATTCATTCACCATTCATAATAGTCTTATTTTACTGTCTCTGTGTCCTCAGGTCTATTGGGGAGGAGCAGCTCTGATGTCTCAGAAACAAAAAGACCTGTTAAAGGGCTTCCACAGGTGAACAGTCAGCTCATAGCAGCTTTCCTGTGCTCGAGCCTGTAATGAAGAAGAAGCTTTGTTTCCCCAGTTTTTAAGATAATCAGGGATATGACCTGAATATAATGAAGCACTCAAACTGTGAATAACTACAAAATTGAAAATTTTTTAAAGAAAATTCCTTTTTTTTTACATTATGTTGTTTGTTAAAATACATTTGTAAATGTATTATAATTTCATTATTCTATTAACCTACAAGAAATAACCACTAGGTACAGTATGGACAGGGTATTGGACTGGCCCTAGAAATAGGTAATGTGTGTCTATAGGTAGTATTTTCTGTGAACTCCATTCCATTATAAATATCCACTTAATCGAAGCTCTGTGAAAGTACCTCATCAGCTGCTAACACAATAAAATTTCTTATGTGAGATTTGACTTTGTCAGAGAGGTTCACATCACGGCTTCATAGAAACATGTTTTTCAGTCGATTACTAACTCGACCGTAAACCCACAGTTTGCACTGTTTGATGCCGTGTCTGACTCATGTCAACACGTCTTGTCAGAAGTTGATAACCCCCCCGCCTGTTGACCTTGGATGCCTTTATGGGAAAAACCGCACATCACACACAAATTAGACAGCTTCAGTTATTAACTTAAAATACCTGACAGCAGGGCAGAGAGGATGATCTCCACTTCAACATATAATGTTGGCATGAAACCTCAAACATGTGCTTTCACTTCATTCAGTCCTTTCAATCTTGAGATGATAAAGGACATGACCGGGTCTGGAACCTGAGGAACCTCTCAGTACATGTTTGATTTCTAGGAGGTATTTTTTAAAACAGAGCAATGATACGTGAACCAGTTGGTGAATCTTGTCAATAGTACAGTAAACACAATAACTATAAACACTATAACTGCTGTTTTGTTCTTCTCTTAGAGAAAATCCAGTCACCCATTTAATAGTGTTTGATCTGTTACAATATTTTTAATTACAAACAACGCTTCATGTGACTTTCCTGTTTGTTTTCTGCAGTGCTATGCTCAAGGACACCCTGTCCTTAAAACACACATGATTCTGTTCAAACAATTATATAATGTACTTTAGCAAATTTGTATGAATGTCCTTGTGTACACAAGCAGTGGGTTTATCCATCTCCACCTTCAGTATATGTTAGTTTTACATGCATCCATCTCACTGTGAAGCATACAAATTACATGCAGGGCCAGAGACTGATGTACAAATAAAACAGATAAAAGTTGAAATTACAAAAATAAATATTAGTACTAATAGACACAAAATACTAAATTCCATGTAACAGTAAAGTCTGGTCAGAGGACAGAAGACCAAAGTCTGAGATACAAAAAAAGGACATGAGAAATACAAGAAATAAGTTCATTTTTGTATTGTTTACCTCAGCTGCAGGTAGGTAATTTGCAGTTTACTTACCTTACTTTAAAGGACAACAAAGCAAAGATCAGAATGAATCAAATTCTTCAGGTGAGTAATTCAGAACTACAAAGTGCTGAACATAGCATGATTTTCTTAAATGTATTAGATGGATGCAGTAGAAATGTCCTTATCTAACATGCACATTATCTGACAGGCACCAGCAGTTTATTCACCCTTAATTGGAGACTCACAGTTTTTATTACAATTTTCCACAAAGCCATTTCACGATCATCTATAGTACTAACTAGTAAAATAACATGTAAAGGCAAAAACATAACATGAGTCCATTTATGTAAAAAAAAAAAAAAAAAGGTCATAAAAATAAGGAGCAGAGACGTGAGGACATGAGATGAAGCCTTCAGCTAGCTTTATATGATCCATCTGATCTTTGACAGATTGTTGACTGTGTTGGTCGTGTCCCCACCTTTCTTCTATTGACTTTTAATTACACTTTTAATCTCCCAACAAACACTAACACACCAATATTCTATATGCTTTTCATTCAGTCAGAACTAAGCTCTGGTTTTTCTCTCCACATATCTGCGTTTTTCCCAGACACCCTCACCGATGCCTCCTGCTGAAGCAGCCTCCATGGTCAGCTACAGGTACAGTAGATGCCTCTGGTGATACTTGTGGTTGAATTGAAAACTTTCATTATGAATGTACAACTCTGAATCCTGGCTCCTTTCATGAGAATCTCCATAAAACTATGAAAACTCAATACATAGGCAGTATATATAACAATTTCACTCTTAGTGTGTTTGCTAACTTTGTCTCTAAAGGAAAAGATAATTGACTATTTTATGAGTATTTACTGCTTTTATTAGGACTGGGTTGAAAAAAATCGATTCTTTGTTTAAACTTGATTCTTGTTAGAATAATCTGATAATCCATTCATAGAATCCAGAGATCACTCTTGTACTGTCTTTCACCGTTTCCTGGGATGGTTGAAGCTGTGAGAATAGTTCTGCAGAGACACTGGAAAGTCATTGTTTTCCTCAAATGATAGGAAAAAAATTATCTGCAGTTTGTGTAATACGATTGAAAGTTACATATATTCTTAAGCACTAAAGCATTCGCACATATAAACAGATGAAGTGATCGGAGTTGTGATGGTGACCTTTAATGTGTAATAATTGATTTGCAAACATCATTCAAAAAAACATTCAACCTTATAATCTCAACCTCTCAATGACTCAGGCTCAAGATGTCTGCAAATACCATTAAAATAATAGTAATCTTTATTACATATCTCTTTCAAATCATACACAACAAAATGATCAATGTTATCAAATGCATTAGTTTAATTTGTTTCATAAAAGAAAAATGTCAGTAATTTCTGATTAATCAAAACATGATTAGAATATATTTTATTTCATAACAAGACAAAGTGCAGGTATAAGAATTATGAGGTTTCATGAATGGATAGATCCATCAGTCAGCACTAAAATGTATTTATGTCTTTATTACAGATCAGTGTTATAAATAAGTGATGGATAATTTGAACATTTAAACTTGATGCAAAATCAAGTCAATAGAAAAATCTACATTTTGTGTTTCATACTAACTTCAGCAACAGTGGTTGTAATTTATGCAGATACAGGTGTAAATGAGATCATACTGTTTTATTGTTCCACTGACACCAGGGATTCATAGAGTGTTTCACTCTTTTTCATGTTTTTCTTTCTCGGCTGTTATTACTGTTCCTCCAGGCTTCACCATAGTAAGATTTCCCTTTAAATATCTGACTGGGCAGGAAGTTTAGGAAGATTACAGCAATAAGTCAGACAAACTGGACCATTAAAATAACACTAATGGCAGACTAGGAAGGGTGGCACATCCAATAACATGTTAAAAGTAATAACTATATTGTCAGTAATAATAAATGCTGTAAATGACCAAATTGTTTCATATAAAAAGTAATGTAAAACAAACAACTTGACATGTTAGCAAAGTCAGTAGTTGGCAGGACAAAGCTCTATTTTTAGTTACACCAAAGTATGTTTGCAATTGGTTCATTCAGTCTCTAGTTCTCTCAACTAGCCAGCTTGGCTTTCTGTTGATAACATGCCACCTTTTACATTAACTGCCGCTGTTAGCTGCTCTAGGACTAAGTAATGTGAGATGGTCACGTTGGTCATTGAGCATTAAACTTTCTTTGTGGCTGACAACCAACACCTCACATCACATTCTGACTCAGTTGGGGGGACACATTATGATTATTAGGGTGGCCCATGCTACCCCAGCCACCCTGTTGGCTTTCCTTTCCTTATGGATATCATACACACATATACACACACACTGTCAGCTGCCACTTTATTATTTTCAGTTTCAATTCCAGTTTCAATTTCAAGCTTTTATTTTGGTACTTCCCCTGAATTTGCATATTAGTTAAATATTTTTGTTTCACCAACATTTACATTTTAGATTTGTAACATTTCAGTGTAACATTTAGATCTAATATTTGATATTTAGATTTAACATTTAGAGTTAATATGACACATTATCATTACATTCACAAATATTGCTGTAACTGTTAAAAATGTGAAAAATTCAAAATCTTTTCACATTATTTGGAGCTAAATGTGATGAAATAATAATTTCAGTATGCACTAATTACCCAAAAAGCACCGTCAACAAGACAGCACAAGACCAGTATATATACTACAGCTTCCAAATGAGCCCAAACTACACACACATACACACAATGATAGAAAAATCAATGTACCTGAGAACGCTAGTTTAGTCTAGTCTCTGTCCTGTGTAAATGCTATTACACAACTGTGTGTGCTTTAATATTGTGAGACTGTGAAATCTAGCTAATGAAACATGACAGTTTGTGTTGAAAACAAACATAATGTTTATCACTGTTAACACAGCATGCATCATTAGCAATATTTGTATTGGTTGAAAATGGATTTTCTCTCTATCAGCTATGGCAATAAGGAGTCTCATGGTCTGTTTGGCAGCTGCTCTCTTGGCAGGTATAACTACTTAATATTTATATTAATTAGTATAGTAAACTGTTGTGGGTATTTTATTTTGTTAAATGTTTACTCTTCTCTTCTCCAGTGTGTCATGGTTGTTCTACAGGAAAAGAGTTTATCACATCATTTCTTCCGAACTATGATCATAAAAGCTCGAGTCTCAAAGTGGTTCTGACTGCTCATGGCTCTGCAGCCAATGTTCAGATCAAGGTGAGATTCATGTTTTTTTGTTAATGTGGTGGGCAACGCTGCTGCCCAGAAAAACTGAAAATGAACTCAAATGATCCCTCATACAGCAGGTAGATGACAGGAGCGCTGCAAATACAAATATAACAGTGAAAAGTCTGGTCTGAAATATTGTGTTAAAAGCTGCATTCACCAAAGATTTCAGTCACATTATTATGATGCACGATCACTTATTATCTAATTACTTTACTCTGTGACCATTAGATTGTGTGAACTTCAAAAGTAATTAAATATTATTAACTTGGACATTACTATTACTAAAGAAGAAGAGACTTGGATATTGTGCATTGGGTGTGTCTTTGTTTGAAAACCTTGTTTGAGTTATTGTCTCTTAATGTGTTTTTGCATGTGCACACATTGTATTTTGGGAGGCAAGGCAAGGCAAGGCAATTTTATTTGTATAGCCCATTTTTACAAACAGTTTGTCTCAAAGGGCTTTACATAGCATCATAACAACGTCCTCTGCCCTTAGACCCTCACATAGACAGTTTATTCTTTCCAAATATCTATGAGTAATTACCACCTTAACCTGTTCTCATAATTCTGAGATCCTGAACTCATTGTTGCAAGATAAATTTGTTGTAATTACAAGATCCTGATCTTACAGTTATGAGGTACAGAAGTCAAAGTTATGACATTAGGCCTACTAGTTTTTTATTTGGTGAAAGTCTCCATTCCTCAATCAAGTCCTTATTCATCCAATGGGACTTCAGTGGTAAAACCACAGGAGTACAGGCTTACTTCTTTTACAGCACAACTTGGCCCATTTCAAAGATTCCTTAAAATGCAGCTGAGAGCAGTGTTTCACATTCACAAGTTAGACTTTTATGTGCGTGTTTGTGGCTAAGATCAACAGCACCAGCTAGCTAGATTATTTGTTTGGTTAGGCAAACAAACTAAATGTCAGCTGTTCTACAGCCCAGCAGGTATGAGGTGCTGCTTATTTAAATCACAGCTGTACTTTGTGGCGTAATACCAGAGGTAGACTGACCACTTTGATACTTTCACATTAATAATGTAGAACCTCGACTTGATTTTTAATCAAAGAAGACAGAGGTTTACCTATAAAGTACTAAAATAGTTTTTTTTTTTTCTCTGCACGGTTAAGGTGTGGGATGAGGCTAAACCCTGTCTGTTTTAATGTCTTTTTTAGATGTTTAACAAATCTATACATGTTGATCCACAGGTTGCGTCAGTGGATTTCACCAAGCGGCTGAGGCTCTCTGCAGGTGAAACCCGCTGGGTTACTCTGCCACCTAAAGCTGAGCTGCAGCAGCTGTTGATGACTAAAAACTCAGCTGTTCGAATCTCATCTAGTGCTGATATCTCGGTGGTTTCTTTCAACCATCGCCCTGCCACAGGAGATGGCACAGTGGTTTTCCCATATGAAGGGCTGGGTACTGACTACTTAGTGTACACGCCTTCGAAAAATTGGTACAAGCTACTGGCTATTGTTAATGGCAATAGCCGCAACAAGATCACCATCATACCTCATGTTAATGTGCTGATAAAACGAAGGATTAGGTGGCTGCGTGGCAGGGCAATAACCATTATCCTTGAACCCTACGCATCCTATCTTGTACAAAGTGTCAGTGATTTGACAGGTACACGTATTCGATCGCAAAAGCCTGTAGCTCTCTTAGCTGGCCACAAGTGTCTGTCACTTGGGCAAACCTGTGAACACGTGTATGAACAGCTCCCTCCTGTGGCAAGCCTTGGTAAAGAATACCTAGTACCCATGACTGGCACCCCTAAAACCAAAAGCTGGGCAGAGATAGTAGCTGCTGAAGACAACACTGAGGTGACACTGCTCATGGGCCACAAGGAAGACAAACAGTTGAGTTAAATATGAATTTATTGTATACTGTTGAATATGAAGATAAAGCTATTGTGATCTATCTCTTTGTCTGTTGACGTACCCCTCCATCTGTCAATGTAACACACACGTAATGTGTTGAAATAAGATCTGCATTTAACACAAGCTCACAAGCCATTAGTATCAATTTGAAATAGAAGTTTGACCAAAAACTGCACAAGGGTCACTCACTTCTGGAGCTTTTAACCACATCTTGTGGGTTTTGCCAAGTTCTTGTGAAGATGGTTCAATTGTTGGTGACAGTTTTGATCTCCACACACATGTCCTCCAGTTTTCACTTCATAAAAACTTATTTTGTCAATTTTGTGACAAATTAGCAAACTGTCAACTGGTGAAGAAAGTGGCCCTTTAATTTCACTGTCAAACTATTATCTCATATGCACCGTCTCATAGTAGCTATGGTATTAGATGCATGTCAATGTGTTATATCCCCATTTAATTATGTGACTGTTTACTGTATATTTTCCTCAAGAGTTCTGAAGTTGAATCTAACCAGGTAATATGTCACACACAGGGTGCTGAAGAAAGCTGGAGACTACACCTCGAAGCTAATTCACTTCAAACGTCCATTGGTTGTCAAGAGCAACAAGAAAGTAATGGTGATGTTTCTCAGCAACAACAGCCCATATGACCCTTTTCTAATAGCACTGACCCCCACATACAAGCTTACAAATGACTGGGCAGTGGAGACAATAGGCGGGATTCCAAGTTTTGTTTCTATTATATCAGAGAAGGAGGGGGAAAACAGTGTGAAGGTGTGTGTGGAAAAACAGTGCAGTTCACCTAAGTGGATAAAGTCCCTGACACATAAGCACTGGGTGTGGTCTAATGTACCTTTGGGGGAAAAGAAGAGTCATGCGACAGTGTCCGGTGACAGCCAGATGGCAGTCTACATCTTTGGTGGGAAAAAATCACACGGATATGGAACTGCTGGAATTTGTTTAGAAGGTACACACACGAGAGAGAGAGAGAGAGAGACAGAGAGAGAGAGAGAGAGAGAGAGAGAACTGATGAGATGCTTTTGTGGTAACTGATGTGCAGGGTGCTTTTATTTTGTACAGGTGCCGCTCCGCCTACACCAGCCCCAGATCCCTGCAAAGAGGTGAAATGTCGGGTAAAGGAACATTGTGTGAAAGGCTCATGCGTCCATGTTTCCACATCAACCTGCTATGCAAGAGGTGACCCACACTACCTGACATTTGATGGCCGGCGTTATGACTTCCAGGTAGATTAAGACAGATAAGTCTTCACCTGCCATTCCATAGAAAATATATCTATTACACTCTTGTTACAGCTGAACCACAGGCTCTGTATTGAAATTAACTCAATCTGGGGTAACTCTGAATAATTACAAGGAGCTATTTCACTCATTCAACCAGCTGTATAGTTGGACAGTCAGCATAATAATATCAATTATTTAATAATAATAGTTAATAATATAATTAACTAACTAACAGTGTACTTGGTGAAACAAATTCATAAAACAAGTAAAAACAAAAAATGGCTTTCAAATTTTTACTTATTTTATAGATAAAAACGCGGTAAGCCTTAATTACTAAAAAATTATTATCAGCTCATGAGTTATGCTCTTTCTTTTGAGCAGTAATGATTAAAATTTTTATTACAACGCAATATTTAGAGAGTGACACCACAATGACACAACAAATACTAACTACAGATACAATGACTTTACAGTGAAGGTAAATGTGAATATTGCATAATAATAATATGCAGCAGGTTGATTAACCAAAGTAATAATTTACTGTGCATTCAGAAAATCACTCTGTTTGGTCATGGACACTATTGACCTAGATGCTAGCTTGCTGTCTCACATATTATGGCACTAGTTATTATGTGATTCCCTTCATTCAAGGCTACACTGACATGGAACACCTACACTGTCTAACAGGATGAAGTATAAGGAAATACTCCACCACAATAATCAACTTCTCTGGCCACAAGTCATAGCTCATCACCATAAAGTTACCTAGATTTCTGCTGACGTTGTTGCCGCTAAAGATGCACTGCCAATGGGTTTGCTGCTGTTCTCTGTCAACAGACACCTGCTCACATAGAGAATGAGTGACTTCCTGTCACTTTAACGTTCTTACCTCTTTCAGTTAGAACACACAGTTAGTTACTAGAATATAGGTGGTAAAACCAGTGGTAAAGTAGTACATTATATTTGAATGGAGAGGACAATAGTAATCTGAATTCAGCTAGTTATCAGAAAAGAGGGTAGGCTACTGGTGTGTCTGTGGAGCAGCTGATTTAGTGTGTCTGGACTTACTTAGTCTGAAGAGATGCACAACTTTTGAGATTAATTAAAGGTCATAATAAACTTGATGAAATTGCACTCCACTGAAGCACTGAGAGCTCACGTTGAGCTCAGAGATCCTACAGCTCCTCTGGAAACTCTTGCTCAGCCACCAGAACTGACTGAGATTGACATGACAGTACATCTGAACACAATCAGGATGTTTGGGTCACTGGTTATCATTTGCAGGGTTGAGGATGAACATAATTCACAGTCAGTCCTCATCATCTGTGGAAGTCATTTTGTAATGTTGAAAAGCTCCATTTGTGACCTCAGTTATGGTGCTGACATTGACCTGCTCACCCCGATCAGCTGATCACATACTATAATAGCATGGTACAATGGTCCACTTCTTAGTCTTGTGCATTTAGAGCTCTAATCAAAACATTAGGTAAGGACAGAGTCTTCGTGAGCATTTTTGTTGGAATGTTGAATGTTTCCCATCAACAAGAAGAAAAGAAAGAAGACTGGGGTGTAAAAGATCAATACAGCCATTGTCAGCAATACCTCTCTGTCATCACTGATGAAATATATGACTGATTTAAGGGCTCATGATGTAGAGCAGGTCAGTGGTTTGATCCTAGCGTTGCCAGTCCGCACGCCAAAGCGCCATGAGAAGTAGTAGTAGTAGGAAGAGCTGTGTAAATGTGTTTGTAAATTGGTGACTGTGGCTTCCATTATAAAGTGGCTTGACCGGTTGCTAAGACTAGAAAATCTCGATATAAGTGTAGACCATTTGCATTTAATCCTGTCAGTCACTCTGTGACTTTGAACTGTCCAATAGGAAATCTGATGGCAAACAAGGCAACATGTTCTTGCTTAAAGACAGAGTCAGAAACACATGATTTAGGGAATTGGTAACTGATGTGTATGATCAAGAGTGTGACTGATGCTTTATTCAACCCTTATCAAACAGCGAGGCAGACAAAAAAACTCAAGGATTAATGTTACTGTACAGTGTATGTTGTCTTTATTCAGATCTGCATCTGGTTTTGTTTTTTAAATAATCTTCTTCACTGTGTAAGAGAGGGGTGGTTATTATGTTGCTTGTTTGTTGTCTAGGACCAGAACTAGGGCTCAGTGTTCCTGGTGCCGTATCTGATCATATATCAGATCTCTTTATAATGGACTCTATTTTTTAGGGTTCCTGCACTTACATTCTGACCACAGTTGTAAAGAAGTCACCTGACCTTGTGCCTTTCACTGTGACGACCAAGAACAACCACAGAGGTAACCGGCGAGTTACATATGTGAGGATTGTGACCGTCAGTGTTCACAATCACACCATCATCATCAGCAGCCACAGAGGACGAGTGCAGGTAACAGATTCTCTGACCTGTCAGATTCTCTAAGAGATTCTCTGTCTACTGTCACAAACAATAAAATAATCAGTTTAAAACATTCAAATACTGGAATTGCCACCTCACAGCTGTATACCTCCACCAACCAGCCAAGTTACAGGAAACATGCTCACCATCTCCCCTTCCTGAGTTTCTGTACTGAGAAATGACCAGAGGTGTTTTTGCAACATTATGATGTCACAGTGAAGTTGACCTGTGACCATTCTGATATAAAATATCATCACTTCATTTTGTCCTTATAGACATTTGAGTTAGAGATTGTGTTCATCCTAACAAGCTTACTGTCTGGTCCAGTTGGCAGTTACTTGCCAACTATATTTGCTGTTACTTGCTGCTGCTGCCTGTTACCTAGGAAGAAAAGCCTATAGAAGTCATTTTCTAAAGCAATTTAGTTTAGTTTCTGCACGCGCATATAATGCTGCAATTTCATAGCTAAAGCCAGAGGAGTGAAGCTGAGTCAAGAACAGCTTGATGAGCACTGGCTATAACTAGTCATCTATCTGGTACCAGGATTATCCTCAATCTGAAAACATCTGTACAGCAGAGCCAAGGGTTACGCAACAGGAAACAGCTGGCTGACTTTCCTTCAAAGAGAAGTACATGAAGCTGCAGACAGTGAATGTAAGAGAACTGGGTTGAACATGTAGAAAACTGAACAGGTTATAGTGGCTTGAATGAATATGACTGGACATGCTAACCAGCTAGTAGCCACACTGTTGGTGAAGATGAATGAAGCTGCTGAGGCTAATTATCTTTATTAGCATCCTTGCAGTTCTGCCTGGTTCTCTTCATACAGTTCATCACAGTTTTCTTGTACCAGACCTTGTATTGCAGCACATTTACAGTTTTCATCAGTGTTTAAAAGGATTATAGAGTCAGTTCTAATCTTTGTTCTGCTATTATCTACAGGTGGATGGAGAACTTCTGTACTTGCCTGTCAGTCTGTCGGCTGGCCGGGTTTCTGTAAAGCAGAGTGGATCCTACGCTGTCCTCACAACTGACTTTGGCCTGACAGTAAAATATGACTGGAACACGAGGCTGTATGTCACAGTCCCATCTTCCTACTATGAACAGCTTGGTGGCCTCTGTGGAAACTTTAATGAAGACAGGAGCGATGACCTGCCTACACCAAAAGGTGAGGGTGGGACATTATAGGAGGAGAGAAGTTTAGTTTTCCAAAAATGTAACTTCCAATGTCCAAAAATTACAGATCAGCTGATTCAAGTCATGTCAAAGGTCTGTGGTCACTAGAATTCAGACATCAACATTTGGATGCATGTCAGTATGTTACTGACATCTGGTCCTGCTTCAGACCAGTTCTGGTCACACCATGGCAGGCTAGAGTAGAGACAGTCTGTCTGTTGTCTATGAAGCATCACCAAATGTTTTCTGACCAAGTTTGGGGCACATTGGAAAATATACATTTAAGTTAAAACAACTTCCTCATTCATGGCAAAGCAATGAGATTCACCATGCCACCCTGGACAGGACCTTCAAGGAAATCTCACAGTTTTGCCAATAAAGCATCATGAAGGTCTTAAGCATTTTCTTATCAAGTTTGAGGTGGCTGTGGTCATCTCTCTCAAATATAACATTCCTCTGGCAAAGCAATAAAATTCACTGTGCCACCACAGACTCAAGGAAAATGAAACTTTAAAAAGCTTTGCAATTCAGCATAACAAAGGTCCTGGAATTGTACAGACCAATTATGGAGTGTGTTTGAGGAGTTTGTTGAACTAGAATGTCTGACAATGGCAAAAAATGCAGCAAAATTTCACCCTAAATTCAAAATGGGCAACTTCTGTAAACTGTAAAATATAAGTACATACATAAATACATACATAACACAGAGTGGTTGAAAAATGTAAAAAAAAAAATAAAGAGCTTAATTTTAGAAGAGCATTTTAAGAGTTTCCACTTTTTTTGTGAATTTACGTTCATCATTTGTAAAGTAAGTAATGTCAACACGTGTACAAGTGAATAGCTATAACACCTCCCCCGCCCTTATATCCCATTCACCCACTCACCACACCTATTTCTCCAACTATGCTGATATAACTTGGCTGAACACCACCCCTCTTAGAAGTCAAAATATTGTCACTCTGAATCAAGTTTTCAATTTGCTCTTTGTCTCTTGCAGGCTCTGATATCGCTGCTGTGCTGACGATGATCAAGCCGTGGAAGGTGAAGGATCCTGATCTGTTCTGTCACGATAACTGTGGTGGCCGCTGCCCAACCTGCTCACAGAAGCAGCAGAGCCACTTCCACAAGCCCAGATTCTGTGGCATCCTGACCCAGGCCCTTGGACCATTTTCACCCTGCCACAAAAAGGTTGATCCCACCATGTACCTGGACGACTGTGTCTATGATGTCTGTATTAACAAAGGTAAGAATGAAGAAGTTTCATGATGTTTCATGACATGGACTTCACCTCAGAATTTCACACAGGAACAGTAACAGTTTTATTAGAAGATGTAGCCACTGTAGGTATGGGGTACCACATATCCCATCTATCTATCCATCCATTATTATATTGTTTATCCCTATAGGGCCCAGGGGCTATTACAGGGCTGACATATAGAAACAAACAACCATTCAACCTCACATTCACGCTTCCAGGCAATTTAGAGTCAGTAATTAACCTAATGTGCATGTCTTTGGACTGTGGGAGGAAGCTGGAGTACGCTGAGGGGACCACATAGGAACAGGGAGAACATGCAAACACCACACAGAAAGAACCTGGGCCTGGCCACATGTCCACTAACTGAAATATAAAATCACAATTCTTCTTAATAAAAGGCAGCAAATACAAATGTGTAACTCATACAAAATACAAAAAGAGGAGATCTCATTAACCCACTGCTCCCTCCACTCCAGTGGCCCCTGATTCCTTGATAAGCCATTAAAACCACAGGGCTTTTATGTCAAAGACCACTGGTTCATGGAGATCTTTGTGGTACTTCAGAAAAAACGTATGTCACTGCCTCTGGTCTAAGATCAAGCTCAATGTGGGATGAAATGGTATTTAATGATTTGAAGGTGATTTGTGGCAAATATGCCCACAAAGATAATATGATTGATTGAAATTTAATGCATGCACTACTACTGTTATAATAACAGTAGCTTTAACAGTACTACTACTGTTATAATAACAGTAGCTTTAACAGTACTACTACTGTTATTATAACAGTAGTAGTTTATTTAAACCTCAGGGGCCAGACTGGGGGGTTTAGTTACAGAAGTCACTTAAATAAGAAGTCAAAAGTAGCACAATATGGCATATGTAAATGTGTCAAACTTAGTATTTTCAGTTTTTAGCACTGTGGTGTAATCAACCATCAACCTCTGGGTGTGAAACATGAAGCCAACACTGAGGAGCTCAACCCTGCAGTTCCTCTACAGACCACTAGAGTCTGGCTCCAACAGTGAGTCAGTCCCAGAGACTCATGTTAAAATGTCCAACTTTACAGCAGAAACAAACATGTTTACAGCCTGGAACAAAAACTGTTTTGATCTAATTTCAAATTAAAAGCTGTGGGTGACCTCACAGAGGCTACATTCATTTTTATTCACAGTCAGTGACGTATGTACTATGTTGATAGTCTGACCTCACCTGCAGCAACAACCAGGCTTGTTGCAGCACATTTCTCTGATGCCACAGGATACATGTTAACTTCCTGTCAATAATGGTGTGTTAATGTGTCTCTGTGTTTGTCCAGGAGCACGACAGGCTCTCTGTGACAGCGTGAAGAGTTACCTTGATGCTTGCCTGGCGGAGAGAGTGAAAATCAAGCCTCATTGGAGAAATATTATCAAATGTTGTAAGTCTCTGATGTATTTTCCCTTTGAACACTTACAGCTGCAAGTACAATAACTTATAATAAACCTTGATGTGTCAAAGCCAGGGCAGCTCCACTGGTAGATGAATGAACAGGTGCAACTGAGTCAGAATCGAACCCAAGTCATAGTTTAACCTGTGGGCCTGATGTGAGGTGTCCAGTATTCTCATGTGAAAAAGTCTCAGGAACACCTTCAAAGTTCGTAGAAACATTCTTGAAATAAAGAGAACTGTCTATATTTTGGTGGTCTAAGGTCAAAGGTCACACTTTTTTGTCAGAACTCAAGACTTGACACTGCAGTTATCACAGAATTCAAAATAAATGATTTTTTATATGATGTGAGTCTGGATAAACAGGGATGTAATCTGTAACTACACAAAAAAAATCAAGTTTAATTTGTCAAGTTCAGTCACTTGAGTCAGTTATCAGACTTATGACTCCAGTCTGACAGTCACTGGGTTTCCATTGCAGCTTTGTGCAAAACAGTGAATGCTTCTGTTTGTGTGCCTCTTGTGATATTGATCCTATCAAACATACAACAGATTTTCAGCATCTGCCTCTTGGTTCATTTCAATTTTGTAAAATATGTGAATAATCATGCATGCACTGTTCACAGTCACACAGTCAGGACCTGAGGCTTTATGTTTTCAGGTCGTCTGTCCATACATTCTTGTGAACATGATACCTCAGTAACTCGCTGATGGACCATTAAGACTCAAAGATGAACTCATTAGATTTAGGTGGTCAAAGGACAAAGGTCACTGTGATATCCAAAATACATTTTTGGCCAAAACTCACAAATTCAGACACTAATTCAACTCAAATGTGCATCAGGTAAAATGGAGTTTAAAGGTCAAGGGTCAGCTTCACTGCGACATCATAATCTGTGTAAAAACACCTTTGGCCACTATTCAATGCTGTAACTCAGGAAGAGGAGACTGTGACCGTGTTTCCTATAACTTGGCTTGTTGGTGGAGCAAACAACTGCGAGGTGGTGATTCTAGTCTGATTTTTAGCTTTATTACAATAAATTTATTGGTATTCTTTATTAACTTTGTGGTGTTTTTGTATTGGTTTAGGAATAATGAACTTCTGATGATGTCCACTCTCTCCTCCCAAGTCCCCTCCTGTCCAGCAGGTACCCACTATGAGTCCTGTGGTTCGGCCTGTCCTGCCTCCTGTCTGTCCCTGGACAGTGAAAAGCAATGTAAGGAGCCCTGTGTGGAGGGGTGCCAGTGTAATAAAGGACTGGTGCTGAGTGGAGAAAGGTAATACTACAACAAAATTAAAACACTAAGCTGTTTCTTATAGGAACAGAAGCTTGACTTTTATGTACAAATTATTTCCAGTTTTAAGTTGCACTAACCCATATTCATACAGACAGTCCATAGGTTTGGACTGTCCCGCACTGTAGAAAACAGGAGGCAGGTCAGTAAAGTGCATCTGATTGTAATTGGCTGAAATGTCTGTTTGGTCCATGGTCTTGAGGCAGTGGGAATAGGTATCATGTATAATAAACAGAAGCAGCATGCACCAGGTCTTAACTCTTGTGTGTCTGAGCTATGACTGGCTACGTGGTTTGAATTTACACCAAACCTGACTGTTGTTGGTTGTAACTGCACCTGGTCTTATGATGTGAACAGTGACTCCGGCAGGATTATATATCATAGTCCACACAACAATCTACCCATCTGCCTGTAGGCTACCATCAGGGTGTAACACACGCACAAATTCCTTCTCATCCTGCGAGTGAGCGCGAGAGAGAGAAAGAAAGAGCAATTAATGGTTTTAACTAAAGTAATGACACAACACCACCTAAAACACTGCCACATATAGAACCAAACTACAGGCCCAAAAAACAACAGCAGCTACAATATACTGTTATATACTATATTGAATATCTTAGAGAAACCTAAAAAGTATACACACCGTGCGTACAGGATCACCGCTGCTGGCAACACTACACGTGAATATACACCAAACAATGATTGTTGTTCAGCTGACAGTCAACGCAACTTCAGTTCTATGGCTGTAGGTTAAGACAGTATGAGACCACACACTCCAACCAGAAAGTACACAGCTTCTTCAGATAATCACACACCAAGACAAACATGCAAAACCCACCACATGGTGGTTCAGCATTTTACAATTTACAGTCATTTGAACCAACCAGCCAACTGCTACTTATATTAACATGACATACAACGACAGTACTGTATAGTTGATCACATCATGACCATAGCCTAGCAGCTGCCACACCATCACACTGTGGTCCAGGCAGTGGCTGCAGTCACTGTCAGAGCTCAGGCTGCTGTCCGAAACATGGATCAGAGGTGATACACAACAGACAAACACAACAGCCTGAAATAAACACAAGAAATGACAGTTAACATATAAACAGGTAAATGATAACTAACCAAGACAAACACAGTGTAAACAATGATGTGTCTGTGTGTGTCTTCCAGATGTGTTCCTGTGTCGCAATGTGGATGTCAGTATAAGGGCAGATATTATCCATCAGGCAACACTTTTTGGGATGATAACACTTGCACAACTAGGTGTCACTGCCTTCAAGGGAAAACCAAGGTATGTGTGTGTGTGTATGTGTGTGTGTGCGTGTGTGTGTGTGTGTGTGTGTGTGTGTGTGTGTGCGTGCGTGCGTGTGTGCGTGTGTGTGTGTGCATGTGTGTGTGTGTTCCATATATCAGTATGTTATGTGCATGATGCAAGCAGTCATCTTTGTGGATGTGTAACTCTCTATTTTAACCATCCAAAGCTCATGATCTTCAGGGTGTTCATTTTACTTTTACTTTTTTTTAACTAAACAGTAAGCAGCTGCTGCTGTACTTAGCCTCTTCAATATACAATAAACCAATTAGAGTCATCTCGCATTGCCTTTAAAAACCACGGAGCTCTCACATTCAATCATACTGAATGATTACTTTATTCTCCACTTGGTTTCACTCCAGATTTGGTTCTTACTGATCTCAACCTGCAAAAATAAATCTTCCAGGAAACTAACTCTAAACTCAGTTTGTATGCAGGGGATGTTTTGTGGACTTTTCCGAGACCTTTTCACTCGACACCCACAGTCTTAGAGGTCCAAATCTTCCAGCTGACTAAAAAAACTAGATAAACTGGTCATAACATGAGGCCAAACACACTAAAGGCTGTGACTATTACGAACACAGCATTTGGTGGGATTTGGTGCGTCCCTTTGAATATTTTTTTATTTTATAAAGAGGTTGGTCTAGACCTGCTCTATATGTAAAGTGCCTTGAAGTAACTTTGTTATGATTTGGTGCTATATTGATAAAATAAATATGAATTTGAAATTTGAATTTATATTCTGCTTGAGTCCATCAAGGAGCATCTGAACAGATGATCCAGTCTCTCTTTATCCTTATGAAACAGAGATGAGTTGTGAACATGAATATTCTCTCTTTGTATCAACCCTAAATTTGTTTGACAAGATAAATAGTTTTCTATACATTTTTGTGAAAAGAAAAATGTATTCAATCATAAAACATATTTATTATTCAATTTAAACTACATTATTATAAAATCAAAATATAGTTCTAGTTGTTCTATTTGAATTCAACTGTTTCACTACAGAACTATACTCATATTTTTGACAAACGTATGCTTCATATTTTTCTGTACTATGGATTCTTACCTTCTCCTTTCTGTGTTTGATGTGTCCATTTCCTGTTTCACTTTGTATTTATCTCTATATTGTAATGAAAAATGTGTGAATGAAATGGACAGAATATAAAGGTAAAAGGCAGTTTAGACACAAGCTGCCATCAACAAGTGATTATTGATTAATATTTTTATTTTATTCTGTTCTTGTTTTTAAATGTTTGTTCTCTCTCTCCTCTTGGTAAAGTGTAAACCGTTTGCCTGTAAAAAGACTGAGCACTGTGGCTTGAAGGATGGGGTCAGAGACTGCTACCCAACATCCTATGCAACGTGCCGAGGCACTGGAGACCCCCACTACCGAAGCTTTGACAACCGCCGGTTTGATTTCCAGGGCACTTGTACCTATATTCTGTCTCAATACAAGGGATCAGACCAGGGCCTGGTCCCGTTCCAGGTGCTGGTCCAGAATGAGAACAGAGGCAGTAACAAGGCTGTGTCCTTCGCCAAGTCTGTCTCACTTAATATATTTGGCAACTTCACCATCAGCATGAGTCGTGCCAACCCCGGCAAAATACTGGTAAGATCAGTCTTCAGTCTTGGCCTGGAGCCATCCCAGTAGATATGGCTAATGAATTAATAATAGATAGTGTAGCTGTATGTGTATGTTGATGTCTATTTAAAATCAAGTAAAGATCATTTGTGCTGTTTTCAAGATTTACAAGGGCACAGGAAGGAAGTATTGCGAGAATGACTAACACATTGTTGAGTTGGGTTTGTTTATGAGATTTGTTGACCATGAGAAAAAGTAATGATAAGATCAGTGTTGTAGAAAATCAAACTATATAGCAATGGGGGAGTATTTTGAAACATCACTTGCCAGGTGGACTGATGGTTTTCTGTAACAAGTAAAAGTGCAACAGCTTTGAATGTTGGTTATATACTATCAATGCCACTGTGCAATGATTGCATGTGCAAGAGTACAATCACAGATAGAAGAATCCATTCTTGATAATGTTGTAACACTGAAACTCCCCTCCAACCCCCTGCAACCTCCACCACATCCAGGTAAACAGTCAGGTGGTGAACATGCCTTACTCCATAGACAATGGCAAGCTTTCCGTGTTCCGGCGTGGCTACTTTGGCATTGTGACAACATATTTTGGTTTGACGCTCAAGTTCAACTGGAACAGTCATGTCAGCTTGACTCTGCCCAGTTCATACTCTGCTACAACAACCGGTAAGTTGAGTGAACGCAATGCAATTTATTGCCAACAAAGTTGACATCTCCCAATTTGGTAAATAATATTAAAGAGCTAATCACAGGATCATCAACTAATCACCATGAGTGAGGCTTTCAGACAGACCTGATAAACCCAACTGGGGATGTCTGTCAGAGGCCCAGGTCTGTGAGGTTCTCAACTACCAGATCTGTAAGAATTCTTTGTTTATCCCAAAGGAAGTTGAGAATAGGGAATCAAGTAGGTCATGTTCACCTGCCACATCAAACTGAGAGGAGTCCCCATGGTACACCGAGAACTGACTGGCATGGGAACACCTCGAGGTTATACAGGAGGGCCTGGAAAATGTTGCCAGGGAGAGGGACATTGAAATTCCCTGCATATCCTACTTCCACCACGATGTGACCCCAGATAAGCAGAAGAAAAGGGATGGATGGACATAAGTGCATTGCAATGTGAAGGGGCCTGAAGATTTTCTGAATCTACTGTATGTTAGAAAGGAATCAGTCCATCACAAACTTACCATCTGTCATGAATAAAATTATTTTCATGCTTCCAAAAAGTTAGGGGATTGCAACTGAAGTGTTTTTCTGAAGTACTGCGGCTTGTTTTTCTTTGTCAGGCTTGTGTGGCAATTACAACGGAAAATCTGGTGATGATTTACTGAAACCGGATGGCACCCAAGCCATAAACATTAATGCCTTTGGACACAGCTGGAAGGTTTGTATTAGTTGAGACTGGAGGTTTCCATAGGTCTAAAGAGAGAATCTTGCACAAACATGAATTTGACCTGAAAAATCATCATGGCTTCTGAAGCTCAATACAGCAGACAGATTATAACCTGCAAACCAGTCAGTCAGAGAATAAAGTCATACAAAAGAACTCCTAGGCAATCAAGAATATGTTCAATTATCATAAATAAAGATGAACAGATAAGGATTATTCCTGGCTATAGTAGCTGCAAAGAGATTCATTCATCATGTTCAAGGTAAATGATGTGGGAACAAAGTCCACTGTCCTTTTGTTCTATGTAAAAATCCATCCTGATGTTCAAGCTAATGTGAGACTTCAGGTGTCTGAGTATCTTTCAACTTCAGGCTATTAATTTAAACACCTCTGCTTCTGGACAAACTGTAGCTTTTCAGAGCATCCATCAGCTTTTGGAAGTTGTGGCAACTGTTTTCTTCCCTCCAGTTGTGGCCACAACGGCTTCCATAATAGCAGTTTTCCAGGAAGACTTGCCAGTGAGATCTTCTAGGAAACAGGAAAACATTTTTGCATGTCTATAGCAACAAAGTTGTAGCTGATATTGTCATTTGTAAATTTTGTTTGCAAAGCAAAATTCAATATAAAAGAAAATGCATGCTGTATATGTGACACAAATATACAGCGCACACATATATTATATATATACACATATTATATATATTTATTTAAGTCAATAGCCTCTACATATTTTCATGGTTTAATGTGTGTTTTTGAACCCAGGTAGGAGGAGACCCTGGCTGCACTAGTGACTGTGCTGGTAAATGTCCTGAGTGTGAACCTGCTCTGCTAGTACGCTACGAACAGAGACGCTACTGTGGTATCATATCTGACAGGAGTGGGCCATTCAGGTACTCCAGCAGTCGGCATGGGGTAGCTGCAAAGATTGAGGAGTTGTTCAACCAGTTAAATAAATAGAACCGAGGATTTGATTAAAAATATATCCACAGTTGTGTTTAGGATGAAAATACCCATCCAAACAGCATAGTTAATTTCATTTGTTTCTACTCCACTTGGAGGACTCATTCCATACATGCAAACTGTAAAATCAAAGCCAAATCAATGCAAGAAGAAGAGCTGCTTTGTCTGCATGTGTATTTTCCATATTATGCACAGATTATAATTGACCTTTGCAACAAATTGGTGAGTAGGCAGATGTCCATGCCAAAGCCTCGTGTAAACCCTCTGATGATGAAATTTATGTCATCTGGATCCTCATGGATGTGAAAAGTATGTGTAGTGTAGTAGTGGCTTTGATTGTCACACCAACCAGTTAGTTACACTACACAGTATACCTCCTACCAATCTGCATCGGTGCCTTAAAGCTACTTGTTGCCATTCAAAACTGGCTAGCAGTGAAAATATTCAAATCAAATTAATGTTAAAATGTTTTCAGTGGTTATCTAAGGTTAAACCATACGAGTGAAACTGTTTGCTAATAGTGATACATACTAATCTAACATTTTTAACTGTTCCCAACAACCCACCAGCCACATCTCAAACACCAGTGGACAGTAACATGCAACATTTTCTTGTAATACAGGCAACTTATTTCTCACCCTTGCTTGATATATGTGCAGTATTGCACCTACAAACAATGTGATGCATGAGTGATGAGTTTGTGGCCCGTGACAACCTGAGTTCCTTTCTTCATCATTCAAACAGCAGTTTCTTACACAACAGAGACATGTAACCTGACATGTAAATCTTTTCACCTTTTCTACAGTGTTCAAGCTCTCTTCAACAACACAACCTCCTCCTAGGTTAGGGATAACATAAATGCTTAGTGATAAACTATTGAGACAGATTTTAAAAGTAAATGAGGTCAGAAATATAAATGAATGTGAATGACCTGAAGGTTGTTAAAAATGTGTCGCCTCTGGGTTCAGGCTGTTTCCTCACTGTGACTGCTCTGTCTTTGTCCTCTTTGTCTCTGCACAGACAGTGTCACAGTCAACTGGACCACACATCCTTCCTCACAGACTGTGTGTTTGATTTGTGTATGTACCAAGGCCACACCTCCGTCCTCTGCAACAGCCTATCAGTTTTCAGCACTTCTTGTCAAGAGGCGGGAGCCAAGGTGGAGAGCTGGAGAACCAAACAGTTTTGTCGTAAGATGAGCAGACACACGCAACACTGAGTGAACACTGACAACTACACTGTCCATCCATCCATCATCCATCCATCCATCATTCATCCATCCATTTATTCATCATCCACCCATCTATCATTCATCCATCCATTTATTCATCATCCACCCATCTATCATTCATCCATCCATCCATACAGGAAAATAAAACAAAAGTATTAGACATGAATATGGAAATATGATCATAATCAACACTACATACACAAACATAAAATAAATCAGAGACATTAATGTGTGCCTCACCGGTAGAATATCATCTTGGAGCCATGTCATTTCCTCTGCATCCCTGCTGTCATACCCTCTGTTAAACTCTGGTCAAGTGACTCATAACTCCTCACACAAAGGGCATCCAATCAAATGTTATTTCAAAACTGGCATACTGGAGACAAATTTTATATCTTTCTTATTTGTTGCTTTTTTAATTAAACTCTTTGACAGTTACACCACCAGTTTCCCCATTTGTCTTGACAATGTGCTGGACATCATGTTTGGACAATGGAAGCTCAAAAATCTTTTAAAAAAGTTCAAGAAGTTAGTGAGGATCATTATCATTGGTTTTATGTCTCTCCACCAGCTCCATCATGTGGTGCAAACAGTCAATATGAGGAATGCGCCCCCCCCTGCCAGATGACCTGCAGTGGTATGACTCCTCCCGAGGGCTGTGACAACAATGCCCCCTGCACAGAGGGCTGTGTGTGTGACGATGGGTTCGTCCTGAGTGATGACAAGTGTGTACCTGTGGCAGAGTGTGGCTGTCAGTACGAGGGACAGTATTATCTCAATGGACAGGTACGGTAGAGACAGTTCATCAAACCTCCGCCTCCACCATCACTGCTGCTCACCACTACTGGTCCCTGTCCTCTGCTCAGGTCTTCTATCCAGGGAAGTCCTGCAGCACTCGCTGTGTCTGTTCAGAGGGTCAACTTCAGTGTGATGAGAAGTTCCAGTGTTCAGCCAATGAGAAGTGTGTTGTGAAGGATGGCTCTGCCTCCTGTTCTCCCAGAAGTGTTGTTTCCTGCTCTGTGAGTGGAGCCAGAACAGTCCGCTCCTTTGATGGACAGGTAACGTTCATATTATTCTGTAGCCTATTACCTGTAACAATTTCAAAAACAGCCTCTCATCTTTTTCAGTAATTTAGAATTTAATTTTATAGATACATTTTAAATATTTGTGTCATTATTATCCTTAAATATCTATATATTCATCTTCATTAACTAAGGTGATGGTAATTATTTTTTTCTGTAAAAGTTGTATTACTATGAACAAATCTCTGATTTATTATGTTAATGGTAAACGTTTGCGAGAATGTGGTTGTACTTGCAGACAATACTGACAAACCCAATGACCAGTTGAATTCAGAAATTACACTTAGCTTCTCTGTCCATACGTTGAACCTGTGTTTTGTACCTTCCGCTAAAGTAATACGTTATATTACACCAAGGGTGTGGGTTTGGTCTCATCATTGGGAGAGACACAACCACCCACCACCCCTCAAAACCAAAGAGGACCTTTTAATCCTGTCAACTGTTATAGTTAAATAGAAACTACACATAGAAACTGATCAAAGACTAAAAGACACAAAGTTGTAAATGGAGAGGAGAGAAAAAACTTTTTTCATCAACATGTTAACAGTAAAATCACTAACATGTCAGGCAGGTGATCTTTGGTGTCTACAGCAGGTTTTCAATTTAAATCACTATGGCTGCTGGCTTTCTTTGTTAGAAGATACAAAATGAAGCTGTGCTGTGTAGTTCAGACAGCAGAGGGAAGTCATCTGAAATTTATTTTCACTCATGTTTGAGGTGTGGACTGACAGCAGTGCAATAAGTGATGTATGACGTGAGATTGTCCCCGTCCTTTCAGCCAATCAAATGTCTCCATGGCTAAATCTGTCACCTTGGAGACGCAGCCTCTGGGAGGGCAGATCAAAATGATTCACTTCAGACATAGTGTGAATGAGTTCACTGGAATATTGGCAGGAACATGTCTCTACCATCCAGATGCAAAGCTACACCCTTCTTGTTGCTCGTGTTTGTGGTTTTCACACAGTGAATCCAGACTGTTTTTGTTTAGACTTGTTCAGTCTGTTTGATCAGAGCTCAGCACAGACATTTTCTTTGCTTGTCTCAAGACTCAAGTCAATCATAGTGGAGGTTCTGATCTCTCCATCTCCCCCACCCCTCACCCCTCACCCCTCCCATCCTCCAGGCATATCCTCTGTGGGGGGACTGTCTGTTCAAGTTGTCAGAGGTGGAGGAGAAGGAGGGAGGGGTCACAGCCTTCACCGTGCTGGTACAGCAGCAAACCGGTAAGGATGGAAAGGTTTACCGCAGTGTGGAGCTCCAGGTTAACGACGTGGAAATCACCATGGAGACCGGGGTTGTTTGGGAAGTCAAGGTAGGACTGACGTATCTGCCAGGTCAGCAGAACATGATAGGACCTTGTAACATTCATCCCAATGTGCTACATCTCTGTTACTGAGTGTTCATCAACAGGTTTCATTCTCTGCACTGAACAGATGAGTTGGTGTTGATGTGGTAGAAGTTGCTTTAGGAGCTGATGTCTGCGTTCAGTGAACCTCCTCCTAGGTTACATTTAGTCTCAGTCAGTGATGCTGTGCTGAATCCTGAGTCTCATTTTGAGAGGAGGTGACGGCCCGAACCTGAACCTTCAAAGACTGAAGTTATGGACCAGGTAGCAAACTGAAATGGTCTATGGAGGATTTTCAGTTTCATCACTAGCGGCGTCGCCAGTAACCGTTGTACTGTTAGCTGCTAAACTGAGCTGAAACACAATACTTTAAAAGTGTCATCAGTGTAGTCAGTGGTGTTGGAATGAATGAATCCTGGGATAGATTGGGTCATGATGGATCCACCTGATGGACCCTTTGTTTCCCAGGAAAAGAAGGACCTATATGAGGGTGTCTTAGAAAAGTCAAGTAAGGTCACTGTGACAGAATTGAATGCAGCCTCTGAAGGGTAAGACTCTGAACACGACACAGCTCATGAGCCCGCTCTCCTCTGTGCCTCAGGTTGATGACATAAGAGTCACTCTTCCTGTGTCACTAGCTGATGGAACAGTGCGAGTTCATCAAAATGGCATCAACATCATCGTTGAAACTGACTTTGATCTGAAGCTGACCTATGACACTGTGGCAGGCGTGTTCTTGCAAATCCCATCCACCTATCGCAGTTCACCACGTGGTCTCTGCGGCAACTATAACGGTGAAATTTCTGATGATCCGGCCTCAGTCAATAAGAAGCCGGCAGACGTGGCAGCAGCTTGGGTAGTAGAGACGGACAACACTTCCTGTGAGACAGGCTGCGGTGCCAGTTCCTGCTCCAAGCCAGATAAACAAAAGGTGCCAGACGCAGAAAAGGCCTGTGACATCATCAAAGCCCAGCAGGGTCCATTTGCAGGGTGCCACTCAACGGTGCCCCCGATGCCCGACTACAATGCTTGTGTCAGGCAAGGAAATATCTGAACACACTGAGAAATATTATACATGTCTATATCTACAGTATATCTAAGTTTATGTAATGATAATAATCATGATAATAATACTCATAATAATAATAAACTTTTTATGTAGCACTGACAACAGACAACACTTTACAAAGCAAAGCTATAGCGATAATAGACCAGAGGCTCAGGAGGCAAATTAACAAAGATGCAGTAAAGTTAAACAGGGAAGACCTACACAATACTTACACAATACAAGTTAGAGAGATAAAAAGATAATGCCACTAGATGTAAAACTGTGATGGCTTAAAAGAATTTACTCACTGTCTTATCTCCTCAAGTGGGTTGTGCCAAAGTTGAGAGGCTTATCTATCAATATCTGTATATCTATGATCTATATGTCTATATCTCTGTAATCCATATCTATGTCTATATCTGTAATCTATATACCTGTCTATATGCTTATATATCTATATTTATCTGTATATAGTCAGGTGATCAGACACCATCACAGTTTACAAGCTTACCTCCTCTTGAGGCACAAACTGTTCAGTATGAAGTCAATCAAAAAGAAAGTATGGAATAAATAATAATATGAATGAATATTTTTATTTAATATTGAATATATTTAATATGAAATTAAAATGATTTTACTGTAAAAGTCTATTATCAGTAAAATGTTATATAATAATATATAATTACTAATGAATTAATTAAGATAAATTTTAATTGTTTCTTAAATGTCTAATTATTGTTTCATTTATTTTACACACTTGTGTAAAATAACACACTGTTGACATTATTACATTGTCCTATTGAGATAAAACATGTCTCTTACCAGAGCAGAGATAGAAGCCATACAAACACACCACACATTAAACTACAGAATAAAACAGCAGTAAAACATGTACATTACAGACTCGTAGGTTTATGTGTTCAGATGCTTTGTGGTGTTTCCTGTGATTAAATGACAGTTTGCTTACAGAGAAATGTCGTCAGCCAAAGGAGACAAACACGTCCTGTGTCGTCACATCCAGAATTATGTCACCGCCTGTCAACTGGCTGGAGCCAAGATCAGCAAGTGGAGGAGGGGCGACTTCTGTCGTGAGTCTGATGTGATGGGATGTTGTGTAGATGCGTTCATCCTCCCTTACTCTTCAGTCCAGTGGCCCTGAGATATAGAACACAACACAACTGGACCAAACACTTTAACTAGAAAACAAAACAACAATAAACAAAAACACAATACTTTAAAGCACAAGAACAGAGTAAGAGGAAAACATGAGCAAATTAGAAACAAACACACTGATACAACACGCACTGATACAACAACACGCACTGATACAACACATACTGATACAACACGCACTGATACAACACACACTGATACAACAACACACACTGATACAACACACACTGATACAACAACACACAACTGTGAAACTGTAGGAATCTGACCTCAGCAGTCTGTGGGTCTTGTCTGTCCCTGCAGCTGTGAAGTGTCCATCAGGAAGTCACTACGAGCTGTGCTCCTCCTCCTGCCCCTCCACCTGCTTCTCTCTGGAGCAGGCGGGGCCCTGCCCTGTGTGCCAGGAGGGCTGCCAGTGTGATGAAGGCCTCATGTCTGATGGAGTCCGCTGTGTTCCTGTGGAGAAATGTGGCTGCGTAGTGGAGGGACAATATTATAAGGTAGTTACCATCATCATCACGTGCATGATGGTTTACTGATATCTATTCTGGTTGCATGAATTATTGAAGGGCTGGTATGATCCGTGCTTTGAGTTGACAACAGTCCACTGTAATCATGTGTTTGATTTTTGACTGTTTCGATTGCTCAGATTTGTGCAAATAGAAAATGGAAATATCACAGTAAATACAAAAAAACTGTGTTCTAATGCATAAGTGCATAATTTCAGTCGGGGGTGTCGGTGTTACTGGACGACTGCTCGGAGCGCTGTGTGTGCGAGGCCGGACAGTTCAGCTGCAAGCCCACAAGCTGCCAGAAGGGGGAGGAGTGTCGCAACAGGGACGGGACAGTTGGCTGTTACACTAAAGGTCATACACTGTCTGAGTGATTGAAGCTTTAAATGGTGTCAGAAGTGTTTGCATCTCTGCTTTCATGCGTTTTGTTCAGGAAGAAGGGCTGCCTGCTTCAGTGCTCCCTGCAGATTTAGATTCTGTTTGTGGTTGTAGCTGATGGGGGTCTTTCTCAGTGGAGCTGTGTGGGGGGTTGGTTAGGAAGGGTCTAACTGACTAACAGCTGACATAAAAAAAAATTATAATTATTATATTATATATATTATATTATATAATTATATTTTTTTTTTCTTTTCTTGATTGTGGCTAAAACTAAACATCCAGGAAATTTGTGCATTGGTGTTTGTGTGTGTGTTCCAGACCCTTGTGCCGAGGTGAAGTGCAGGGAAAAGGAGCACTGTGTGGTGTCAGAGGGCGATGGAGTGTGTATTCCTGACTCTAATGCCTATTGCTGGGTTTTCGGTGACCCTCACTACGCCACATTTGACGGATGGGGCTACCCATTCCAGGGAACCTGCACCTACATCCTCCTGAACACCACAGGTTTGTTGTTACCTCCCAGAGGATCTATCTGCTGGTTTGTTTGAGTCATCCACAGACCAGTTTTCTCCAGAGTCCTTTGGGTCGTCCACAGTAACAGGGACAGAGACTGATAAGCTGTTGTCATGGTAAAGTCAGGTGATTCCTGCGACACTGTGGACTACTCCCTTTAAAATAATTCCTTTATACCTGTAGAAGAAGCTCAGTGTTTCACATGAGCTCAGTCAGACTGTCCAGGTTTCATTGTGATCCAATGTATGAACCTGAACGTCCTCTCTCCAGCTGACGTGACTTAGTGTACACACCCATTGTGCTGACAGTAATATGAATCATTGTGACTGCTCAGGGGTTGATCCGACCCTGCCAGAGGTAACCATAATCACCAAGAATGAACTTCGTGGGAACGGTGAAGGCTCCTTTGTGCGTTCACTCACTGTGAAGATGTTGGGCCACAGTATATCTGTCCCCAGCAATGACAGAGGCATTGTGTTGGTAGGTCTCACTGCTAAGCTTTCATACACGACGCTTAGTTGCACTGAAAATCTATTTAACCTCTTTCACTGACATTAAGATTTAGATGAAATATTTATTTAAAGGTCCAAACTTTACTCCTATACAGTGTTTTATTTGAAGTAAGAAGAGCTTTGCTTTGCTGTGATCACAGAGCCCTAGAAGCATTTCTCTGTGACTGAGACCTTTGATACTTTCACTGTATTAATGTAGAACCTAGACCTGATTTGAAATAAAAGAGGGCTTGGACAACTGCCCTTAGACTGTATGGAACTTTATGGACATTTATAGAACATGTGCAGTCTTGTTAATTAGACACAAACCATTTTTACAAGCTTTATTCACATTTATTTTCAGGAAGAATGTTTACAGATATCTACTACATCATAACCACCCAATAAAAATGTAATTAACCTTCCTCTTGTCTCTCTAGGTGGATGGCATTAGGACAGAGCTCCCCCTCCTTCTGGAGGAAGTCAGCATCTCCATAACACAGTCTGGAATAAGAGGCACACTCGTGAGTGATATCGGCGTTGAGGTCACTTTTGATTGGTCCACACTTGTCATGGTGTCCATTAGCAGCAGTTACTATGGTAATGTCGCTGGGCTCTGTGGAAACTACAACGGCAACAAAGAGGATGAGCTGACGACCCCCGGGGGCACCACAGCTGTTAATGTGACAGAGTGGGCGAGGTCATGGAGCATTGCTGACGACGACCCATTCTGTTACCACCACTGTGAGGGGGTGTGTCCTCAGTGCTCTGAGGAGAACCGGAGAAGGTAAGGTTATGTAATGTTGAGTCCAGGTCTTTGTAAATGCCACGTTTAAGATAATATGTCATTTCGACTTAAAGTGATGGTTTGGGTTATTTTATTTCCTGCAGTTGATTCAGATCAGCTGCCAGTGTGTGAATCTCTTTGAACCTCCATATCCCTCATGTTCAGACTAACATTGACAGAACTGGTTTCAGATACTATATACCATCTAAATGAACTGAATACCAGACACTTATATTTCCCTTGGAGATTTTAAAGTTTATTTTATGACCACAATAAATGTTGTCATTAACTATTTGCGTCTTTTTTTAATCTCAATGAGAAATAAAGATTAAATAAAATTTTAAAAAATGAATGTGTGTAGTTGGTGAGATGTTTTATTGAAACTTAAACCTTACTTAAACCTTTAGCTCCTTCCTCCTGTGCCCCTCTGCAGGTTCACTGGTCCAGACTTCTGTGGAGTCCTGCGCGATAAGAAGGGACCTTTCTCTGGTTGTCACAGTCGGGTGCCAGTCGCAGAGTTTGTATCAGACTGCTTGTATGATGTGTGCACCAATGAAGGACGACATGAGGTGTTGTGTGATGCCCTGAGCAGTTATCTGGTAGAGTGTCAGCAAGCTGGAGCGTCCGTATCATCATGGAGACAACTGACCAACTGTTGTGAGTTATATACAGTAGATTTATATAGAAACACCACAGACACGTGGCAGTGACTGACTCTACTCTAGGTCTGACACACCACCTTAAATCTTCTAACTTCAAAGGGTTTTGGTAGGCTAATAATGTCAGCACTGTTAATTCACTCAATACCCCATAATGACAAAGGGGAAACTGGATTTCTTTTTTCTTTTTTTATTAAAACCTCTGTACTTAGCTGAAGTAGTGATTACAGCTCCAGTCTTGTTCGGAGTGAGGCAATAACATCATGCCTGGATTTGGGCTTTGTCTGGTTGGATAAGAACTGGTGGTGGACTGACACGAGACAGGCACATGAACCAGCCTCATCGACTCAGTCAGTCTAGTCTAGATCGTCCTTGTGGACTTTTTACTGCTTTAGACTATGATCACAATGGTTGTATAAATGACCATATTTCCACTTTTAAAATATCACCCATCAGTGCTTTAGGGTTCCTCTGGTGCCCCTCTGGAACCTGTACTGTGTTAACCACTGCTGTTAGTAGGGGTGGGTGATGTGACCTTACACCGTGGATGATCATATGATCTAACCAACCTGTGTAAGTAACTATTAAGAACTAGCTCAATAACTTCAGCTGGAGACAACAGCCCTGGGTGTTTTTGGTGTAGAGACCTGCAGGCAGGACCACCTGAGGCAGAGCAAGCCAGAGACTGAACTTTGATTAAAAGATGGTAGCATGCTAACCAGAGAGACGTTAACCAGCTAGCTCCAGCCTGTCTTGTCACTTCCTGGTAGCGACTCAAGTCGCAGCCTCCAGTCTGTGTATTATCCCCATCACCTGCTTCCTGCAGATGCAGAGAAAACAGCTTTAACTGTGGCACTTCCCACAAAGAAAGTATAACAACACCACAGCAGCATTTTAAACAGGTCAACTCCTCTCAGAAAAACCTGAGAGGACACAGGACACAGGACACGTCCTCCAGACTGTGAGCTTCAACCTAACACCTTGTCCCCTTATCTTTCTCTGATCCCACCTCTCCCTCACTCTTGTGCCTCCAGCTATTGAGTGTCCTCCCTACAGCCACTACCAGGTGTGTGGCTCAGCCTGTCCAGCCAGCTGTGGTCCCGAGCCAGAGGTGTGCCCCAAGATCTGTGTGGAGGGCTGTTTCTGTGACCCTGGATACGTGCGCAGTGGAAAAAAGTTAATACAACAGTTTCACTCATGCATTTTGATCCAATTTCGCTTTCACCTCATGCAGAGAACACATTTCTTACATTATTATCGGTATTATTACAAATAATAAATTAAAAAATGGTCTCCATAGAAGCAGGTGAATCCTGACATTGTACTAAGAACTGATGTTTTGTATCAGTCTATGAAACTATTATGTGAGGATAAGGAGGATGCTGGCGAACAGAGGCACTGACTGTATAAATAAAAAATATAGACTCTTGGTCTGTAAAGTGAAGTCAATGCTGAAGAGCCTTTAACCTTCAGTCTATCTAATGACCATCAGGGGGCGACTCCACTGGTTGTTAAAGAAGTCAGATTGTATTGAAGTCTATGGGAAAATGTCCCTACTTCTCCTTGATTTATTAGATCAGTAAATGTTTTCCTAATGGGTTTATGGTCTCAGTCTCTAGTTTCTAGTCTTTTTTTTAAATGGTCCATTAAGAGGAAAATAGACCATAAAGCAGGGTATGAGTTAGGGGGTGTGGCTACTGTGTGATTGACAGACTGTACCACACAATCAGGATAGAGTACAGAGAGGTGAGATCCACCCCTCACTCCTCCTCAGCTCCACCTTCTCCTCCAAATTCTTTCTTCTGGTTTCATAAAACCCAGATGGTGACGGACAAATTACAAACTGGAGGCAACCAAACCACTGGGTGACGTCACAGTGGGTTGACACTTGCTACAGTACAGTACAGTTTGATATGATTAGTCCACAGGTTGATGCCTCTGCTTTTTAATATGTCCAATAAAGGAGAAACATCTCAACGACAGCTGTTACATCCTCTGACTAAAAGAGTGTTTTGTTTTGCTTATTTTGCTGTTTATTCATCAGTTGTGTCATCAAGGAGAAGGGGTGTGGCTGTGACCATGACGGCCATTATCACCTGCCAGGGGAGGAGTTCTGGGCCGACTCACACTGTGAGCAGAGGTGTGTGTGTGTTGCAGCAACACAAAAGGTGAAGTGTGAGCTCACTAAGTGTCAGGAGGGAGAGGTGTGCAGTGTTGTGGATGGAGTCAGGGACTGTTACCCAATCAGCTTTAAAACCTGCTCCGCACGTGGAGATCCACACTTCATCACCTTTGATGGTCGCAAGTTCGACTTCCAGGGCAACTGTGTGTACAAGCTGGCCAGTGTGTGTGGAGACACTAAAGGTCTAAAGCACTTTGAGGTGAGCTGAGGGAGAACAACACAAACAATAATCACAAGTTTGTTTTGGATGAGATTCACTGAACAACGTTACTCACTGATCAGGACGTTCTTGCTCTTGCCCCAGTAAAACTGGAGCATGTTTATTTGTCTTTGTTCCTCACCCTGTCCTCTACTGTCCTGTCTCCCCTGTTGTCTCCCTCTTCTTGTCCTCTCTCCTCAAAGGTCAGCCTGGAGAATAACAACCGTGGCAACAAAAAAGTGTCATATGCTAAAGTGGTCACTGTTAAAGTCTATGGCGTCACCTACACGCTATCAGTGGACAACCGAGGTGGAGTGCTGGTGAGAAACAAACACACACACACACACACTATTCAGAGCTGGCATTAACATCTGTCTCAGGTGACAGCTCTAAGTTCAGGTGTGAACACAGGACACATGTGAGAGCCAATCACTCAGATCGCATTTGGAGGTGGTCTAGGCCACGTGTGCTCTCAAATGCTCAAATGCATCCTGGGCCACATTGAAGGACCCTCGACCCTACTGACGTCCTCTGACTCTGTCTGATTAGTCCCACTATTCAAATGGTTAAAGCCTCATTTTTAGCTGTGAGCAGCACATTGATTTGTTCAACCCCTCCTTAGCCCTCTTAGTTCTTTCTCTCTCTCCTACTTGCTCATCCTCTTTCTCCTTCACTATCTGATCGGCTCAACAACACTGCATACCTGTTGATATACACATGAAGTGGGGAAGTGATATCAGATCACGAGTGTCACTGAGATACATTGAACAGGACCTAAGAGTCAGCCCTCTACCACTGGTGCATGAACAATATGATTTAGTGAGACCTGCACTCTCATCATCAGTTGACCTCTCATTAACCCCTATAACCACCTGCAGACCACTGGGTGTTTGGAACAGGTCACAGTTAAATGGACTGTGCTGGAGTGACAGCGTGTGGTTTATATTGTGTATGTGTGTGTGTGTTTTCCACAGGTGAATGGAATTGAAAACTCCCTACCAGTCTCATACAATCAGTCACTGGTGCATGTGTATCGCAGACACAGACTGGTTGTCATTGAGACACGCTTTCTTAAGGTATAAACACACACAACCACACATTTATTCAGAGGGAGGACAGACTTACTCTTGAAAAAGGGTTCTATTTCACGGAAAACATATCTAAAATACAAATGATTGTGTATTGTGTATTGAATGCGTAATTTTGGTAAATAAGTGGGCCTTTTAAAAGAGGTTAACCAAACTGAGCAAAACAGCACAAACAAAACAGAATTTTAACTCATCTAACTGCCAAAATGACCACATGGGACAGAGGGGAAGCATATAGTGGCTGATCAGTCCATTGGAAACAATAACTAAAACATAACACCAAGAAACAATCCCCCACCCATGTTGCATAAATTTGATGCGTGGAAAACTAGGCAAGGCAAGGCAAGGCAATTTTATTTGTATAGCCCATTTTTACAAACAGTTTGTCTCAAAGGGCTTTACATAGCATCATAACAACATCCTCTGCCCTTAGACCCTCACATCGACTGAGGAAAAACTCAAAACAAAACCCTTTTAACAGGGAAAAAAAGAGAAACCTCATGGTGAGCAACAGAGGAGGGATCCCTCACCCAGGACGGGCTGACGTGCAATAGATGTTGTATACAGACAAGAAAACACTAGGATTCTCTAAAGATGAATAACCTGCCCTGAACCTCAGTGATGTTAAAGCTCCATACAGTCTAAAGGTAGACCTCCATGTGGTCCATGTGGTTCAAGTATCAAAGGTCTCAGTCACCGCCCACTTAGTTTTCCGTTTGACTGTTTTCTGCCTGAGAGTAGAAATGTAAAACTACACTGATGTGAATATCATTTCATAATATCATAACATTTCAGATAAAACACTGATGAAGTTAAATTATGGACCTTTAGAAAAGTGCTGAGCATGAAGTATCAGGCCACAGTGTTTACACAGTGTTGACACAGTGTTTTAGTGAAGAGGTAGAAGTTCAGGTTGGATCTCAGCTGTGGTCAGTGAACAGCTCTAATGTAGAAACAGAAATTTCTCATTAAGCCACATGGCCTCATGTTAAATGAGCACACACACAAAGTCTGTTGTTCCTCTGTTGAACACATCGTACAGCTACAGTTTGTCTCTATGAACACAAGGAACTGAAGTGGTTAGTTTTCTCAACAAATCACGTCTTCTTTATATTCCACACTCTTCAAGGTCTCCTTTGACTTTGTGAGTGCAGTGAGGGTGGAGCTGGCCTCTAGTTATCACGGTGTGACCTGTGGTCTTTGTGGGAACTTCAACGGTGACCCTGCTGATGATCTGATGCTGCCTGGTGGGAAGCTGACATCCAACAGCAACGAGTTTGGAGTTAGCCAGTGGCTGGCTGACGTGGAGGGCTGCTCTCATGACTGTGAGCAGCTGATACTGTTATTTACCTTCACTACCACACGTGCTCCTGTTATGTGTGATGTCACTTTTAAATCTATACTAACAGCCAGGTCTCTTTACGTACAAGTCACAACTGTGATGTTCAGAATTAGAATCAGGGTCAGAACCATTTACAGGAAGAAAAAAAGGATACATATGAGAAATGTGCAAGTAATCCAAGACAGGAGTCGGGTCTGAGGGTCACTCAATAATCCATAATCACAGTGAAAATTAACAAATTTATTAAAAATCAAAAATTGAAATTAAACTTAAACTTAGTCACATGACTTCTGCTCCACAGAGATTCACTGTATCATAAAGGAGAAACAGGTCTGGAAGTGTCACTAACTGTAGCTTTGCAAAATAAAGCATTTCCAGCTCTGCCATCTAGCTCTATCTAGGTCCTGGAGATTTTCCATGTTGCATACAATTTTGAGTAAAATGTATTAAAACGCAGATTAATCTCTGAATGATGCTTGACACCCAATTCATCATTTGTCTCAGCTATTATATTTAGATCTACCGTTTCCTGATGGAGCTGATAAGTGAGAACTTTCCTGGCTTTCAACCAAATGCTCTGTTTCATTAATGAGATTCAGACTAAAGGGTTAAACTCAGTTTGGAGATCCAGTCATTGTTTCAATAGGTCTATATGAGAATCACTGGACAACTTGAGGGAGTCAGCACATATGTGGGTAATATTAGATGTATAGTATATGTTGCTCATGCACAGTCCAGTGGTTTTTAAACAGTGATTTTTGTGTGACAGATATGAAAAGAATCCATAAATGTGCATCGTGTGTGACACTGATGGTTTCCTGCCGACAGGTAAAGACTGCGCTCAGCCCCTCCCCCCTGACTTCAAACCACCCGGCTATACATCAGCCTGTGACGTCATAACAGCGAAGGACGGGCCCCTGGCCGACTGTGTGGGCCGAGTGGATTCCAGGCAGTACCATGACGACTGCATCTATGACATGGTGCTCAACGAAGGGAGGCAGGAGGCAGCCTGTGACATCATCAGTGACTACGTGGAGGAGTGTCAGAGAGAAGGCGGCCGTGTGAAGTCATGGAGGACGAAGCAGTTCTGCTGTGAGTTGCCAGGTTTCTGTGTTACACATGACGTGGTTGTTCCAGGACTGTACTAACACCCCAGGTGAAGTTAGCAGATGTCATGGAGATGGTTTTGTTGTCATCGAGAGACATTCAGAGATGTAGGGGGGGGGGGGTATGTCTCAGTAGAGAGATGGTCTGTGGGGACAATCACTCAAACTTGAATTTATTAACTAAGACATGGCACAAGATCTCCAACATGTTGGGGGGTTCAATGGACCAGGGCTGGAGCCTTTGGTGGCTCGACCTGGCCTCATTACTCACCTCAATTTAACATAGCATTATTATATTAAAATTATTATTATTGAGAATATAATGTTATATATTATACTATTATAATATATGTAAAATAATTATATTCTATACAATATAAATAAAAAAAATTTTTCTAGTTATATTTAGGTTACATCATTTATTATCATTATACTTTCTTCTTCACTTTCCCCATCCAAATACACACACACAAGTACACACACATCTGCAGATCATAGAGATAACACATCTCTGTAACTGTCTGTTTTCCACCCGAGTGTTGTTATCTCACCTCTGACAAAATGTATTGATAATAACACACACACACATTGTGGTGGAGACAATGGAGGCCACTCATCAGCTGCTCAGAGCCACATATGAATTTATCTTTACAGAGTATTTTGGCTGGTTTACAGCAAGCTTCCATTTCTACATACTAAACAGTGAAGAGCCAGTTTGTGTGGTGTGTCTGACCTTCAGAGAGTCACAGCTGAAGGTGCAGACATGATAAGAGCTTTAATACTGGGTTGTTGCTATTGTCTACACCAGGATGTTTCTGGAGCTGCTCTGCCCCCTGACAACATACTGAGGAGAGTGTGGTGTACACACACAAAGATGCTCACACTAAAGTGACACAATCAAGTTGTATTATTTCTGTGTAATCTAATGGCTGTGTGTGTGTGTTACCAGGGATGCAGTGTCCAGCCAACAGTGTGTACAATGTCACAGCTCCTGGTTGTCCAATCAGCTGCATCTCTCTGTCTTCACCTGCTCCGTGTAAAATCCCTCCCAGTGAGGGCTGTGTGTGTAACAGAGGCTACCTGCTGAATAAGGTACTCCTCCTCCTCCACTGACATAACTTTATTCTACTTCCTCCTCTCATTTAAATTCCTCCTGAAGAGACCAGTTAGTTAGTTATGTTTATCTTCAAATTTTGCATATGAAACTGAAAAATTTTGATAAAATTTGATAAAATTGCAAGATTGTGTGATCAAGGCTTTCTCACATATGTAAGACACCTACATTTAATGGAAAAATCTTAACTGTATATAATATATAACTGTGCCACCTCTGTGTGACAGATCATGTCCTCTTTGATTCTCCTGAGCCACAGCTCTGTTAAAGCTCATCCTTAACAGAGGGCTCAACCTTTACAAAGTGACATAGTTGACAGTGTTTGACACATTTAAATGCTCAGGACAGATCTTTAGTGTCTCTGGTTAGTCTGAGGTGGAGACCCATGTTCAACCCTGGGGATGTTTGTAACATACTGAAAATACATAAAATATTACCTCAGATCCATAGACCATCTGTTTTAAAAGCAGATGTAAACTTCAGGTCTGTAAAGTGAAGCCAATGCTGAAGAGCCTTAAACTTTCATTCTCTCTAATGACCATCAGGGGGCGACTCCACTGGTTGTTAAAGAAGTCAGATTGTATTGAATTCTATATGAAAATGTCCCTACTTCTCCCTTGATTTATTAGCTCAGTAAATGTTTTCCTAATGAGTTTATGGTCTCAGTCTCTAGTTTCTTTTTAGTCTAGTTTTTAAACGATGGTCCCATTTAGAGGAAAATAGACCTTAAAGCAGGGGATGTTTTGGGACCTGCCTGATAATCAGGATAGTACAGATAGTACAGAGTACAGAGCAGGTCAGATCCACCCCTCCTCAGCTCCACCTTCTCTAAATATGGTTTCAAAAAAACAAGATGGCGATGGCTAATTCACTGGAAGCTTCAAAAGGGCCATTCTCAAACTGCTGGGTGATGTCAGGGTGTGTTGACACTTGGTATTGACTGCTAACTCTGCCCTTCTAGGATCGCTGTGAGTCACTGTCTGTGTGCGGCTGCCACTTCAACGGTCAGTACATAGCATCTGGACAGATGTTGTACACTGACTCTAACTGCAAGCGCCACTGCTTCTGTCATGCAGGGGTGATGACCTGTAAGAACACATCCTGCAAATGGTACCAAAGATGTGTAGTGCATAAGGGGGCGAGAACTTGTGTCAACAAATTCATTTCCATCCATCAATGGGGAAAATGGTAGAACCAGGACAAACGGCTTCATCTACTCTTCATTAAATCAATTCTATAGGAAGAATATATCTTATCATGTTGTTTGTACTGCTCTGTAAGCCCTCAATTAGAGTAATGTATTCAGGCTACAGAAAACTTGTCAAAACACTTGTCTCAAAGTCTTATTTAAAGGTCCATGCATGGAGATAAAACTACACTGAGATGGGTTTTAGTTTTTAAAACCACAAATTAAGTTCTTAAAACCACAAATATATGGAGATCAATACACAGAAGTTGAAAAATGGACCTTTAAATAATTATACTAATGGAACTACCACTAACTTACAACTAACTAGATAAATAATAAACATAAAAATGTATTCTTATTCTGCTACTCAAACCATTTTGTCCACATGCTCTCAGTTGCCAGTTTAGTTAAGTCTGTGTTGCTGTTGAACTGTACTGACCACACTGTCCATTTGTATCAGAGGGTAGTCGAGGCATCTTCTACAACAATATTACATTACATTGTATTCATCACAAAAACTAACCTCCTCTTTTTTCCTCTCCCTACCACATACACAAAACATTCTGTGTTAATGAGGTAATGTCTCTAATGATCATAAAGTGTTTCTGCAGGATAACTGTCTCTTGTGTCTGTGATTGATGTGTGAAATTTGTGATACTGAAATAATTCAAAAAAATTCTCATTGACCTCTGTAACTGTTTTACTAACCACTATTACAGAAAGTGACAGTGATTTTATATGTGAATGCATATTTAAATGCATTTTAAGGACATGTCAACAATATTTTGTAAATAATTTTAAACCATAACAAAGAGGCAAACAACTATTATGTAGGTACAGATGAAGCAGAGTAATGGCATCAAGCTTTTAAACTTTTGCCGGCTCCTTCAGTGTCATCTGTGCTGCCAGCCCCAGTGGATAAGTCCCAGGCTGAGGTTCTTGCTCAGTCTGACCGTGGAGCCAATTCTGGTCCGTTTTTAATCGAGATGGAAAGCCCTACGAGCTGCTAAAGTTTTTCTGATTCAAACACCAGTATCAGAAATGTCTCCGATTCTGCCTAAAATATAGGACTGGGTGTCGCTGAATATGTGTTTGCTAACAGCTAATGTTTGTCATCCTCACTGAAGGAATACGTCCTGACATAGGAGGTATGAATGTCTCACTCACACACAAACACACTCTCCTCGTTGCTCAAACGCGCTACAGGACACAGATGATGCAAAAACAGACAGATGTGTTTATTTATGGTGAGGATATAAAAACTGATTATTTATCTGATTGTCAGACAAAACCTTTAAAGCTTTAAACAAAATACACAGGTGTTACAGGATAAGTCTGGTGTTAATTTATATTTTTCTTTCAATACTTTGACCTGCCTACACTGTCTGTAGTGAAGTATAAGCTGAACAAGGCGATCCACAGGCAACAACATGACTATCACCATGGTAACGTTATAGTCCTGTACCATAAACAGCTGTGTCGTGTTTTGGCCTCTGATGACACTTAAATAACTGAAGTTAGTTCCTGTGCGTCGTCCAGGACAGCTGATCTCCTTACTTTTTAAAACACGCTTGTTTTAACACTGTAACACTGAGCGCTGCAGCACAGAGGACGAAGACGAATCAGGCTTGTAACTAGGATCAGTTCACTGTTGCATTTCATGGGATTTTTTTATTGCAAGAGAAACAGAATATCACCAGCTCCATCCCTCCAGAGGTGATGACTGGCGGTTTGTGTCAGGATGTCAGGCTGCTCCATATTTCATGTGTGGATCTGGAGCGGGTCAGTGCAGTGTTCAGACTGACCACCACATCAGGACCGCTCAGTCACACATGATGGACAGTGACACCAGCTGCTCCGTCGACACTGTGGGCTCAGTCACTGGAGCCGTGTTAGAGCAGATATTGGCTGCTGTTTGTTTATTAGCAGCATGGAGGGAAATAAGAGCAACAATAAATCTGAGTGTTAGGACTAATTGCTAATTAAATCAGGTGACTTCCTACATAAAGAACTTATTACAGACAGATAAAAAGATGCCTGTGAACATCATGGTGCTAAAATAATCTCAGGACTCTGTTTACTGTCATATCAACGACTGAGGACTCACTGTGCTTATCATTGACCTGTCACTGACTCATGAAGGTTTCCTGTCTGATTAGAACCTCAGTAAGTTAGTGTCTTGCACCATGTGACCACTCAGTGTTTGTGTTTATGTTAGGCCTGTTTTCATGTCTGTAAAGAGCAGATCTGACCTCAGAGGAGAGAAGCAGTGAAGCGTCCAGTCAAAGCAAAGAAAGGACAGAGGGGGTTTGAGGGGAAACAGCAGTTAGTGTTCCAGTATCCAAGGAGTGTCCAGCACCTGGTTGCCAGGTTACCCAGAGGGCAGGTCCCCTGTAGAGTCACTGTCATCAGAGCTCCTGGCTATGCCGGCATCCTGCAGGCCAACCAGCAACATGTCCGGCTGAACGTCCTCCTCATCTGACTGCACCAAAGGCTCATCGCTCTCCTCACTGGCTGCTTCCTCTTCTCGCTCCCACACTGCGTCCTGGTTGGGTGGCTTGTCATTTGTGGGAGGAGCTTGGTTAGCATGGCTTCTTGAAGATCCAGAAGAGCAGGACTCAAGGTCTGGACCTGTTAGAATAGACGTCTCTTATTTCTTTAAGGCCACACGTCCTGCCTCACCTGTGTTTGTGTCTTTGTCTACCTCACTCACATCCTACAACTCACCTTTGATTATGGCCATCAATTATCAAATGTTTGATTTGACTCGATTACAACTTTAATTTATATTTAGCTTGGAGACTAGTTGATCCACCCACAGTTCATGTTCTGACCTTAGAGAAGATTTTCATGTGAAATTGACCAAACATCTTGTAGGTAAAGAGCCAGTGACCAAAACAAGGACAAAGTCGTTCTGACATTTGTAATGTGAACAGTAACACTACAACAAATACTTCATTTGAACACACATCATATGTGTCAACTGCTCAAAAGATGATCAAAGCAGCTTTAAACACTTTGGCAACATAACATCTATGCAGCAGCTGTTTGTCTTAAATGTACCTGAGTGGGGGGTTACCTGAGGTCAGTGATGACCCATGACTGATGTCATCACCAGTGGAGTTCAGGAAGTCATCCAAAGCTTCCTCATCCGAAATGTTAGTTACTGTCATCTGATCCAGAACACACACATCAGCTCCTGTTAGCTCTACACACACACACACACACACACACACACACACACACACACACACACACACACACACACACACACACACACACACACACAGTTTCAGTTTAAAATGACTCCTCCTTCACTTGGGGTCAACACACAAACACACACCACACCACCAAGTTGTAGACAGGTGAGTGAATGACAGGGACTGACCACGGTGCTGCAGGTAACCAGTGGACAGGTACTGCTCCACGTCCTGGTTAAACGCTTCTTCATAGACTTTCTGTCGTTCTCTGAGTTTTTGCTGCCTGGCCTGCTCCAGCTCTGCCACCTTCTGAGCATGCTCAGAGTTCAGATCCACTACAAAGAGGAAGACACGTTCAGAGCACAGTGAGTCCCATCACACCAGTACCAGCAGCATCAACAGATTTACACTAATGGTTTCAATAGTCACTAAAAGGGGGAAAACTGTTTGTGTTCATGTGGGTGTTGGAAAACAAATGTCATGTGTTTACTTGAGAAATAAAATCCAAACCCCATCAGACCCATTCAGAGCTCCCTTGGTCCCTGGTCTGCTGTTTGATCTGGAGCTTTGAACATCAAAAGTCACCCAGATCTACTTCTTCCAAATAAAAACCACCCCGATGATCAAACCTATGACCTCACACTATGATCTGCAGAAAATCATTCACACGTTGGAGTCACATGAAACTGTGACTCCCTCCTCTCTTGTCTCAACCAAAAGTCACTCTCCTGCCTCCTGGTTCACAGCGCAGAAGCTCAGCTTCTCACTGCTTTTAACAGATGGCATCACATCACCCTGATCCTTGCTGCCCTACATGATGAGACTGTAATAAGTGCAATAACTCACCTTCCAGTGCCTCCACCTCCTTCCTGTTACAAGAAAAACAGCGGACAAGTTCTCATTAAAACACAATCACTATCATCATCGTCATCACTCTGCCTCTCTGGCTAAACAAATGCAGAGTCATGTTCCCTGTTCAGCAGGGAGGAAGAATAAACAGGAAGTAACACTTTGTTTTTCACATAAAAAGACTGAAAAGGTCTGAACCCACTCAGTGACTCACAAGATGCTTAAAACAATACCAGCCCCAGTGTCACAGCTGATAATACTCCTGCTATTTATAAACAGAGGCAGAGTCTGATATTTTGCTAAAAAGCCTGCACCCTCACAGACAGAGTAAAGATCGTTTCACATACAATAACAATGAGAGATTCACTTCTTCATTTTCTAACTTCATTTTTAACTTAATGTTAAACTTGTAAAACTAAAAATCTAATTCTTCAGTTTCTGGTGCTGTGTGTAAAGACACAGAAAGATTGGTCCTCAGAAACTCTACTCAACATCTGTCTCACATTTAAAACTTGAAAAGGGAGCTTCAATGTAGAAGAATCTCATACCTCTTCTTCTTCTTATAAGCCTCCAGTTGGTTGATATGATGCTGTTTGAGCGTCTGTTGTTCACACTGACAGCACAGAGTCTCCAGGTACACCAGCCTGCTCTCCATCTCCTCAAAGTCGCCTTCCAAATGAGCTGGGAATTGTGTCATTAGTGTATGGATTCTTGGTTATTGACCAAAAGCAGAGGTCACAGTGACCTTGACCTCTGACCTCAAACCACAAAAACCTAATCAGTGCATCCTTGAGTCCGAGTGAATATTTGTGCTACATCTGACGAAGTTCCCTCAAGGGGTCCCTGAGATATCAAGAAACAGGACAACCTGAAGACATAATCTTATGGAGTAGGACCAGACCTTTTGTCTTTTAGAGGATGACAACATACAATGGTCTAATTAATATCAAGTCATTCTCATGATGTTCCTTCATCCCTCCATTACCCATTCATTCTATCTTCTTTTTGACAGCCAGTTTCACAGTCCCTACATCTTACACTTGTGTCCATACACTGCCTAACAACACACATGTGCACTTTGTAACTGACAAAGCAATGTGGTATGATGACAACTCTGCCTGCGACTGTGTGGTATTTGTGTGCGGTATGTGTTGGACTCTAGTGCTGCTTCTGTGTCCTTGTCCATCAGTCAAAGTGAGAACTGAATAAAGCTTCACCATCAGCTCAGGGTGATGACTGGCTTCATCAGACAGACAGAAACATACCGATGTTAGCGGTTATGGCATCCAGCTCACTGATAAAGGCCGGCAGACTCTTCAGTTGTTCCTGTAGCTGTGTCAGAGCTGCTCTTCTTCTCTCCCAGTGAGCTGACAGCATCACTATGTCTCCATCTACTGTCTGTCTCACTCACCACACACACACACACACACACACACACACACACACACACACACACACNACACACACACACACACACACACACACACACACACACACACACACACACACACACACAGTCAGCTGAGTGTGACTGAAGCTTATTGTAGTTTGGCCAAACATCTTAAATCCTTCCACCAACACTCTGACACCATTTAAATAAACATTTTCAATATTATCTAATCTGCTGCTGACTGTCTCAATCAAACATGATCATGGCCCATGATAGAGGCAAACAGTTATAAAAGCTTATTGGTTCACAGAGACATCTTCACACATCTTGTTTTGTCAAACCAAAGACTACGCTGATACAAAGAAGCAGTTTATTACAAACCACATAACAGTTGGTTAATAGTATTTCTGTGCATTGACTAATGTTTAATCAATAATTTCAGCTCCTCGCTTCTGATTGGCTGACCTGTTGTAACTAGAGCTCCAGAGAGAAGCCTGAGACAGGAGATGGGAAACTACACTGAGATGGTTTTTGGTTCTTAAAACCACAACTACATCTTTATATGGATATTAACATTTAACCTTTGAGTCTATTTGAGTCTAAATCCAAGCTTCTCCATCACTTCCCTTTAGCCTGTGCAACACCACACACACCACCACCACACTACTACCTGACTGTTTGCTGAATATCCACATCTCATATACATGTGTTTATTATCAGAGGTAATAATACTTTACATCATTACTGTATTAGTGATAGTGTGTAGCAGCGCAAAACACAGAAGTCCTGGTCCTACCTCTGCAGCCTGAGCACAGTCTTTGGTTCTTTTATGGAGCAGAAACCAGTTCTCCTCATACCTGCAGAGCCAAAGTTCATAGGCACAAATTAACCCTTTAAATATACATCAGAGCTATTTGCAAACTGACTGTATGTTTGTGTGTGCAAAGACCTGCTGAGGATTTCCAGTCCAGCACTGAAATGAGGAATACTCTCTTCAAACCTGGACAACAAAAGTGAGAATCAGTTCTCTTGGAGCATTGATATAATTCAGAAAGAATCTTAGGAAACCATGGAGACAGCGGCTGAGTATTGTGCCCAGAGAGTTACTGGTGTCTGCCTCAGCAGCCTGAGAACCACCGGTGGACAGCCACAGTGACAGGAGGCTGCTGCTCTGGTCAATAACACAAAACGTTCAGGTGTAACTAAGATTTTAAGACTTAAACTTTGTTTGAAGACATTTTTAAAAGGAGCTATATGTTTATAGCATAAACATATATATAAGTTACAAGTTTTTATCATTGTTACATCGCTAACATTAGGATGAGCTACTGTTTATTAAATTAAATTCAGCATCAAACTTAATTCCTTTACTGGAAAGAGACTCTTATTTTGCTTCTATTTCTATTACTTCTTTTCTTCTACTTCAGTAAGGATGCTAACCAGCTAGCCCAGACAGGACCATCTTCTCACTTTCCCATACCGAGTCACTACTGCAGCCAATCTGCTCTGAGAAGTAGCTGCCCAGAGGAAGTAATGCAACCTCAAGCAGAGCACTGTGGAATAATGTCCACCAGTGATACCTTTATATCATTCATACACAAATTGTTTTCTACTAACCTGGGTCTCCTCCTGGTTTTTGTGTCTCTTGATTTATCTCCAAGGGTCTTTAAGCTGAAGAGAAGACAGAAGTTGTCAACTGAGCACGTCATTTTACGACTAGATACATAGACTTTAGAGGGACTTATACCGAAACCATAGTTTCTTAGATTAATAATGCTGTAATTGTTAAAGAGACTATTAACAATCAGACACAATTTTGTATTGGATTGATAAGATATTACAATAGCAGGTAAAATGCATCATCAACGTGATCATCAACCTCTGGGTCTGAAACATGAAGCCAACACTGAGGAGCTAAACCCTGCAGTTCCTCTACAGACCACTAGAGTGGTCTGTGGAACAGATTCATCTGTTTACATTTTATTAAGGATGAAAGTTATAGTAATTGAGGGCATAGCCTCTCTGAGTGACAGGTGGATGAGTGTATGCTTGACATTAACGGTCATGTACTATTGTCTCAGCTCCACATATTTGACAAATTTTGGATTAGCTCGGTGCTAGGGGTGGTCAGGCAGTGCCAAGATGGCGATGGTGGAGCAGCTCACTTCTTCAGAAACCTGTGGGTGACGTCGCAGACGCCACGTCCATTCTAACTTATAGTGAATGGTTTATAAAAAAAAAAAAAAAAAAAAAAGCGGCAAGATTAGGTGCAAATGTGCACTGTTTGTTACACTTTGACATGGAGACGCAATTATGACCACCGACCAATTAGAAGACAGGAAGTGTACACCATTACATACCAGCAGTGCTCTCTGTCTAAATGTAAACTGACTAAAGTGTTCTTTGATGTATGTAAAATTATTCTATTTTATTAACATGGACGATAACATGAAACTGGCATAGTAAAGAGCATTGTGAAGAACCTATGTTGAAGTCGAGGGACCGTTACATTTTGAATGGCTGCTCAGCTCTGTACCGGGACAGTGTTAGACCGACAGACACAGGACATGGTTTTTATTCCCAGGCTAAATTCGTCTCTACATGTCACCTGTGATAACAGACGGAACAGAGGGGGACTAAACGGCGGGTTCCTGCCTTTGCCATCCTCCATTAACAGTGTGGTGGAGAAACACCTCGTCACATGACCGTCAGCTGAAAGCAATGAGCAGGAACTGAGAGGACCGAGCTGGACCGAGGACCGAGCTGGACCGAGGGCTGTGTTAGCTTTAGCCGCTGTAGCTAATGTCTCATCAGTACATGGACATGTTCTGCTCCATCACAATGTCTAATACACACATTTAAGCTAATTACACGGGTGTGTGTGTGAGGTTAGCCACTGCCACTTTTCCTGTCCGTGGTTAACGACGTCGGCCTGAAGACCCACCCGGTCGTGAAGTCCTGCTGGACCATGTGAAGTCTTTCTCTGAAGTTTTCAAACATGGTTCCTGCCAGAGTCGGGTCGCTCTCATCCAGCAGCAGCTTGAAGAGATCGTCAACACTCAACTGCTTCACTCCACTGTCTGTTGGCTCTGACACTCCGCATAGTGCTCATGTTCCCTGAACTCAGACTCCCAGGCAGTCCTGCGGGCTTTTATGAGCTGCGGCTCCCGGAAGTCTGCCTGACAGGAGAGATCCAGGGGAGTAATAACAGAAACGCCTCTTCTACTTCTCCTATAGCAGGTTAGAAACGGTTGATGCGCTGTCACTACCGCCCTCATCTGGAGCCCAGAGAAACTGGACACACTTTGTCAAACATTTGTCACATTTGTCATTTGTTGTTATTCTTTAAAAGAAGAGATTTAAAGGTCCCATATCTGACTCTTCTTCTAGTGTTTTATTTGAAGTGTTGATCTTCATAAGAAGATATATTTGTGGTTTTTAGAACCAAAAAACATCTCAGTGTAGTTTTATATCACATATATATATTTATTTTATATAAAATTTTAAATGTCAACAAGCTATTTAAGTAACTAACTGTTCATAAGAATCTGCTGCTTTCCTCTGTTTCATATTGTAAACTCTTATCACTTTAAATAGTATGCGACCTTTAAATAAGGTTTAGGTTGAGTAATTAGTTAGTTTAACTGCCTTTAAACCGCCATATAATTTGTGGTTTTGGATTTTATGTAAGTCAAACCTGATCATTTCACTTACAGGTGTGTGACAGATTGAGTGTGTTTGTGAGGTGTTCGGGTTGGGGTGATTGTGTGGAGGTGTATCTGTCTTAACACATGGCACCAAACTACTCCACAGGTCCTCAGCTGGGTTGATCAGTTGAGTAGATCAGTTGACTAGTGACCAGGAAACCCACAGCATAAAACAGACTTTTAAAAAAACACAATGATGAAGATAAGGTTTGGATTTGAATATTTCACTCATGATCCATATTTGGTTCCTAATGCACTACATGTAATTTCTGCTATTTTAATATCTGATTTCTTAGTTTGAAATTTCTATTGCACCAAATCATGATCTTAAAATTCACACAATGGAATACAACATGTACAAGCCACAGTTTTTACACTATTATTTATTCATAATCCAAAAATGAAAAGCTTCAGTTTTTATAGATCTGGAAATTACAGTTACAGTCACATCATATCATAAATGGTAAATGATATTTCACTACCCATTGAAGAGCAGTCACTCAATGTGTCAATGTAGTCATCAACCATCAGCCTCAATGAGCTGGACATGTGAGATGTCAGGAAAAGATGACTTTAAAGTAGCAGTTCAACATTTCTGACACCATGAATGGATGTTTGTGTGATCAGTCTGTAAAGAAATAGATGGAAATCACCAGAAAAATAGTAATGTTTACACTATATAGCTATGATTTTTAGACTGTAACTGCAAGTTAAGGGCTAGTGTTAGCATCTTCGTTGCTCAGCACATGGAGCAATGTGTGGTAATAAGAACAGATTAAAAGAGGTAAATACACCTGGCAGATAAATATACAAAGGGATTTTATTGCAAATTCTCATTCAAATCATTCACATTTATACAGACTTTTTACAGTTAACTTGGATGTCGCTGCACAAATATTTATCAATTTTCTCATCTTACCAAAAAGCTATGAATACATAATGACAGAGATAAAACAACAGCTGTGATAACACTTTCAAGTTGTATTAGATAACACATATTCATAAAGTCAAGAATAGAGGCATGAAATCATGTGTTATGTCCTCTCTCAGTTGTAAACTCTTCCTCTGATCAAATCATGAGGATCAACAGCTGAAAAACTGTGGATCGTGAAGTCAGAACTAACTTATTGCACATCTTTGCTCTAAATGAAGCTGGTGTGAGGAGCCCGGTGTGAACACATCTTCATGTTTTTGAAATGGACTTGACACCACTGATGTGTCCCTGATGAGAACCAGCACAGTCAGCTGCATATCTATACAAGGATGTTCCACTGAAATGTAGTTAGCCAACACAAGCACCACAGTAATAATAGTGTTACAGTAAATGTTATAAAATGGCTGTCGATCATAGTTATGTAAGGAAGCAGCCCTTTCTACAGATCGTCCACCTGTCTGCAGTGATGACACAGCTACACAACTTCATCACTGATGAATACTTTACAGATACAGAGAGCATTAAACACATGATAACTCTTTTAAAACAGCAGTCTGGAGAAAACAAAGGGAAGCATCCTGTTAATATTTAGTATTTTACAATAAACTACATTATAAAACAACAAATATAATACATCAAAGCAGCTGTAATAAATAATTCATTTCATGATTTGTGGAAGACCCTGATGAGTCAGTGATGTGGAACCATTCAGCACCATGTGTGGAAGAGCTTTTACTTCACAATGACAGTGAAACATAAAACATAAACCTCCTTAATATTTTTTTAATGAGCTTCTTCTGTAAAACACACACTAACATTAACAAATAATGTCAGTTTACGTTTTTTCCACAGCTGAGACAGTTCAGAAAATGAAACTGATTCATGCCTTTATTCATAGCTTAGTTTAACATGTGTTCGTTTTAAGTTAACATACTAACCAGTGATTTACACTGATAAAATATACCATATGGTCACAGTATAAATAAACCATTTACAATTACATATTTAAAGCCCCTATGTGTAGAAATGAGAAGTGATTATAGCAACTGAAAATTATTTTGATGGTAGATATTTTGATTGCCGAGTCCACCGCTGTCCCCACAGTGGCTTTTAGAGTCACCAAAGTTAGTATTTTCTTTTAATCCTACACATCGGGTCTTTAAAGTGAGAAAATGTGCAACATTAATTGATGTGTTAACTCATTTTATTTAATAGTTCAATACAGTTTTACTACTCTTCTACCAAATTTTCCAAAAATAAGACCATTAGCACATTAATAGCACCTGATAGCACCTGATGTGACCCTCAAACCCTATGACATGTCAGGAAAATAGACGATATCAAGGGGTTTTGTACATTTATCATGTGACTTGCCATGTTGACAGAGAAGGTCTGCTGTTCAGCCGCTTCACAAAACACATATCCTGTATCTACAAAGGTATCAACGCTCAGACATGAGTATGTCACACGTCAACATGCAGCCCCACCTCTTCTGACAAGAAAAAACAACCACAGAAACATTGATGTACAGTGCTGTTGGCGACGGTACGGACAGTACGGACATAACAGACGTCAGCAGTAGAGCAAAAAATAAAAGAAAGCAAAAAATAAAAGAAACAAAAAGAAGAGCAGTTTTGTTCTGGTGCACTTCACCTGTAACCTACCTGAAAATAATATGTGTATTAAACAGACCAGTAGACTGGGAGGTCCCTCTGATAATTACATAGGCTGTTGAGCTGGTGACTATGCAGCTGGTTTTACACCTTTGCTTCTGGTGACCACAATGGATGTCAGGGTGGTGTGGATAGACTGGATGGATACTTCCATTGCTGGCTTCTTAAAGTCAGTTTCAAGTCGGTCTCAAACCAAACTTCTCCTGCCCATCTGACCATAGGAAGAGGGTCTGCTTACTGTGATCCCTCCTCCTGCTCAAACTGACCATTAATGAACCGTTCTTACTCTGAACCAGACTGTCTGTAGTAGTGGACGTAGACTCTTGGTCTGTAAAGTGAAGCCAATGCTTAAGTGCTTTAAACCTTCATTCTCTCTAATGACCATCAGGGGGCAACTCCACTGGTTGTTAAAGAAGTCAGATTGTATTGAAGTCTATGGGAAAATGTCCCTACTTCTCCCTTGATTTATTAGCTCAGTAAACGTTTTCCTAATGAGTTTATGGTCTCAGTCTCTAGTTTCAAGTCTTCAATACAACATGATGTTCATTTTTAAATGATGGTCTATTTAGAGGAAAATAGACCAGATGCATTAGGGCGTGGCTACCGTGTGATTGACAGACTGTACTTCACACGTCAGAATCCAACAAAAGCAATGAAAACAAAGAACCTTCAAGTTCCTCATTCAGTACAAAAACACAAGGTTATATGACATTGAGAGACCAATCCCACATGTGGTCTGTCAGCAGGTTATGAGCTCGTAGTTAGGTTTTGTTGCTAGGTGTCAACTAGTGGTCGTAGTAACTATGGCAGGAGCAGTGGTGACAAAGTAGATGTCAGGAGGATGTTGGGATGGATGGATGGGTGAACAAAACACAGGGATATGACACAGGAGAGAGGTGTTCAATTCCCATGTGAAAGGAGCAGTTTGTTGTTTCTATCATCCATGACAGTTCCACAAAGTTAACCACATTGTTATTTTGTAACCATGACAACAAAGATCATTTACTGTTGAGGAAACCTAACCAAGACATGACTGTTATAGTAACCATGGTGACGTAGTGTCTGTACAGTCTGCGTATTTATTACAGTAACCATGACAAGCAAGGTCCAGCGTGCCTGCTGCAGCGGAGTTTGACACTGTTACTTTGAACAGAACTGGTGATTGTGTTCCTCCATCATCTTCCACTGGATTCGATTTAGGAAAGAACAATATGAACAGGAGAATGATGAGTGTAACCTCTTCCATTGTTCATTAAAGCATTTGGCGATTTTTTTTTTGAGACAGACTTGAAAAAGTATGGGAACCTATCGTTTAATTCTGGTGAGTATTTCAGATGAGGAACCTGAAGACAACCGTGAACACATTATTTTAGATGAAGTGGCAGTAGGTAAGTTGATTCTACAGACGGTAACCTGAAGGAACAAAGACCTGCCAAAAAAGCACCAGAGCGTGACAGCTTTCTCTGGGCGAGCTACTGAAAACTGTTCAGTGGACTGACTCAAGTTGATGTATGTGCTTTGATGAAAAAAAACTGTACCCTCTGCTTGTTAGTAGAATGATACAAAAATATCAAGCTACTGTTTCAGATACAGCAGGAGGGTAACAGAAATCACTCTACAGTCCACAATACAACATGTCTGCCATTATGCTGCATCTTCAAATCATGAATTTGACTTTGTCTAAAATGATTCTACAACTGATGTAGAAGAATAAGCCATAGTCACTACGTCACTTTCCAACCAGCAAACAACCATCATCATGCACTGCCTATGATCAACAGTATCCAATGTTGTTTTTTCTTCAACATGAATCCTCAGTATGGTGAATGGTGAATCTGTAGCTCAGCTGTTAATTAGCGCTTCAAAAGGATTCTAGGGCTGGTCCTGGTCTTAATAGCTGAGGTAGTAGGCTTGGTCTGGGTAAGGCCCTTAATCGAGCCCTTGCAAGTGCTAGAAGAGCTACTGACAGGTGTACTGTCCTTAGTGGACTCCTCTGTGGTACCACTGGAAGAGTCTTTTGCAGCACCTTTGGAATTATGGGTCAAGTAACTGCTGGCTGGTGAAGTACACTTGGTCATGTCCTTGCTTGTACCTTTGTTAGTTCCCTTAGCAGTGTGCTTGGCAGAATAATTGCCTGCTGGCTCGGTGTGTACATCTGTAGATGTCGCTGAGTTGATAGCAGCTTTAGTTACAGTAGTCCTTGCAGCAGCAGTTCTGGCAACAGTCCTAGAATCGTTGGGTCTGGTAATTGGCTTGGAGATTGTGGATGAATTGGGATGATTTCTCTGGAGCCTTTTTTCTCTCACATGTCTGCATATGACCTCGCTCACAGGGCTGAGGTCATAGTCTGTGATGACATTGGTAAAGCTAACCTTTTCTTGTGAGGACTCCAGGTCAGTGAGGCTAGCCAAACTCAACTTTCCAACAGTAACCTTGTCCTGTACGGCTTCACTAATACAATGGCCCTTTTCAAGTTTCATCTCTTCAACATGGCCACATCTGTCTTGTACTAGTTCTTCATTGTGGCTTCCAGTGGTTTTACCAATATGGCTCACGTACTCCTCTCTAGCATCTTTATCACTGTTGGCCTCCTCCTTTAGGGTCTCACCAGTTTGGCAGCGACTCTCCAGAGAGACATCACCATTTTTGTACTGCAGTGTTCTGCACTTCTTTGAAGAGCTGTTGTCCAAAGGACCCCGGTTTGGAGGGGCCGGGCTGGTATCTGGTGGGAGGCCCCTCCTCCTTCTGGACAACCTCAAAACCCCAGGGTTCCCACTTTGCTGTCTGACGACTGAGCCATTAGTCAATGGTATTTGAGCTGGGGTCCTGCCCGAATTTCTCCCTGAGTTCTGGAGACCACTGAAGGTCTTGGGGTTGCTATAGTAGTTAGAGACTGTTCGGTGGTGGAGAGGAAGGTGCTGTTTTCGAGGCAGCTGGTGGTTTCTATGTTGGGAGAGGTGTTTGTTGTTGGTTTCCTGGGGTCTGCTTTGGGGATGGCCTCTTGGTTTACAGGTATTGCTGGGTCTTGTGCAGGGCCTGGGGGATCGTCTGCTGCCAACCCCTGTGTTCAGCTTTAAAGGAGGGACTGACCTGACACAGGGTCTTTGTTGAGCAAGACCAGTCACCATGGCAACCTACAACAAAAAGAGATCATGACAACTCACATCAAAGCCTGGAAATGATTATATGATGACCTATTGTTTACTTGAGGCCCAGTGAAACAGCTAGGGCATATCTTCTGTACTGTGATTCATTTCAGAGTAAAAGGGGTTATTATGGATGGGGAATAATTAAAGATTTCATTTGATTGCTTTAAGGCCAGTGTGACCTAAACTTCCCATCTGCTCATCAGATCGCAGAAAACCTTCAGAAACCACTCCCACTGCACCATCCAATGTCAAGCTGGGGGGCATGTCTCCATGACTTTCTGTTACTTACTGAAGCCAGAAATCTGCAGTCCAATGCCATGGTTGCTCAGATGTGCAGAGGTGAGGGTTTGAACTTCCATCTCTATGTCTAACTATTTGTGTCACATCTCATGTGACCAACCCAGCACAAAACTATAAATGTCTTAAAGGGGAGACTGTCTGAAGATGTGATGGCCAGATCTTCACTTTGCCTTCAAGTGTGCAAGTTTACAATAACTATAAACACACGATGTCCAAAGATTTTTTTATATATCCATTAGACATTTTTCAGTTTTTGCACTACCTATTAACAGTAGTTGGTAGAAATGTGCCAGTAAAAGGTTATATAGCCTTATTAGAAATAACCATAAAATAGAATCAAAAACAAAAGTGGAAAACAATAAATAAAAAAGCATTAAGAAGTTAGAGATTAAATATCCTGACACTTCTTATACAACAACAGCAGATATAGGCATCATCGGGGAAAACAGCAAACAGGGCCCTATTTCAATCACAAACACAACAATCAGTGCAAAGCAGCAGATTGAAACAGACTGTGTGGGCATTTCCAAGCCACCTGCTCTTTTGGCTCATGAAGGTGGAGAAACACACATACATTGAGACTGTTGTTGTTTCAGTTCTTATTATTGCCACAAGGTGTGACTGTAGAGCTGCATTAGTATGGAATGCTACAGAAAGTGAAGAGACGTTCAGTTTTAGCAATGACACTACATGTTCAGTGAACAGCCAGACTAGTTTACAATCTGATGATGTTCAATGGTTAATATAACATGTATATATATATATATTTTTTTTTAAATAATAAATGGGGAAAAGCCTATGAGGGGTAGTTGTATGATCACATATATCATTACTATATAGCACTAATAATAAGTATACAAAATGATATTAAACTGATACCTGAGGTCATAATGTGTCCATTGAGTAGTTACATCTTCAACCTACAATGGACTCTACAGTGACTCTGTATCACAAAGAGGCAATTGGGCTGGGACTAGCTGTTAGCACGCTAACTTAGAAATACTCAAAGAAAAGAAGTGATAGAGGTAGAAGTAAAACAAAAGGGTTGCGTTCAACCTCTGATGACAAATGTTGTCAATAGTTCAAATTAACAATATCAATGTTTCTGATCTTTCAGAGCAAGTGCTTAGCAGCTGCAAGCGTGACAGAAATGATAAGACATGAGCTTTATACTCAGACCCACTGCAGGTGTGCACAGTCTGGGTCACTCAGAGGATGATGCATTCAAGCAGTGACACAATAGTTAAGCTAGATGCAGCCTTTATTAACCTGTGGTGAAGTATAATAATGCTAACCATCATAACTGGTAACCCAGGCATGTCCACATCCTGTGCCATTCATGCATCTTCTACACCCCTACACCCCTACACCATCTGCCAGTCTGTCCTGTTTAGCTTTTACTGTGGATGTAACCAACAAGTTAAAGACAGCACTATGCCATAATCAGCTGTGTGTATGTGTGTCAATGTTAAATTCAGTCTTCACAATACTGATGATAAAACCAGACAACTTTCAGACAGAGAAGCATCTAGAAAGTATGATCAGACCTTGTTAGTCCTCCTGACCTGAAGAGAGAGCTGGCGAGGTCTCAGGAGGTGTCTTTGAGCTCCCTCCCTCTTGTCCTCCTTCATCCTCTCTCTCCTCCTCCTCTGCTGTTCCTCCTCTCTTCCCTCTCTCTCCCTCCTGCCCTGTGCTGGGGCAGTTAAATGGCAGAATGAGCTGACTGCTGCAGAGCCTCCTGGCCTCCCTCTCAAAGACCGAGAGTCCTGCTGCACTGTAGCACAGGAAGACATACACAGAGACACAAATTAACACACCTATTATTAAAGCAGAGAAAGAAAAGAGATACTCAGACAGGTCAGTAGATGTAGTACCTGCTGTTCTGCTGAATATGGTCATGTTATTCACATCAGCTGAAGTCCTGTGATTGGTGGAAAGGCAGGAAGTAAGATGCTGAGCGTCAGCTGGCTCCTTCTCTCGTCCATTTGCTAAGAATGCCATGTTGCTGGGCAACGCAGCTGAACCTGAAGTGAAAGAGGAAACACCTTTATTAGTTTTGGAGAGTATGTATGTGTGGCCCCTAATCATTAGACCAAACTCAAGCCCCTGTTTTTCTCTGGAATGATACCTCACTAAACTCAGAAGTGTTCAAATGAGTTGATTTCATTAAATAAACCAGGAAGTTACAGGAAGCATAGACTGTCTATAAAAGTGGATGTAGACTGTGGGTTGGAAAAGTGAAGCCAATGCTGAAGAGCCTTAAACCTGCTTCTATCTAATGACCATCAGGGCGACTCCACTGGTTGTTAAAGAAGTCAGATTGTATTGAAGTCTATGGGAAAATGTCCCTACTTCTCCCTTGATTTATTAGCTCAGTAAATGTTTTCTAATATGTTTATGGTCTCAGTCTCTAGTTTCAAGTCTTCAATACAACATGATGTTCATTTTTTAAATGATGGTCCATTTAGAGGAAAATAGACCATAAAGCAGGGGATGAATTAAGGGGTGTGGTTACTATGTGATTGACAGACTGTACCACACAATCAGGATAGAGGACAGAGCAGGTCAGATCCACCCCTCACTCCTCATCAGCTCCAACTTCTCCTAATATGGTTTCTTCTGGTTTCAAAAAACCAAGATGGCCAACAGACAAATTACAAACTGGAGGCCTCAAAACAGTAGCTCACAAACCACATGGTCCGTGACACAACCATCACAGTGGGTTGACACTTGATGAACAATAAATTCAATAACTTTGACAGGGCACATGGGAGCATATTAAATGGAGGCTTTGTATTAAAATACTGGTCTTTTAACACCCAGGGTCTGGAGCTGCTGTACGCTAATGGTCTCTCTCTCCCACAAGTCTTTCCTGTGGGAGAGCCCTGTCCAGTTACAGTCCAAGGGATCATGAGGCAAACTCTGGAGCCTCAGTATCAGAGTGGATGACATCACACATGGGCAGCACATGAGCTACAGGAAGTAGCACAGATCTATCTAAAAAGTTGCTCAATTTATAGCTGGATCTGAAAATTAAAACCATTTTAGAGCTTCTGTAAACACCCTCTGATGATGCAATACAAACTGTTTATGCCAAATCATTTTGAAAGAACAACGACCCATGGGAAGAGTCTAACACTGAATAATGGTGTAACTTCATCACTCTCACTCAGTCAGGGACGTTCAGGAATGTAGGAGAAATCAACCCTATAGCTTACCTCTCAAACAGAGAAAAGACAAGAAATCCTCAGTCTTGGGTCGACGTCTGGTCAGACAGGTGACTACGGCCAGGTTGTGGCTGTGGTTATTCCTTGCTGATGTCATCAACACTGGTGGTCCTGGAGAGCTGGGAGGGGACTGGGCAAACTTCCTCTGTGCTTGCAGCCGTGGCCTGGACGAGTGAGCGCGCACACACACACGCACGCACGCACGCACACACACACACACACACACTCACACACTAAGTTATTTTGTTCACCTGTGCTAGTTTGGCATTTTCCCACCTCCGCACAAGGCCACTTACAGTGTGGGTGGGGTCAGGCAGCACACAGGCCTCAGTGTCTCAGTGAGTCTGTTCAGCTACAGTGCTGCAGTGAACTAAGACAAAATTCTCATCTTCATCTCCAAAGTGATGATCACTCTCCTGTCCCTGGACTGACTGGGTTACCTCAGCAGGTGAGGATGACCCCAGTGTAGTTCATGATCCAGACCATAGTCTATAGAACATACTCAGGTTTCTCAGAAGTAGGATATGATGCTCACACGTGCAAACACATAACAAAACCCTTCTCACAACTGGTACAATAGCATCCATGTGAACACAAGTAGAGTAAGACGTGACATTAACAGTGCTGTTTAATGCAAATCAGGGGTTAAAGAGTTTTTAAGAGTTTTTTGGGCCCAGTATGGTTTTATAGGCTGGTCATGCACACAGGTTAAACAAACACACACTAGAGCAGCTGACCTCTTGCTGGCAGCGTCGTCCTTGTCGCGGTGAATGCTGGCAGGGCGGCGCTGTGGAGGACGACTCTGTAAGGGCCAGTTCCAGCTTGGACTAGCTGACAGGAGGGACTGACAGCGACTGACGCCATTAACCAGGGAGCCTGAGGAGAACAGTCACAGCTTTACATGGAGCAGTTTCACCTCCTACAGTTATTTAAACTGTGACAGAGGGGAGAAACAGGATATACAAGCTGCTGGTCTCAGAAACAGAATGCGATTGCTTCCCAAGCTCTCCATGTGAACATAAGCGTATCAGAAGTGATGTGTTTAAAAAGAGGTGTCAGTGTGGACGCAGCCTCAGACAAGAGAAGAAGAGTAGAGGTGGTACTGACCACTGAGCCTCGTGGGAGTGTGGGATCTCAGAGTCCGGGCCGGGGCCGGCGTTCTCAGCAGCGTCGGTGTGTGTTCAGATGTGCAGGTGTTTTTCACTGAGTGTCTGCGCTGATCACTGTGTGTATGTTTGTCACTTCCTGTGAGTTTGGAGTTCAACAGAGTCTCTGTGTTGTGTATTTTATGTGAGCGTAGTGTCCTTGTCGATACTGAGTTCTTCTGGAGCGCTTGTGTATTTTCATGTTTGTCTGTTTGCTGTGTGTTGTGTGTACTCTTCCCTGTACATGTTTTAGACTGTGTGTGCGTGCTCTGCAGTGTATACGTACATTTACTTTTTGGTGTGTGTGACTCCTGAGACAAGTTTGTTTTTTGCCCTTTGTTGGTTTGTTCATGATGGTGTGTGTGTTCTGAAATGTGTATGTTTGGTGAACTGTGTGTGTTTTTCTGCGTGTGCGTGTTTGGTGGTCTGTGTGTGACTCTTTGTTGTGACGTGTGGGCTCTCTGTCTTGTGCGTGTGTTCTTCTGTGTGTGTGTGTTAGGTAGCATCTGTGCCTTTCGTGGAGCATGTAGGAGTGTGTTTTTTGACGTGCGTTTGTGTGCGCGTGTGTGTATATGTGAGTGTTTGTGTGTAGCACGGTGTGTGTCTCTGAATTCCCTGAGGGAGAGGAACAGAACTTTGCGGACCAGACGTTCTTCACACCACGGCATCCCATCACTGATGTCCTGCAGAGTCACAGACACACACCATGAGCTCACATGACCTGGAGAAAAAACTCTTTCAGCTCATAATGACATGTATTATAATACCAGGATGTGTGTTATAACACATATGTGACAATCTGAGGTGGACACATCAGTGGAGTCAGAACATAGATCCTCCTCATCGTCAAATATTCCTCAATAATATTCTCAATGGAGTTAAACTATTTGCACTATGTGCTCTTACATTTATTATGTTGTTTTCTTCCACATTTATAGAACTTCATAACTCTGAAACAACAGAGTCTGTCTGTCTGTCTGACTGAGAGTCTGACTGTCTGACTGACTGACTGACTGACTGACTGACTGACTGACTGACTGACTGACTGACTGACTGACTGAGTCTGGCTGTCCTCACTTTCTCAAGTTGGACAGTGGCTTCATTAAGACCCATTCAAACATGATTGACTTCTTTTAATTTTAGAAAATAGTACTTCATAAAGCTGTGGTGAAGTCAAAAATGCAATATTTGAAAAAAGAAATTCTCAAGTAAAGACACTAGTTAAGTTCGGTACTCAATAAATGTACTTCATCATTGCCCTCCCATCTTGTTTACTGTGTCCAACACATCAACGTTTACAATGTTTTGCTGCTTAATCAAATGACTTTTGTCATTTGTATATTAGTATTTTTACTGTTAACAGTATTCGTTTTATATTCTGTCCCTATTCTTATTTTATTTCATATTGTTCCTTCACCCTGTGCTGCCACTCTTATGCTGTTGTGTCAATTTAAAATTCCTCCTCAGGGATCAACAAAGGAAAGGTGTCTACAGCTTCTTATTCTCCAGGTTCAACAGTCAGTGACATGTAAAATAAAGTGATGATTCCACTGTAAATAAAAAGTCATTTTAAAAATGTGCATTTTAAAATCACTGTGTGGACTGTCTGTCTCCATCTCTCACTCTTTGTCCTCATCACATCACACTGTGATAGAAACAAACACATAGGTCTATTGTGTGTGTGTGTCAGCTGCACACTTTGTCACAGCTAAATCATCTTTGATAAAAACCAGTGAAGCATTGACACATCTGGCTCCAGCTGTTTAGCGAGGTCACGTTGTGTCTGTGCAGCCTGAGCAGGTAAAACTCCACAGTCTAAACCTTCAGAGAGGCATCTTCTTAAAGCTCAATGCTGTGACTGAAACTTCTCATGAATTCAGAGCAATTTGTGGAGATGCGATTGTGATTTAAAATTAACTTTTAACATTCAACATGCTATGAAAAATCCTGATCTGAAGGTGAACGTGAATGCACCACGCAGAGGAAGGAAGCTGCACTCACATATTTCTTCTTGATGATGTTCCGTTTGGGTCTGTCTGTACTCATCTTGCCCAGCAGAGACTGGGGGGGCACATGAATTACAGAAGCCTCTTTCTTTGACCCTCTTGCTGTTGTTTTCTCTACAGGTGTAGAAATCCCACTTCTCTGTCCTGCAAAGGAGACATATAATAATTATTATTATTATTATTAATAATAATAACTGGGATGTGTTGAGGCACATCATCTGTGATGCTCCTGAGGTCATTGGGTGTTTCGGGTCTAGTGTCCCAGCAGCACTGGTCCGAGTACAACCCCCCCTGAGCTACAGCCCTCTAAAGACAGCCCCACTGATGCCAAGCAAAGCGTAGGCTTTGCTCAATGAGTGACCTGCAAAACCTATAATAATAATAATAATAATAAAAATAATAATAATAATAATACAGTGCCTTTTTCTCCTGTTCTGTTATTGCAACTTGGTCCAAAATAAAGATAAAGAAAGAATCTCTGCTTCACTTCAACAAAACCTGAACCAAATTTCAGGCTTCATTCACAGGATTTCTGGATGTTTCTAATTGTAAGCACTGAGAGTATGTTTTTAATAAAAAAGCATCGCCACAAGCCTCACGGAGGACACAAACACAAAACACTTCCACCAAGGAGGAGAAGGTGAGACCATGTTCTTTCTGACTCCAGGTTTATTTACTCACTTCCTCTTGGCTGAAACCTGGCTGAAAGCTCCAGAACAAGCAAGTAAATGGACCCTGAGTAAAATGAGGACTTCAGCAAATCTGAACCAGCTGCCAACATCATGATTTATTTCAGTGTTGTGACTTGTGTACATTTCACTGAAGCTGATTTGTTCTTAGTAAAAGTAACTTTTATAACCATCTCAAAGACTGTGTCAGCCTCAAGTGTTTCCTTGTACCAACAGCACCAACCTACAAACAGTCCAAAGCCTCTGCACCTCCACAGTGGGAGCTGCTCTGCACACCCAGCCCTGCACCAAGATGGAAGCTGATGAAGAGGAGCAGCAGAACAGTTCTCAGCTGTGTAACCATCTAAGATCATAAGAGATAAAAACAATCAAAAGGCATTAAAGGTCTGTGTCTGCAGTTTGGCTCCCACAGTGCTGCAGTTAACAGAGGCCGGTGGGTTTAGTGCTTCATGGTGAGAACAGACCTCACTGAGCTCCTGTCAGTGTCACTGAACATTACAGTACATACAGGTGGAGTCCAGTCATGGTAAAGACATCTGATGTAAAACAATAGTGTCCGTCCACCTGCAGCAGGACCACCGGCCTGCAGCCGCTCATCATCTGATCCAGCCTGGACGCGGTGTGCCGGAGCCGGTGGACGGCGGTCAGCCTCCAGGTCTCCGTGCACATCATGACCGGGCTCCACCGCGGGCACCTGGGCTCTGATCAGATCAGCTCTGACATATGAAGCAACAATAATCGATCACCACCTCCAGCAGGATTACCGGCCTACATGACGAGCACACCGACAACCCGAGGGAACAGACCTTCACACCCACCAACACGCCCTCACACCGCCGGTCACAGTAAACGTCCCCCGGCCCCGGGGAGCCGTTCCTCACCTTACGGAGCCGCTGGGCTCGGTGTACCGCTGGAGTCGGCACCGGCACGGCTGCTCGGCGCTGCGGGCTGCACCACTGCGGTCACGTGAGCCGCCGTTTCCGAACCAAGGCCAGTCCCGGTTACATTTCAGTGCGCCGGTATTGTTGTAACTACGGCTACTGGGAGATTCCGACTTCGCACATTGTGGGTCCACCACGTGACCCGGAAATCGGTCGAGGTCCACAATCCCCTAGATTCAAGTCCCTTAAATAGACTACGTCTTTCCACACAGCATCGTTCGTCAGCCCTCGAACCGGGACTGACCCCGAAACCAGTCGGCTTTCAAACTGCAGTGGACGGCTAGCTCATCCTGCGCCTCTATTACTGAAATTAAGGTACAGGTGCTGCGAGTGACCAAAAAGTACGGCGGATGATTTTATACACACACACACATAACACACAGCTGATAAAATATAATAAAACGATATGTGGTACAATGCAATCAATTCAGAGTGATTCATGTATTTACTTTATAAATACTGTATGTCAAACAAGCCAAAGCAGTTTTATTTTACTCTGTAATTAATAATAATGCAATACTCTGCATCAATGCTGCACCTTACATAACTTTATATTTATCTGTATATACTGCACTATTTATATTTTTCACTTAATCTTTACTGACTTATAGCCTATTCACACTATCTTTATTTTTTATTTTGTACTTTACATTTTTATATCTTATATTTATTCTTATGTTTTATTTATTTTACATTTAATCTATATTATAACTCTTATGTCTATATTATTTCTAATATATTTATATTTCTATTGTTCAAACACCTGTAACAAACCAAATTTCCCCTGGGGATTAATAAAATGTTCTTATTCTGATCCTGATTATAATGTTACATAATATTTACTCTGCTAATTATCATATTGCTAAATTGTCATTACAATAATATTACATGACATTAATCTCTCTTGTACCATGATGTAGAAACAATCTGTCACCTATTTTTTGAGTGTGAAATAGTCCTAAAGGTTTGAGAGATCGATAGTCTCTCCTCTGTGAGGCTGTCTTTGCTCTTTTAACCTTTAAAATATTATTTATTATGATGATAATCCAAATGGGCCCTATCATTAACTGTAGACCTGTCCAGAGTTACCTTGCCCTCGCCCAATGTCAGCTAAGATTGCCTACAGTCTGCATGTGACCTTGCATGGATAGAGTGTATAGATGATGGATGATATAGCTATAGATAGCTAGTATTCAAATGTCACTGCAAACAGGATGTCACGGGCTCAGTGAAGGTTAGCAGACAATAGATTTAGTAAAACTGTTTCATGTTTTATGTAATAGCTATCTGCACTTAACAAGGATAAAGATGAATGCAACACATTAGTGTGTCTAAAGACACACAAGATAAAAGAATTTTACAAATGTGTGAGCTGGAGGACTGAAAGGAAAAGCGTGAGGCAAAGACACTTTATCCTGGATCTCCACAGACTGTCAATAAAGATGGATGTAACCTGTGTATCATCACCCACAGCTTTCTAAAGAGTGATTTTGAAGCCAATGGCCACTCCACCATCACCATTTTTGTAGAGCCTGACTCCACCCATAGCTCCCAGCTAATCAAGAAAAGGCCAAAGAGGTGAAGATAAGACTTTTGTGCACATTGGCCCCCCTCCAGAGGGAGGGGGGCCATGGGAAGAAGCTCTGCAGCCAGGAGATGCATTTTTAAACACGCAGTCTGCAACCTCTATCAAAACAATAACAAAAGTCGGTATTTGGTCATGTCATGAAGTAATGTGGGATTATGGGATTTATTGTTTTGCTGTCAACTTCTCCTGGTGATTCTTTCTGTGTCAGTGGTTCAAGTTTTTACCTGTTTTTACCTAGAGCCGAATTCTCAATAGAGACACCAAACAGATCAGCTGATTATAACCATTAAAACCACTGAATAAAACAGTTTTCCAAGTCAGTGACTGAGCGATGCTCTTCAGTGGACACATGGTGTCTCTGAGCAGCTGGAGCTGAGCTCTCTAACATTTACTCAGCTTGTTTTGCTGAGAACTGAAGATCCAGGCGTCTGAGGACTAAAATCCTTCATCTGGGTCAGATAGAGAGCTGAAAATCACCAAGGTGGAAAAGTGGATCTTTAAAATGTGATTTTAAACTGGATAAAAAGATCAATGTTGAGTTTTTGTGGGACAAACACAACACTGACACCTGAGCACAGAGGATATCATGTCATTGACAGATGGCCATTACCTTGATTAAAATCACTGATTTCTCTGGTTTGAGAACTGATGGAAACATTTGTGTTAATGTAAAAACACAACTCAACAACATATATAATAAGGGGAAGATAAAATTGGTGTCATGAGGTCAAATGTTTTCAATTTATTTTCTTACTGCAGCATCTGATCAAACTAAAGACTTTTAATGCAAGCACATAGCTGGAAAAAAACACCACAATAACCATGTCTGGCTGAAGAAAGGTGTGAATTAGGATTTGTTAGGTCTCTGTGAGGTCTTTAATGTGCTGACCAAATTGGAGACGGACAGATGTTGAGAGTTACTAGAGCATAATCAAACTGATGTCTGTGTCGATCCAATGACCAGCATCTCAGTTTTATCTGAACTCTGTAGACAGACTCCTCATAATCTGAGAGAAGTCATCAGCCTTTACACACACATAGAGCTGAGTATCATCAGCATACCGGAGGATATTAATACCATGACCATGGATGACTTGACCAAGAGGTGAAATATAAAGAGAAAACAGAGAGACAGTTTCATTCAGAGGATGTCCGGACTAATGTTTTGACTGCTGTTTTAATTTTTTTTACTTGGGTTGGTATTAGAATATGGCATGTTTCCATGGCTCTTCTGGTTTCCACATGAGGAAATCACAGATAAATGAAGATCCTGTGGAGTGTGAGCCGGAGCAGGGGGCAGCAGGTGTGATAATGAGCTGGGACTGAAGAGCAGCCAGACCAGCCTCTCCACTGGTCACTTGGATTCCAGCTCCAGCTCCCGTAGCTCACATCATGCCGCCGTTCGCGTGTCTTTTTTGGATGTTGCTTCGCAATGCACTGGGAGGTCCGCTTCGGCGCGTGACGTGGTCGGAAGGGGTCGATTCCACATCAGCGACACGGGATGGAGTCACGCGCCCCTCATTCTATCATCTGCCCATGTTTCAGCACGCGCCGGGGCCGCTCGTGGCACGAGAGTTTTTCCGACCGGTCCCTCATAAACGGCCGCTCCCCGACGGACTGACCGCGCTGCTGTTAGCGCCAGCTGAACCACAACAGGGCGCCCAGGGGACGGGTGCACGCGCTGTGGAGGTCTGGTGCGGATATGATAAACTCTCTGTGCGCGTGGACCGCTTCCAGCTGCGCGCCTGGACCGACCCGTCCCTGTTCCGACTGGGCACGTGCGAGCCCAGCAGGGTCAGCCCCCGCTTCCTGTACTTCCACTACAGGCTGACGGAGTGTGGAGGAAACTCTCAGGTGAGACCTGAGAACCTCACCTGTCCTCACAAACACACACTCCTCGCTTTGTGTCGATGATACACCTACAGCTGTCACCACGGGATGAAGTCAGAAACAGAAGCATGGCCAGGTGAAAGGCTGGAGCCTGAACTGATGATGACAGGCTGTGAGAACAGAATGTCAGCAGTTTGTAATGTAGGTCTGGGTCTAGTTTTATTAGGGGAAAGAAGTGAGATGTACACTGAGGTGGGTGACTTCAATCATGGGACTTGTCAGGTCCAAGCAAGTGTCAACCCACTTTGACATCACCCATTGGTTTGTGAGTTTATCTAACGCCATGACTATAGATGGATGTAGGTTAGTCCTGAAGCCATACATAGCTAACGTTGGCATTACTAGTGTAGAAGAAACGTGGTTAATTCAGCCTCAAACCTTATTCCTTTACTCACCAACATCTGTCTCCAGAGGCCAAAACCAACATCAATGTTAACTCTTGTCTCTATCATGTCTTTTCTTCGTTAGTTGCTAATCAGCTAGCTCTAACCTGGCCTGTCTCAGTTCAGCTGAGAGGATGTATTCTAACCTCTTGTTTTGTAAATGTTACGACCATCATCACCACTACTGGCACCTCCTGGCAAGAAACTGCATTTGGTAGCAAAGAAAACATACATATAGAACCTGTAATCACAGCAGTATGAGCCTGCTGCTTCCTTTATTTCTCAGGCAATAAAAGGCCAAACAAAAGGACAGTGAAATCACTGATTCCAACAGTTTTACATTAAGAGGACTGGAAAAAAAGTTCATTGAATCTGTCTAATTTCAGGTTGTTGGTGGCCAGCTGGTGTATACCTATTCTCTGCTTTATACCCCACCTCCACAAGGCTATGTCATCAGAGTTGTGCCTCTTAACCTTCCCATCTATTGTCATTACAACAGGTAATCATTAACACCTCCCATCCACTGTCTGTCAGGGTTTTCAGCAGCTTTTAGCTGGTGTGTTCTCTTCCAGTCTGTGAACCAGAACCTGGCAGAGGTCTAGCATCATGTGTGGGTGTGAGGTTTAGCCTCCCCGACATGACATGTCACAGAAAGGCTGGTCTAAAGCTATAATATGTCATAGGTGTGAATGTGTTCATTAAACAGTCGGAGCCTAGTATTCCTTGGCTCTTCCTGTGCTCTCTGTGGTAGAAAAACAAAATCTTTAGGTTTATTTCAGTTGTGTAAAAAAACATTTCTTTCTGTCTCAGGTTTCATTACTCGTACAAAGTTGGCTTCAAACCTGTGGTTCAGCTTACAACCTTTATAAAGACCATCAGGAGTAAACTGAGCTTCAGCCTCACTGTCTGCAACGGTAAAACTATAACACTACCATTTGTTCTACTGTAGCCAATAACTGTAATAACTTTTCAAAGGTGGATACAAGCACCAAATGTGATCTGAGAATGCCTTTGTGGTCATTAATTTGAAGAATCGCATTAGCCATTTGAAATAAAATAATGGCTGCTGTTTTCCAGGATGACCACCATTTCAAGCCTCAAACACCATTCAGCCATAACATTATGACCCTGACAGGTGAAGTAATAACATTGATCACCAGGTCACCATGGTTACCTGTCAGTGGTTCATACATCAGGCAGCAGCTGAACATTTAGTCCTGAAGTTGATGTGTTGAAGCAGGAAAAATGGTCAAGTGTGAGGATGTGAGGGACTTTGACTTTGACCAAACTGTGATGAGACGACTGAGTCAGAGCTTCTCCAACACTGCAGCTCTGTGGGATGTTCCTGGGCTGCAGTGGTCAGGACCTACCAGAAGTGGTCCAAGGAGGGAGAACCACTGGACCACAGACAGGGTCAGGGGTCAAGGCTCAGTGATGGTGGTGGGGAGTGAAGGCTGGACCCTGTGGTCTGATCCAACAGAAGAGCTACTGGAGCTCAGACTGATGAAGAAGTTCATGCTGGTTCTGATAGAAAGGTGTCAGAAGACAGAGCATCACAGTTTGTTGTGTATGGGGCTATGTAGCCTCAGACCGGTCAGGGTGTCCATGCTGACCCCTGTCCACCACCAGAAGATCCTACAATGGACACAGGAGCATCAGAACTGGACCATGGAGCAACAAAGAAGGTGGTCTGGACTGATGGATCAGGTTGTGTCTCTTACCTGGGGAAGACATGGCACCAGGATGCATTATTGGAAGAAGAGCAGCTGGTGGAGTCAGTGTCCTGCTGGGAAACCTTGGGTCCATTCATGTGGATGTTCCTTTGACTTGTCCCACCTCCCTAAACATGGTTCAGACCAAGTCCCCCCCTTCATGGAAACAGTCTTCCCTAATGGCAGTGGCCTCTTTCAGCAGGATAATGCTCCCTGTCACTGCAACTATGGTTCAGGAGCTTTGAGGAACAACAACCAGTTCAAGGTGTTGACTTGGCTCCAAATTCCCCAGATCTCAGTCCAATCCAGCATCTGTGGGAGGAGCTGGACCAACAAGTCTGATCCATGGAGGCTCCACCTGACAACTTCAGGATTTTATGGATCTGCTGCTAATGTCTTGGTCCAGATACCACAGCTCAGCTTCAGAGGTCTAGAGGAGCCCATCGATGGGTCAGGACTTTTTAGGTGGCAAAAGGGGAATATTAGGCAGAAGGTCATAATGTTATGGCTGATCAGTGTATATTTTACCACAAAATTTTACACACAGGACAGATTTCAATGATTTTGCAATAGTATCCATCTTGGTTATTAGAACTGGACTTGTTTAATTTCCACCACAGAGACTTGCATGTGTCTAACTATACAGCTCATGACAAGTAATCAAAATCTAGCTTCTTCCAAATGTTTCACACCAACAGCATCCTGATGTATGAAATGTCAACAATCTCATCACGATGGAAGCCAAATGTCTGCTGTGACAATGTTGGGTTATCATGTCAACCTGAATTTCATTTTTCTACACATCTGTGTGTGTGTAGCCCAGTGGGAGCCTCTCCCTCCAGGCCAGTGGTTCTTCTTAGGGGAGCCAGTGAATTTTGTGGCCCAGACAGGACCTCTTTTGGCTGGGGAGAGGCTTTACGTAGATTCCTGCTATGCCACAAGCTCTACAGACCCAAACACCACGCCCAGAGTAAATATTATCACTAACTATGGGTGCGTTGTGAGAGCTGTCATATACATTTCCCCTTGGTTTGTCACTTTTCATGTCCTGAGAGTTTGTGCTCTGGTATTTACAGCTGCATGATGGACAGCAGGAGGGAGGGCAGCAGCTCCAGGTTCCTGTCAGCAGGGAGCAGTGTGAAGTTCTCTGTGGACGCCTTTCTCTTCAGAGCAGTCTCACAAGTATGATAAGAGTACCAAAACCATTACAATCAGCAGTTCATTTCATTTGTGTACTTTTCATTAGTTTTACTGTTTATTCAAGTTTTTGTTTTCATATCGTGGTTTTAACCATTATTCAGTTAAATTCACCCCATTTTGTCACATTCAGTGTTAGACAACACACAGTTTATACACTCCAGCAGTGGGTTTTAATCTGCGTTTGTCTGTCTGCAGGTGATGTACCTCCACTGTTCGATGTCAGTTGGTCTCGCCGCTTCTCACATTGCAAAGTCCTGCAGCTACAATAAAACTGCTGCCAGGTAGGAAACCAGAGCTGACTCCTCCACAGGTCTAACACAGCTGGAACTTTAATGAGCAATCACAATGTGGAACAAGAACAATTGTGAGATTATTAGAAAATAAACTTTTTAATAAACACTATTACTACTATACTATTTCTCTAACGTATATCTTCAAACCAGCCCACATGTCACCTGTCAGCAGGTTATTATGACCTCATAGTCAGGTTTTGTTGCTAGGCAACATCTAGTAATAGTCATAGTGGGGTCCTCCATTTAAAAAAAAAAAAATGAAATCATCAATCAGTAAGTAGAATTCACTACAGATCACAGTATGATCAGATCTGCACTGGGAGCAGAGTGCAAACTCATGTTATTCGGTGAGATTTGTGTAGTTGTCTGTGTTGGTCAGGACAGTTTGTTGTCTTGTGTGTAGGTGGGAGGAGCTTGAAGCCCCAGCCTCAGTCTGCTCCTGCTGTGACTCCATGTGCTCTGACACTCAGGACTGTAAGTTCTACTGTAAACCCCAGCACATGGTAACTGAGGAGAGGTAAACACAGTATGCTCAATGATAAATGATTAGCACTGATTATATATCACGTATGTTTAGTTTGGGTTATTTAGCTCCTAATGATCAAATAAACAGCCTAGACAGAGTAAAGGTTTCATGTAAATAATTCTTCATCTATCTGTGCTTGTATCTAGTCTGTCCTCTTAAATTCAACAAGATACAAGACAAATAAAACTTGGATTGGATTATCAAACAAGAATTTAAACCATTTCACTTCCAGTTTGTTCTTGTTAATGTTTTTAATTCTGCCCCCCCCCCCTTTTTTTTATTTAAAACAAACCTGAATGACCAGTTATCTTCAATTCATGCATTCATTCACAGAAAATAAAAAATAATAGTTTGTTTTTAATTAATAAAAAAACTGCTCCATCTGTGGCACTGCTGTCTCTTTTCTCCTCAGCTGTGAAGAACACTGTGAGCAGTCCAGGCTGGCTCATTGGACAGGAGGCTGAGGAGCAGCCGAGGGTGAGGGCGATATCTTTTCAAGCGGAGGAGGGAAGAGAGTGGTCAGATCAGGAAGAGAAGAGGGAAGAAGTTGAGCACTTTAAAAAAGTCCAGTTTTCTCCACGGGAGACAGAGATCGGCCACGAGAAGACATCAGAGCTTCCTGCTGAAAGAGAGGAGTGGAGGGACAGTGCTGCAGTCAGCCAGGAGGAGGAGGAGGAGGAGGAGGCGGCAGACAGGCAGCTGAAAGTTGGCATCATCATGTCAGACCAGACCAGACCTGAGGAAAATGAGACAGCTGGGGAGGAGGAGTCTGACACTAAAATTGGTTCTGAGACTGGTTTATCCAGTGACAACAGCAGAGCCAACACCTCCACTACTGCTCCAACAAACTCCAGCTTTACAGATGGAGGTTCTGCACGTGGTCACGGTTCTGCTGAAAAGTTCTCCACGGCTGTTGAGCCCTGTCCGGACAGTGACAAGATGAACTGCAGTGACTCTAACAATGGAAGTGAAAGTGCACATGGCAGCATTAGTCCAGAGAGCGTTACCCCTTCAAATGATAGAGACACATCTGGTACCAGGAGATCTGGTTCTGTTCTGGGTTCAAGTGTCCATGAGGGTCAGTCTGACAATGGACTGGAGACATCAGCTGGGACAGGGTCTGAACTTGAACCCTCTGGTTTTTTTGATGTCAGAAAGTCAGGACGGAGCCAACTGGACTCTGATGAGCTGGACCCGTTCCTGTGGTCAGAACTGTTCAAGTCTGTTCATCAATCAGTGGACGCCAAGTCTGACAGGAAGTCAGGGCGAGCAGGTGGTCCTGCAATCAGTAGAGGAGCAGATGGAGATGATGATGATGATATGCTTCGCAGTCTACAGATCAGAGGGTTAGAATCAGACCAGTTTGCTCACCCAGCTGGGCTCTGGGACCTGGTATCTGTAGATGAGTCTGGTCCTGACTCTGGAGTTAAAGGTGAAGCTCTTCATCTGAGTCAGTTTACTGGAGCAGGGGAGACGAGGACAGAGGAATCTTCTGGAACCACCATGAGACCTGGTTCTGTTGTTTCAGAGCATCAGGCCCAAACCATTCATTCTGCTGTGGTGACCGTGACCTCCAGCCTGCAGGATTTAGGCAGCAGCCTGGTGGCTGACAGGGAGTGGGCTGAGCTGGTGCCAGGACGGGGAACACAGAGGTGGAGCTTGTGGTAGAGCAGCTGACTGAAGGGAGCTGAGACCAGTTGATGTTCCCACAAACGTCTCATCTAATTCAACAGCTGCCTGTAAAAGAATTAATCATCATAGTCCTATTGACTGGTTCTCTGCTGGTATAAAGTAATCTGGTAATAAACTAGTATTAAAATAAAACCTCTCTAATTGTTAGACATACATTTTCACATTTAAGAAAAACATGTACAAGTGTGACATCTGTCTGTTTGAAACCAGTTTCAACAAGTGCTGTATTTAAATGTAACCATAAAGCTGAGGTAACTTTTGCAGCAGAGCCCTATAAAAAACATACCATGCTGTTCCCCTCTGTTTATTGAAGACCATCCCACCTTGTCAGGTAGAATGCACTGACCTGACTTGAAACTACAGGGAAAACATGCTTCTATTTATAGTTACTACATATTCAAACAGCAGTCTAATGAATGTATGTGATTGCTGGTTAAAGGCTGTTAAAGCTGTTTGGTCTCATTGTTTTTTGTGATTCATAGTAAACTACAGGTGTCTGACAGTGTCTGCTGGGTCAATACTGAATTGCTATTGTTGTAAATATAATGATCCAACAGGAACAAACACAGAGAAATGATCAATATGACTGAATGGTTGTGTACATCTCCAGCACCACAGCAGCTTAGAGCAGGTAGAGGATGGATGGTACCATTGGAAATAATTTCAAACTTCAGTTTGTCTATGAACCTTCAGGAGGACCGAGCATGTAGCAACTATACACCGCTGGTACACCTTAGGGACGGACGCCCGGGTCTGTCCTGTAAAACAGGATTAGCAAGTAATCTGAGGAACATTCCTTCAGCAGGTCTTCACTTTGTCCATGTTCCAGACCTGAGGCAGTCCAGGAGCCTGAAGCATGTTCAACACACACACACACAGGTTTTACTTGATTATAGCTCTGCTTTTACCACAAGGCAACATAGTCTTATGTAACACAAAGCAAGTTCAACATAGAGGACAAAGACAAAGAAGCACAATCCAAAATGCATAAATTATTGATATGAACTATTGTGATATCATTGAATGAGGAGAGAGTCACTAACATGTCTCAGTACATTTCAATTTTTTATTTTTCACTGATAGGCAGACTTGAAGTGAGAAACTCTGTCTCTGTGTTAGTTAGCACCAGTTTAACTTCTAAACGTTCCAGTAAAAAGTCAAGTAAAATCTTTACTAGATCTTTTTTTCTCTCACATGTTTGAAAAGCAGTGGTTTCCCTCTGTTCATATGGTTCGTGTTGTGTGTTTTTCATTATTGTGTGATTTTTCATTGATAACCAGCGAGGTGCATTGGAGCCTTCAGCTGTATGTGAATCCATTGAAACAAATCAGTGAAGTGTGAAATACTGTGAAGGAAGAAAACAGCTGAATAATCTAGTTTTAAAAGTCCAGTTGTCTGTAAAACACTGTGAAAGTCTTCAGACACAAGTTCATTCAGTTTTTTCCATCCCCAGTGGATCTGATCCGACTGATTCATGGTTTCAGTTCCTTTGGTTTCTATTGTGTTAAACATGACACGGGGCGATTTTCTAGGACATTGGCTGATTATTGATTAGCAGGTCAGACCTAACTGCTTAATAATTGACTGTCATTTTTCTTTTCGTCTTTATTTATCACGAGAAACTCTGAATGAAGATGCTTTTATCACTGAGAAGCATTTGACCGCTGGAGCCTGCCACCTGATGACGTCACGTCCGGACAAGCCCAACACCTGTGTGAATGGAGGAGCTTCCGCCGGGTGCGGTGGCGCGCGCCTGCAATCCAAGCTTCCGGGAGGCTGAGGCTGGAGGATCGTTTGAGCTCGGGAGCCCCGAGCTGCAGCGGACTGCGCCGATCGGGTGTCCGCGCTAAGCTCGGTATAGATATGGTGCTCCTGGGGGAGCCCGGGGCCACCAGGTCCCCCAAGGAGGGGTGCACCGGCCCAGGCCGGACACGGAGCAGGCCAAAGCCCCCGTGCCGCTCAGTAGCGGGATCGCGCCCGTCAATGGACGCTGTAGCTCAGCCTGAGTGACACAGCGGGACCCGGTCTTTATACACTCTGATACCGATCAACAAACAAGTGGGACAACACACAGGCTCCAGCACCACGTCCTCACACGGAACATCAGCTCCATCACTGGTCTCGTTTCCATGGAAACCTTCAGAAACTGCAGCGGAGTGCTGGTCCAACATCTCCTCCACCTGGAGAGGAGCAGTGTGACAGACAGAGGGGGAAAGTCACAAAAAAAAAAGGTTTTGCAGAGAGGCGTTTATATTTTAAGTTATCACTTCCAGTAGTAGTGTGAACACATGCTCAGGGTCGACAATAATAAAACTCTTGGTATAAAACAGATTTCAATCATCTGAAACTTTAACTTACAGATTTCAAATATAAAAATATAAAATAATAATTAAAATATGTACAGCAAAATCTAAATGCAATATTTCATGATTCAGTTTTTGTAGACCAAATACCAAAAAGTAAAAATATAACATTTAATACTCAGAATACCTTCCTGATAAACAACAGAAATATTTCTTTAAACAACAAAATAGCTGTGATACTTTGAAATCCTCAGCTATCTTCAGGTGAAGAAACACTTGATTCAAATGTGAATGGTGACATCACCATCTGATAGTTTTATCAATGGAGCTCACATCTGGCAACAGTACAGTTGATATGTGAGCAAATTAAGAAGGTAAATTAAATTTTTCTTTGAATTGAACAACAATGATCCAGCTCCATTCCCTGTATCCTACTGAGTCATGTTGTGTCCAGTCATTGTGGGATAAAAGCCTAATGAAAAATGTATATTATCTAAATGATTATCTCAATATTTCACTGTTTCATAACTGGATTAGATTTATAATTACATTATTCAGTCAGTCACTCTGAGCTTCATATGCTCAGTTCTTCTCTGCTAAAGAAAATTGTCTTTTATTTAAATAAAATATTACTTCTCTCACTAATAATCATCAAAAGAATTAAAATAATTCAGCATGAACCTTTAACTCTTTGGTGGATTCACCACTGATATAATTTACAGAATTGCATGAGAAGAGACAAATATCAAGTTATTCTCAATAACTTTGGTTAACTCCTGACAGCAAGCTTTTTTTCTCCTTCCACAATAAAACTGGGCCTAAACGTTAATGGTTTGTTACCAAAATAAAGCCCAAAGAATTATAGAATTAGAGAGATGATGATTCATCTCTTTACTGACTTGGTTCATGTTGGACCAAATCAACATCATAATTTAAATTGATTTTTATTTTAATTTAAACTTTTTTTTCATATCATTTGATCAGGAGCTTTTTTTTCAATACAGTAGTAAAGAGATGACAACTGAACATATCACTGTTTCATAGAAGATTTGATTTATGAAAAATGTATTCTTGTTAAAAATTAATAGTATAGTGTTCCTTTCCTAGTATTTTCTGCATTTAATTTAATGAAAGGATCAATATATTGGTGTCTAAAAATTTGTGGTAATGTGGTATGATTTAATATTTTAAACATCACTTAATGATTGACAATACACAGAACTAGTTTATGGGGTTTCTTAACTAGTTGCTGGTAAATTAAATCCAGTAGAAAACTGTGGCGCTAAACCTCCAGTTTCAAGCCTTTCAACCTATTCAAAGCACGTGGCTCTTTAGTTTATTGACCCCACTGTTTTTTTGTTTGTTTGTTTTGAGCAAAGTCAAACGAACAGTCACAGGAATGTCTCCAGTCAACAGTCTCACCAACACTTGCTGATTATTGCTCACTTCCTGTCGTCCCTGTTGTGGCGAATAAAAGAGAAAAGCTGACAGTGTGTGTGTGGATGGACGTCTGGATGGGGTCTGTGCTAGTGTAGTTGCGTAGCAACAACGCAGCACTAACCGTCATTCATAGTCAGCACGTAGGACGGTAACGTAGGATGGTAACGTAAGGAGCGTGGGCGGGGCTTCGGGTCCAGCGCCACCGCTCCGGGCTGTGTGTTGAGCCTCGGCCTGGACTACAAGCTGACTGCTCGTGTGCAGGAAGAGGAATCATGCTCCGGACCGTGTTCTCTCGGGCCCTGCCCGGACTGAGTCGACTGTCGGTGTGTCACTACTCTGCTGCTGCCATCCCAGCACCTAGCACCCAACCCGAAGTCCACTACAACAAGGTAGAGCATTAGTTATGTAGCCATGTTCAGTGGCAGTCATGAGTTCGGTGTGCGACAGAGGCTTTCACCTCTTCAAACAGGTGCCAGTGCAGCTCAGGTCAGCTGGTCAGTCAGGGAGCAGCCTGCAGCCAGCGGGGGCCTGGTGGGGGTTACAGTCCCAGGGCCGTGAAGAAATCAGACTCCTGTTGTGAAATACTCCAAGAGGAAGAGATACGTTTCACGTGGCTGTTATATAATGATTAACAGTGAGTCCTTGTGATTTATTGGGATAATGTACCAGCTGCGGGGTCTCTCTACAGGCACGTGTCAAATTAAAGGAGTGAGTGGAGAGTGCAGAAGTTTCCACAGCCGTTAATATCCCATCATGCTCTGTGGCATGTATAAAAACGCTGATTCAGATTCTGTATCAAGAGGAGAAGTGACTTTAAAGGAGGTTTATTGTTGGAGTTTCAGGCTCAGAGATGTTTCCATAGTAACAGACTGAAGTGACATCTGCATTTAGGTCTGTGGGGCAGACGTCAGTAAACTGGGTCGGACTGTTGAAGACTGTGATGCTCCAGCATCAGTGTGGTACGTAAGAAAAAGAGAGCGGCTCTTCGCCAGGTGACTGCTGCTGGTGTCACTGAGTCAGAGGGAGGGAGTAGAGCAGCTGTTTAGGTCCACCTTTATCCACAGGTCACAGGGGCCACTGAGGGTCTGATGAGGATGATGTGAATCATATGCTGGGACCTTCACCAGGTGAATTATGAGAGATTTCATATCGACATGTTAGACAGACTCTCCACCTCCATCATCAAGCACCACACGAGGGGAGATGATGAGGACTGGAGTTAATCCTGCTGTAGATCCAGAGACCTGGAGCAGTGAAGTGATCTGGAGGCTTTATGATGGTTTTAACCATTGTTCATGTTTCACTGAAAACAACAGCTTCTTTTTCTGAAACACATTCACAACAGTACACACAAGTCGATCTGTCGACCACTGAGTTGCTGCTGGAGTGGTTGTGGGTTTAGGCTTTGCTCAAGAGCACTTCAGTGGGGGTAATAACAGAGACACTTCACCTACTCCTCCATTTTACCTGCACAGATTCAAGCTTCTGATCTGAGGAGAAACATTTAATGAGTCTCTAACTGTAGCAAAAGTTTTCTTTTTTGTGATATTTTTCAGCCTGCATGCATAGAGCTTAAAGAGTGAGTTCACCTGAATTACAATTACAAAAGCATCCTGTCTCAGTCTCCTCTGGTTGTATCTTACTTTGCAGATGTGAGGTTACTTTTCCAAGTTTCTTAGTCCAGTTTAAGAAACAGTTGAAGGTTGTTTCCTGCCTGTGTGGATGTGTCCTGACTGATGGAGACTGATGAATATTTTAATGTTTTACTGGCTATTTGTTCTCAAACAAACTTAAATATAACATGAAATAAAAAGTCACTAATGCATTATGGGTATGTGGTTTAGACAGGCAAAATAATCCATTGTCCAAACAAAGCCATTGTTTTTTCTTGATTTTATTTTTCCAAACAGTATTAAACAAAACAACCCAGATGCATGCTGGTCCAAATCCAGGCTACATATTTAGCTAATCTCATGTGCCTAGTTTAACCTAAAATTATCACAAACATAGCGAACCAAAACTGACTGTACGAAATAAGCGTATAATATAAAGTGTGCTTGACTCGAGCATGCTGGTGCCACTTTGTGCAGTTTGCATGTTCTCCCTGTGTGGTTCCCTCCGGAACTCTAGCCTCCTCCCAAAGACATGTTAGGTTAATTGATGACTCTAAATTGTGAATGTTTGTCTCTGTGTGTCAGTCCTGTGATAGACTGGTAACTTTAAATTAGGGCTGCACAATTAATATTACATAAATATATGAAATACATATGATTGAAATGGCAAAGGGCAATAACAACCATTCCAATGGAAATCACAGTCATATATCGGTATCACAATATCTGCCATCATAACCACGATTTTTGTCACACTCAAAATATTATGATCTGTAGTCCATTAGATATCTCATTCATCATGATCATGCCCTGAATATTCTTTCTCTCCTTATTTGTGCTGTGTCAGCTTTGTTGTGGGTCACTGATGTTATCACAGTATCACACTCATTGTCATGATGTAGTTGGAACCACTTTAGTAAAGCTGACTCAGCTCTCTAACGACACTATTTTAAAAAAAAGCCCTGAACCACAGGACAAAGAGAAAAACACTGTTGCAACAGGTTAGGTTTACAGTTACAAAAGTGTTAAAATGACTCATGTCTTATAACAGGAGCAAGAAGTCTTGCTTCAGCAGTGAATAAAGTGTTGTAAATGAGATTTTTCTTTTCTAGCTGTTCATCAACAACCAGTGGCAGGATGCAGCAAGTGGGCGAACCTTCCCTACCATCAACCCAGCAACCGGGGAAGTTATCTGTCAAGTTGCAGAAGCTGCTGAGGTGAGCAGGTCATAGTGGCCTTATAAAACACAGTTTGACCTGTGATATCTCAGTAACACATTGAGGGAACTTGTTTAAGTTTGCCACAAATCAAGGCTGAACTGATAAGATTTTAATGGTCAAAGGTCAGTGTTGCTGCTTCGAAACACTGATTGTACTGCAGGTAACACGTTGACCATAGATAAGTTCCTCACAACCCCACTGCCACTACCTCGCTTCACCTCAGTGTCTATTAATCTGAAGTCTCGATCATCAGTATCTCACAGTGACAGTTGTGTGTGTCTTGCTTGTTGATTAAACAAACAACCACTCAGACTCACACCTTTGATACAGCCTCTGCCTTTTCACTGGTTAACCATGTTGTTGTGTTCATGTCTCCAGGCAGATGTAGACAAGGCAGTGAAAGCAGCACGCAACGCCTTCAGGTTGGGCTCACCATGGCGCCGCATGGACGCCTCTCATCGTGGCCTTCTACTCAGCCGGTTGGCTGATGCCATTGAGAGGGACGCTGCTTACCTTGCTGTGAGTCATCATTGACAATTGGAACAACCAATGAGGTCTTTTGTTGAAACCTGTTTAAAATGGCTGATGTTTGATTGTCTGGGTCTTTTTGCACATCATGTTGTGATGAAAAAGAGAATTTAAACAGACTTGTAGAGGTGGAGCCACTTTTAACAAAACAGTTATTTATAAACTGAATTAAAGGAGCAGGATGGCGGTTTATGAGGTGGAGAAACAGCATTCTACTGCTTCCTATCAACAGTTACTGTTGTGTTGATGCCATAGGAGCTGGAGACGCTGGACAATGGGAAGCCGTACGCTGTTTCCTATACCGTGGATCTGCCCAACGTGGTGAAGTGTCTCAGGTAACAAACACCTCTGTCTCAGTTAGTCCTGGTCCAGCTCTGGAAGAGTCCTGGTTGTTCAAGACTTCTTTATGTCAGCATTATGGAGCCACTGAGCTCCTGAACTCTGAGCTCTGCAGCAACTCTCTCCTCATGGCTTCTGCTGTGAGACCTGATACAGACAGATGTGTGTCTGTCCACATTAGGTCCAATCAACTGAGTGCACCACAGGTGGACTCCAGTCACAGAGATGATCCAAAGAGAAGGAGGAACCTTTAGTGTCTAAATGCTTACGTGAATGTTCAGTTTTTACTGTTAAATAAATATCGTTTTCTGTTTTGACTTTGTCATTCTGTGGAGTAGTTAGTCTGTACTTCCAACATATCATGTGACACGGGTTTGTGAATGTCCTGTAGCTCTGAACACAGGTGTTGTACTGATGTGCATTTAAAGCACTTGTGTCGTGTTGTGTTCAGGTACTACGCAGGCTGGGCTGACAAATGGGAGGGAAAGACCATCCCCATCGACGGAGATTTTTTCTGCTACACCAGGCATGAGCCCATCGGAGTGTGTGGACAGATTATACCGGTGAGGGGGGGTAAAGAGGGTAGTCTCTAGGGAGACAAAGATAAAATCATTGTGTTGACTTTGCATCTTGGACACAATGAGTGTTATTTAGGGTCACTGTGTTCTTTGTTCAGCTACTCAGATTTGTCTCATTTACTACACAAAGGTTTTGTACAGATGAAACTTTTACCACATATAGACAAAAGCTGTGGTATCATGAAGGATCTGAATCTGAACCACTGCAAAGCTACAGTCAGACTGAACTGACATCTGATAAGAGAACAGAGTCACCTTTAGACCAATGAGGCACCTGAAATACAAAGTGAAGTGAAGTGTTAAAACAAAAGTTGTTTTTGGTCTGGTTTGGGCTCGTCTCCTCTGGCGTGATGTTCAGTGAACAGGCACACACTCAGCACTTTTGTTTTTAACTCAAATTTTTCAGAATATAAAATGAAAGATGTAGTTTGATCTGGAAAAGGTTGAAATAAAAGCTGTAATACACACACAGGCTCGTATCAGCCTCTCATCCATCAGCCGGACAGGTGTGACAGATCCAGGTCTGTTTACATAGCATGACCAATGCAGAGGTGTGAACTACACTGGTTACAGTTAAACAACTTCAGTATGTTTTATCATACATCATGATACCACAGCTGTATGAATATACAGAGCCCTGAGGTCTGTTGTTGGGCCATTAGTCCACCTCCACCACATGTTGCAGGGTAATAACACATAGCTCCATGCTGCAAAGATAGCTCCTGCATGTCCTGCATGCTCACTGTCAACAACCTGATCATGAGTGCCTGGATGATCCTAGCACAGGAGAAGTTTTCACTATGTATGTGCACACATGCACACTCACATGCACACACACATGCACACACATACTCAAACTCAGTCTGTATATTCAGCTGTTGTGTTGATCTTTATTCTCCAGTAGTTCACTACATTAAACCTTTGCTGGTTGGTTTCCTTGCTGAATTGTAGTAAACTTCTTTACATGTTAGACTGGCTCATTGTTGTGGATTGTTGTGTGTATGTGTGTAACACCCTGATACACAAGAGTTCACACTGGAGCACATACAGAAGAGGAGAGGAGGGGTCAGTTAAGGTCATTTCATTCGAAACCAGAGGGTCTGGGAAACAGCTCAAAGATAGAAGAGTGAGCATGAGAGTGTGATGGTGAGACAGGAGAGAGAAACACGTCTGAAGCTTTCATTGTTCTCATTTACTGACCTGATAGGTGACAGGTGAATTATATAAAAATTCACTCCCTGTTAATCTCTAATGTTACTGTTAGATATTGCTAACAGTAACATTAGAGTCTCTGGGACTGACTCACTGTTGGAGCCAGACTCTAGTGGTCTGTAGAGGAACTGCAGGTTTGAGCTCCTCAGTGTTGGCTTCATGTTTCAGACCTAAAGGTCCATGACCGAGTCCAGCTGGAGCACCAGAACATAATAAAAGACAACACAACAATTTGTAAAACTCACACCATCACAACTCAACAACAATTATTTTAGCAGGCGGATCAGAGTGTGAGAGTGATGCTACAGTTTGAGGTCTGGTGCAGTGAGAATGTACTAAAAGTAGTAAAGAAACTGGCTGTAGTAATAACTTCCTAAACATGGTGTAGCAGTGTTTCTATTGGTCAACTGAGCACATCTGCTCAAAGCTGAACGGTGACCTCTGAGAATCTGCTGGAGCAGCTGGCGAGCACAGAAACAACAGGAAATGCTTGAGATTGTCCAACACTCCCAGTTCAACAGAGGTCAATCTGAGAAAGAATGTTTATGGGATGATGTAATGTGAGCAGGACCCCCCCTCTCTGTCTTTCTCTCTCTCTCTCTTTGCAGTGGAACTTCCCTCTGCTGATGCAGGCCTGGAAGCTCGGTCCAGCTCTGGCGACCGGTAACACGGTGGTGATGAAAGTTGCCGAGCAGACTCCCCTCACAGCTCTCTACGTGGCCAGCCTCATTAAAGAGGTACTTCCTCATCCCTCCATCAGCTGACACAACTCCACCAGTAGAATATAAAAGATGATTGACGTGGTTGTATTTTCAGGTGGGTTTCCCTGAAGGTGTTGTGAACATCCTACCTGGCATGGGGCCGTCAGCTGGTGCTGCCATTGCAAAGCATATGGATGTGGACAAGGTGGCCTTCACTGGGTCCACAGAGGTAGGATAGTGACAGATACATGACACTAAATCACACTGTCACATGGAGGTTCGCTCTAGTTCACTTTGGACATTTCGTGTCTGTGACTGAGACACAATGACTCAACAATGATACACAGTAGAAACATACTCATACTTACACCACAGGTAATTTTGGTGTTCTTTGCTGCATAAATGTGCATATTAATTATAAAACATCTTTCAGAACACTGGACTTCAAGAAAAGAGCAGAACAAATTAGGAGCTGTACAGAGAAGAGGGATGGAGAGATTGTGATTATTCAGGCTGAGATATAGGATTTCCTTTCATCTTAGCTCATATATAAACACATGACATAAACACAGAATAGATGATCCACTTCATCCAATCCAGTCCAGGCTGCAGTTGAAGCCCCATGATGCCAGTCACTGTAGCTGCTGGCTGAGACATTAAAGGACCTGGTCTCAGCTTAAATTTAAGGAGGTTGTGTTAATACAGGAAGAACTGTGAGAGATATCACCCTTTTAACACAGTGTCCAGAGGCTAGGGCTCCCTGACCTGTTTATACCTGTGCATGCATCTCTTCAGGTCTTCATGAACATAGGCCTGTAATGTGAAGATAATGTGTTCAAACACTAGACTTCAATATTCTACTGCAGCTTTCTGCAGACAGGGTGTTTTTGTCGACAGACACTGTTTGTTTAAAGTAAATATACACACTAGATACACAGGAGTTCAGGTGTAGATTACTGCTCACTTCATGCTCTAGGTGAGCTGTGTGTGTTGATGGATCTGCAGATACACTTATCTGTGTGTAATATGTCCTTATCATTCTTTTGGCCCATCAGTGTGGGAGGGGAGGAGGAAGGGGTTCGGAGAGTATGTTGGGGAACAGTGAAGAGAAACACATTGCAGTTGTGGTTACAGCATCGTGCGTCCACCTATTTATCTCTGGCTTTGGTTGTTTTCTAATATGACTGAGTGCATGTCGTACACACACTGACCAGGTTACTGAAACCCTAGTTAAATTTTAGGAGAGACTGACTCTTCTAAAATTGAATTCAGTTCCATTGACCCTGAGGTTTCATATCCTTCCAGACAGGAAACACTGTCCATAAAAGACACAGTTACCTACATCCACCAAACAATCCAGCAGTAACCACATCAACAGTAACCTGGTTACTGTCATATCTGCTGACAGTCCTCAGACCTCATTGAGCTGTGGCTCACTGATTGAATATGGACTGTTCTGTTATATAAATACATGCACTGCTTCCTGTGTGTGTCTGAGCATATGGACTGACACTAAGAAGCTTCAGGCTTATAGTGAGAGCAGTTTTTACAATACAAATGTCCAGAGCTGTTAACTTTTCAGAGTTCAGGTTCATGGTCAGGGTTACTGATAACTGATGCAACAACTATCACAGGCCACAGTCCACACCCTAGTTCAGTCCATCTAGATCCTGTAAAAAAAAAAAAATAAAAAAATAAAAAAAATTCTGAAAGTATCAAAGGTCTCAGTCCACAGAGAAATGTTCACAGAAACTGAGCCTTAAAACCAGCTTTTTTGTGATGTCACAACAAAGCAGTCACTACCCTCAACTACGCCCCAAACCCACCTGGACGCACCATCCATTTGAGTTTTTATCTTAAATCACCCGGAAGAGAGGCTCTAATGTAAAAATACACACTACACACTCAAAAATGAGAAGAGAAAAATGTTCAGAAAAATCTCTCTGAATGAAAGGTATATAATATTTCAACATAATTTTTTCATATATATTTGTTTACACACACACACACACACACACACACACACACACACAGTGTGTAGCACCATAGTGAGGTCCAGTACTATTAACCTAGGACCACCATTTCTGCTGTATCTACAAAGAGTTGCATGCTACATTAGAACACTAGATGGCTCCCTGAAAAAAAGCAAAGGCCATTGTTTAGCCATTGAAGTGAGGACTTTGTCATGGGGGATATTGGGTTCATGTCTGGGATGATGGTTTTAAGTACTTTTTTTCTTGTAGTTATTCTTTGCTAGCCATTTAAAGTTTTGCCACAGACAAAGAATGGAATATTATACCAATTTGTAGGTATTCTGTTTGTTATGAATCTCAAAATCCCTTTCTTTTCCAAGGTTTTCAAATTGACGTGACTATCCATTAGGCACAGATGTACTTCTTCAGTAACGTAACAAATAGCTAAATATTAATTCTCCTCCCTTTCTTTCCTTTCTGCCTCACTTTATCCCCTTTTCCGTCTTACTTTTCCTTTCATCCTCTAATTCTGTCCTCTCCTTCACTCCTCTTGAAAACATTCAGAGGTCATGTATTTCTGGTCTCCTCCTCTGTCACATTCTTCACATCAGTTCAAACACAGTATGTTTAATATCAAATAATCATCAAATAAAGCTTCATGCAACTGTATCTGCAATTTCTTCGAACTAAATAGCAATATATTGCTGTTAAGAAACAAAACACTGCTAAAGTAGTACTGCACAACCCAACCCCATAAACATAATTGATGAACATAGTTTCTGAACAAGACATTTACTACGTATCACAACATTGTACCATACAATGAAGATCTTTAATCGTCAGTTGTCAGTTAGCAAACCTTCTGTTTAAGGTAACAGTTGTGTTGTACACAAAGTTTTTAACATCTTTCCAGGATCTTTGAGCCAACACATCCTCTGTCGTGATGCAAATCAAGCATTGTTCCTTTCTTTGTTCTGCCATAAACTTGGCAAGGTGTTTGTGTACTGCTGCTCTCTCACCTTCACTCCACAGTCTCTTAACCTTTACTGTGGGAGGAGAGAAAGAGAGGAGGATGAGAGAGGACAATGTATGTGTTATCTGTGTTATCCAATCAAAGCTTTGAAAGCAAACCTACTCAATTTAAATGTGGGATTGGCATTTAATGTAGTATCCATCATTTTATTTTAAATGAAATGTACTGATGTAAAGCATCAATGTCCAAAAAGTCTTTTTTACCCTATTATTAAGAATTCACCCCTTCCATAGTCTCAGTCTGTCACTGAGCTTGTTCCTGGACTCTCAACTGCAACAGTAACATTAGCACCTCTCCTCTCCTCTCCTCTCCTCTCCTCTCCTCTCCTCTCCTCTCCTCT
>CM076653.1:16396504-16454252 GCA_038496675.1 Rachycentron canadum
CTCAAGCTCTACCCGGTCCTCTACTAGAGGCCTGGGCATATGATGGTTCTGTGCAGTCTCTTAGTTGTTCCTAGGACTGTAATGTTCTAGACAGAGATCTCAGATGTTGTGGAGCCACTCTCCCAATTTAGGGGTCACAGCCCTGAGTGTTCCCATCACCACAGGGACCACTGTTGCATGTATGAATATTACAAGTGTGCACAACTGAAGTTTAGATAACCCAATTATGAATACTGTATGCACGTTTATATATAATTTTAACTTTTGGACTTAGAAGGTGCAGTTCTCCCACTTTGGTAGATCGGTATCTGAAATACCAACCACCAAGAAACACATGTAATCAGTTTATACTTCTATTTGTACATTGACAAAATGCAGAGAGGTAAAGCAGGGCCTGAAACATCATTAATATGCAGTCTGACTGATCATAACACCACAAACATTACTCATAACTGGGCTTTAAATTAAGAGGAAACCCAGTTTTAGGAACTGAGCTATTTTCCCCTCTTAATTGAATGTTATGTTAATTAAAATTAACTCTAGCTTTTTTAAATTTAATAATAATGAATATAAAACAAACATTTAATTAATCAGCATGAAATTTCATATTATTTTTTTCTCTTTTTACCAATTTTCTTAGGACCTTTCTAAAACTTTGAGAGAATATAAAAATATAAACAGCTTTTGTAGACAAACCAAATGTCCTCACTTTGTAAAATGGTCTTCATTCACACTAGTCCTCACAAGGATAGTCATGCAAACACACACACATATACACTGAATATTGGCCACATTAGATAACATCTAGACAAACTGCAGCCCTCTACAACACTTTTCTACAGATTAATGTTTCTACAGCTGATGATATCAGTAACTTTTGTGTCCTCTTAAATAAGCTGCGGTTGTATTTTACTAACTTAATTCCTGAAGTGAAGGCATCACCACCTCAGTTTGTCTCTGTCTATGTCCATCAGGTGGGTCACCTCATCCAGCAGGCGTCTGGCAGCAGTAACCTGAAGAAGGTCACTCTGGAGCTGGGAGGGAAGAGCCCTAACATCATCCTGTCTGATGCCAACAGTATGTCCTCGGTCTGCAACATGCTGTATCCTGCTGTTTGTGTGTTTTTTGTTGACAGTCACGTTCTGATCAAGGCTGGATTATCATCCAGGCAAAGCAGCCACCTGTTACGGGGCCCTTAAACAGCTGGTTCACTGTGGGGCCACTTGTGGTGGTAATTTGAGTGTATCTATGAAAGCGTGGCCCTTTGTTGTTGTCATACAAATTTACATTCTATCTGTCTATCCACATCTGGAGCAACACTATTAAAATGTTAAATATACTGTCAAGTAGTTTCATGCACATTTCAGGAACATATATCTCACATTACCTCTTTGATCATCATCTGTGAACACACCTCACAGTTATCACTATCCTGACACACCCTGATGTTCCTGAGTATTTGAGTGTTTAGTGTTGATGAAAACGTTCATTTTCCTGTCCCTCCTTCTTTCAGTGGAAGATGCGGTGGAACAGTCGCACTTTGCTCTGTTTTTCAACCAGGGCCAGTGCTGCTGTGCCGGCTCTCGGACCTACGTCCAGGCCGACATCTACGATGAGTTTGTGGAGCGGAGCGTGGAGCGAGCTAAGAGACGAGTGGTGGGAAACCCCTTTGACTTTAAAACAGAGCAGGGTCCTCAGGTAACACACGCACACTTACACACACTATCAACAAAGTCACCACACATACCCTCCCTAAAGTTTCTCTGCTTTCTCTTCACACGTCCTAACACTGTTTATATCACTGTCAGGAGTCACAGGATCAATGACTGATGTGAGTGAGTGCATTGATTTTGCATTTAGGAACAAACAAAGAAAAAATATTTAAAGCAAGACAACGAAAGAAGAAGTATTTGTACATACACACACACACACGCCATGAGCTAAAAGAAAAAAAGCTATAGAGAGATCCAGGAAATTCTTGATCAGTCCTTCATCCACTATTAGTATAAACACTAATTCAACACATAAAACAGTGTAGAGGAGAGAGTGACACACTCATGTGTTGCCCGTCCAGGTCGACCAGGAGCAGTTCAACAAGATCCTGGGCTACATCAGCAGCGGGAAGAGAGAGGGAGCCAAGCTGATGTGTGGAGGAGGAGTGGCTGCAGACCGAGGATACTTCATCCAGCCCACTGTGTTTGGAGACGTCCAGGACAACATGACCATCGCCAGGGAGGAGGTAGGACAGGGCCGGGATTTCAAAATAAATCTATACAAAAAAATTTTTTATTCCAAATATTTACATTTTCAAATTATAAATATGAAGAATGTGAAATGATATGATAAAATATAAATGATAAATAAGTAACATTATAACAATGTCAGACCAGGGCTCATCACACTCATAAATCTCCTTTTTACTTTGTTTACTAACTGCATGTCTACAGTCCAGCTGTTTGTCTGTCAAATAAGTTGGTTTGGTTCCTGCAGGTGTGGGACTAAAAGAGCTGGGGGTGGAGATATATGTTAAAGGATCAGTATGAAGGGTATGGTGGCATCTCGCCGAATACCCCCCTCCTTTCCAAAGACTCTAGAGCCAGTGTTTTGTTTGTCCACTTGTGGTGTCCCAATGTGGTGAGCTTCATGGATCAGCTCCTGGTGCAGATATGAAGGGCTCATTCTATTTTAAATGTTCATTACGTTCATGAATAGATCCCCTGAATTGTCCACACTGGTCCTTTAAACCGTTTGCTCTTATGTTAATAATTGACAGAGCTGATTTTAGCTGATTCATTGCTGTTTTTTGTCTGTTGCATTCTCTCTTGCAGATCTTTGGTCCAGTGATGCAGATCCTGAAGTTTAAAACACTGGAGGAGGTGGTGACCAGAGCCAACGATAGTAAATATGGTCTGGCAGCTGCTGTGTTTACAAAGGACATAGATAAGGCCAACTACGTCTCCAACGCGCTGCGTGCCGGCACATTCTGGTGAGTCTGTCTCTGGGCCTCAGATATTCTTCTGGAGGCTCTCAGAATTTGGGTTTTGGTCTTGATTCCTGTTCCTGTCTGAGGTTTGTGTGACAGACTTTTACAATTTTAACTGAAGAGAAGAATTACAGATGGAGGTTTTCATGACTGCACCACTGACAGGAAGAGAGATCACACTGTGTCTCTATAATGTTATAAGGCCTCTACCTGACACTACCTGTAAAGAGCCTTGAGATAATGTATGACATGATGTGGTGCTTAACAAATGCAACTGAACTGTGTGGATACATGATGACCAAGGCTCCTTCCAGAAGCTGGAGTCAGCTGTGTGAGCTGTGACCTGTGTTCAGGTTATTACCGTCTTTATGTTTATTAATGTGTGTGTATGTGTGTGTGTTTCTGCAGGATTAACTGTTATGATGTGTTTGGGGCTCAGGCTCCGTTTGGAGGCTATAAGGCCTCAGGTAACGGCAGAGAGCTGGGAGAGTACGGTCTGGACAACTACACAGAGGTCAAAACAGTAAGTACAAACATACATACAACACACACATGTACAGGTCACTTTTCATTGTTATGTGTCAGTTAAAGCTAAATCATTTGAATTCAGTTCCTTCAGTCTACCTTTTACCTCACAATGACAGAGAAAGCAGGATTTTAGAAATATCATACTGACAGAAGTATTCAGACACTTCAGGTTCCATCCACTGTTGGATTAAGCAGTTGTAATTTACTTGATGTACATTTTAATGATTTTTTTTATAATAAACACTGAGTCTGTCTCTTTGCTATGACACCTGACATTTTGCCCAGGTGCCTCCAGTTCTTCTTGATCATCTTGATCTTATAGATCCTCTGTGGAGATGGAGAAACCTCAGGAAGGACAACCATAGCTGTAGCACCACTGATCACCTTCAGGTTCTGGGTTTCCTCTCTTACCAAGACTCTTCTCCCTGATGTCTCTGTTAGTCAGACATTTCTTTTTCAGTGGTAGCACCACTGATCTTAGCAGAGTCCAAATGAAGCCTCTCCTCAGTGAAAGCTCCTCCCATCTCCATTATCTATACCGATCTCAGCCAATCCCAGATTCCCAATCCCAGCTGACATTAGTCGAGGGTGGGGTACACCCTGCACAGGTCGCCAGTCTGTCACAGGGCTGACAGAGACAAACAACCATTCACACTCACATTCACGTCTATGGGCAACTTTAAATTAGCATAATCAATTAACCTAATTTGCATGTCTTTGAACTGTGGGGGGAAACTGGAGAACCTGGAGGGAGGGGCACAAGGAGAACATCCACACAGAAGGGCCCAAAGCCTTCTTGCTGTGCGACAACAGTGCTATTCACTGTACCACTGTGCCACTCAGCTCAGGTTCATCCACTAACTAAAGTCTGTTCAGGAAAAAGAAATGTCTGACTAACAGAGACATCAGGGAGAAGAGTCTTGGTAAGAGAGGAAACCCAGAACCTGAAGGTGATCAGTGGTGCTACAGCTATGGTCGTCCTTCCTGAGGTTTCTCCATCTCCACAGAGGATCTATAAGATCAAGATAATCAAGAAGAACTGGAGGCACCTGAGCAAAATGTCAGGTGACTTGGTGTTTATTGTGAAAAACATTATAAAAGTTACATCAAGTAAATTATAACTGCTTAACCCAACAGTGACTCACCTGAACCTGAATCCAGGTTAACCAGGTTCTATGTCAGTGTTAATGAGTGGAGTCAAGACCACACTGAGATTTGTTGAAACACAATGAGAGCCATAATGATCCTGTGATACCTGAAATAACTGACAGATTTAAAGATGGAGTGATTTCCTCAATAACCTCAGGTGAACACAGGTGAGTGTTTAACACTGCACCTGTGAATAAACTAAAAGTTAAAGTGCTGCATTGTTATTAGAATAAATGATGAAACATTGAGATGCATGGCAACTAAACTGAGTTGTTCCAATACTAATACTACCTGGAATACAGTGTCAGGTCAGTGCACCAGTCCAATACCATGTCATTCATTCATGAACTGTATATTTTCACATCTGCATAAAATGCCCACTGTTTTAGAGCAGCAGAGAATTGATTTCTAATAAACAGAGAGATTTGATCAATTTATCCACAACATTTAAGCAAATTGGCAACATGTGACAGTGAAAAGTCCCACCTCCCTGGTCACTATGCTGCCGTCTGCTGTGGCTTCACACAGCTGGATGAGAGGTGGTGGGCTGTCTCTACATCTGGAGCTGTTGAGTGTTACACCAGAGACATGGGGTGCATGGTGTGTGCATCAGAGCTGCTGTTGTTGAACTGCTCTGGAAAAACAAAATTATGTTCAGGCTGCCTCAGTGAGGCCTTGTTTTATACATCTCACACAGATGTAGCTCATTGTGTGATACTTTAACTGGGAAACGAAAGAATCGCAGCTCCATGTTTGTTAAACAGCCCTTGAAAGGTAGAGAAAGGACTGAACTGTAGTGCTGCTGAACTCCAGTTTCACTCTGTTTTCACTGTAGTATGTAAGTCTTTAATTTGGAGGAGTGGCACTAGTGTAGCAAGTGTGACCTTTTTCAGATTCAATAGGATTCATTCAGTTTAACCTGAGCCATGTTGCACAACTATGACAGCATGTACATCACATCTTTACAGGGTCAGCAGTGTGCAACTGTTAGATGTTTTTAATGCTGTGGTATCAGATCAGTGCTCTGTATCTGCTGATATACAGGTTCAGGTATCAGAATCTGTATCAGGAAGAAAAAAGCAGTGTCAGGATGTATCAGCTAATGAATTATTCTCATCATGTTAAATCCTGTGTGTCTTGTGTTTTTCTGTTGTCAGGTGACCATCAAAGTACCACAGAAGAATTCTTAAATGTGGACAGGAAACAGGAAACAACAGACTGAGTGAATATGCTTCCCACTGAACACTGTCACTGCTCAGACTTCAACTTACATCATCCTACTTACATCAAAACAGAGAATTAACACTACTGAGTATAGAAAACTCAGAAATACTCCACTTGATTTCATGTAATCACAAACCTATAACATCACAGTCTGTTTGTAACCAGAGTTCTTATTTTTCAGAATAAAAGCATCTGAGGCAGTCGGCCTGCTGTGTGTTATTTACAGGTTAAAGGAGGGACTAATCCTAACTGTTTCACTGAAAGCTTCTGATCCTTTCTGTTTTTCTCTTGTTATTCTACTGTAAGAACAGATAAAACATATAAAAGTCTAGGTATAACAAAGAACATGGGACCAAAGGTTTCAACACAGCTAAGGGCTGTCAGCTGCAAGATGGTGATCTGAGTCTCACATAGGAGGTGAATCTGGACCTCAGAGACGCCAGCTCACACAGCTGATGTCAGCAGCACTAAACTCTCCTGTGTGACAGCACTACGGAAGCCCAGCAGCTTCTCCACTACCTGCATCTCCCTTCTATTGTCACAACAATCACCTACATCACTGTCTACTGTGGAAACTGTAAGGTCTTTGACTGTAGGACCTCACAGAGGACAGTGGGAAAACAATCGGTGCCTCTGTTTACACCTGGTGCACCTCCACAGGCTCAGCAGAGCCTCTCCTACCATCCAGAATCAGAGCCTACTGTACACTCTCTGTAACAGCTTCTTCCTTCAGAGACGAGTCTACATCTGAGAGTCCGGAGGAGCAGAAACCAGAGGCTCTTGTCTACAGTGATGTGGATCCTTCACCATGTTCTGCACATCTGGGTGAGGTCATGTGTGGTGTACGTTGATAGAGGGGTACATGTCTGAATGCTGGACCTCTACAGTGAGGGATTCAGTGTCTCTGTTCTACTGTTGGGGGGGGGGGCATAGTAGAGGGAGGGGTCTGCAGATCAGCACACAATTGTTCTAAGTGATCAATGTGTCTGTCCGGGTGGTCCCTTCAGGACAGTGTCTCCATCCACAGGTCACAGGAGTCACTAATGGTCTGATGAAGAAGATGTGAATCATGCTGTGACCTTCAGTCACCAGAGCTCAGTCCAGTTGAATTATGGGAGATGTTGAAGCAATGTGACAGACAGACAGACTCTCCCCCACCATCGTCTGGGCAGATGTTGTCACTGTGATGGAGCAACAACCTGTAAGATCCAGTCAATAAAATTTACAGGTGTGTGTTACTATTTCTTGAGGCCAAGCAATAGCTGCTAGTTGTCAAGTTCTCACAACCTCTAGATAAAGTGACTTGTTACACATGAATAAATGTATTTTTGCCTTGATTTTCTCATGTTTTCTTAATGCCTTATGTCTTTTGTAAAGCACTTTGTAGCCCCCTCTTGATGCCAAATGAAGTTAGTATCCTGAGGCCTGAAGTCTGCCAACAGAAACCCTTTTGCTTTTCTGGGGCTTTTTGTTCTAAGGAACGTGTTGGTTCTGTCAGTCAACTAAACACAGGTGCTGAGGTGTGACAATGTGTTGAGACTGTCAACAGACAGCAGTAGTATCCACCAATGTGATGATGGGCCCCGAGGCTAGACTTTGTCCTTGGCCCACTCCTGCACTGGGTTTGGCACAGTTATCTTCACTGGGGATCAGGGCCTTGGTTTAAGAGAACAGAGCCAAATCACACACACACACACACAGTTGACCATCTCTGCTCTCCCCACTTCAGGCACATAAGTGTCTCGTAGTCACACCCTGAATATTCAACATTCATCAGCTCCCTTTAGTAGCACATAGACTCTTCATCTCAGTAAAGACAGAGCAGTACTGGCTCCACAGCTGGACTCAACCGCTGGGACCGTCAGTATGGATGATAATAATATTAATCTTTATAGAGCACTTTTCAAAACAAAGATATAAAGTACTTACAGAGAAGCAGAAAACAAAACAGGAAACACAAAAACGAGATAGATACAAGAAAATAAAAATAGATAAGAAAAACTAAAACACAAATAAAATGATGAAAGGCATTGAAAGTGTAAAGATGTTAAAATAGGTGAGATATGGTCCCGCCGCTCAGTCCTAGTTAAAAGCCTGACAGCTGAATTCTCATTTTATAGACTTTCGGTTCAAGCAGGTAAAAAGACTGTTGCAGTAATCCAAGCATGATGAGATAAAAGCATGTAAAATGCTCTCAGTGTCTTTGAAAGTTAAAATATTTAAAATAGGTCTTTGCAATGTTTCTGATTAGATAAACACATGATTGCACAAGCTTTGTCGTGTGCTTCTCGAAGTACACAAGTACACAGGCTGCTCTTCCAATGCTGGCAGGTGGAGGAGACACGGTACAGGTGGGTGAGGCTGCAGCACCACCAGGAGGAGCCAGGGCCTCCTTCACCAGGAGGGCTGAGCGGTTGGAGAGAGCCACTGCCCCCCCCCCATCGGGCCAATCTTTCGGCCTTGGCTTACCATCTCTGTGCAGAGTGACCGGGCCTATGGGCCCAGCTCCCGTGCCAACCTCCAGATCAGCTGGCAGCATCAGCATCCTTTTCCAATGCATCCAGCGTTTGTACTGAGGAAGAGTCACTAACCTGGGCCGCTGGTGCCGCCGGGCATTGAGGCTGGAGTACCGCAAATGGTTGGCTTGGGCTTTCAATCAGCTCATACTGTTTCCGTAGTTCTGATTTTAGGCAATTGAGATCATGATTAAACTGTGAGTACTGGTGTTTACAGTCCACCATGCAGCCATCACAGCAGAGTTATAGCTGTCAGTCATCTTGACGCAGTTTGTTGTCAGCCATCTTGGATGACTCTGATGGAGCTGGTAAAAACTTTCTGGATGTTATGATGGTCCACCAGTTGACCGGGATTGAACTGGTAGTCCCCATGTCCAGTTCATCTGGGCTCTGCTCTCAGATGGACCAGAAGATACCATATTTGAAAGGCTGGATCCAGGTGGTCAGAAAATCATGAACAAAGATGACAAAAGGGATGTATTGTGAGGAAAGGCTAATTAGCATGTTTTATTAAAAACAAAAACAACCTAAGAACAGTACTCGAATGATGGCATGTGTACTATTATCATGAGTGACAATACTGTATGTATGAGTGTAATGTTGTATAATGCAGCAACAGAAACAACACAAATCCAACCAAAACCAACTTTTATTGTGAAAAGACAAGGAAATGGTGATGAGAATCTTAACCGTTGTGTAGCGTTCATATGTGTCTGGTCCTGTGGGTGGTTACTAACTGGCTTGTTTCATCAAACTCACTATCAGACTCTGAATTGAAAATCTTTTGTCTGAGTGGAGAATCCTTTCGCCATCTTGACTGATTGTGAAATGGGACCTGTTTTCAATGTTTACTAAAAAAAATATTGGATGATATATTTTTCTCCACTGAGTCTTCATTCATTCTGTGAAAAAAATCAAAGTACACAAAAAAAGACTGTACACATATTCCCACAAGTGTGGAATATGTAGGATTCACAGGGAAATCATAAACTTGCAGTTAAACTCTGGGCCATAAATACAAAAACATTAAGTTGTGTGTGTGCAGGTATGGTTGCTGATGGATTACCCTCTTTGCCAACTTGAAATGCCTCACTAGTCGTGGTCTAAGTAATGCTAGTCTTTTGTTAAAGGGCCCTAATTGTTGTTGTACTTCAGTCTCTCTTTCCCTCCCCCATCTCATCTCTGTGCAGGTCCATGGCCTTCTTCGTTTGCTGCAGTCTGAAGACAGGGTTGGGCTTCCTACCTCAGAGGCAGAAAAATGTCACGCACCTGTCCTTGGTGCAGCTCAGTGAGGCCTCCAACCAGGGTTGTTTTCAAGTACCGTTGACTGTGGAAACAACCCTGGTTTGCCTCCATCCTGGATTGTTCTTTCCCTCCCTAACAGGTAGGACATGGATTTGACTGGGACTTTGTCTGTTCCCTTTATGTATATAATTGAAGCCCTGGCCCTTTGAACTATAAGCTCCCCTTGATTTTTGAATGTTATAGTTTTATGTAAAAAGTAAGCTTCTAACTGAGCTGTCGTGTCGTGAGTCTTTTGCCCCTTAGTGAACTGGTTTGTGAAAAATGATGACTGAGTCTACAGGCTACAATGTATAATCTTATACAAGTTCAACTTAAAACTGCTGAAAATACAGCTGTTTACTGCTATAGTAGATATTCTAAGTCACGCTATTAAAACATGGATGAGTTTTTATTGGAGGACTTCACATTTTTGGGCGGCACAGTGACACAGTGGTTAGCAAGAAGATTATGGGTTACTGAGTGTTCTCCAGCATCTTCCCACAGCCCAAAGACATGCATGTTGGGTTAATTGGTGACTCTTAATTGCCTGTAGGTGTGAGTGTTTAGGGAATGGTTCTGTGTCTCTATATGATAGACTGGCAACTTGTAGCCCGCCCAGTGTCAGCTGTACACTTGAAAACACTTTAATTTAGTCTAACCTGAGAGCTTCCAGTCTACAGTGTGGACTCTCCAGTCCAGCAGACAGCAGCTCCTTCAGGTCGTTGTTACTCAGGTCCAGCTCTCTCAGACTAGAGGACTGCTAGTATCACTGTTCCTGTCTCTCTGTCCATCTCCTGCTGCAACAATATTCTGTGTCAGTTACCAAAGGTCTTGCACAGAGATGATATAACTGTGTAATCTGCCTGTTTACTTGCTGCTGCTGCCTCTGTGTAGGTTTTGTTTTTTTACACAGGTCTGCATGTGTGTATGCTTTAATATTTTAACTCTTTTCAGAACAGTAGCTCAGTCAAGGACAGTAGGTCAGTTAGCCTAGCACACTGTCTGTAGCTAACAACCAGTCAAAGATCTCTCTGCTCTCCAAGCTCCAGTCTTTATCAACAGGACATGGTCATACCCAGTCCAGCTAGGTTTCAGAGACAATACCTGCTACCGCCACAAAGAGGGCATTAATTACATGATGAATACATAGACTGTCTTTACATGTGGATATAGACTGACAATCAGGATAGAGTACAGAGAGGTCAGATCCACCCCTCACTCCTCCTCAGCGCCACCTTCTCCTCCTATAATGGTGTCTACTGGTTTCAACAAACCAAGATGGAGATGGACAAATTACATTACTTGTTCACAGCTCACAAACCAGTGGGTGACATGAAAGTGGGTTGACACTTGAATGTAAACAGGCATCAGATCCTTAATGAGACAGAATGAGATCAGATAACGTAGATAAAATTTCAAGAGGAGGTTAGGAAGTTGAAGTTCATGGGAGGAGGAACGAATGTGATGAGTAAACAAAGGAAAGAAGGAGCACAGACACTTCACTGTCCTACAGTGGTCACAGTGTGAAAGTACCACATCACCTCCAACTCTCAGGATCATATCAGGGCTTTGTTCTCACATCAGCTCTTTCAGACTGACACTGATATGAATAGGAGAAAAAAAGCCAATTGATGAAGAAGCAGCTGATATTTTCTTTTACATGTAATGACATGTAATGTCAATGTAAAGGGGGATTTCAGTTGATGTGTAGATGAATGTGTGTTTCTCTCCACATTAAGGTAGATTGTGTTCAGCAGCATGGATCTGTGAGGACACTGAGGAGGAAGCCTCTCCCTCAAAAATCACCATGAGAGCCACACCAGCGCTGAGAGGTGAGATGAGGATTTCTAACTGTGCATGGCTCTTGTCCATTTACATCACTGGACACAACACCCAAAACTCTTTGTGTGTTGTGTTGCAGCCCCAAACAGCAGGACACACCTGGACCTAGACATGCACCTGGACCTGGATCCAACTTTTTGTCCTTCAAAAGGAAAGTCTCCATGTCACTTCCATTATTTTTTACAAGACAATATTCTTCAGTGAATTTCTCTCCTCTGTGGCCTTTTACTATAACTACCACAGTCAATGAGACACCGAACACCAGTGAACCTAAACCTATGTGGCATCCTTATACTTTCAAAAAGGGATCCAACTCTGTTCAAAGGTAACATGGTGTTTAAAAAAGTGTCCGTTTTTAATCACTTTCAGTTACTGAGTAAAGGTTTTAGTCTGACACAACCATAAAACTACAATCAGACAAAAGATGAAGCTAAACCACCAACACCTGTTTATCTAAGTGATTTCATAGAACAACTGAGCTCAGTTCAACATTTCATTGATCACAAGAATAAATAAATCGCTGATTTTCTCAGCAATCATATCATCATCATCACACTGAAAGATCTGTGTGTGTTGTGTTGAAGCCCAGAGCAGCAGGACAGAGCAGTGGGAACTGGAACTGGACCTGAACTAGGGCCCAGCTGTATGAGCAACCGTTCAAAGGACTGGGACATTGACTTTAAAGGACGACATCCATCAGCTGATCAGATGTAAGCTGTAACTGACAGTAAGACTCAAGTTATCCCATAAAAGAATTAGTTTGTACGTGGTACTATTTAACAAAGTGTTTATGTCTGTTGTGAATGTCCACACTGGGTGAAGGTATAAGTATAGACATATATAGACAATACAACATGATGTTCATTTTTTAAATGATGGTCCATTTAGAGGAAAATGGACCATAAAGCAGGGGATAAATTAGGTCGTAGTTTAAACTTTTCCCATGTTTAGACAGTTTTTCCTGGAAGACATTTACAGTGTCAGTTGTTCACATGAAAACTAATAGAAATAGTTTGTCTAAAAAATGAAAAAAAAAAAAAAAAAAGCAGAGAGAAAAGTTCAAATCCCGCCTACTTTCTAACATAGTAGACCAATCACTGAGGGAGGAAGGTGTTTCAGATGTTGTTTGACCATCTGACAAATGCCTCTGATGGAGTAAACTGATCAATTAAAATGTTCCTGGTTCATGTTTCACTCAGTGGTTCACTGTCTGTCTGAGAGCTGCCCAATATAACCAGGCTGATACAAGCAGCTCTCCCTCCAGCAGCTCTAGGGAGGGTTGTTGGGAGCTGTTGGGACTGAAGCAAAATGGCTGATGAAACCAAACACTGAGCTAAAAGCTAAAAGCAGCAGATTGAGCTGTTGATTCTCAGTGGGATCAGCAGGACTAGCATTTATCACTACAGGGCCTGGTTTACTATTCACATCCATACATCACTTTGTAGACCTTTTCCTTGTGTCTGTCTCTGTGTGGACAGACACAGTGTGATCTCAATCTTCATGATTCCTCCACAGAGTGAACCACAACTGCTAAAAGGTTCCCAGTGGTCAGGAGCATCAAACACATTTGGATTCAATATTTATGGTCTGTACATTTAAAACCAACCACTTTTACATCTGTTCTCTTGACAATAATCTCCACGCTGCACTTTTTAGAGTCAGTCTGCACAACATGGATCTGATGTTTGGCTCCATGATTTTGGTTTCATGGTGTCATTCATATTGTTTTCTGTTCCAGCTTCTGGAGAAGAACGCTTTTGCTTTTGACGAGCTGAAGAAGACCCAGACGTTTCTGAGTCCAGACTCCCCAGAATGCTCAGAGGGTCAGAGGGAGGATGAGGAGGTGTTGGATGGTGAGAATGACAGCAGCAGAGAGGCATTTCTGAAGATCACAGTGAACTTCTTGAGGAGAATGAAGCAGGAGGAGCCTTCTGTTGCATACACTTTAACCTATTACTAACCCACCCTTATTTATATTTCTCAGATGCCTGCTTATTTAGACGACTTCCCTGTGCCATTGCAATATCAGATCCATTTTGTTTCAAATAACCAAGAGTGTTCTTATGTTTAATACAATGATTATGACCGATAATGTTCTATGAGACCACATTCATGAGCTATATAATTCTTTGAATAAATCAATTTCTAATATTATTTCCTGTGTATTTGTTGAGGAATTACTGCTCCACTTGGTCAAAGTAAACTCAAATCTCACCTGAAGGAGAAGTTCCACTGTGTGTTTGAAGGCATCGCAAAAGCAGGAAGCCCAACCCTTCTGAATCAAATCTGCACAGAGCTCTACATCACAGAGGGAGGGACTGGAGAGGTCAATGATGAACATGAGGTCAGACAAGTTGAAACAGCATCCAGGAAACCAGACAGACCAGAAACAACCATCAGACGAGAAGACATTTTTAAAGCCTCACCTGGAAGAGACGGACCGATCAGAACAGTGATGACAAAGGGAGTGGCTGGCATTGGGAAAACAGTCTTAGCACAGAAGTTCACTCTGAACTGGGCTGAAGACAAAACCAACCAGGACATAGAGTTCACGATTCCCTTCAACTTCAGAGAACTGAATGTGCTGAAACAGAAGAAGTTGAGCTTGGTGGAACTTGTTCATCACTTCTTTCCTGAGACCAAAGAAGCAGGAATCTGCAGGTTTGAAGAGCTCCAGGTTGTGTTCATCTTTGACGGTCTGGATGAGTGTCAACCTCCTCTGGACTTCCACAACACAGAGACCCTGACTGACGTTACAGAGTCCACCTCAGTGGATGTGCTGCTGACAAACCTCATCAGGGGGAAACTGCTTCCCTCCGCTCGCCTCTGGATAACCACACCACATGCAGCAGCCAATCAGATCCCTCCTGAGTGTGTTGACCTGATGACAGAGGTCAGAGGCTTCACTGACCCACAGAAGGAGGAGTACTTTAGGAAGAGGTCCAGAGATGAGGAGCAGGCCAGCAGGATCATCTCCCACATCCAGACCTCACGAAGCCTCCACATCATGTGCCACATCCCAGTCTTCTGCTGGATCACTGCTACAGTTCTGGAGGAGGGGTTGAAAACCAGAGAGGGAGGAGAGCTGCCCAAGACCCTGACTGAGATGTACATCCACATCCACAAACTGAAGAACGTTAAGTATGATGGAGGAGCTGAGACAGATCCACACTGGAGTCCAGAAACCAGGAAGATGATTGAGTCTCTGGGAAAACTGGCTTTTGAGCAGCTGCAGAAAGGAAACCTGATCTTCTATGAATCAGACCTGACAGAGTGTGGCATCAATATCAGAGCAGCCTCAGTTTACTCAGGAGTGTTCACACAGATCTTCTGCTTCATCCATCTGAGTGTTCAGGAGTTTCTGGCTGCTCTTCATGTCCATCTGACCTTCATCAACTCTGGAGTCAATCTGATGTCAGAACAGATAGCAACCTCTCAACACATATCAACACATCTCTGTTTCAGTGCTGTGGACAAGGCCTTACAGAGTCCAAATGGACACCTGGACTTGTTCCTCCGCTTCCTCCTGGGTCTGTCACAGGAGACCAATCAAACTCTCCTAAGAGGTCTCGACAAAGACAGGAAGTAGCTCACAGACCAATCAGGAAACAGTCCAGTACATCAGGAAGAAGATTGAAGAGACTCCCTCTGCAGAGAAAAGCATCAATCTCTTCCACTGTCTGAATGAACTGAATGATTGTTCTTTAGTGGAGGAAACATCCCTGAGATCAGGACGTCTCTCCACAGATGAACTGTCTCTTGCTCAATGGTCAGCTCTGGTCTTCATCTTACTGTCCTCAGAAAAAGATCTGGATGTGTTTGACCTGAGGAAATACTCTGCTTCAGAGGAGGCTCTACTGAGGCTGCAGCCAGTGGTCAAAGCCTCCAACAAAGCTCTGTAAGTGTATGAACAGTAGGATTTATTAACATTATATAAAAACACTGCTACTTCTTCAAAGAAACTTAATTCCTTTTATGTTTAATCCATTATCACCTCTTCAGGCTGAGTGGCTGTAACCTCTCAGAGAGAAGCTGTGAAGCTCTGTCCTGAGTCCTCAGCTCCCAGTCCTCTAGTCTGAGAGAGCTAGACCTGAGTAACAACAACCTGAAGGTTTCAGGAGTGGAGCTGCTGTCTGCTGGACTGGAGAGTCCACACTGTAGACTGGAAACTCTCAGGTAAGACTAAATTAAAGTGTTTTCAAGTGTAAAGCTGACACTGGGCGGGCTACAAGTTGCCAGTCTATCATATTGCCCAAAAACTACATGAAACATGGAATTAGTGTATGTGCAAAAGTAAGTGAACCCTCAGCTGCATTGGTTAAATCAAGCAGGTAACAGGTGAAACACATTCGGTGCTGAATGAATCATTTAAACAGACCAATGAAATGAGACGTCCTCAGGAAAGGGTTTGGCCTGAACTAATTAAAAGAGAGAGGAAACCAACCAAACCACTGTGGTCCCATACAAATAAAAAACAAGCCAACACTGCATATGAAGAAAAGAAGAAAAGAACCTCCTCCCAACAGTGAAGCATGGGGGTGGACATGTGAAGGTCTGGGGCTGCTTTTCTGCTTCTGGACCTGGATGACTCTATATTATCCAAGGAACCATGAATTCTCCAGCATATCAACAAATCCTTCACCAGAATCTCAGAATCAGTCAGGGAGTTAAAGCTGGGACGAAAATGGATTAGACAACAAGACAATGACCCAAAGCATCCCAGTAAAACTGGCTTCAGAGAAAGAGGCTTCGTACTCTGGGTTGGCCCAGTCAAAGTCTGGACCTTAATCCAATTGAAATGTTGTGGCGAGACCTGAAGAAGTTGGTACATACCAGATGTCCCTCCAACCTCTCTCAACTGGCTGAGTTCTGCAAGGAGGAGTGGAAAAATCCCCATAAGCAGCTGTGAGAGACTGGTCAGTGGTAACAGAAGACGTTTTGTTGAAGTAATGGCTGCAAAAGGAGGAGCCACAAGCTGCTAATACAAGGGTTCACATACTTTTGCACATGTTAAATTTTCAGTTTTTGTGAAATAAACCATCTTTGTTGATATAAATAATGAAAATATCTCTTTGTGTGTGTCCATTATTTGGAAGGTGTGCTTTACAAATTGGGATTTGGATGTATGTGTAATAAGGTTATTTTAATGTTTTTTTACAAAAACAGTGACCATGTCTGGAGGGTTCACAGACTTTCAAGCAGCTGATTCTTTGGGTTGTCTGTCATATATTTGGTGGTTTTCCTGATCTCACAGCTGGCCATGATGTTCTCCAGTGTCTTGCTGGCCTGTGCTGCCAGAACCTCTGTCGTCTCCGTGGTTTTTGGCTGCCAACACTCTCCCAGACACTGGCACTTCAGCTTGTCCAAACATCTCCTCAGACATTTGGTCACATGAGACACCATTTGATCAAGAGAGCTGATGTCAGACATGGAGCCACTTACAAAAATAGCAGGGTGTGAGGGCCAGACAGAGCTTTCGATGGCCTCAGAGGCGATGGAGTTCACCTTGTGTGAAGCCGCCCTGTCAACCAGCTCTGTCAGCTGTTCAGCACTCTCACATCTCTCTTGTGGGACCCGAAGAGCCACAGCAAAGCTCTCGGAGAGAGAGTCTCCTCTATAGGAGCTTCCCTCCTCTAGAAACTCTCCTCAATCATGGGTTTGAGGACTCTGAAGACAATGGTACAGAGTGTCTGGACCACCTCTGTGCACAGGTCAGCCAGGGCAGCTGTTGTGGCCAAGTCCTGAATCCCTGCGAGTAACATGTTCCACTGAACATCAGAGTCTCTCGAAATGTTTGTTGACCACGGTCAAAAGAGGCTCGTGGGTGATGATGGTCAGGATGTCCATGTGAAATCTTGATTGTGATCACTGGATCATGACCATGTCCAGATGAAGTGAATGACGCTGAGGTCAGTGTGTGACGTCAGCGCTGCCTCTTCGGTCCACGGCAGCCTATTTTATCGTAGATACAGAGGAAACAGTTGGCCGGTGCTCACCTCAGATGAACGGAGGTCTGCAGAACACCTGTGCGCTCCTGACGCACATGATTCACCTGGAGACCCAGACTGAAGCTGAGCCTCCATCATTTCAGTCAGAACAGCTCCAGTTTCTACTTTGTTTGTCCGAGACCAGACACAAGCTACATTTCCTGTGGTCGAACGTTTATTTCTGAATGATCTCCCCTTGATTATCGCACAGTATTGGACAGATTCATTCTGTGCTGTCATTTATCAGTTTAGACTGGACTGATTTTCATCAATTCAAAATGTATTATTTTCAGTGTTTTGTTTTTTTTTGTCACATGGAAATGTTTGTCTGTTAAATCAAATTTGTTTAGGGAGCAAAGACAATATCATATAATAATTTGACCTTTATTGGACTTAATAATAATAATCCCATTAGATGCATTTTTTTAGTTCATATTTGACAGTCCTTCAGTTTATATAGCTCATAGGATACATCCCAATCCTATAGGATTTTATAAAATTGAGTTTCTGCTTGAATCCTAGAGGTCTTTTCTGATTATTAGACACTGATCACATCTTCACATGTGAATGTTTAGACTAGAGTTTATCCTTATTTGGAGTAAAGTGAAATAAAATGTTTCAACCATGTGGTACCTGGAGGTTTTCATCCACAGTGAGACCAGATGTCCCCAGGACATTGGTGTGACACTACTCTGATTCACATTCTGACTGAGCACTGCTCTTCATTAGCCTCTGCTGAGACATTTGAACTCAGCTCACAAGATTTCAACCAGTACGACAGAAAACCACGCTAACACCAGCTCTGAATGTTCTTTTTTAATTTGGTTGCCCCCCACTACTCCCTAGTCAACCTTCCCATGAACCAAGGTTACAAGATAATATTCATTATCATTTAATGTGGTGTTTTTGACCAAGTGTCAACCAGACGGCAGTGTTAGAGCAAAAATGTTAACCTGTTGAATTGTGAGCATTCTGTAATTCATTTAACATAAACTGTCTCGAATCCTAATTTGTTAGTTGAAAAGACTGAAAAGACTGAGGGCCACATCAGGCTCATGGCTCACTGAGTCTTGGCCCAAAGGCATCTGGACCATCCTTTCTGGACTTAGACCTCCAGAGGTTTCAACAGTGCTCTGTGGGAGATGGAGTGGACCGATGGGTGCTCTGGGACATTTCTGGTGGCTGAGGGTTGCTTTGATCTTTGGGGACGCTCATCTCCTATAGAGCAAGAGCCTGGACTTGACCCTTCAAAAGTCTAATATTGTGATCCAATGGACACATCAATCGTTTGATTGATGTGTAAAAACTGTACTGTCCTTAAGGTTTCTGTAAACAAGATTTTCAACCATTATTCAGATATACAATCATAATTTTGCATTAGCAAAGGCCTCTCTCAAAGGGAACTCAGCAAACAAACTGGATACTTCAAACTTGGATTCTTCACTCCATAATACTCTCTTCCACTGATCTTCATTCCAGTCTTTGTGAGCTTTAGCATATCTTAGCCTTTTCACCCTGTTCCCCTTCTGAAAAAGTTGTTTCTTATCTGCTGCCCTTCCACAAAGCTCATTCCTGATCAGCTTCTTCAGACTGTAGAAGGTTCAACTTGGCTTCATCCTGATGAAGCTGCCAGATGCTGAGCCACGTCCTTGCTGGTCTTCTTCTTCTCTCAAAGAAGAAACTCAATCAGATTTTGTTGTTGTTCAAGTTTTCTTGTCCTTCCAGTCCTTTTTTGTCCTTGACCTCTCCTGATTATTGTCTTTAGAACAGCTTGAATACCACATCTTGAGTATCCTGTTTGTTTGACAAAATTAGAATAAACAATAAACAATCAAAGACGTTTGAGGCACTGTTATGCTTTACTGTTTTCATTCATACACACTTTCAGCTTTTAGATAAATTATTCATCACAATATAGCCAGGATTTCAAAGAATACCAAGGTCCAATTCCCACAAATTAATTAATGATAAAAAATATGTTTAGTGTATAATTTTTGTTTTTTGGTTACTATGTTTTATTGGTTTTATAAACTGTAAAATGGACATTCCTGAAGTAGCAAAGAGGGGGCAGTTTTGGGGGGGTTATGCCTGTGGCACCTCCTTGTGGTGCTCTGCAAATGCTCCTGTTTCAAATAATTTTTATTGACTTTCTGACAGATTTCTAATTTTAACTGCCACTAAATATCCCAAACACCAAACTGATCATAGACTGCAAAGTGAATTATTGTGTCAGTCACTCTCTGGACTCACAACAAACAATGGAAAGTTTCCATTTAACATTTAACTGGGAGAGTTTGCTTGTTTGCGAATGTTGCTAATGACATTAGCTCTGGTGTTCTATCAACAGACAAACAAATAATCATGACACCAGTGGGATGTTATGGATACTTCATCTCCATGAAACAGAAGAGAATGGACGTCAATGTGAAATAATGGCCCTGTTTAGACCCACATTAGCATGCGTCTCCAGTGACCACTTATGATCAGATCTCACTTCCTTACACTGTTTAAATAAACTCTAAAGCCTTGTTGTTTGTAGCCAATCTAATGGGTCTGTTGTCATGTGCGTGTATGTGAGACAGACAGAGGGTGAGAGAGAGACAGACAGAGAGAGAGAGAGAGAGAGTTATACTGATTTGTATGTCTATAGATGAGAGTGTGTTAGTTATACTTTTCTTATTATTGATATTTTCGTACTTTACACCTTATTTATTTGACTTCCTTCACTGAACGTTTCAGAGCTGCTTTAACTGGCTCCTTCAAAGCCACAGCTGGCCCCAGACTGGCCCCTGTCATTTAAATGGGCTGGAACCCCCCGTGGACCATACTTTTTAAAGTATGTTGAGATAATGCATGTTAAGAATTAGCAAACAGCGGTTATGGCCTTTATCGTCCCATGTGCATAGAGGAGGACTGTACCCCTGCTGTTAACAGCTTTGTCAGAGTCACATGCAATAGCCCTTACTAACAGTAATGAGTCTCACCACTGTTTGTCTGTGCACTCAATTTCTGTACCTGATTCACCAATAAAACTGTAGGCAGATCAGATGTCTTTATCTAGCTCATCTCTATTCCGTGGTCAAAGTCAATGATCGGTCTCTTCTCTGGCGTGAAGTCCCTGTCTGTCCTCTCCACGTACCGCTGCAAAGTGCTGTAATACTGCTCACTCCTGGAGAAGGTGTAGTGTGCAGAGATCTCCTCCCAGGCCTTGTGGTTGGGAAAAGGAAATGGCTCAGGGTTCTTGTTCTCAAAGAAGCTCTGCAGGTTCCTTTCGGCCAGCTTGGTGGCATATTCCACAGCGAAGGTGTCAAAGCACTCCTTCTCTTTCTCCACATAGCGTTTCCAGAACGTGAGTTGCAGGTAGCTGACTTTGGAGCAGCAGTTTTTGTAGCAGGTAACCAGGAGGCCCACAATGGCAGAGATGATGATAATACACCAGCCCAGGATCTGCAGGCACGCAAGCATGACATGAACTGATGCTAACACATATATCTAAATAAACACAGATGATGTCAATTTTTCACACCTCCTATTCTGATAAAGGTGCTTGAAGGCTGATATGGTCTGTGTTATTTTGCTATTGCTTATTAAAATTGCTTTTTAAGTAGGTAACCCCCAAAACTATTAATGTTAAGCGTGTGTCCTGAATTGTAAAAACATCCACAGTAAAGTCAAGGTTACTCAAGGTCAAGGTTAAACCTACTAGCTTTTCCTCTGGAGCTTTTAATCTTATCTGGATTTGCAACTAATTTTATCTCATGATCAACAGAGTGGAAACACAAACTCTTCAGCTTCATCTGTCTCTCGTCCCCTGGTTTAGTCACTTTAAACTGAAGCATTGTTCAGATAATGTCCATCTGTCCAATCCCTGAATCCACACAGCTGTCCTCCCTGACTCTTGAGGTCCCAGAGGTCTCAGATGTTGATTGGGTTTAGACCTGGAACTCAGACTGTGAATTTGTGTGTTCACACCTGTGGCTTCAGGGGCCTCTGTGGTAATTTTGTGTTGCAGTTCAAAAAATTAATATTGAGGCTGATGAGGCTGACCTGTCCTGACTTGTAGGCTCTACCCGGGACCAAACTCCAAAAACACTGAATCTTACATTTCCCATAATGCATCTTTCATTAGATCATCCCCATCTGGTAAACATCCCTTAATCATTTGAATTCCACAACCTACCATCTATAACACAAGTTTTTGTTCTGTAGTTTACAAAGATGATATCATCAGAGTTATTTTTGAGATCCACAGAGAAAATTTGTCTGTTCCTGGAGTGTGTGTCTCTCACCTGTGACTGGGCCCTGAGCATCAGCAGCAGCTCCATGCGCTCCTCACTGGACAGTTTGGACCGGTCACAGGGCACTCGGGCCAGCTCCTCCCGACATGTCAAGGTCTTGTTTTTACAGAACAGATCCACCACAATGTTTTCATCCAGACCACTGATGGCACACTCATAAAAGGTCCCATTGAGGAGGGCCACAGAGAGCCACATTACAGGAGCCACACAGGCCCCAGAGAAGATGCTCATAAACACCCTGAGGCAGCCAAAGCAGTTCCCACGGGGGCAAAGCTTCATGCGATCCAGGCAGCAGCCGGTGTAGAGCCTCCACATCCTAGTGCTGAAGAACAGACCCAAGACCAACAACACTACAGCCGGGCCCAGCAGGAACATCAGACCGTAGGCCAAGTTTTGATCGTGGTTGCAGGGACACTGGAAAGAAACCATAGAAAAGACTCGCTCCCCACCTATAGTCAGCAGAGCCATCAAGCTGTAGCCAATGGTGGCTTTCTGGTTCATGAAGAAACGCAGTATAGTCTGGAAGTTATCCATGGTGTCAGTGAGGAAACTCTCTACGACAAATTAACCCAAGACACAAACAACAACACCTGCACAGGCGGCATTCTCTCCCCGCTGCTGCTTCACTGCTGAAGACAAAACACAGCTGCCAAGCCTGTTTCTGCCCCTCCCTTTGGCTGACCCGTCTCTCCAGTCTCCTCCTTCAGTCAGTGTGACGCCTCCTCACTCATCATATCTATTCCAGAGGAAAGTCCCTCCTACTACTGCTGCTGTGCTGCAACTGAGAGGAGATCTGCAGCTTTTATAGCCTTCACAATGGTGGAGTTACTTCTTCCCCTTTTCTCTTCACATTTACTTCCCTCTTTACATCCCTCCCGCTCCAGCTCTAACGGTGCTGGAAAAATCCTGCTGATCTGGTTTTAATAAATAAGAGTCTGTTTCCGTTGGCTGTTATGTGATCAGGAACACAATGTGAAACAAGTACTGACACACCACACCACAGGAAGTGATACAGTCTCACCCTCTAGTTTCCATTCACCTGTATGAGGAACATCAGAAATGAGAAGTTTGATGATTTCAGGTAAGCCTCAGCTCAACACACATACAGTATACCCTGCAGATGGAGAGCAATCATTCTCTCTATTGATATGGTCCCATCCTCTTAGTCATTTTTCTTTTCCCTTACCACAAGACTGACCAACCCTCTGAGTGCCCCACACAGTGAGTTGTAAAACATTCTCTGCACATGAAACACATCTTAATCTGTTGGCACCATCAGTCAAGTTGTGTTTAATTGAGGTCATTTAAAAACAGTACAAATCAACCACAGTGTTGTACAGAGATAATCATCTAGGTCATATGAGTTTGATGCTCTGAGTGTGGGATTATTCATTCATTCTTTTCTGATGTGTTTGGCCTACCAATAGTGCAAAGGAAGTGGTTTGCTCTCTTAGCCAATATACAATGGTAATGCATTTCCTGTTTTTATCTGCAAAGACATGCTAAAGTCAGAACTAGCCTGGATGCTCTACTTCATACTTTAGCTAATACATTCGACTTGATAAGCAGAATATGAGGTGACTACTAAAGCAGACTCCACCCACACTGAGCAGAAATCTTAATCTCTCACCACTCCTTGGTTCTTTAGAATAACTCTTCAGAACCAGACCATCATCAGACTGGTCTGACCTTGACACCAGATCACAGTGGTTCAGGGGTATTGCATATCAACTCAAGAACAGCAGGGTTGTTTGTACCCTCGCACGAAGTGTTCGAGTTCATCCTCACCCTTCTGCTGTCAGTCTCCTGGCAGTTCTCCACGTACTGGTGCAGCGTGCTGTAGTACTGCTTTTTGATGCTGAAATTGGAGATGGAGGCAATCTTATCCCACTCCTTGTTGCACGGGGTGATGATGGATTCAGGGAGTTTCTGTTCGAAGAAACACTTCAGGTTCCTTTCAGCAAGCTGTTTGGCGTGTTTAGCTGTGTATGACTCCATCAGGCTGTTCTCCTCCTTAGCGTACAGCCGCCAGAACTTGAGCTGCATGTAGCTGACAGGGGATGTGCACCGAAGCAGACAAGTCAACATCATGTTGGACAACATGATGGAGGCGATGAGCAGCCAGCCCATAATCTGTGGTCAAGATGAGCACAGATAAAAGATGTTAAAATTGTTTAAAACACCAAAACATCAAGGACATGCCAGCATGTACTGTGAAATGGTGTTTGATTCCCATGTAAAAATAGCAGTTTACACGGTTTCATGACTGTTCAGCAAAGTTAACTACATTGTTCTTATGGTAACTATGACAACAAACCACCTAATGTTGAGGAAATACTTATTTTAACCAAAATCAGCATCTTTTCTAAAACCTGACGTTATTATGATAGCCATGGTGACAAAAGTGGGTACAATGCTCTTAGTACCATGATGACCAAGGTCTGATATGCCTGCCTATTCCAGGACACTCTTACCTGGGTTGTATCAGAGGGTTGCTGTTGTTCAGGTTGGAGACTGGTTCAGGAGGAGTTCCCTAAATGTAACAGCTCAATGCTGCTGGTGGAGTTGAATCTGCCTCATCATATCACTACATGACCTAGTAGACTATACATCATATCATAGTACAAAAAGGATGCTGTCCACTCTTCATACAGTGTTTTTAAGTATAGCCTATAATCACACTGTTCCCTGGCTCCAATGAATAAGGTTTAGGTGACGCAGGAAAGCTGAACATCCACGACGCTGTTCAGAGGAGCATCAACACTGAAGCTGTAAAACGTCATATATATTCTCATGTACAGTGCTGCTTGAAAGTCTGTGAACCCTCCAGACATGGTCACTGTTTTTGTAAAAAACATTAAAATAACCTTATTACACATACATCCAAATCCCAATTTGTAAAGCACACCTTCCAAATAATGGACACACACAAAAAGAGATACATTTTCATTATTTAATTCAACAAAGGTGGTTTATTTCATAAAAACTGAAATTTTTTCACTCCTCCTTGCAGAACTCAGCCAGTTGAGAGAGGTTGGAGGGACATCTGGTACGTACCAACTTCTTCAGGTCTCGCCACAACATTTCAATTGGATTAAGGTCCAGACTTTGACTGGGCCAACCCAGAGTACGAAGCCTCTTTCTCTGAAGCCAGTTTTACTGGAATGCTTTGGGTCATTGTCTTGTTGCATAATCCATTTTCGTCCCAGCTTCAACTCCCTGACTGATGGCAGGAGATCCTGGTGATGAATTTGTTGATATGCTGGAGAATTCATGGTTCCTTGGATAATATAGAGTCATCCAGGTCCAGAAGCAGAAAAGCAGCCCCAGACCTTCACATTTCCACCCCCATGCTTCACTGTTGGGAGGAGCTTCTTTTCTTCATATGCAGTGTTGGCTTTTCTCCAAACATGTTGGTTTTGATTGTGACCAAATAAATCTAATTTGGACATGTCTGTCCAGAGAATGGACGTCCAGAAGGCCTCTGGTTTGTCCAAGTGCTCTCTGGCAAAGTTGAAACGGACAGCTTTGTTCTTTTTTGAGAGCATAGGCTTCCTTCTATCAACAGTCCCATGAATGTCGTGGCTATATAATTTTCGTCTGATTTTAGACGCATGCACATTTGTCCCAGATGCTACCAGAAAGGTCTGTAACTCTCTAGAGGTGATGTGTGGGTTGGCCTTCACCTGATTTATTATTTTTCTGGTGCTTCTGGGTGATAGTTTTGATGGGCATCCACTTCTAGGCAGAGTTGCTGTCATGTTGAAGGCCTTCTATTTGTAAATGATTTGTCTTACAGTGGATGGATGGAGCTGGAATCTTTTGGAGATGGTCTTATAGCCCTCCCCAGACTGATGGGCTGTCACTACTCTCTTCTTCATGTCCTCAGATATCTCCTTTGCTCTGGGCATTGTTGATTTGTGTGGGACCACAGTGGTTTGGTTGGTCTCCTCTCTCTTTTAATTAGTGCTGGGGCCAAAGCCTTTCCCAGGGATGTCTCATTTCATTGGTCTGTTTAAATGATTCATTCAGCACCAAATGTGTTTCACCTGAGTCTGTTACCTGCTTGACTGAACCAATGCAGCTGGGGGTTCACTTACTTTTGCACATACACTAATTCCATGTTTCATGTAGTTTTTGGGCGACTTAAACAAGTCCAACTAAACAAGTACATGTGATTGATAAACATATATCTGACATTTCATACATAAAAACTGGTGATGATGAAATAAAAAAAACATGTTAAAACAACAGAAACATCTAAACTGTTGAAGGCGTTCACATACTTTCAGGCAACACTGTATAGTGTTGTCATCATTATATCAACACTTACCACTGTGGGCTGACTTATTTGCAGTGACTGTGAACTTTAATCACATGAATAAAGTAGCAGCAGAGCAGCACTGACCTGAGACAGAGATCTGAGGGAGAGCAGGAGATCCTCCCTGTCAGCCTGCGGGACGCTGCTGTCTTTGCCACAGGGGAAGCTGTGCAGGTGCTTCTGGCACTGGTCCTCACTGGACTTGATCCCCGCACACAGGTTCCTGCTGATCACGGTCGCGTTGATCCCGGTCATCAGACACTCGAAGTAGTTCCCGCTGAGCAGAGCCACAGAGATCCAGACGGAGGGCGCCACCAGCGCCGTTGTGAAGATCTGGAATAAGATCGTGCTGAAGGCAACCACCGTCTTTACGCGGCACAGTTTGGCACTGCGCTGGCACACACCCGTCAGCAGCCTCCAGGTCGTCTTATTCAGGATGAAACCCAGCAGCAGCAGAGCCAGAGCGGGCACCAACAAGAACACCATTCCGTAGAAGAAGTTCAGCTCATTGCAGGGACACTGGAACACCACCGTGGAGAAGATCTGCTCCCCGCCCGCTGTGAGCAGCGCCACCAACCCGAAGCCCAGGTTGGCCTGTTTGTTGGCGATGTTCAGAACCGTCTTGAACTTATCCATCTCTGACAGCCGAGAGGCACAGTCCGTTGTATAACTGTCACACTTTCATTTCCACCTTTGTCTGTCACTTCTCACCCCCCTCCCAACCACCAACCACCAACCACCAACTACCAACTACCAACGCAAGTGTCAATAACTGAGCTCGCCATGGTTAATCTGTGGGCGTAAAGTGTCACAGAGGGAGCAGGCAGTGAGCCCATGAAGTTAACTCTACATACACACGCGACCAGCATGTGTAACAATAATAATAATAACAATAATAAATATAACAGTTGAAGAACAATGTTGTATAAACTGTCACCAGCAGGAGTCAATGCGGAGCTACTTCTCCCTTGATTTATTAGCTCAGTAAATGTTTTTCTAATGAGTTTATGGTCTCAGTCTCTAGTTTCTAGTCTTCAATACAACATGTCTTTAAATGACGTCACAGCAGACTGACGTCACAGCAGGCTGACGTAGTGTATTGACTGCTACACTGCAAAAATAATTCATGAGTCTAGTTATACAAGTTGCTGAACTAATGACTATTTGCTGTTTGACCTCAATACTCTGGGTTCAAACAACGTAGACAATGTCAAGTCAACAGACTGTAAGTCAGAACAACTCATGTTTACACCTGAAAATGAAATCTAGACATTCTAAGTTTAATTAACTACAATTAACAAAATGTACATATAGTTAACAAGAAAAGAGCAGTTTATTCCTCTGAAATCATGAATGATTTTTTACAGTGTGGCTTTTTGGATAGGCAGGGGGTTATATAGGATATTTTGGATAGACGTGGATAATAAAAAGCTATGGACGACTCCAGAGCAGAAGGTGGCGATAAAGCGCTAATAACATGGCTGCGAACCACCGTAGAAAAGGCAGCAGCAGAAGAAGAAGAAGAAGAAGAAGAAGACGAAGGCGAAGTCAACAACCAGCGAAGAAGAATCTGTTTAGAGCGGACCAGACGGATTTCGGCTGCAACATCTTTAGTGTGAAACTCTGGGAATTTATTGTTCATCTATATTTCTAACGGTTCCTTTGCCGACCTACGGATTTTAATTTAATCAGCTCCTAACTACAAACAAACTGCCCCTCTAAAAGCCTCAGAAATGGCAGAAAACGCAGGTGAGTGTGTCGGCTAACGCTAGCAGTGTAGCTAGCTGTGCTCACTTAGAGCTAGCTGTACCTCCGTGAACATATGTGTTGTTAAATACAGTTAGCCCAGCACTTGCACCGCGAGCAGCTCTAGTTTCTCCTGTTTCTCTGCAGCCCGACCACCCGGCGACCCGGTTCATAACACCCGCCCGTTAACGTTAGCTTAGCCGAGATGCGTGTTGCCGTAAGGCACGTTCAGACCAAACTTCATTCAGAAACGTCGCAATTTAGTATCTCTCCTACCAGGAAGACATAAACGACCTGAACACATCCTGAGACCTCTTTCCTTTTCTAAATCACGAGCAATAAGAATATGTAACGTTAATCCCTCAGACACCGACCAACAGTGAGTAACGAGCAGTTAGCCTTAGCAGGAGACCTCGCGCTCTTTTAGCCTGCTGAACGATTAAAAGATTTTGTTAGTGTCATTTCTACATTGCGTGTTATGCACTAGGCAAGTATGCATCAGACTTTTGAATGAGGCTCTCAGGTGTAGACTCCGTGGCCACCTTATCACTGCTCCACCTGTGCACATGCTTCTTAATGTGGATCCAGTCAGCAAGTCCAAGCATCCAAGCCTGCGGCCATGGTGAACTGCTTGACTGTCTGTTGATGCTGAAGCAGAATGGGGATGAAATGTGAACTGCTGCTCTGGGATTTTCACCACAACAAACAGATGGTGTGAAGAGCAACAGCTTGTTGTTCAGGCAAATCAGGGGAATGGACAGATACTTGTTTATGCAGGCAGGAACAAGGCAGTAACCCACATAACTAGTTACTACTCAGTTCTGGAAAATGTGTCACAACAACCTTAACACTGCTCATCTCCACTGCACTTCAGCCTTGATGGGAAGCGACTGTTAGGTTGACTATTTTCTCTCCTTTCCATTCTGCTCAGAACAAAACGAGGCAAAACACGACAGCTCGTCGTCCCCTGGAATGACAGACCAAGAGAAGGAAATGGCTGCAAGTGCATATGAATCATTTTTGGTAAATCATCTCCTTTCTTTCCCGATATACTAAAAACACCTGGCTGTTCTCTCCAGTTACACCCTGATGCTCATCTAAACTGCCAGATCTAGTGTCTGAGTTTAAGATGAAATCAGCTTCTGTGGATGCAACAGGAAATCAGTCACCATTTAAAGATTTTACCCGTCATGGAAATACTAGATGCCATGGAATTCACCGCTTTTCTCATCAATGACAAACGATGATGATGATAAATTCTGTGTAGTGATCTCTGCTTACATCCAGCCAGTCTGCTCCTTTATTTCCAAGTCTTTTGTAATGTAAATGTTCACTTGTAAAACATAAATAGAAACTTGCTGGAGAAAGCTGATTGTAACCTGGTGACCTAAGTGCATGTAAAAGACAAATCATGTTAATTATTTGAGCAGATGTCAGAACAGAAGTAAACTTGTCCGTTGTGTGGTTAATGTGCTCTGTTATGTGGAGACCTGTTTTCCCCTTACCTTAACCTGAACCTAAATTTATCCCAAACCCTAATCAGTCATCTCTGCTAACTATAACCCAACTCAAGCCCTGACACTGCTGGAGACACTGTTCTAAGAGGAGGGACACGCTATCTGACTCAGCTTAGGGTCTTTAATGAACCTCCACTCTGTAACACTGAGTCCAACATAGACATGTTTTCTCTGTGTCAGATGATGGCACGTTGATCTTAGTCACACTCTGCAGTTTAACATCAATCTCAGCTGAATTGTTCTGGACCAGGACCTCCAGTTTTTAGATGAAGGTGAAAAATAAGATGTGTCCATTTCAGCTACAACTTTTATCAACACTGCAAATATTCTGTTGCTGTTAGTATCATATCAGACTCACATCAGCGGAGACTTGATTTTAAAGGACTGGCTCTGAGCCCAATCCAGAAAATCCCTAATCAGGAGTACATGTTTGATTTGTAGATTGATAATGACAACAGTGTCATGTTTCAATAATGATTTTCACTCACAGATTGAGGATAAATGTGAAAGTATGACAGGACTGTCAGATGCTAAGTTGTGGGTCTTAGGCATGGAGCTTGTTGTGAGGTGTGAAACATGTCAACACTAGCATGAGGATAGTTACATATCACATGTTGCATGGTGAGGATGTGGTGAAGCAGGCGGCTCTGTTCCTCACAGGCTGGGAAGTACGATGAGTCTCTCAAACACCTGGAAGCCCTGCAGGAGCTCAACAAAGAGGACTACAAGATCGCCATGAACAAAGCTGTTGTGGAGTTTTATAAAAGTGGTCAGACCACCACAGGGACTCTGAAGCAGACCCTCATGGCAATGAAGAACCAGGTAACTGCTGAAATGTGGGTCATGTTTTTCTCCTGACAAACACCAGACTTTCTTCTTCACAAGGTCCTAGGTTTCACCAAACTTCCTGTCTCTGCCCTCAGGTTCACACATCAGCAGAGGATGTGGATGGGCTGGATGACGTGGAGAACAGTCTGCTGTACTATAATCAAGCCATTATCCACTATCATATGCGACAGTACTCTGAAGCCATCTCCATAGGGGAGAAGCTGTACCAGTTTCTGGAACCATTTGGTATGTTGTGGTACTGCTGCTATGACTGATTCACCATCATTTAATCAGTGTTTGATTAGTTATTATTAAGGAAAAAGAATAGGCAGCATAGCATGATCACAGACTCTTAACACCTTTGGGTGTTCTGAGTTTGGCTCAGACAGAATTTCCCTTTTGAAGACATGAGACTTTGGTCCTGATGATCAGGACCATTTCACCATGATTGATCAGTTTATAACAAAAATGAGTAACAAAATGTCTGCATGGCTTCAGCTGCATTCACACCTCCTGTGTTATTAGAACATTTTTAATAGTCAATATATTGATAAATATGCCAGAAAAATAAGAGTTATAGGTTTGAGGCTTTGACTCAAACTGGACTCATCATAAACCTGATGACTTGGACTCATTTGCAGGGAGACTGGACTTTGGATGGCAGACTAAGGAGATTTAACTTGTTGAGCCATGAATATTGAGAAATGCTGTGTGTTTTTTGGAAGTTTGCATCTTTGTCACACTGGTATCAATAATGGATAAAGCGACAAGCAAATATTTTCATATTCTAATAAACCAACATCTCAGGTTTCAGCTGAAGATCTTAAAAATCAGCTGAGTGTAGAGTCACCGGGTTTGTGGGAAATATGGTGTTGATTTTTAGAAAATCCAGCATCAGCGGGGTCCTGTTTGTGTTCAGGGCTCAGACCAGTTATCTTATGTGTCAGCCCTGAGTTTGGCATGCAGTCATTGTGTTATTTGTCCTAGAAGAGAAGTTTGCTCAGGCTGTGTGCTTCCTGCTGGTGGATCTGTACCTGCTCACCTTCCAGCCGGAGAAGGCCCTCCACCTGCTGGCCGTGCTGGATAAACTGTCTGTGCAAGGGAGCAACAAGAACGGCAAAGGAGAGGTAAACCACCACACCCTTTACTGCAGATTTTACTTATTGTTTACATCTTGATGCTGAGGTGTGTGGTTATAGTAAATCACTGAGGTCCAGGATCAGATTGTGCAGCTACACTCATCTTTGTTCAAGGTCTTTCTTTCTGTCCCCACCCAAATAGTTTTAAGTTTAGTTTACATAGTTTGTCTGAAGCCTTTTTTTTTTTTTAATCAAGATGTTGAGTCAGATTTAAAATCACAGAGTTGACTGTTCATTGAGTTCTGTGCATGGTTTCAGAACAACAGTTCAAACAAAGATGGAGCAAACCAGAGGGCAGAGTTTACAGCCATGATTGAAGCAGCCAAGTCGAAGATGCACCAGGTCAGAGCTGTGATTTTATTATCCTCTGTTTCTATCTCACTCTCTGTCCTCTTCACTGACTCACTGTTGTTTGTGTTACAGTACAAAGTGAGAGCCTACATTCAGATGAAATCCTCCAAGGCCTGCAAAAGGGAGATCAAGTCAGTGATGAACACAGCGGGAAATGTGAGTCCTCACCTTTACTCAGACAGTGTGATGTTATGTGTTTGTTAGCCCTGTGGGTGCAAACCCTCTCGTGGTTCTCAGGCTGACCTCTGTTTCCTCTCTTCTACCTCAGTCTGCACCGTCGCTCTTCCTCAAAAGTAACTTTGAATACCTGAGAGGAAACTACAGGAAAGCAGTGAAGCTGTTGAACAGCTCCAACATTGCAGAGCATCCTGGACCCATCAAGACAGGTGATGGTTCCTGCACCTGTCAGAACTGATTTATTCCAATAAGCTGCCATTAAGCTGTTATTGGCTGAATGCTTCCACATTGTTGTCATTGGAGGTTTAACTGGCTACTGACTTGTGACAGGTCTTTTGTGTGCATCAGCTGATGGATTTCCTGACTTGTCTCATTTAGGTGAATGTGTTCGATGTATGTTCTGGAACAATCTGGGCTGCATTCACTTTGCAATGGGGAAACATAACCTGGGCATTTTCTACTTCAAGAAGGCGCTACAGGAGAACGACCACACCTGCGCACAGCTGGGAGACGGCAACAATGGCCAATGTGGGTCACAGTCTGTGGCTCTCCCGTCTCAGTCTGCTTTCCATCCACTTCATGTTTTCAAATGCTTGTCTGCTGTAGGCGGAAACCTTTTTTTTTTACTAGTTCTAGTTTGATTTGTCAAGTTTTCATAAACCCCTTCTCTCTTTTTAATACATCATATGCACCAACACAGGAAATCTAAATGGTTTTTATTCATTTTGGTTTGTTTGGTTCAACTGTATTCTTCCCCAACAGTAACACGTCCCTCTCCTCTGTTGTTCCTAAATTCTCCAGCTAAGAAGTTCACAGGTATCCCCATGTGTGCTCTGCTAGCCAACAAGCGCTATGAACTGCTGTATAACTGTGGTATTCAGCTGCTGCACATTGGCCGGCCTCTAGCAGCGTTCGAGTGTCTGATGGAGGCTGTGCAGGTTTACCACTCCAACCCCCGACTGTGGTTACGGCTTGCAGAGTGCTGCATCTCTGCCAACAAAGGGGTAAGACTCAGCTCGTCCTGAACTTAAGATCATAGTTGGATTTTCCTTTTTTGCTAATTTTAAAGGCATTTATCATATTTTTAAATATTTTCTTCTATCACATTTTAAAAGGCAACAACTTTACACTCCCTCATTGGATTTTTAAAAAAAGATGATCAAGAAACACTATCAACATGTATTGTTGCTCTCACTTCAAGTGGAACATGATCTGATAATGATGCTTTAGTGATTGTTAACTAACTACCATGGGCTTTTTCTTCAGTGATTTCCATGTCAGGTTGAACATGACCTTTTCATTTCCAATCCAATGTCACACAGCTTTATTTACCAGTCAGACCTAGAGACTGATCCAATATAGCAACCCTCCACAACTGTCTTATTGAAATATAATACTGGATGTCAGACAATTTCTTACAATTAAATCATACAAAATCTCACATCATCGGACTTGGTCCGCCTGCAAAAATAATTGAAATCTTAGAAAACTTAAACTTAAATTACATGAAGCCTTCAGGCAAAAACCATTATCAGATTTGTGTTTGAACCCTTGAAGCTTTTACTTTCTCCTGCCTTGAGTACTGCAATTCACTATAGTATAACTGACTCAGTCAAAAATCAATCCACTGCCTACAGTTAGTTCAGATGCTGCAGCTCAGCTCCTGACTCAGTGCAAAAAAATGTCTTCTCATCTAGTCTCAGCATCTCTACACTGGCTGTCCATTTTCTAGACATTGATTAAAAAAAAAAACATTTTTATGACTTTCAAGTCCAGGTTTGGGCTGTCTCCTTCATATCTTTCTGAACTGTTGTCCCCAATGAGCCTGACATCCTCTGGTGGTTTTTTTTTCGGGCCAAACAACTCGCCAGTGGAAATCTGTCAGTTTCTCATTTTATTTTACTTCTTCAGACATATTTTTATAAAAAAAAAAAAAAGCTTTGGTCGTGAGATGTCTTTGTCATTTAAATTTTATCTACATTTCTCATGCAAGCATTTTATTACTATATTGAAAAATGCTATACAAATAAAGTATTGTTATTATGACAAATGGTTTGAACATGAACAGAATCACTGAGTTTTTTTCATGTCTGTGATGTTTCCAGGGCTCGGAGCAGGAGAGCAAAGGTATACCTTGTAAAAAAGGTATAGTTCAGTCTATCGTTGGGCAGGGCTACCATCGCAAGATCGTCCTGGCTTCTCAGTCAACCCAGAACACCATCTACAGGTCAGAGTGAACTCCGTCCATCCTCCAGCCCCAAACCCCACATGTCAAAATAATGATTGAGATCAGTGTCAGCAGGCATCAGCAGAGCTGAGTGATGGTGTGAGACAGTGTTACTAAAGGAAGAGTTCAACATTAGTTTTTCTGAGCCATGAAGACAGAGATGGGGGGATTTAGCCTAGTTTGGTGTGAAGAATATAGGTCGGGAAACAGCTAGGGTGGCCTACCCTTTACCTAGACACTCACTGAACACTTTATTAGGAACACCTCTACAGCTGCTTGTGCAGTTGTACATCAGCCAATCATGTGTCAGCAGTTGATCCAGGTGAGGCGCTTCAGTTACTGTTCACATCAACATCTGGGTTTCTGAAGCTGCTGATCTCATGAATTTTCACTCAACAGTCTCTGGAGATTTTACTGAGAATGGAGCCGACAACAGAAACACCCAGTAAGCAGTAGCTCTGTTGAACAGAGAGGTCAAAGGTCAGTCTGGTTGGAGCTGACAGGAAGGCTATGATCACTCAGATAACTAATCTTTACAGCTGTGATGAGCAAAGACGATTCAGGGTGAATCGCACAACCTCCTTTGAGGTGGATGGAGTACAACAGCAGAGACCAGGTTCCACTTCCTGTCACCGAGGACCTGAGGCTGCAGCTGACACAGGCTCACCAACCATCTGGACAGATGAAGACCTGGACTGATGGATCTAGATTTCTGCTGAGGCAGCAGATGATAGGTTTAAGGTTTGAGTCCATACATCTACTATGGCTCATGTCAACAGTCCAGTCTGCTGGTGGTGTAATAGTGTGGGGAAGTTTTCTCAAATCACCTTGAACCTTAAAATCAATCAGTCCTGGTCTGGATGCCTCCGTCTGAGTCTTTACCATATCCATCCCTTCATGGCACAGTTCAGCATCCCTTCCTGCAGGATAATGCTTCATGTCACAGAGATGAAGATGAAGGTGATGTGATGCAGTCAGGTGAACATAGAGCAGAGTCGGAGGAAAGTTTCGACATATGATGGATCAAGGACATAAAGAAATAAGAAACTAACCAGCGTTTACTGAGGTGTTCCTATAAAGTGATCACTGAGTGTAAACCAAGGGTGTGATGGAAATGATAGAAACTAAAAATCTAAAACTGGATTTATTGTTTTTAGAAATGATTGACGTGGTAGAGTTTGTAGTGATGGAGAAAGAGTCAGCATCAACTGCTGAGACATATTTTATCTCTGAACCATTTCATCATGTGAACATTTCTCACACCAGTTTATACTGTGTGATATTAGAGCACTGACTGACATCTTAGTTCATTTTGATAATATCAGCCTGATACTGTTTGATAAGAATCTGTCTGTGTGTGTACAGTGAGGGCCAGTCAGCAGCTATCCCAGTAGCCAGTATGGAGTTTGCAGCCATCTGCCTGAGGAACGCTCTGCTGCTGCTGCCTGAACACCAGCAGGACACCAAGACAGAGAACGGCTCCAAAAGCTTCAGCCAATCAGGAAGCACAGAGAGCGGCAGTGAGAACAGTGACGCCTGCAGGTCAGGTTCTCAATGTGTTGTTGTATCTCTGGAGCTGGATGTGTTGTTGTGTTGTGTCTCTGTGGAGCTCTTGTGTTGTGATGTGTGTCTGTGTGTTGCAGTGGGAAAGGTCAGGAGGCTGATAAGTTCCTGTCTGCAGCTCCGTCATCCCCCCTCAGAAAACAGGAGGTAGAAAATCTCAGGTAATGTTTCTCTTGTGGTCTGAGTTAATTGCTGATCTGGATCATCATAGTCTCTGTAGGACCCAGAGTCCTGAGCAGTGATCAGTGCTGTCACCTGTCTGTGTAGGTGCTCCATCCTGGCCTGTAGTGCCTATGTGGCCTTGGCACTAGGAGACAACCTGATGGCTCTGAACCACGCTGAGAAGCTGCTCCATCAAACCAAGGTGTCTGGATCCCTCAAGTGAGTCCTGGACCTGATTCTCAAACCCACTGCTGGTTCTGGTCTGTTTCTCTCCTGCAGCCACAGTGACCACAGGTTTTGATCAGCAGTGTCTTCCACACTTCCTCCCCCTTCTCCTCTTCCTCCTCCTCCTCCTCCTCCGCTCAGGTTCCTGGGTCACCTCTATGCTGCTGAAGCCCTCATCTCATTGGACAGGATCTCTGATGCCATCGCTCACCTCAACCCCGAGAATGTCAGCGACGTGTCGATGGGAGTTCTGAGCAGCGAACAAGACCAAGGTCTGTGGATTTTACACATGGTCAACAAACCACAGTCTGCTCCTGTTTCCTGGATCCTTAAAGGTTTGTCTGTGTCCACAGGGTCTGATAAAGGAGATGAGCCGGTTGAGTCCTGTGAGTCTTTGTATTTTTTCTTTACCTGAAACAGTCCAGATCAGACATCTCACCTGTTTAACAGGATTAATCAACATTCTGATGTCTAATAATTTCAATGATCAATGATGTCAACAGAAGCAGATGTCCCTCTAATGCTCACGTTTGTGTTTGTGTGTGTCTGTGTGCAGCAGGGAAGCAGACTCCCCTCTGTTACCCCAGCAGTGTGACATCAGCTCGGGCCATGATGCTCTTCAACCTGGGCAGTGCCTACTGCTTGAGGAGCGAGTATGACAAGGCCCGCAAGTGCCTGCATCAGGTAACCGTGGCAACACATTCTCAGCAAGTTCTTTTCTTTAGTTACAGGTTTTTGAGGTTTTGTTTAGGTGGAACCTTGAACCTGAACCATCAGACTCAGACCAGTATCTCAGGCTCAGACCAGCATCCTGATGTGATCCAAAGTTGATCTGAAGTTTGCCTGAGCAGTTTGTTGTTCTCATCATCTCCAGCGAGGTGTTGACTCTGTGATGTGTTGTCTTCACCAGGCTGCATCGATGGTGAACACCAAGGAGATTCCACCTGAAGCCATCCTGCTGGGAGTCTACTTAGAGCTGCAGAACGGTCAGACCCTCCACCACACTCACTGACACGCTATACATTAGCACTGGGACTCTCCTCGGTGGGGAGAACCACCAGAGCAGGACTTCCTGTTGGAGTTAATACTGCACAATGACACAAATGGCTGCGAGCAGCTGTAGTTGAATTTATTGTCTCATTTATTGTCTCATTTATTATATCTGAAGCTTGTTACTTTAACCCTGAACCCCACATGGTGAGGAATTATTTATATCAGCTCCTCAATACCTGTTTTGCATACAAATGTATTTAATCAGGATCTGGGTCAAGACAGTGTAGGATGGTGCTCTATATCTGTAGATCTTCAATAATGAAGAGCTGAATCAGAATTTGGTGCAAAAGCCAACCTGGATTTGACCCTCAGGTATCATCGCACAGCTCCAGGTTATGAAGCGTCATCTTTGTTGGGTCATTCAGCTTCACTCCAGCTCATGTGACCAATGGTTGTTGTTTTAACCTTTTCTTTTGTTCAGAATGTGGTTGATGATCCTCGTGTGTGTGTGTGTGTGTCCCCTCAGGAAACACCCAGCTGGCTCTGCAGATCATCAAACGAAACCAGCTGCTGCCCACAGCGGTCCAGAGGGTCTCACCAGACTCCCGTAAGAAACCCGTCCAACCCTTCCAGCTGCCCTCATCCTTCACACAAGTTCAGCGCAAATGAGCCTCCACACCTCTGACCCTACACACACACACACACACACACACACACACACACACACACACACACACACACACCTACCTGCCTGTGAGGAGCCTTGATATTTATAAAGCTGCCTTCCCTCAGCATCAGGAGCCGAATGAAATGCTGCTGACGAGTGAAGAACCTGAGCTGCCGTGTCCATGGACTGAGACCAGCTGACTTTTTATTTCCATTTGACTGAGGAACCTGTGTGTTGTCTGAACAATGAAAATAAATTTTATTTACTGTACATCATGTCTGACTCTTGAATACCTGCAGTGGACACAGTTCCAGGTGATGAGGACAGTGACCAGCAGAACAAAGAGACCTGAGCCCCAGCTGTGTTTTTATAATCTGATCGTTTCTTCCTGGATGATCCAACACATTCGCACAGCACAAGGTCTTGTTTTTTCCAACCATCTGGGGATCTTGCAGCCTAACCTCTCCCCCAGGTTTTGGTCTCTGTGTTTCATTCAAAGATGAACAGTCGTAACTGTAACTTTAACACCAACTACCCCCCAGCACAGCTCCATTAAGGACCGAACCGATGCTGCAGTGATGAGGATTCGTATGTGCACGAGGTTTGTGGCTCACACAGACTATTCACAATATACATGTCAAATTTAAAAAATGTACTTCAAACTTGTCTCAATTTGTTGGATGAAAATATTGACTGAGCTGAGTCACTCAGTCCAGTGTCATTACAGTAACGCCACAGAAGTCCAGTCTTGTACTAGAGAAGAATCAGTGTCACAGCTGTGGGACCCTGTTCAAACCCGAGTGTCTGAAACCTCTTAGTTCACTCCAGCCTTGTGTGTAAATGCGTTGACGCTGCTGCACAAGTCCCTCAAACAGTAAAGTCCATACTAAAACTACACTTGTCACATCTGTCAGTGATTGTAAAGGTCTCGATTCACTCTTTAGTCAAAAACAGGCAGTGAATGAAGACTGCAGGAGTGCTCCACCTCCGTGTTAGGACGAAGTGCTTCAAAGACTGGGTCACAGTCTGAGGATGGGTCCAAGCCTCAGGACCACACAGTCCTGGATAATGACAGAAAAAAGTTTCAGGATCCACATTAGACCATGACCCTGTAGAAGGTCTTTGTTAATGTTGCTGGATTCTCTGGTTCCCACGGTTTAGCTAAAAATTGTTGAATTAGATGCTCCTACAACACTGAGGTTAATGAGGTCCTGCTGGACTAACAGGGTCTGAAACCTGCTCACCACTGAACCTGGTCCCTGTGAGACAAACCATGCCAACCCCTTTCTCTGCAGTGAGTGGTCAGATTAATTTCAACTTAACTTTTCCTGTCTGGTGTAAGAATATTAGCAGGCTCTGAATGTGGTGGTTTAGCATTTTATTTTACATTTAGCTCAGACTGGACCTTTAACAGAACCATCATTAAATCTTTCTCAGTTCATGTCACACAGCAACAATAAATACTGACTTTGTCAGACCATGTGTACGACAGGGTGTCAGCCCTGGGCACTGCCCACTCACATCTCTCACAGTTCAACCAGAAACAAGGAGGATCTCAAACCTCCATCTTTGATTCCTGACAAGGTAAATTCCGAAAAGTCTGAAAAAATATGATTGTATGTAGCAGAAATGTTTTTCGTCTTCTTCCTTTTCTTTTGTTGTATGGTCCGCACCTCCAGGCTGGGAACCTCAGACCTCTGATGTACTCCAACTCTTCTATTTGTGATAAATGCTTCTGATTGGATGATCCACGTAACAAAGGTTTCATGGTGACCTGGTGCTGAAGACGTCTATCTGCCTGAACATTCCACTGCTAAAAACGCTGGACTGAGTCAAATCCTGCAGCTCTAGCTCAGCTCTTCCAGTCCCAGGGGAGACACAGGTCCCCGTCCTGCATGACTGAGTAGAAGTGAGAGATGCAGACGTGGAGGCCCTGCATGAGGGGGGAGCGCTGCTCCAGCAGCCTTTTACAGCACAGGATCATTTGACTGGAGCTGACACTGGGCTCCTTGGACAGACTCCTCAAAGACAGACTCTGGAGACACTGCTGCACCACAGCCTCCTCCTCCGCCTGTAGCCTGGACACACAGAGGTCAGAGTCATAAACAGCTGATCAACATCATCACTGACCCTCCTCAGTCATTTCAGTTCTATCACAAACACTGAGGGCTGCACATAACGGGTGAATCTGTAGTTAAAATCAGAAACAGTTACTAACTGAAACATGAGGATTTTCTACATGAAAACATATCAAAGTTGAACAATAAGCAACATATAGTTGGTTCAACATCGGTGCAGAGTTATGATACGATAGAGTCATGTACTGATGACAGACAAGGCAGATTTGTTTAATCAGCACATTATCATACAGGTCATTCAACCTACAGACTGTGCTCAGCGCTGGTGACCACAGGATCTATTACAGCAGCACCGCTGTCTGTGGCCCCCAGTCAGCAACACTGCACTCTGTCCCCCAGGTTCACATTACAGCTTTGTTCAGACATTAATACAGACATGCATGTGCTTTCATTCACAGTCCACAAGACAACCTCACAACATTAGCCTGAAATATGAGAAAAAGTGGGTGAATTCTTTGTGCAGCATCATTGTAGCCTGCACTGGGCACAGATGATATTTCCATCCAGCAGACCCAGATGTGGTAACCATGAATTGGCCGACATGGGGCTGAGGCTTTTATTTTGAAGTCTCATTAGTTATCACTGACCATGAGCAATATATTTATTTTTTCTTCTTGTCTCCTCTGTGAAAAACCATGAGGATTCTGGGTACGGTTTTCATTGTAACTATTTTGGTATTGTGATGCAATTACAGTTGTAACGGTCATTTTTACATTTCACAATTCATTTTCACTGAATAAATGTAAAAATTTTGATGCAATTTTTGTTGGGTCTACTACCAAACATGCATGTTCCTTTGTGTTTCAAGAATATGATTGGTAGATGATAGGTTCTTTATACCAGGACTGAAGTGGTGTGTTTAACTCACTGGTTTTTGCGTTGGGTGCGCTCTCTGGCCTCAGAGGCATGGCTCTGGAGGAAGACCTGCAGCTTAGGAGGATCATAGTTGGTGGGGATGATGAAGTGCCCCATCTCATGAAGCCTGGGGTTAGAGTGGTCACTGAGATGGACACAAACAACAAGTCACATCTTAGAGAAAGTTCACAGCAGTGAGTCATGTCTGAGGCGTTCAGGTGTGACAGTTTACTTCTCCAGCAGCATGGTGAGCCCCTGCAGACTCCTGGGGTGCAGCCGCAGGCGCCGGGACATCAGGTTCTTGTGCAAGATGCTGAGGGTGCTGTAGTGCTCAGCAATGGGCTGAACTGGTCCCAGCCTCTCCATGTGGACCACCTGAGTGCCACCCATGAGGAGGCTGATCCTCTCCTTAAGCCAGTCCGTCTGCTGCTGCAGGCTGCGATAGCTGGGCAGCTGTTGGAACAGCTGGAGATACAGGCAGAGGAGGGGTCAGACAACAAAGAATGACACAGGTATCAGCAGGAGCTCTGCAGCTGCATTACTTTGGTCCACTGATGATGAACGTCCATAGTTCCCAGCATCACGTGTCCAGAGGCGTTCATCCCTGACTGGTCAGCAAACACCACAGTGTGTCCTGCAGAGAAGGTGGAGGAGCAGAGGAAAGGGTAAGTTCACCAGTTTCACACACCTGTTTCACACAATGGCACAGTTAATGGAGATGTCCACAGATGTTAGCACAGTCAGGTGTCCTGTCCTCGCTGAGACTCCGTACCTTGCAGGTTGATCAGGGCCTCAGGGTTCTGCTGGGACAGCCGGCTCAGACTCTGCAGCTGACAGCACCTGTGGGCCACCCCCCAGCTGCGCTGCCACCTACACCACACACCATCATGGGAAATGATATATCAAAGCTCATCACAGTACTTTAAGTTTATTATTACTGCTACTGATATACCTTGATGCAGAGGAAGAAGTTTCAGAATTAACCTGACTGGTTATTAGTTATTCTCTGACTCACTGCTTGAAAATTCACTGTTCTCACCAAAGACCAGGCTCAGCTGCTGATCAGCTGATATTTAGTCAAAAACATGGCTCATCAGGTTCACAGGTGAGTCAACACCCGCAGGTAGACTACAATGTTGTTAGCAGCTCTGAGAGCAGTTACTCAGTGGAAAAGTACCTGATATCAGCCAGATCAAATCTGTGACACAGCTCCTTCTTCAGTCTGCTCAGCTCCTCTCTCCGAGGAAGACTAACACTGTGCTTCTTCGTCGCCTCTGGCTCATTGTTTCTCAGCCACGAACTGACAAAGAAAATAAAACATGCACTCAGAGGTGACTCAAGTTGTAGTTATGTGCTGACCTGTTTCTAATGATTGATGCTACCTCTGTCTGTGCCCAGGTTTGATAAACAGCTCTACATCAGTCAGTCAGTCTCTCACCTGAGTGTAGGCTCCACCCTCCTGGCCTGCTGCAGCTCCTGCTCAGGGTCCCTGAAGCCAGTGAAGGTGTAGTAGCTTTTATCCCATTTGATGGGTCTGTAGAAAGGAACCCCCACCTCAGGTGGACCTTTAGCACTCTCTGTTGTCACTTTCAGTCCCTTCATGTGTTCCACGGGCAGGCTGCAGGACTTTAACACATTCATCACTGTGCTCAATACATCGTTTGTGTGCAGGGTGAAACTCACTGACCGGAACCCTGAGAACCAGGCAGAAGACTTTAGATACCTAGAAACACAACTACTACTATAACATTTTGAGCAAATGAGTGAAGACTGTACCTGAGGTGAGGAGGTCTGGCTGCAAGTCACTGCTGTCTTTTGTGTCCCTAACATAAAAGGTGAGCTTCATTGGCTGAACTGAGCCTGAACCAGGCTTCTGCAGGTTCTCCAGGTAACCATTTAGCCTCTTCAATGAGTTCTCATTCACCTCCTATAACACACAACATGAAATGCTACAGCGGGGTGAACCTGCCTCTTCCACGAACTCTGTCATGATAATTACAGCTGCACACACACATCTCATGTCAGTTAGGTGAAAAGTTACACTGTCTGATTTGCAACCTGATATCTTTTAACAGTTACAAACTGCTGAACACTCCCTGACAGACGTACCCGCTCTCTGGGATACTGGCAGAAGAAGTCAGGATGGACGGCAAAGTAAAAAGGCCTGAGAGCGTTGACGGCATCTGCCCCTGACAGAGCTCTGAGCTGAGCTAGATGAGTGGCCACATGTTTCCTCTTCAGCCTGCAGAGAAGAAGAAACAGAGGTCAACTGTTGCTATGATTGGTATAATTAAAAGTTCAGTAATGAAGATCTCCTCCCCTTTGTCTCACTCTACCTTCTTCCTCTACAGGTCAACACCTGCTCTACACTCCTGATTATTTCTCTCTGTCACTTCCTGTTTCCCACACAGTCACATCCCTCCATTCATTAAGATGCTTCACCATCAATCCCCAAACAAACCTCTGTCTGTTTCTACTTTGTACTTCCCTTTAAACTCTCCTTTGTGAACTATAGTCAGGGGTGGCGGGGGCTCTCTCACACTGAGCAGTGAGATTATTTTGATTATCATTGGATCTATTGCTGTTCACTCTATGAAACCTGCGGATCTCAAACTGTGATTTCAGTTTCTTATTTCGTTTGAAAAACAGTTTAAATCCTAGTTTAAAAATAATTATCTTGAGGTTGTAAACCACAAATTTTCAGTCATTATGTTTTGATTTTTTATTTAGATTTTTTTATTAAGGATTAAAAAATATTTTGACCCTATATTTAGTATATAAAGTCCTTTATTGCGAACTCCAGAGACCATATTTCATTATTAGAGGTGAAGGGGAACAGTGGAGTCTAATGGAGGACTTAGGACTGGTAGACCTGTCTCCAGCTCAACACAAACAAGACAGGGAAACTGTTGGGGGATCAGACCTGTGACCATCCAGGGAGTGGACAAAGAGGCTGCTCAGTCATACAGTTAACAGTGTTCAAGAGACTCTAAAAGGGAGGGTGAACTTGTGTGATTGGGTAAACATCACCCAATCAGTTCTACAGAAAACTAGAAGAAGAAAATGGGTGAAGAAAAGGGAGAGTGGAGCAAGAACACATCACATCGGTCAGTGATTTCAGAGGCAGCTCATTAAGTTAATTTTTGTTCTACCCATTAGTATACCTTTTGTTATGCTCTGCTATTAATCCAGACAAGAAGGCTAAATATACATGTTATTGTAGCACTTATCTCCATGAGCTAAATCACTATCTTTATGTTTCCATAATATAGTTTCTGTAACATTATGTTTGGAGGAAAATGGACTAATAATACTATGGTGTTTGGAGTGTAGGTAACAGATGCATATTCTGTACTGTTATGTGGGTGACATTTCATGCTTCCAACATGGTGATATCTGAGGTTACTAGCATGTAGCTTTGAATAAGAAATATTCCACCTCCAGAGACGCCATAACACCTGAACCACTTCATCCATCCATCTCAGGTGATCCAAACACGTGGACAGCTCTAACTTCAGGTGTGAACACTCAGACCCCGATCAGATCCCCTGAGACAGATGTTAAAGCCAGGTCTGACCAGGCCCTTAGTCTCACTTACAATCAGTGTGTGGACTGACAACAGAGATGCCCTGAACAAAGGTTAATTGAGGAGACTGGGGTTCTATGGTTCTTTCTAGATAAAGGAGTGTGCATCAGACTGGACAGGACCACTGACTCAGGATCTGGACAGATGAGATCTGGAGCATTTAATAAGGTTAAAGCTCTCAATATAACCATGTTTCCAGATTTCACCTTGGAGTATTTCATGCTATCTACTGACACACACACTTCCTCCTGCACCCAATTCTGTTCCCTTGAGTCCATTTCATTTTCTCTTGCAACTTCAATGTTTTCTCTCTTTCTGTGTGTGTTGTGTGCCTTAGTTTCACTCATGGTGACACTGAGTCGTCGGGTTATTCAGTCAAAGAACAGTGGATCAGTTCTGGATGGACAGATGAATTGATCCTCAGGACTTTGAATGTACGGTCGTGATGCCGGCCTGATACCATGCACTCAGTCCCCCCACAAACCTCAGCAGTGTTACCTGACGGAGCATCGCAGGAGGGAGTTGACGGACATGTCTGCCGCTGCTTGTCAACAGCTGAGCTTTAAATCATGGCGTCCCTCGGCGGTCCTGTCACAGAGAGGCTCAGGATTCACCACAGTGTCGCCACAGTCTGAACAGCTTCAAACCAGCGTCAGCAGGAAATAACCAACTCTGCGCACACAGACATGAACTCTTTAATGTTACCATGGTGATAAATACACCTGCTGAACACAGGATTACGGAGCTTAGGCTGCTTTGTTTTTAGCTGCTGCGTTAGCATGTAGCCTTTTGGATGAGCCACCATCAGATAAACTAACAGCTGACAACTGTTAACAGCTGTTAACTGACCAACTAAATTAACACCCGACCAGCCTCCTACCAGAGGCTGGTCGGGTCAGTATAGTTGTGGTTAGTTCTGGCTGTTTGCGCTGGGACTTCTACTCAACGACAGCAGTACAACATGGCTACAGTTAGCTCCTGGAGTTAGCATGGCGGTACCAGCGGAGGCTGCTCCGGCTGTCCGCGGTCAGGCGCCACACTTGCTCAGCGCTCCGGACGGCTGCACTGGCGATGGTGGATAAAGCAGAGGTGACTCACCGTGGAGCCGCTGGGTCAGACCCCCCCCCCCTTCTTCCTCTGTGGTGGCTCCTCCGCCAAGCCTGGACTGCAGTCCCAGCTGGAGAGTGGCGGTAAAGCAGCAGTGACAGTTTGATGTGAGGGGCTTAAACATATAGAAAATATAAATCAATAAAATGGATTTCTGTATAACTACCCTTTATTGAGTTACACAGTTCACCTCTACATTAGCGTGTGTATATAGTTCTGTATTTCTTCATTTATTTATTCATACTCGTTTGTGTCCCCCAGAGTCAGATTTAACTGGAGCTGGGTCTTCTAAACATGTTATCTTAATATTTCACCTGTTAAACCTGTTAAATACCTCGAATTGATTCACAGGAAGATTAGATCATAGTGTCAGTTACCTGACAACCGAAAAGGCTCCATCTTCAGCAGCTGTCCTGTTAACCTCTGCTTTCTAGAAAATCTTACAAGGAATTTAACTGAATTAGTAAAGCACCATTTCAGTCACCAACGTTTATTTTATGATATTAAAGGGTTAAAAAGGTTAATATGAGCCTCTCTTCCACACAGCTGTCCAGTGACTGCAGAAAGGGGCCGATTGTTTCTGTCAGTATATGTTTCATGACTAAAGAGTGGAGGCCACAATCCACTTTTGAAACCTTAGTGTGGAGAGTTTGTATGTAGCTATTGTATCTTTGATATTATTCACTTTTACCAGGTCTGACCTAGATTTAATAACATTTAATAACCCAATAGACTCTAATTATAATAATAATAAATAATACTAACTTTAAATGGAAACGTGAAAACACAAATTGAACTGAAAGATTCCAATCTGAAGATAATCTGAGCTGCAATCTGTCCACTTGAGTCAAGATGCAGTTCACATCCATGTCTGTCCAGACTCATACATAGTGAAGATCTGTCAGTCACCACAGTTTAACGGCGCCTCAACATGGTCACAGCCTCTCCCTCAAGTCCTGGTGAAAAGTATAGAGAGGAAACCTCCACCTGTTGTAAGTGAGGTTGGTTAAAAACAACCATCCATGTAGCTCTCGCACTGAAACCTTTACTCTCATAAAGGAAAATGTGCTGTTTGAACAGATCCATGTGGGCATTAATGTCTGCCTGGTGTTAATCACATCAGAGAAGTGACATCGCATCCTTTAGTGAAGCTGAGTGTGATGAACAGAGACAGGACTGAACATTAATGATGGGTTAATGTCCTCACCTCAGATATTGAGCAGTGAACTAGGACTGTTTGCCACACAGGCTCATGTGACACAAGGGTCATGTGACACCAACATCAGGTTCTATGACGAAACTTAACTAAACAAAGAAAATCAATTACACACAAAGAGCTGTACAGTCAAAGTCAGGTATCTCAAAGAGACCAGATATAACAGATATAATTAACATGGAGCTAACGCTGGTTTTTTAAATGCATCATTAAAATACTGTAGATTAGTAAAGTCACTCAGTATCTACCTGTGTGTCATGTCACCCATTAAAGAGGCAGCACATTTGTAGAGCTCCAGCAGAATAGGACACACCTGTATGTTTACCTGAGTGAAAACCACGCTCTCTATAAAAGTGGACGTAGACTCTGGGTCTGTAAAGTAAAGCCAATGCTGAAGAGCCGTAAAACTTCATTCTATCTAATGACCATCAGGGGGCGACTCCACTGGTTGTTAAAGAAGTCAGATTGTATTGAAGTCTATGGGAAAATGTCTCTACTTCTCCCTTGATTTATTAGCTCAGTAAATGTTTTCCTAATGAGTTTATGGTCTCAGTCTCTAGTTTCAAGTCTTCAATACAACATGATGTTAATTTTTTAAATGATGAAAAATAGACCATAAAGCAGGGGATGAATTAGGGCGTGGCTCCCATTTGATTGACAGACTGTACCACCCAATCAGGATAGAGTACAGAGAGGTCGGATCCACCCCTCACTCCTCAGCTCCACCTTCTTCTCCGAATATGGTTTCTTTTATGGCGGATCTGCATGTTGTAGTACTCACCAAGTTCAAGCTCTAACAACCAAACAGTGTTTTATTTAAATACTTTATTCTGAAAGTGAGTGGCTCTGAACTCTGGTAATCAATCACTGCACAGCTGTAGTGAAACAGCAGAATCAGGAAGTGGGCCTGTCATGATCATGAGAAGATTCTCCTTCAACATGGTGAGAACAGTACAGTTAATGTCACTGAGGTCTATGAGAATAGCTTTGATAAACCAGAGTCATTCTTTCTATGCATATCTTCGTGCTTGAAGCTGCTCGGTTGAAGGGCAGTTAAAGCTTCTGTGTGGAGTCAGTGTGAGGTTGTGTTTAATATGTGAGGAGCACCATGTAAAGGAGGAGGCAGGTGTGTTGGCCTATAAGGTTGTAACACAACAGCAGGACAAACAAGATGGCTCCCTTTGGTCCCTGAACCAGCAGTGAGTCATCAGTTCCCAGAGCTGGAAACTGACCGTGACACATACAGGAAATGGTGTCAAATATACACTGCACCTCAGTCTGTGAAGGATATGGATTTAAGGAGGTCAGTGGACCTGAATGAGACCACAAAGAAAATAAAAGACTGTTTCCTTTGGTCCAAATTAGTTTCGGGTGAATGATGAAGGACATTATCTCTTACATACTGAGTAGGGTAGTGATGTTAGACTGATCTTGGTGTGAACATGGATCTCTTCAGCAGCACCTGGAGGATCCACCAGGTGATCACATGTGCTCTGGGTGACTCTGCAGGCAGGAGATCATCTCATGAACTGGCCTCCCCTCAAAACAAATCTGATAGACCGCCGTGAAAAGAGGGAACCTGGAGGGAGGAGGGACAGAGGCAGGAGGAGCAAAGAGAGACCCAGTTTTTATTGATGCATCAGATCTGAAACTATCAATGAATATGTTGGTAACTTTCACATCTTCAAAGGATCTAATTTGACTGGCTCTAATTTTCACCGGACTTGATGGAGTAATGGGTCCTAGTTTTGATCAATATGTCAATAATTGCTGGTGTTCATTCATCTTAAGTGATGTTTCTGATAGAGATGATTGATCCCAGCCTGCAGCCCTGCTGCTGATGGCTTCTGTTTTTTTTTACTGTTATTACCTCCTGCTCAGACTGATCAGTCTCATGAAGCTAGAGCAATGAGGTGGAAACTGTTAGCCCAGCTGTTTCAGCCACTGCTGAAACATCATAAATACATCAAACCTCATGTGTGAAATTCACTGATGAACATGCAACTTCTGTTGTGTTTCATCTGCACACAAACATCAATGTAAGTTTCTATCTCTGCTGAATGAGCGATGAGATTATTTCTATATAGGTGAAGTAACGTCCTTGTGAAGCAGCCTTGTAACAGCAGACAACCTGTATTTTTTCACATTGTCAGTTTGCAATTGAAACTAACAACACACAGCCTGTTAATCACTTCAGAGGTGCTGGTAGACAGAGCCAGGCTAGCTGTTCCCCCTGCTCCTATTCCTTATACTAAGTTAAGCTAAAGCTGTCTCCTCTCACTGTCATCAAGAAGCCAAATGTGAAAGTGTTAGAGATTTTGTTGCGATGATGCGCACTGCACCACACAGTGAGTCACAGGCCTGATTACAGACAGACACAGAGTTGATACACACTTGTCCACCAGGCCCTTCTGTTTAAGGATGTGGTAAACCTCAGCTGAGGTGGCCGGACCCTGGAGCTTCTGACCGTTCAACATCTCCTTCTCCAGCTCCTCGATGCTCTGAGGGACGAGACAAACTCATCACACGGGAAACGTGCAGAGTTCAAAACTTTCAAACTTGGTGATTAAGTTTTAAATGAATGTCATTGATCATGGTCACAGTGACCTACCTTCCCTGTTTTGGCAAAGGCTTCTGCCACTCTTCGGTTGCGGCCGCCGTAGCACGTTGTGATGAGATCAGCTACACCGCAGCTCTCCAGGAAGGTTGCCGTAGAAACCGAGTTGTTCTTAGAAAAGAGTTTAGCGAAGGCTATCATCTCCATCAGCCCCAGACGGATCACAGCCGCCTTGGTGTTGTCACCACACCGCAGCCCGTCACAGAAGCCTGCTCCCACCGCCACAATGTTCTGCTCCAGTAAATGAAGAGAGAGAAACCAGTTAGTGATGCGGTGGGCGTGGCCTCTACCAGTGAAGGTTTGTTTGTTTGTTTCAGGGTAAATCAACTATAAATCAACATCAGTGTAAATGGGCCTGTGTTAGTAAATTAAATCAGACATTATAACAACATGAGGAAGAGGAAACATGACCTGGGCAGGTAAATCATGACATCACGCTACATCACCAATGAGAGCAGGATACATCATACACCTGTACTGTTAGTGTGCTCTGGACCAACATCTGTTCACCTTTATCATAGTGCACACTAAAGCCTTTACCTGACATGTTACACCTCTACCACTGACGTTTAGGTTGCAGTGTGTGATTGTATCAGTGTGTGTGTTTGCACCTTCAGAGCTCCACACAGCTCCACCGTGTCAGCATCATCCACCACTGTGATCCTGAAGTTTGGAGTCTGCAGCAGCTCTTTGAACAGGAGCCCGTTCTCCAGGATCCTGCTGCCTGCACACACACACACGCACACACAGGCACACGCACACGAACGAACAAATGAAAACATAAAAACATTTAAAAAAACAAAATGTTTTATATATGTTTTAACTAATTCATGTGTCTTGGTTTCATTTTTACTCTTCCTGTTTCACAGTGTGCCTGAGCCCCTCCCCCCACAGAACAGAGGCAGGTCAAATGCTCGTCACATTAAGATCAATAACCGTGGATAGATGTGGATCCACCGCCACAATGTTCTGCTCCAGTCCTGAGACGCAGGTCAAGATATCAGCCAATCAGCGGCGAGGATGCTGAGCATTAGCAGCTCAGGACAGTGATATTTACATTAGAGGTCACCTTCTTATTTAAACACACTGATCTTCCATCATTTTAATTTCCTTTCCTTTCCATTTGCTTTGCACAGACTCTCCTTTCCTTCTTACCAATGGTGGTTTCACAGAACTTCTCTGCTGCCACCTCGTTGGCTATGTTAGCTCCCATGAGGACGCTGACATCAATCCCCATCTTCTCTCGAATGATGTCAGAGATGAGCTTCAGGCCCTCGGGACCCTCATCTATCCCCTGACACACACAGACACAGAGGGACATGAGCGACACAAGGCTGCATGAGGAAGGTGAGAGGTGGAAGAAGAGGGGAAGGAAACAAAGGGACTCTGCAGCAGGACATTCAGAGTCAGGACCAATCTTTGTTTCTGAACTTCAGAGGTCACAACATTTACAGTAGCAGGTATTTAAAGAAGAACAAAAACAAGAAGAAAATGATGAAGAAAACAGCAAAGTGTCGTCTTCCTCTGCTGCTGATGTTGACTCAGGGTCAGACTCAGTGACATAGGACAGATGACAACACACGGGTGTTGAAATATTGATGGAGGTCTGTTACACACACACACGCACACACAAAAACAATTTGGAATACTAAATAAATCTAAAAATCTGTCATTTCATATTCTTGTAAATATAATAAATTTAGCAATATAAAAAAATGTTTGATTCAACACTGTGAGCCGGTGAACAGCTGTGTCCTGGTTTACTGCTGACTCTCTGCACTATGGTCTCTCTCAGTCCCAGTCCTGTAGCACTTAAAGTCTGATGTGACATAAATCCCCCTCCCTCCATAACATCCACAGCTTCTTCACCTGGATAGAGATGAGGATTTATCTCCTCCACTATATATACACACACGCACACATACACAACATTGTCAGGGTTTTCTTCACAGTCATCTGAGCTGCAGTGGGAGATAACAGTCCAAACAGAGCCTGTTCTGTTCGAGAGGAAATACATGTCCTATAAACCAGGCTGCAGCAGATTCACTGCATCTGATGAAAACCTGTGCAATTACAGGGTTAAATGTAAGTATTGTGTTTCAGCTCAGTTCAACAGCTAAAGGTACAACTGTTAAAATCAAAGGTCCTATCAAGGATACAACCCTGATAGGAATTTTGTCTCACTTCTTCCAAAATCAGGAATGTCTTTCTCTGTGGTGGAAACATAGACGACTACTACATGACAGCAGCATTTATAACAGAACCAACTCATCCCAGACCATATCTGTGACCTGCTGGACCTCTGTCCTGACCTCTGACCTCTGACTGACACCAACTTTTTCCAGTAGAACAGGGATAAAACAGCCTGTATCTCTACAAATCCCTAGAGAACAAGAAAACAGGACCCTGAAATCCTTCAAAGGAACAGCAATGAGCCCCATGTGCAGAACTCGTCACCTCAGTGGACAGAAACATCGAGTTCACTTGAGACAACGTGAGAAACAACCACTCGGCTTTTTGGACTGTGTGGTACACGCTGAAGACCCACACGGATCAGAACTGACACTTTGACTCTCACCACCCACTGAAAATAAACCGGGACTCATCAGAACCCTGCAACACCAGGCTGATCCTGTGCCCAAAAGTGGCCAGGCCCAAGAGAGAGAACACAAAAAAACTGAAAGACACACTTACAACAGTTACAACAGGGGGACCAAGGAACTAAGAGACAGCAATGACCTTGACAACAACCCTTAGAGGTTAAACCTGGGTCTCCTCACCTATCAGAACTGAAGAAGACAATGTCTTCAACTAAGTCTGACTAAGGGCCTCCACAGACATCAGGTGACAAACGTAAACTGAAGAATCAGCCTTCTGACCTTGATGAGTGTGATTCCTCGGGCTCTGGTGGAGACACAGCCCACCATCTCATCACAGAGCTTCCTAATGAACTGGTGAGGGACAACAAACACCAGCAGGTCAGCTCCCTCTGCGGCATCACATAGCTTTGGGACGGCCACCTGTGGGGAAACAGCGACAGCCATCAGAACAACAGCTGGTCTGTCACATCTCAGTGAGCCCTCATCAGCTGATGTGGCCCAATCTGGATCAAAACTGTCACACTGAAACAATATTTTAATGATTTTTTAACTATACAGAACCAGTTTCGATGAATTTCAGGGAACACAGCTTAGAGCTCAGAAAAAGGACAGTGTAGTTCATGAAGACTGGAGGATCAGGACCTCCTCTGGCCCCCTTACCACGTTCTCTGGCAGCTTGTATCCAGGCAGGTACTTGATGTTTTCATGCTCCATGTTGATGATATCAGTCAGCTTCCTGCCATTGACTTGTTCCTCAAACACCCACATCTTCACCGTGGTGGCGAATCGCTGCAGTGATCTGGCATTGTTTCCAATGATCCTGGCAATGGCTGAGCCCCTGCAACCACAGCAGAGGTCAGGGGGTCAGAGGTCAGAGGGTCGGATGGTCAACTCACCGGGCCCTAAACTGCTTGTGTGCATGTGAATGAATTTATGTGTTTATGTGTGTGGACTGTCTGCAGAGAGCACCAGCTCTCACCTATACAAACAGCAGCGGTAAGAACTGATTGGTTCATGGAGTTTGTGGTGATTCTGAACTGCAGTTCCTACTAACAGGTGTTCCTGTTATTTTGTCCACCCCCATTTAAAGCAGACTGTAGCTGAACAGCAGAAACATCTGTCTGTATAACCAAGTGTCAACCCACTGTGACATCAGCCATCAGTTTGTGAGCTGCTGCTTTGAAGCCTCCACTTTGTGATTTGTCTGTCACCATCTTGGTTTGTATTTGGAGGAGAAGGTGGAGCTGAGGAGGAGTGACACGCACTGAGATGCCACTGAGCAAGGCACTTAATGACATCCAGCTCCTGTAGCTGACCACGCTCTCTGACCTCTCATCCATATCCGTGTTATGATCACCCCACAAGATAACTAGACCATGCTCAGGCTCAGTGTCAGGTCAGGTCAGGTCAGCCCAGTAAAACTTTATCTCTGCACCTCATCCAGCTGGAGGCAGAGACCCTGAGCTGCCCCTGTGTCGCCCCATCCACAGGCTGCTGCAGCGGATCAGGTCCACCATCCTCCTCCTCACCCAGCCCGTGATGTCTTACCAGTTCCCGGAGCCCACTATGCACACTTTGAGCGGAGACGCCATGGAGGATGCTGGCGGCGCTCTGCTGCCTTCTCCGGCTCTTCTCTACTGGGACACCGCCGCACGGAGAAACCGCGGGGACGACGAGCTGTCGTCTCGCGATGACGTCACAAAGCGTGTCGCACACCGCGCTGTCGGGAGTTGTAGTATGAGCCCTGTAGTTGAGTATGTTTACGTCAACGGCAGTCCCCAGATTACATAACGCTCCGGTATGACCATAACGGGGTGAGATGGATTATAGACAAAACCATTGATAGTAAACATCCGTAATAATATATAATGTTCATGTTTATGTCACAGCCCGTCATTATAGCAGGAGATCTCACATAGTCTACACAAAATACACGAAGGCTTATTATCTATACGTGATCATCACAACTACACACAACATTCACTACTGACTGGGTCAGATTAGATATTAGATAGAATAAAAACACACGTGTCATATAACTGCTATTTATGCTGTTTGTATTCTTGTAATATTTCCCGTTTTTTATTTATTACATCATTAAGTAAATGCCGCTTCATCTGATTATCGAGTCATTTTATCCTTCAGTTCATTATATCTGTTCCTTCTACAGGATTTATTATGTAATTCTTGGGCTACACCTTCACAAAGGTCAGAGAAAACACCTGGCAGGTAATAAATCTACAGCACATCTTAGAGTCAACAGACCACCGATGAACTGTAGAAACCTGCCGTGTGTTGAGTGAGTGGACGATAATAACCTGCAGCCTGTGTGAAATAAAACAGGCGCAGTCTGGTCGTGTCTGGAGCCCGGTGCGTTTCAGTGAGCCGCTGATCTCTGAACACAAACTGTCTGCTTCTCAGCTCCACATGCTCCGAGCTTTTACTGCATTATTGATTCCCTGTGGCCGCTGAAGGGGGAGTATCCCGGGCTGGGGGGAGTGACCAACCCGGGATTTCCAAAATAACAAACGCAACAACGTCAGAGAGAGATAGAGAGGGTGGGGGGGCGGGAGGGGGAGTGACCGCAGTCAGATAGTCGGAGTATCCCTCCAGTCTGTGGAGCGGGCTGCTTCCTCCTGCTCATCTCACCTCAGGTGGACACGGACAGCGAGCAGCCACGAGCACACGCCGCAGCGGCAGCAGCATGAGCCGGTCAGCGCGTCAGGAGAGCCCCGTGTGGAGCCCCTGCGGGAGGCAGGAGCAGCGAGGCGGCCAGTCTCACCGCCTGGATGCTGCTCCGCACCGACTCGGGTCCAGGACCAGGGACAGCGGCGCAGAGCTCGGCCCCATGTACCACAAACCAGCCCGCAGCAAGCGGCACCTGGAGGGGGTCCTGAAGAAATACACGAACCTGTTCCAGGGCTGGCAGAGCAGGTGGGTGCTGGACTGACAGGGGGGCGGTGTCACAGCTGACGGTCATGAGGTCACTTTGTCAAGTTGTGTGAGGCAGATCACGTGTGAGGCCCTGTGGTCCATGCTGAGATGTTGGTCCCTCTGTGGGCTCTCACTCAGGATGTGATGACATCAGGGTGTTGCTGTTGTTACTGATCCCTAACTGACCTCTAACATTATTACACCTTCAAGGTCTAAAACTGTGCCTTCTTTATTTTTCTCAAACTTTTTTCTTGTGTGAAGGTGTGGCGTTATTCTCCAGCCCAGTCTGTGACCAGAGACAGGTTTTATATTAGAGGGTCCAGAAGTGTCCCCCTCTCTCTGTTTACATTCAGCTTCTGTGTCAGGTTTGACAATATGTCATGTGGCTGCTCAGGGCAACATCCCACAGAACCTGTGGACCAGGACCAGGTCTATGTACCATCAGGTGGTCTCTCCACTCACTCCAGTATGAGCATCCTTCCATTCATGAGAGAGGAGGTGTGGGGGTGGAAGTCCCAGAAACACTGAATGAGTCATCCAGGATCAGGAAAGCCCTGCACTCCTCTCCTGCATCACAGCACTCCCTCCCTCCCCCGCGCTCTCTTTAACTGCTGACACGCTCACTCTCTCTCTCTCTCCCTCTTTCTCTCTGTCCCAGTGGATCGATAGGAAAAACATCCAATCGTGTAATGAGCTCTATGATCACACTTTGACAGTGTGTGGTACACTCACTTCTACACACCCTCTCTATCACACTCACACCTTCTCTCTCTCTCTCTCACACACACACACACTGCTGTACTTTATTAATGCACTCAGGAGCCAAACATAACTGGAGTGCTGGAGTGTGTGTGTGTGTGTGTGTGTGTGTGTGTGTGTGTGTGTGTGTGTGTGTGTGTGTGTGTGTGTGTGTGTGTGTGTGTGAGCGAGCCCAGAGAAGCAACAGCATCATGTTTGTGTCATGGCTCTGGTTGCTGATTTACCGTTGCTCAGTCAGAGCAGAATCAGTTGTGCTCATGTGGATGACAGAATGAAATACAGCCGTTAGAGTTACAGCCACTCTCAGGACGGCTGCCAAGCACAAACACCTCCATCATTAATACTGTGAGGTCTGACTGCTGCACCTGGACTGAAGGAGGAAAAAAGGACTTGGTATCAGAGACAAAAGAACAAAGGTTGGGTGTATTATTATTTATTATTAGTTATTGTAGGTGGGGACAGATAGCTGCTGACACCAGGGACCCATGGCTTTTCTTCTTGTATTATTCTCAGGTAATTTTGGAGTCAACAAAAAAACCTGATCAAACAGCTTTACTGTTCAGTGTAAGAGCCACTAATAGAAACACAGTAGAGCGTTGTGATGAACGAGTTAAGTAAAACAGCTAAAATCTTCTACTGCTTCCATGTGAAGTGACCCAAAATAATAAATATTCCTCTGTGTAGAGAGAGCAACCACCCTGTTTACCTTACCTAAAGTCCTTCTTCCACTGGTAGAAAAACCCACTAAGACCCTCTAACATCTGGCTTTTGTCAGCAGTGGAAAAGGATCCAATCAGCATCCAGACCCAGGTCAAATGAGTCTGCAGTAGATAGAGGTGTGATCAGTACTGATGTAACCAGAAACACTGCAGCTACACTGAGCTCTGGGACGTCAGAGTGAGGAGGAACTAACATGGAGCTCCCCTCACAAGCCAGCAGGTTGATCAGGCACTAGGTTGTTCTCCCTGTGGGGACTCAACAACACACATGAAGTTCATCAAAATTACATCAGTGTTTTTCTCTTCTATTCTCATCTCTGCTTCTCTACTACACCCACATCCATGCATCCATTATCTATGGATTATTATCATTCATCCATACAGGGCTGTGGGGCACTTCAACCATACTCAGCTAGTTTGTCTAGTTTATCGACATCTTCTGTCATGTCCGTGTATCAGCTGTACAATATATGTTGAATTTGGGTACAGGTGTAGTGACCTCAGACCTCAGATCTTACAGACGATGCAGTCGTGCTGGCTGGCTGAACTCCCCCTCTCTAGGGGCAGCTATGGCTCAGGGGGCAGAGAGGGCTGTCTGCTGAATGCAGGGTTGGTGTTTTGATGTTGGCTTTTGTCTTGGTCTTTGTTCCTCCATGATAAGAGCTGCAGCCTTCATCCCTGGTGAGTGTTTGTGAACATAGCCCAGTTTTTTGCCCCCCACAGCTCACGCCTCTGAATCAGTCTGCCTTGTGTTTGTTTTGTGTCCCAACCACAGACTATCCATACAAATAGACAGTGGGGCTGTAAAGTGAAGCCAATGCTGAAGAGCCTTAAATCTTCATGTAGTAAAGAAAGGTCAGATTGCATTGAAGTCTATGGGAAAATGTCCCTACTTCTCTCTTGATTTATTAGCTCAGTAAACGTTTTCCTAATGAGTTTATGGTCTCAGTCTCTAGTTTCAAGTCTTCAATACAACATGATGCTCATTTTTTAAATGATGGTCCATTTAGAGGAAAATAGACCATAAAGCAGGGGATGAATTAGGGCGTGGCTACCTCATGATTGACAGTCCACAAATGGCAACAACAGTGACCTGCTAGAGAAAGCAGAGAGCAGGTCAGCTCCACCCCTCACTCCTCCTCAGCTCTGTTTCTTCTGGTTTTAAAAAAACAAGATAGTAACGGACAAATTACAAACTGGAGGCTTCGAAACAGCAGCTTACAAACCAATGTAATGGGTCACATTGGGTTGAACCATTGGTTTGTGAACTTCTCACCTGTGTTTGAGTCAAGCATTTGAGTCCTTGTCTTGTGGGATTCGGTTCTTGACACCAGCTCCTTCTGTCCAAACCCCAAAGTGTCCCTGATGGCAGTCAAACGCCTTACATGGCATCTCTGCTGCTGCTGGTGTGTGTGTGAATGGGTAAACGTGAGTTGTAGTATGAAGAGTTTATAAATATAAATTAAAAAAAATAAATAAATATATATATA
>CM076653.1:16454647-16498385 GCA_038496675.1 Rachycentron canadum
ATATATATATATATATATATATAAACACAGTCCACTTATCTCTGGAGGTTTCCAGGCACAGTCAGAGCCATTACACAGATAAATTGGAAATAGTTATGTGTTGCTATGGCTGGGGTGGAGATAAAAGCAAAATGTGATGGAGAACAATAGAAACAGACTTGATGATGACAACAATGATGAGGAGGCTGGAACCTCCCTCACATTAATACATGAGACAAACAGAAATGTCAGTTCTCTTTTCATTAATCTCACTGTGCACTCTTCTTCTGCAGTGGTTCAATAGCAGCTATGGAACAATTAGTAGATGAACATGCAGTGATTTGTATTTGCTTTGGCTTTTTAGGAAATTGGTTGAAAATTCACATTTGGAAAGAAACCTGACCATTGTGTCAGTGTTTAGTTCATTCTTCATCTCTGTTTCCTCTCATCTCCCCATCTTCTTCTTCTCCCTGATTACAGGTTCACTTAGTTTAAGTTAGTGTTGGTTTGGGCACAAATGCTCTGAGTAGCTGAATCCCAGGTACGACCCCTAACCAGCCAGACTCTTTGCTGCACGTCATTTCCTCAGTCGCTCTTCCATTTCCTGTCATTTAAGTGTTAAAACCTGCAGTTCCCCCTTATGACCACTAGAGTCTGGCTCCAACAGTGAGTCAGTCCCCTTAGACTCAGATACAGATAATTTCATCCTTAATGACAACTGTAAGGGAGGTTAATTTTTATTTGACTCATCTGTTTACAAGATTGAAGTTATGTAGAATGTGTCCTCTGTAGAAGTAGAAGTCCTCTGTAATGTAGTTTACATTCATCATGTGATTTACTGCCTTCTTGTCTTGGTAGCAGGTATTGTCTCTGAAAACTAGCTTAACTTCCAACCCTCATACCTGTCATTTCTGTCATTTTCATGGGTGTGATAAAGTCTAGAGCTTGGAGAGCAGAGAGGTGAGCAGCTTTATTATGACAGTCCTGGGTCTTTGACTGGTCTTTGACTCTAGAGACAAAGCATGTTATGAAATGATTTTTAGATATTTTTCTCTGTAATGGGGGAGCTGGCCACTCAGTTCTGCTTGTCTATCTGTAAAACTCATAGTGTGTCACTGATATTGCAGCTAAATAAGACACTGTAGGAAAAGGGAAACTTGGAAAACTTGGAATTTAACCTTCAAACAGCAGCTTTGAAATTGTGAGAACCAAACTAAATATATGTACCCCATAAAGTCAGCAAATCAATCTAGTCCTCACAAAGATAGATGTACACACACACACACACACACACACACACACACACACACACACATGGTTTACATACTGCTTTATGTGTTTGTTTTGCCGATAATTTCCAGATGGATTCACTTGATGTTCCACTGCAAACCGCACAGTCACATGACTCAGTCACATGAGTCAGTCACATGACCCCACAGTGGTAGATTACTGCGTGAAAACAGATAGTAAATTATTCATAATACGCTCTCCCCTCTAAAGGCTGGTTTCCTTGTTTTCCAATAAACCTTTGTGTGCCTTTCCTCTGTTCCTGCAGCACTTAATCTTTCTTCTTCCTGTCTCTCCATCCATCACTGTCTTTCCTCTTCCTGCCTCTCCTCTTCCTGTCTATGCATCCATCCATACCTTTCCTCTTCCTCTCTCCTCTTCCCCTCTCTCCATCATCCCTGTCTTTTCTCTTCCTCTCTCTCCATCTATCCCAATCTTTCCTCTTCCTCCCTCCATCAGTGGTTGTCATCTGTGCTCTCATATTAAAGTCTCCAGGGTAAAATCACTCCAACCTCAGCTGCTGCATATGAGCTCCATTGTGAGATGGAATAAGATTTGTCCTTTCTCTTATCACCAGTGAAGACTGCTGACTGAGCAACGTCACACTCACAGCAGTTGTTCATGTGTCACTCCCTCACTGTGTCTCTAAATGTAAAGATTAAAGGGAGAATTGTCTTTTAATGTGGTTCTCTTTATTATAGAGAAAGAGATAAACGGGGGTGGAGCTGAACAACACTGTGCATGATAGCGTTTAGATTATGAGGCTCAGTGTGCTGTTGGACCAGCTGTGATTCATCTGCTGGAGTACAGTCAATGACTAATGAGACCTGCTCAGCAGATGTAGTTGAATTCTTGTCTATTCGGAAAACCATTCATTTTAGAGAATGTGTATAAGAAGGAAGAATGGACGTGAGGCCAAGTGCAGCAGCTCTGTATAATATGCCACTTTCTATGGCAACACAGCTGCCGAAGCTTTCATCATACAGATGGTGGGGTTATTTCATCAAAACTGCCTTGGAAAAACAATGACACAGCCTGGAAAGTCTTGATGCTAGCAGCTGTAAGGAGGCTCAGCTATGCTTTGAGATAAATGCTAACATTAGCATGCTAACATGCTCCAATATATCCCAAAATTCATTGCATGCTGGTTATAAAAATAATATGTCAGCAAACAACACAGACAGAGAGCCTGAGGATTACTAAATTAAATCTAAATTTTGTGTTTCAGCTCAATTCAATAGCTAATGGTCCAACTGTTAATCTCAAGTTCTTGTGGAAATCCCTCATAGACCACACAGTATCACTTTGCACTGGCCTTCACGGTTTGTGTTGACTACAAAGGGCCTCTGAAGGATGAGGCCTGAACTGGGATACAGCTACAGTGAATGGAGTTCATGCAGTGGACTTGGCTTTGGGTGAAGTATTCCTGGACAGATTTATCAGACAGCCAACATATAGAGACAAACAACCATTAACACACATTTACCACACTCACTGGATGTAGAGTAAAAATCCGGTGAATGAGCTTCATTCAAAACCACAAACTTTCGAGAGTATTAAATGTTGTGTGTGAAGGGAAGTGATGTGAATACCTCCAAACTGTGAGGGAAAGATCTGTGTTAAAATGTAAAAAAATCCCTTTATTGTCTACTCATGTTCCTTCTCTCAGTTGTTCTCACATTTCTCTCTGTCTCCTGTAGATACTTTGTACTGAACCCAGAGGCCGGTCAGCTCCAGTATTATCTTAATGAACTGAGTAGAAGCCAGAGACCTCCCAGAGGGTCTCTGCCTCTCCTTGGGGCGATGGTGGTCTCCAGCGATGACTTCCCCTTCATGTTCACTGTTCAGTCCACCACTGGGGACTCCTACAAACTTAGAGGTGAGAGGAAGTATCTTCATAATGTGTGCATTCATGTCATTTCACATGGAAATATTAACTATGAACCATAAGATGAAAACTCTTGGTGAAAGACACTCCATGTATTAGTTCTTAGTTATTCATGTACCATAGAAATTCTTGTTTTTCAAAGGCTGAGAATTCTGTAGTAGACTCTGAAATGAATTTATAATAATGGCTGCCTGGAAAGAAGGAAAGTGGATCTAAAAACAGACCTGATTAGATTTAGTTTAACATCCTGTCTACAGAGGAGGTGTAGTGTGAGTCCAAACGCGAGGCATTCAGGCACAGTGTGAGTGTAGCAGCACCAGCACTCAGACACCAACACACACTCACTGTAAATATATAACTAAAACAGAAACAAAGAGAACATGAAGGTGTGTTGGGTCATGTAGGCAGAGAGCAGTTTTTAGAGCAGCCTGTGAGGACACTTAGATATTAAAGGAAATCTTTTCTGTCATACGAGACACATTAGACACATTAAACACATTAGACAATGTCTGCTGTGTAAACTAACTGTTGTAAATGTATATAGTCTGTATATTTGCACAGATCATCCAACCCAACATCTATTCATCATCCATCAATTCATCCATCCATCCCAACATCATCCATGCATCCAAACATCATCCATCCATCCAAACATCATACATCCATCCATCCAAACATCATCCATCCATCCCAACACCATCCATCCGTCCGTGTGTGTGTGTGTGTGTGTGTGTGTGTGTGTGTGTGTGTGTGCGTTTGTGTGTGTGTGTGTGTGTGTGTTTGTATTTCACCGGCAGACTTATATGATACCCAGTACATTTACATGCACTTAAGTAACTGAGTTACAGTTGGCTTTTTCCAGTAAGTCGATCTCTTGAATGTCATATCAACGAGAAACTCTGGTCTCTGTAATCACAGTTCGGAGGAACCAGGTTCCTAGTCTGTAAAAAAACACATATCACTGTGCAGCACATTCATCCATAACCTTGTTGTCATTTTAGGGGCAAAACCTTTCTAATAGGCAAATAATGATGATGATGAAGATGATGATGCACAGTTAAGGTCTCCACAAAGTGCTGTCAGTGTAGGTTCATTATGAAGCCTGCAGCATGTGAGGTCTGCAAATACAATAAAATGAATGAAGATAAAACAATGATAATCATGTTCTCACTGTGTAAGTCAGTAAAGTGATAACGCAACTGAATAAAGTTACAATGTGAATGTGAGACCCAACAAAAACAATCTAGTCACAACCATTAGCCCACACTACCACTGCTGTGATGTTCTCCACAGCAATGCTGACATTTAGCATCAACAAAGATCCTCTCTAACAAAGATGATGCAATATGGTATGAAATGGTATACACTTCCTGTCTCCTAAGTGGGCGTTGCTTGTTCGTGTCAAAACATAATATTCAACATTTAATGTCAAATGTTCTGGAGATCTGTGGTTTGTTTGAATGGTTCCAATATGTGTTTCAGTGGCTGAAGAGCTGCTGGTGTCCTAAAAGGGTGGGGTGGAGGTGAACCCATGTGACACAGATACAGGAAATGGTTTTTAAGTGCACCGTCTCCTCTCTCTGTCTCTGTTGTCTCTATCAGTAGCAATGAGTCTCCTTTTAATGTGGTCAAATTACAGTGTGTGTGTGTTGTGGATCAGTGATATGTGTTTTTTGTTCAGTAGAGTCAGCAGCAGTCTGCTCCTTCAACAGTAAACACACTGACAGGAAGTGGTATGACCTGGATCAGGTGAGACTCAGGTACAGTTCTCTCTCACTGACTCTCTGCTCCTTTTAGCACTGAACGCCAAGGACCAAGAGTTATGGATGACTCAGCTACAGCTGTGCTCCCGACGCCACTCTGAAAGCAATGCTGAGGTACACGCACACACACATACACACAAATTTATACATGAATTCCCACCTCCTCCCTGTAACCATTGCACCTGAATACCTAACCCTAACCCTCACACTCACTTTGACCTAAACCTGATTCTCACCTGAACCATAAAACCAACTGTGACTGCTCCAACAGCTGTGGGGACCGACCTCACTCTGTAAGGTTCATACCTTAAACTGAGTCTCACAATGATTGAAGTTCACACTTCACACAACTCAGTTCACACTCCCAACCTCCAACAGTAACTTAACTTTAACCTGATGAACCAAACCAGCCCAGAACTGTCACTCTACAGATCTGGAACTGGTCTCTTCCTGACCTGAACCTGGACAGATGAGATTTACAGCCTCAGGTGGTCAAACACAAAAAAACTGTAAAGTCACCATAAACCACAACACAACTTGTGACCTGAGGAGGTCAAAGGTCGGTGAAGCGAAATCATTCAGTGTACAGAAGATTCCTATGTTTTCATCGTTAGTGTATTCACCGAGTGTGTGTGTGTGTGTGTGTGTGTGTGTGTGTGAGACAGACATTTATCACAGCTCATCACACACTCATTAAACAAGTGGAGATGTCCCAGTGGCTCTGCTCTGCGGTGGCTGTGTTGGCGTAATTACCTCCTGCAGTCAGAGAGAGAAGCTCATCATCTCATCTCTGTCTCTCTGTCTTTGTTCTGACGTTTCTTCATCTTCCAAGAGAGGTCAAACACTCTTCCTCACTGACACTTTGATCATCCTCCACCTACCTCATCCTCCCATTCAGACTCTACCTCCACTGTCAAATGTATATCTGTAAATATGATGCCGGTGTCTGGTCTCGGCCTTCTGTCAGGATCACTGCAGCCAGCTAGAAGTTCAACCTTTAATAATGTACCACAGGAATAAAGGCAATGAATGCAGGTTTACTTCAGCACTGGCTTCACTTTCAGCCCCAGAGCCTACGTCCACTTTTGTAGACAGTCTATTGTCTTTGTGCTGCTATTCTGAAGCTGCACAGGCTGTGATATTGTCACCCTCAGCAAAGCAGGCCAGCATCAGTCACAGTCTCCTAAGGAGAGTAAGAGAAACTTAGATTTGAGTGGCACAGGAGACCAGTAACCACTACTTCCAGTACCAGTCTGAGACAGTGAGTGGTGATGGTGATGTTGTGGCTCCAATGGTTACAGTTTACTACTGTCTGTGTGCAGGTGAGGAGCCAAGCTGAGGGGCAGCAGAAGAACCTTGTCACCTCTATTGAGTCCTTACCCCCTCGAGGTGGACCGCTCTCTTCTCTGGATGGGGTAACACTCATTCATATTTTATATATGTCTACAGGCTGAGAGTGAGTCAGGTACCACATCCTGTCAGTCAGGTGGCGTTCACACCTGTTAGAGCCAGTCTGTGCCACCTTTCAGCCCAATGTAGAGACTGACAGTTACTCTGCTGTTACTACGTCTGTGTTGTATTGTGCCATATCTATCACTTAGGGACGTGACATTACACACTGAATATTTTTATAATATATTACAGTACAGTTGATTTCAGGTGAAACATCATCTCTAGAACAACGTTAACCAGAATCACTCTCATCCAGGGACACATCCAGATTTTCCACATCTACACTCAGCAGGTCTCGCTCTCTGCAGTAAAGGTTTTTCTCAGTCGGCTGTGCAGAGCAGTAACTGTAGTAACACCACCTGCTCCCTGAGGTTCAGCATCATCTCTGTTTCTCTGTCATCATGGCTGTAGACCCCTGTGCAGTCAAGCATTACTGTTTCCACCAGAACCACAGGGAAATTAAATGAATCCAATCAGAAAGTTTTAAGATTTAAAAATAACATACCGCAGTTCTCCTTTAATGGCTTCATGACCTAAAGACAGAAGCAGCTGAAGAACTAACTAATTCATGTTCTGTGCTGCACCAATATCCCATAACTGTACTGAGGTCAAAGAGCTGCTTCATCCTCTGATCAGAAAGAAGAACAAACCTTCTGATCACATTAAGAGGTCTTAATATAAGTTATTAAAATTTTCTCACAACTGAGTTATAATATTTGTCTTTTATTTATTTGACTTTTGAATGTGTTTAAATGTTGGACAGTGTGAGAATACAATAAGAACTTCTGTGTTTTCTGAAGAAAATTTGTGTGTTTCTGCATCTGCTGCCGTCGCTCATAGCAACTGATACAAAAAAAGGACGTTATCAAGGTCACATTGATATCTTTCCATTTGGTGATACTCTTGCATATATGTATACAGTATATATATAAAGTAATATTTGTTTTATTACCACAGCACCCCCTAGTGGAAAGACTGCATGAAACCTGTTTCATGTTTGTGGCCCCTAACTCTATGGATAACTATGGATACTACTTTGATAAAGCCCATTGAATGGATGTTATGTTGAATGCTGAAATGTTCCTCTTGGTTAGACTGAGGCCGTTTCTCTTCCTCCTGTTCTTTCTCCTCCTTCTTACACTCTTTTCTTTCTCTCATCACTCTCCACTGGTCAAGGACTTATTCCTGTTGAAAGCCACTTCTGCAGCCACCTTGAGCTGCCTCGGGGAGTGCCTCAGTATGCTCCAGAATAATGTTATTCAAGCCCTCAACCAGAACCAGAATCAGAACCAGAACCAGAACCAGAACCACATCTCTTGTCTCAGCTTCAGCCAAGGTTCAGCTGGATTGAATCAAGCTCCTCCCACAGAGAGAGTCAAGTCGTGGAGTCAGTGCCGTAATTCTGGCGTGAACCAGGTGGAGCCTGGCAGCCTCAGGTCCAGCAGTCAGAGCCCGACTCCCAGCCTTAGTGAGAGCCAGAGTCCCAACCACAGCAGCTCCAGTGGAGGACGAGGAGGCAGCCAGAAACAGAACCAGAGTCAAACCTGGGAACATACAGGTGAGCTGAGTGATGACAGGATAAACTAAAACTAAACCAAACACACTTTCTCCACCACCACAACACAATCATCCTTTCCTTTCCTCCCCTCTTTCCTTTCCTCTTTCCTTTCCTTTCCTTCCTGTCTTCTCCTCTTTCCTTCCCTCTTCCTACCTTTCCTTTCCATTCTTTTCTTCTCTTTTCTTCTCCTCTCCCTGCCCCCAGAGGATGAATCTCATGACCTATGACTCCAGCATGAGGTGAAAACTTGTTATACACATTAATCTCAATTCAGTCAGTAATCTGCACTGTGTATTCTTACTCACTTTGAATACTTCATTTGCTTGTATCTAGCCTCATCCTTTTTGGCCCTGTGGGGTCCTTTAGCACCACCATGACATCAAAGTTTACAGATTTGCTCCACCACTACTGAGGCTCCAAACCACAAGTACGAGTGAGAACAGTTGTGAACAGTTGTGAACGGTTGTGAACAGTTGTGAACGGTTATTATGAGCTGTGAGACAGAGCTAACACAGGAGTCATTACAGGCTCGGCTGCTGCTGTCAGGAGGAGGAGTTTGAAGGTGCTGGTTTATCTGTGATCCTGTTTGATTTCAGACAGCTCCACTTGTTGGTCCAGCCCTCCACCTGAGAAGCAGCTGAAACAACAAACACCTCTGTCCTCCTCCACCCGCCCACCTTCCACTGAGCTGCACCAGGACCTGGACCTTAGCTCTGAGGTAATCCAGACCCCGTGACTGTTATACATCACCTTGGTCACAAGTTTTACATAAATGTGTGCTGCTCTTTTGACCCAGAGAGGCATTGACTTTGATTACACAACCAGCTTGTTGTCTAGATGATGTATATATTAAACACATCTCTGAACCACCAGAACCCTTCTAACATCTGCCTTACAACACATTTAGGGGTTTGTTGTGTTTTGGGTCTGTTGTTGTTATTGTCACCACCTGTGTTCTGACACATGTGCTCTAATGATTTTCATTGAAGATGAATCATTTATTTTTAGACAGTATTAACTGGAATCATTCCCTACATCATAACCACTGCTGTAAACAAATGTTTTAAAACAGTGAACCAAGTCAGATTCTGGGCCAGATACAGGCCTGTGTCCTGCAGTGACTGAGTGCTGAGCCAGCAGCTTGTCTTCTTCAGGCAGCTTAAATAACAGGGTCACAGATGGAGACACAGAGGTGAGAACAGGACGACCTCTCTCTGGTCCATGGTCTCATCACTGACAAGCAGCTCTGTCACTGGAAGCCACAGTGCAGACGTCATCATCTACAGTTCCCTCAGACCATCACTGTTTCAGGTTGTTATGATGCAGTTTTATGATAAAACCACTCCTCCTCAGTGTACACTCAGTTCAAACTAAAATATCACATTGACAGAAGTTTTCACACTTTACTGTGAGGTTCCTCCTGTTTCTCTTGATCATCTCTCAAATGTTTCTACATGTTGTTGCTGCAAATGACTTTGAGAACATGAAGAACCAGATGGTCTCATCAAACCAGGACTGAACTGTTTGTTCTCAGTTTGAAGTCAGGATTGGAGAAACCAAGCACCACTCATCATCTCAACACCATCCCAAAGATGGTGGAGGCAGCATCAGGCTGTTGGGGGGACAGGGAGACAAGTCAGGACTCAAGGAAAACTGAACAAAATGAAGATCTGGTCCAGAACTCAGGATGTCGGACTGGCCTGAAGGTTCATCTTCCAACAGGACAATGACCCTGAGCTCACAGCAAAGACAGAGGAGAGGCTCAGGGACAACTCTGTGACTGAATCCTGACCTGGACCCAAGCAAACACCAAACATCTGGAGAGACCTGAACACTTCTGTCCATCATAGTCCACATAAGCCTATCTGGAGGAACTCTGAAGGAGGTCTGAAAACTTCTGTCACTGTGCCGTTTCAGTTTTTAGTGTGTGTGTGTGTGTGTGTGTGTGTGTGTGTGTGTGTGTGTGTGTCTGGCTGCTCTACATCTCTCCTGCTGTGTTTTTTTCCAGCATCAGAGGGCGCCACACTCAATCCTGTGAGGATCTGCTGTGTATGTTCACACTGTTGATGCTCATCCTCTGGTGTTTATGTTTTAGTTTAATGATTAAAAGTCATGAAGGTGATGAGAGGTGCAACATTACAGCAGGGCTCCACAGACACACACCTCAGATCTAGGGTCACTGTGTTGGGCAGAGACAAAGGCAGGATCAGATCTAATACTGTCATTTCATATTTCTCTGTACTGGTGTTACTTTTGAAGCTTTACTTCAATCCGCTGATACTTCTACTTATGGAAAACATTTTACTTAGTGGTGCTGATACCTTTATTATAGTATCTGACTACCTCCCTGTCCATGTTACGTTCACAGTAACTAACCTCTGTTTCACCTCAGTGAGGCTGTTGGGCCATTAGACCACAGACTGTAAATAAAGATGGATGTAGCCTCTGTGACGTCACCGTCAGGTTTCTGAAGAGCAGTTTTGAAGCTCAGTTGAGCATGTGAGTTTGTTTTTCAAATGCTAACACAGGGACAATCAATATACTGGCTAATTAGTTAGTTAGCACACCAAGCTAACAAGCCAGTCAACCAACAAGAAGTTAAATTATCTGTTTGATATTTACCGGAAATATCCTTCAACAGGACCAAAACCAGCAGCTGAGTTAATGCAGACACCAGGCCAGCTAACTGTGACTGCACACAGCCATCACTCAAAGAGGCCACGTCCTCAATTAATCTAAACCTTTATCCTTAATGAAATGTAAAAACTCACCTGCTGTACAGTTGCCATGAAGGAGGAAATTAGCCGAAACTGTTTTTGTACCAGGCTGTAAACATGTAAACCTGTATCATGTTAAAACATGAAAATGTTACTGTTATAACAATATAAAATGAATAGTTAAAGTGTTACTGTAATTGTTACTGTTAACTTTTCATGTTATAACATGATCATTTCAAACTCAAGTTTGAATGAGAAAATGGTGTGCCAGAAAAAAAACTAAAGACATTTATAGTATTTAATAGTGATAGTAAAGATTTACTTGCTACTTGGTTTGAGGCATGAAGAGACTCTGCTGTTATGACACAAATGACCCCTCTGTCCTGCCGTAGTGTGGTGGACAATGGGCTACAACCAAGTCCAAGCTGTCCTCACAGCTGGAGAAATAGCACTGGTCTCAATGTGCAGGCAGCTCTGAGTTGAGTGCACAGGGTCCATCAGCTTAGTGACTAAGCAGTCGGAGCAGAGCTCTCCTCACATGGTGAAGTGAAGCGATGACAGGTCACTGCACTGTTCATCAAGGTGGCTCTACACCAGCTCATTATAAAGATGCTTCTAAAGATGTTCAGACACCTGAAGACTTTTTAATCAAAGTGTTTACTGTGTGTATACATACTCATACACAGTATAAACATTAGCCATTTCCCAGTTCCATACATACAACATACTAGTTGTATGTACTACACCACACTACAACATGCCAAATCCCCACCTGAAACAAATCAAAGCGTTTACTCTTTTCTCTCTTGTTAATTCAAGTCACTAATACTGATTAGAGTGATTTATGGGTCTGCACCATCCACCTGAAGTCAATCATTCAGCTGCACCTGCATTTATTTAACAGACGTAGTGCTTAATACTTACACCAAGGCCTCCAATGCTCTGAAGCCTCAGTGATGTCCCTCATTGTAAGGATACAAAGCGTCTGACAGTGAGGAAATGTAAATGTCCACACTCACCATTCACTGTTGTTTAAATAATGATCTGTGTGATAAGTAGAAATGAGGCACACACGCACAAACACACATTCCTCCATTCATCTACACAAACCAACACAGACACTTTTTCATTGACTCGAAGAAAAGTGAAGAAAATAGAAGAAAAAATTCAGATTAATCAGATTTATACCATAAAATCCTGATGTGTCCATCATGACGACCTGCTGATCTGAAGCCTTTTTATATCATAACATGCCTGTTGCCATGACGATGAACGATGTGATGGGAGGGGGATTATCATGAGATTAGACAAGAGCTTCTTTGGTTTCCTGCGTCGTCACACTCACTGCTCACGTCTCTACACTGAGCTGTGTGTGTTCAGGTGACAGGTGACTGTGAAATCATGTGACCTGCTGTGTTTGAACGCCTCGGCTCATTCTGTTTACCTTCATATTTCTTCATCATCTTCACACTGTTATAGTTATAATAGGAAACACTAGTGTGTTTGTTCTGCTGCTGATTCCTCTGGAGTAAAGACCATTCATGGGATAGGAGAAGGGTTAGGAGGAGGAGGAGGAGGAAGAGAAGGAGGAGGGTAGACATTCACATGATCACTCACAAGTACACAACTCTGCTAAATGAAAATGGTTTAGATTTATATTCACCCCAACACATAAAACATGGAACATGGACCTGGAGAAACAGAAACTAACAGAACACAGAATAACAACACTGAAGTCCTGTGAGCCCCACAGAAAGACAACAACACAAATATTTTACTGTTACGTGTAGATTTAACTATAGGACACAGTGTAAAAATATGACATTCATGAACCATCTCTCCTGTTTCCATCAAACACAAAGTTGTTATCTTTAAAGCAACTGATTGAACACTGAAGTGATTTAGATCCAAATGATCCATGAATCTATGAATCCATGCTTGATTTATCTGTGCTTTGTAACAGATCTGTCTCCAGTACACTCACACTGCCTGGAGCCTGCTCATTTAGATTGAAATTGACTCTTAATGTTTACCCAAGGTGATGTAAATGTTCTATACTTAAATAGGTCTAAAATGCCCTGTTGTTGCTTAAAAAGAAAAGACAAGTTTCAAATTCTATAAAAAAAAAAAAAAATCCTCTGCTGTGATTCATATTTTCTTTAACATGTTTTCATACATAAAAACTTTGAAGAAGTTTGAAGCTCATCCACTTTACTTCCTGATTGAGAAACCTGGATCAGGTCTTAGCCCCGCCCACCACCTGTTTGCTCCAGGCTGAAAGGTGAAAGATCAGAGAGGAAGATGAAGGAAGATGAAGATGGTCAGAGGAGGAAACATCAGAGAGACTCAGCCTCATGTTTGAGCCTCAGTCAGACCCAGAATCTTTAGCAGTGGCTGACACAGTGTCAGTGGCTGTGCTAATGCTAACTCTGGCTCTCTGTACTTATTTAGCCCCGCCCCACGTGCCCACAAGTTAACAGGATTGGTTCCTTCGGTTTGTGATGTATGTATTTTATGAGAATGTCATTGGTTCACTGCAGTTCAGGGGGAAACACTGGTTATTTCCCTCATCATATGTCTGTTATATAAAAACATCATGTGGACGTTAACAAGGTTAAACAGATTCCTTTCATCATGTGATGATGTGAGGAGAGTCTAATGCTCATGTGCCACAGATTCTTTCAACATCTCAACATGTGGCAGCAATGTTTGATGAGAAAGAAAAAGCACTGGACACTTTTATTAGACCTCTAGCAAACACACAGTGAGATGCAGCAGGGCTGCAGTGACTGCATCAGGGTTAGCTGGAGATGATGATAGCAGATGAACTCAGTACTGTGGTCATGTGATGTCTGCTGCTGGTAAAGGTTACAGGGGAGCATGTGCTGTGTGTGATGAAATATAAGCACAATAATCATTGCCTGGTCATCACTGACTCTCTTCATCCCAAAATACTGGAGCCACACATTAAAATATCAGAAGCTTGGTTTCACACTTTAGAGACCAGGAGGCATGGAGCCAGGGCAGATTGTTCACCATTGAGGGCAAGTCATGGTCAAAACTTTCCATCATTCGTGTAGTTTCATATCAAAGTGATTTACAGGGAGAAGAGTATGAACCAAACAGGCCTTTCTGTGTAGAGTCTGCATGGGTTCACTCCAAGCTCTCCAACTTCCTCCCACAGTCCAAAGACCCGCGCCTTTAGATTAACTGGTGACTCTAAAATTGTGCGTAGATGTAAATATGAGCATGAAGCAACATTTGCTGAACTAATTCATAATATTAGTAACCGCAATTATGTTATCATGCCACTGTAGCTGTTAAAAAAGAAAACAGACATGTAACATATATCAAGTTACATCAAGTTACTGACACATTGAGGAGAAGAAAACCAGTTCTGAGTCAATGTGGAGCCCTTTAGCAGCTCATGTGGATCTTCATCTCAGTAAAACCAGTAGTGCCCACACAGTCAGACTGAGGATGAACCAGAACCATCACCTATGGTTCAGGTTTTTGTTTGTGTGTTGTTTTAGGACACAGGACACAGGACACAGGCAGCAGCTGAAGCTCTCAGTCCAGAGAGGCCTCCACTGTTACACACACTGTACCCTTATCATCATGAGGAAGAGTGGATGAAGGTAGAGAACATAAGGGGGGATGGGACAACATAAGAGTGAGGAGGAAAGTAGTGAGGGAGGCAGGGCGGGCAGGAAGATAGAGAGAAAGTGAGAGGAGGAGGAGGCATTAGAGTGGGACAGATTCTGATGCCGTGCAGGGGGCAGGGCTTGTAAAGAGGCCGGCCAGTGGGACAGAGAGGATTGTCAGCATCGCTCTGACTCTGCCTATTAAAAGTGCAGCAGGCAGAGTTCCTGTCTCTCTGTCCATCCTCCATCTTTCTGCTCTTCATCTCACTATCTCCTCCTCAACCTTGATGCCTCCTGGCCTCCCCTCAATCTGGCTCCCTGCCCTCAGCACCGTCTGTCACCTGCTGTGGTAGTGTCGGTGCTGGGACATTGGCCGGGGTCTGTCTCTGTTTGTCCCTCTCTGATGGTGGACATGAAATCCAGCAGGACTCCCATCAAGTCAGCCATGGTCGAGCGCCAGCCCCACAACGTGAGTGTGTGGTCAATGTGTGTGTCTGTGTGTGTGTGTGTGTGTGTGTGTGTGTGTGTGTGATTAGTTTGCCATGTTCTAAAGTGCTGCACCAGATAGTGGATGAATGACAGCTGTTTATACAAAGTCAGTAGGCTTATACTGTGAGCGTGTGTGTGTGGTGTGTATGTGGGGGGGCAGACGGAGGAAACGCACCAGCCATTTACTAACTAACTTGAAGAAAACTTTCTGGAGCTGGGCACACATAAGACACTGTGTGTGTGTGTGTGTGTGTGTGTGTGTGTGTGTGTGTGTGTGTGTGAGAAAGAGTCAGTGTGCATAGTGGCTGAGCCTGTTCATGCTGCGTCTTATATAACCTCAGAGTTAACCTGACTGTTCATGACTTGTCTATAGAAATATCTTTTAGATTCTCAGACAGACAGTTTAGTTCATCACATGAAAAGCACAGAGACTCTGTACATGTCCAGCATTAGGTTGAGACAGAGACAACTGTCCTCCTTTTTTCATAAATCATTTGTTGTGTGCACCATTTTCTCACCTTAGATTAATTATTCATTCATTATTTTTCAATAAGTGAGATTTATAAAAGAGAATCAACTAAGAAGACTAAATAAAAGAATGTGTATGGTTATTTCTGGTTTTGTGCATTCACATGGTTTTATGCATCTTGCCCCAGGTCAGGTGACAGAGACCTGGTCAGGTGACAGGTGAGGCTGACAGAACACAACCAGAAGTTTGTTCTGATGCAGTGACTGTAAAGTGTCTGTCTTATGATGGTGGTAGCCGAGGTGTTGGGCTGATGCCATGAATCAATGAAAACAATTCAACAGTTACCGACACTTTAAAGGATGTGATCAATTATCAGCTTCGACTATTATGAAAATGAACTGTGTGTAGGAATTTGGCAGCAAGGCTTTAAATTGGAATGCAGAACATTTTTACCTGTTTTCCAACGGTCACCTATTAATGATATCATATCCCCTAAATATGTGCATCCATGTGTTAGTGTTGTGGTTGACTGCCAGAGGTGTCAAACTGACTTTTTATCCAGTTTGAAGTCACATTTTTATGATACATATTTTAGATGTTTTTGAGTCTGACAAACAGTGTCTGTTTATGTCAAACTGCATCATTCAGTGTTTTACTAGACTGAATCTGCAGGTTTGTTGAGGAGACCTCTGTTAGATGATACATTCAAAAGTGCCTCCTGTTTGGACACTGCTGCTCAGCTTTAACTGTACAGTTTATGTGAACACAGTCAGTCCCAGCAGCAGGTGTCCATGTTGCTGTCTACAGGCTATTATTTTGGTCTGTTACCTTCATGGTTAAGACACTTTTAACTTCTGAGCTGTGGTAGAGGAACCTTCCACTCCATCCATTATCTATACCGCTGATCTGTACAGAGGTGAGGACGTCTGGTCTGGACTATTGCAATATTGTCTATTGCAGTGAGGGAACCTCATCATGGATAAAACAAACCAGTGTTGGGTGTGGTTTGAAGCTACCCAGACTACAAACACCTTCACCTGGTGCCAGGTTTTGGGGCTGCTGAGATTGAATGATGTGTGGACAGGTGGACAGGTATCAGGTGTCAGTCGTCAGGAGTAATGGGACAGAAGGATCTTTGAGTCTGTGCTGACCTGTTCCCCTGGTGTGTTGAGGAAACAACATGCCTGTCCTTTCACCTGACCAGGTGATAACACTGTTGACCTTCAGTCCTCCATAGCTCCAGCTCCAGATATCAGTTTATGACAAGCCACTGCCAACTGCAGGATTATTTGTGAATGGTATCACAGCAGCAGATAATATGATATAACATAAATTTTGGATTATCTTGATTTTGAAAAGGCATGATATGGCCAACAGTAAATGGACAGTCCAACATTCTTCACAGCCACAGGTGACTGATTAACGCCCCAGAACTATGTGCGTCAGCCTGCTGCGTCCTCTCTGCTGGGAGGTCCTCACTCCTGATCTCTGAACCTGACTGCAGCCCTCAGTTCCACCTCCTCCTCATAGATGACAGGCAAGGTCAGAGCTCTGTGCCACGCCAAACTGAGAGCACCATCTCTTTATGAACATTAGTGTGCATGTGTCGTGCTTTGTGTGTGATACCTTAGATGTCATTGTTTGGAGCGACCTGATGGATGGGTCTTAAAGCACTTGAGCACAAATGCTCTGAGCAGGCAAGTCCAGTCCAGCCAGACTCTTTGCTGCATGTATCACTGTCCCCTCCTTTCCTTTGTCTCTACACTGTCCTGTCTACTAAAATATCCAAAAAAAGATTATTTACCGCAGCGTAAACATTTGTGTTGTCTGGGGCTAAGGAGCTTCACCAACACCATGAAAAACAGCCACAGGGCAAAAAGGGATGTGGGAGTCATCTGCTCTCCATGTCCATGTGTCTGGTATAGACTATAGACTGTGTAAATGCTGCTGCACAGTGTAATGTGTAGTCCACAATGTTAAACTTGATCATGTCTGTTTGTTTCAGGTGGGGCTACAACATCTTCATTTATAAACTCAACAATTTGTTTCTTCTCTAAACAGATTCTTGACACATTGGTAAAATGACAGAATAAAGCTAGTTAATTCTGTCTCCACCAGCAGGGACAGCAGCAGGGCCAGACCAGCAGCCCAGACTCCCTGGATCCCACCAACGAGACCACAGACTCAGAGGACAATGATGAGGAGGACCTGGGAGTCCTGGATGACCAGCGAAGCATCATCATTCATCTCCTGTCCCAGCTCAAACTGGGCATGGACCTGACCCGGGTGTGACTCTGCATTTGACTTCATTATTAAAGCTTTAATAATGAGTGAAAAGGCCACGAGAAAACCTACAGCCACAGCAGGCTGAGACTGGTCCCACTGGTCCACTGCAGAGGGCACTTAAACAAGAAGCAAGTTAATGTTGCGCATAGTATTAAAAGAAAAAATAAGAAAGGAAAATACAAAAGTATCAGAAAAGTTATAGTCCCCCACATAAAATTAAAACAATATTCTAGTAAAAATTAACTCAATATTAATACAATATAAAGTGGCTGCAGTACTCAGGTGTCTCCTGCTCATGTGACTGTTTCAGACCAGTGAGCTCAGGCTGATTACTGATGGACCAGTGCTCTGGATCACAGGGTCACGTGCAGATAGATTGTGGGCAACAGAAGGGGCCACAGACAAATAAGACCACATGTGAGGGGGCTGTGGCAGATTATGGAGGACTGAGAGCTCCCTCGTGATCCAGCTCTGTCAATACAGCCACTGTATCCAGGCTCTCAGTAGACAGGGGGTCCAGAGGTCTGAGACTACTTTCTAATCAAGTGACTGGGAAAGATGACAATGATGAAGATAATGACGATGAAGATAATGACGATGAAGTTAATGATGATGAAGTTAATGATGATGAAGTTCATGATGATGAAGACAGGGATGACGAGGATAATGACAATGAAGATAATAATGATGAAGAAAATGATGATGACAATAATGAGGATGAATATTCATGATAATCATCTTCAACAGACCTCTTTACCTGATGAAACTTTCTGTCTGTCTCGCCTCCAGGTGGTGCTCCCTACATTCATCCTGGAGAAGCGCTCCCTATTAGAGATGTACGCCAACTTCATGGCTCACCCCGACATGTTCCTGTCCATCACTTCCGGCTGTACACCAGAGGAGCGCATCATACGCTTCGTGGAGTACTACCTGACTGCCTTTCACGAGGGCCGCAAAGGTGCTGTGGCCAAGAAGCCCTATAACCCCATCCTGGGTGAGAACTTCCACTGCTCCTGGTACGTGCCCCGGGACCGTGTTCGGCCTCTTAGGACTACCAGCTACGCTGCTCCCAACTCAGCACCCACAGCCATGTCAAACCAGCCAAGGTCCTCACAGAGTGGGGTGGACGGCAGAAGAAAGTCAGACTGCTATTATGTTCGCTTCGTGGCAGAGCAGGTGTCCCACCACCCACCTGTGTCAGGCTTCTACTGTGAGTGCAAGGAGAAGAGGATGTGTGTCAACACTCACGTCTGGACCAAGAGCAAGTTCATGGGCATGTCTGTCGGAGTCTCCATGGTCGGGGAAGGTAAGACTGAGGCAGTGACACGTCGGTATTGTCCTTCAGGAAGTTGTTTGTTAAGTGACAGAAATGCTGCTCACACTCACGTAAACCTTGCTGTTGTTTGTAGCTGCCTATAAAAACACTGTTGTTTCTCTTCTACACTGGTAAATTGACTGTGTGCACTGCTTTCAGAAAACACAGTGCTTCATGGGATTGTTTGACTCCATTTGAAGCACTGAAGTGTGTGTGTGTGTGTGTGTGTGTGTGTGTGTGTGTATGTGTGTGTACAGGCTGCTGTTCATGCACTCATTGCAGTGGCTGATAGGAGTGGTTGATGTTATGGTCTGTGTCGTGATATCACACTGGTGTACTGACAGACACACACTCCTGTGTCAGTGTGTCTGTGTTTTTCGGGTTCTCATGGTTCTCTATGTAGCCAGTTCTGACTCTGTTATACACAGAAGGCTTGATCACCACCACAGACAGTGATCCTCTGAGTGAGACTTTAAACTGAATCATTTTACCAGATCATCTGTGGTTCCTCTGACTCTGAGCTGCAGTCTGTTCCTCTTTAGTCCGTTTGTCAAGAACCAGCTAATTATTTTGACCCAATCAGGTCAGGCTCATTAACGCTTAAGTAGTTTCCCATGAACCTCATTACAGAGTAATGTGACATGATGGATTGAACACAGTTAAACCAAAACCAAAATCCCACAGTGAAAAATATTTTCAATAAAATATGCTTATTACCAATATATTGATTTCCTAAAGAAATTAGTTATGTGATCAATACATGGAGTATATAATTTTAAAACATGAAATCTAAATGATTGATGATCAGATATTGGTGTGTTAATATTCAGCATTAACATATAAAAGCTTCAGAGTCTCTGACAGGAAACAACTCAAATGACGGTCTTCAGTTTTTAAAAGTTGACTTGTCTTTAGATTAGTTGTTCATCTGTGTAGTTTATCTTTGATCGGTTCATGCTCACATCAGAACATTCATGTGTTCATTTCACTGCAGCAGCACAGCCTCTGCCTCAGGGACTCAATGCTAACTGGTGCAAATATCATTGTTTGACAGTCTGCAGCTGTTCAGTACCTGACCGTGTTTGTTTGTGTGTGTGTGTGTGTGTGTGTGTGTGTGTGTGTGTGTGTGTGTGTGTGTGTGTGTGTGTGTGTGTGTGTGTGTGTGTGTGTGTTTGTGTCTTGGTGAAGCAGATGTGGATGTGTTAGACCTGTGCACAAGACAGCTGTTTCTTATATAAGCAGCAGGGAGGGAGGAGGGAGCTGGATGGGAGCTCAGGAAGGACAAAATAGAAGCAAAGCAGGAATCATATTCTAAATCATGGCTATAGGGGTCCAGCTCTGCTAATGTTCACTGAGCACATCAGAGTGAGTCTTCCTGATGATGAGGATCTCCACTGTCTCCTCTGTGGTCCAGCAACTACTTTGGTCCAGCTTCATCAGGAACCTGTTGTCTTGCTGATGGTGGCACCAAATGGACCAAAGTCCACTCACACTGTGTCCTGTGACGCTGCCTCAGCACTTCTTCCTCAGATTCAGGTCATGTGATACAGAGGATTAATGAGGATTAATGATCCCTGATCATCTGGTGTGTCCTTCTGCCTCCATTGGTGTCTGATCTGAATCAATCTCCCACAGCTATGGAGCTGCTCGGAGCTGGACACCAGGAAGTGAAGCTTTTATGATTTGGTGTCAGATTTTTGTCTGTGAAGATTGTTGTCTACATCTTTTTCTGTCTAACACAAAAGTTAGACAGTAGCTCAGAGTTGGCTCTCCCCTCACCTGTCCTGCCTCTCCCAGGTGTGCTGTATTTGCTGGAACATGATGAGGAGTATGTGTTCACACTGCCCTGTGCCTACGCCCGCTCCATCCTGACAGTGCCGTGGGTGGAGCTTGGGGGAAAGGTCACCATCAACTGTGCCAAGAGTGGGTACTCTGCCACTGTCACCTTTCACACCAAACCCTTCTACGGAGGAAAAGTGCACAGGTAGGTGTCTCTTGAAAAACACCAACCTCACACTGCTCCACCACATCAGAGGAAACATGTCTCTCCTCCTCCCTCAGCACAGACACATGAGTCTGGAGCCAGGAGGTGACAAAAAGAAGGTCGCTGGGGAAACTGTATAACCTGTGTGTCTATAGCAGTGTTGGATGATGTTTTCAGGGCCTTCACTCAGGTAAAAAGTGGCAATACCACAGTGACAAAAGAATCATGAGGGAAATACAACATCATTTTAGAGTTGTAGCTGCTTGAGGTGGAGCTGTTTTAACTACAGAAGAAGACAGATTAAAGGACAAACCAACACTCCAGACACAAGGTTCAAAGGGTTGAACTTAGTCTCCTAATCACGGAAGAGTATTGGGTGTAACCAAACCATTCATACCAATCTAGTCCTGATCAGTAAGTCCAGTCCTGATCCTTGAGTCCAGTCCGATCAGTAAGTCCAGTCCTGATCAGTTAGTCCAGTCCTAGTCCCTTAGTCCAGTTGATGAATGAGAGAAACACTGTGCACATTCTGCTTGTGTGTCACAGTGTGTGTGTTGTGCACCTGCCTATGCAGGAGTGTATCAATGAAATATTTCAGACCAGGTTTGTGTTGGTCAATCACTTTCCACTGTTTCAAGACAACACTGAGCTAACACCTGTCCTGACCACACCTCATTTTAACCAACACATCCATCAGTGCTTAGATGGGCGCTGGACAGGAAATGACAACTGAGTCCACAGAGTCTCAGTCAGGTGTGGTTCCTCCAGGTCAGCGTCACTGCTCCAGGTCTCTGGATGAACTCCAGTCCTGATCAACATATGATGATGTGGTGGAGAGTCTGTCTAAACGTCACTCCAACATCTCCCATGGTTCATCAGGGCTTAGATGCAGTGACTGAAAGATGGATGGAGACTCTTGTTGGAAAACCTCAATAAACACAGACACCTAAATAGGTGGTACCTTAAACAGTCTGTTGACTCGTTGCCTGCTGCTTGTCCTCAGGTGTCAGTCAGTCCTGTGTGTTGTGTGTTTCTCTCAGAGTGACAGCAGAAGTGAAGCACAACCACACAGGAAGTGTCGTGTGTAAGGCCGAGGGAGAGTGGAACGGGGTCCTGGAGTTCACCTACAGCAACGGAGACAACAAGGTGATCGATACGTCCAAACTGCCGGTCATCAAGAAGAAGATCCGTCCTGTGGAGAAGCAGGGCAACTACGAATCACGGTGAGTGTGTTACTTCCTGTGATTTCAGAGGAGTCGCAATCATCTGAACCTTGTTCATGTTTTGTCACACCAAAGTCATCATCCTCAACAGAGAAATTAAGCCAAGCTGAAAAAAAGGACGAGAGACATTTATATAGAGTCACATCCACATGAATGCATTTTCATTTAAAACCAAAATCATGTCCATCCACACACACACACACACCTGAAAACACATATCACATGACCATTCACATACACTGGGCATGTGTGAGATGAGGTGTGAACAGGAAGCAGATTGTCTCCTCTCAGATGGTTAGTTACAGGAACAGTTGTAGTGTTAAAATGGAACTGAACAACAGCTGCAACAGAGACAACAAGGTCAGAAACACTAATTCATCCTCCATGTTGTTTCTCCACTGGTAGTCCAGGCTGAAAAGACCCATTCAGGGAGAGACCATGGGGGTCTGCGCCATTGTTTCCAAAGGTCTCAGTTTCCATCTTTCCAGACTACAACACAAGCCTGGAGTTACCAAAAAAAAACATCTAGCAGTGTTTCTGAAAGTCTCTGTTTTAGGGGTTGAAATGTCGGAGTCATGTGGACATAGGAGGAAGCATTGAAAAAGAGAGAAGTTTAAAACTAATACATAGAGGAAGAGATGAGTTTAAAACTAAAACAGTAGAAGAAGCGACATGAACAGGACCAGGACTCAGCTGTAGACTTCTGTCCTTATTCAGTCGATATCTGTGTGGATGTGTCTATAATATATTGACCTGTGGACCATAACAAGGGCAACCAATCAATAATAAATAATCCAGCAGTTATTAGAGGTTTTAAAAGGACAAACTGTCAGATCACTAGTTATTAAGCCTGTGAAGACAGCTGTAGCCTAGAATAACCCTGATGACCCCATAGTGATGTCACAGACAGAGGCAGAACATCTGTGCTGACCTTTGTGGCAGGAATCCATCCAACAATAACTGCTCCAAATACAATATCCTATACATGTGAGAACTGTTCACATGGAAGATGATGGTGTAATGATTGTGTTTCCCAGGTGTGATGATGACAGTTGTTGTTGTTGTGTGTTTCCTGTGTCCAGGCGTCTCTGGCAGCATGTTACGTCATCTCTGAAGTCAGGGAACATGGACGCAGCCACAGAACACAAACACTGTCTGGAGGAGAGGCAGCGGAGCGAGGGCAAACAGAGAGCTGCCACCAGAGTCCCCTGGAAACCCCGATACTTCATCAGAGAGGTGAGGAGGAGGAGCACACATCAGGGACCGCCACAGCGACAGTACCAGGTTTAGATGAGTGCTGACCAGAGCATGTTAACTGTTTGGATAGGTCAGGTGTTTGAGGCACATCGTCTATAGAGTCCTGCAGGGATGATGTTTGTTTATAGTCCAACCCTGAAGGTTCCCTCCACAAACAGCCAATAGAATTTCTTTGTCTTTTATATGATAACAGAAAATAAAACCAGTTTCTGATCCTGATCCAGGTTTAGTTCAGAAGGAAGCTTAAATACAATCAGCAGCAGTAAACAGCTAATGTGAGGCAATAAACCAACAACACCAGAGTCACATGACTTGAGCATCACCACCACTGAACTTCACCTTGTAGTTTGATTCAGCTCTGACCTCTTCTACAGGATCCTTTCATCTGACAGAGTCAGGGACAGTTTGTATCAACACAACCAGGCTGTAAAGGTGGACTGGAGAGTAGATCGCACAACCTCTGTGGAGTTCGATACATTATCAAAATTGTCTGTCCTGCTTCCCGTGTGTGTGTGTGTGTGTGTGTGTGTGTGTGTGTGTGTGTGTGTGTGTGTGTGTGTGTGTGTGTGTGTGTGTGTGTGTGTGTGTGTTTGTTTGTGTGCCTGTAGGGTGAAGGATGGGTGTATCACAACCCTCTGTGGAAAGCTCAGTGACCAGGAGCCGTGGAAGCAGGCGTCCACTCATAGACAGCAAGAGCGATGATCAGGACCGGAGACTGGCTGAGAGAGAGAGAGAGACTCTATGGTGGAACAGGAGGTGCCAACGTGGAGAATGGACACAGTAACAGTCCTGTCCAATCAGAGACATGATTGTTGAACAGTGACAGATGTCACACAGCAGGTCACAGTATTCACACACAGTGACAGTCTGACTGTAGATACACACTGAGTCTTGTTAACAGCCACTGCCTCTCTCACTGTTCAGTTGTTACACACTGTGCTTAACCAGTGTCACAATACATTTGCACAATTCACTATACAATATATGTAGTAACTCAGAGATGAGACCACTCACAGGTGGAGTGATCGTCTCTGTCACTGTATCAACAGCTGATAACCACAGCAGGTGTAAAGACGTGAGACAGGACCTGGGTTGGAGCAGCTCAAAGGGCGAGGGAGGGGGGTCCTGAGGGCATGTGGACCTGTGGACAGTCATCTGATGAGGGACCATGAACTGAGAAAAGGTGTTGGGGATGATCTGTGGTGTCTGCAGGATTCACAGGACTTGGATCTGTAGCTGGTGCCCAAGTCCACAGAGACCTGTCCAGACCTGCACTGGCAGCAAGAGGGTGGTCATGTTGGCTGATCAGTGTAGTGCGAGCAGCACTGCATGTCACTCTGAATGCTGGGGTCATAGATGAGTGATGGACATAAGTATTTTCATTCAAATTTAAATACGTACATTGTGATCACAGTTATTTTGCTCTTCAGCTCTAAAACCATTTTCTCCAACAATCAGGGCCAAATTGGAGTTATACTCCTCTGTCACATTATTTTAGTTCACACTCATTGGGAATATTCTAGTGGTGCACTGGTTAACATGGTCACCTCACAGCAGGAAGGTTGTGGGTTTAAGTTCCCATGTCTTCCTGACATGCACACGTTGCTTGTCTCTATATCTCAGTCCTGTGATAGACTGGTGACCTGCCCAGGTGAACCCCACCCTCAGCCAATGTCAGACTCCAACCCCCCCCACCCTCCCACTCCCTCCAACAGTGTAAGGATAAGCAATTTCTAGTGGGAAGTGCTGCAGTGTCATCATGTAGTTTAGACCAGACACAGCCAAGAACTTTATCCTCCATCTGACCATAGACCCAACAAACCTATGCAACACTTGACTGTAGACCGTAGTCTCCAGGGGGGAGGGTGGCTTGTCCCAGGAATTAAGAAACTCTGTATTTGTTTAAAATAAATATATATTTAAAAACCTGTTGTCTCCTGGTTTGTTGGGTACTGCTCAGTTGTCTGTCACAGGTGTTATACATTATGTATTATTATTGCTGACAAGGTGAGCAGTGTTTCACCCATTAAAGCTAAAGATAGATCAATTATCATTTAATCTTCATGAGTATCAGACTTTGAGTTTACTTAAGATAACAGTTTATTGCCCTCTTGATTGTGGCAGCATATTATTGTTTCCGAAACTAGCTTCAATATTTTAGTGGCCATGGTCATGTCCCGTTGATAAAGTGTAGAGTTTGTCAAGAAGAGAGGGTAGAAGCATCTTTGGAGGTTTTCACAATGAGGATAAAAATTTGACCTGTGACTAAAACCAGATACAGACATGTAGCTTTGTCACCACAAGCTCCTGTTGCAGACGGCTGGTTAGGTGGAGCTACTTTAATGCTGATTACTTTGTACAGCACATGGTTTCAGTTTCAACCTATAACAGCATGTCATATTTTGTAAACTATTGACACGATTTACCCATAGATAAATCTCTCATATGAAAGTAGTGGATTAAAAATATAAAGATATAGAAATAAAACTTTCTCCATCTGCCTTTACTCTGTACTTTTAGTGGGTCCCATAAAGGTCAAATGATTTCATAATATTAGAACCATGCAGATTTTGTGTTTGTCAAAAAATGTACTCTTTCATTAGTCAAACATTATTGTATATCATTTTTTGAATCAAATTCATTTTATAAGGATTAATTAGATTATTAGACAGTATAATTAGGATATATCCCAATCCTAGGGGAGGATTAAATCCAACACTTACTGTTATGGGCTATAACCTATGAATTATATATAAGATCTGATCCTGTAGGATTGGTTCCAAAAACAAATAGATTTTTTGATCAGATCAGTTTTCTGTTGGGATCCTGAAGGACTTTGTGATTAAATCATTTCAATTAAAATTCTATTTGATTTTAAAACCAGTCCTAGGATCAAATCTATGTATAATCCTAAAGAATATATCATATAAACCAAGAGAAGATATAAAGTCCTACAGGTATGTGAGTAACTTCATTACATAAATAAAAAAAAATACAAAAAATAAAATCAATGAAAAACAATCAAGTTAAATCTGATCTGATAATCTGTTTAAGGCTCTTGGTTTAAAGGTTTTGCTCTTCTCTCTGTGAACTGAAGCTGTTTGAACTGGGCCACAAAGGGGTGGGGTGACTGCTGCAACACACACAGAGCTGCTGATCATGCGGAAAACCACCAAATATATGACAGACAACCCAAAGAATCAGCTGTTCCACCAGGTGGAGAGCATCTATTGGACATTTCAATATGAGTAGCTTGACTCAATATACAGTACATGCACTCAATTATCAATGAGTAACAGGGCAGAGTTTACACATCAAATCACTCTGTGCTGGTTATGTAGTAGTGAGGAGCACCCAAATTTAAAACCTTACAACATTCAAAACGTGGTTTTCTGTCGTACTAGTTGAAATCTTGTGAGCTGAGTTCAAATGTCTCAGCAGAGGCTAATGAAGAGCAGTGCTCAGTCAGAATGTGAATCAGAGTAGTGTCACACCAATGTCCTGGGGACATCTGGTCTCACTGTGGATGAAAACCTCCAGGTACCACATGGTTGAAACATTTTATTTCACTTTACTCCAAATAAGGATAAACTCTAGTCTAAACATTCACATGTGAAGATGTGATCAGTGTCTAATAATCAGAAAAGACCTCTAGGATTCAAGCAGAAACTCAATTTTATAAAATCCTATAGGATTGGGATGTATCCTATGAGCTATATAAACTGAAGGACTGTCAAATATGAACTAAAAAAATGCATCTAATGGGATTATTATTATTATTATTAAGTCCAATAAAGGTCAAATTATTATATGATATTGTCTTTGCTCCCTAAACAAATTTGATTTAACAGACAAACATTTCCATGTGACAAAAAAAAACAAAAAAACAATGAAAATAACACATTTTGAATTGATGAAAATCAGTCCAGTCTAAACTGATAAATGACAGCACAGAATGAAACTGCCCAATACTGTGCGATAATCAAGGGGAGATCATTCAGAAATAAACGTTCGACCACAGGAAATGTAGCTTGTGTCTGGTCTCGGACAAACAAAGTAGAAACTGGAGCTGTTCTGACTGAAATGATGGAGGCTCAGCTTCAGTCTGGGTCTCCAGGTGAATCATGTGCGTCAGGAGCGCACAGGTGTTCTGCAGACCTCCGTTCATCTGAGGTGAGCACCGGCCAACTGTTTCCTCTGTATCTACGATAAAATAGGCTGCCGTGGACCGAAGAGGCAGCGCTGACGTCACACACTGACCTCAGCGTCATTCACTTCATCTGGACATGGTCATGATCCAGTGATCACAATCAAGATTTCACATGGACATCCTGACCATCATCACCCACGAGCCTCTTTTGACCGTGGTCAACAAACATTTCGAGAGACTCTGATGTTCAGTGGAACATGTTACTCGCAGGGATTCAGGACTCGGCCACAACAGCTACCCTGGCTGACCTGTGCACAGAGGTGGTCCAGACACTCTGTACCATTGTCCTCAGAGTTCACACAAGGTGAACTCCATCGCCTCTGAGGCCATCGCTCTGTCTGGCCCTCACACCCTGCTATTTTTGTAAGTGGCTCCATGTCTGACATCAGCTCTCTTAATCAAATGGTGTCTCATGTGACCAAATGTCTGAGGAGATGTTTGGACAAGCTGAAGTGCCAGTGTCTGGCAGCCAAAAATCCAGGAGACGGCCACATACAAAAGCTCCAAGTCAACACCAGGGACGCCGCTGGAAATAGAGAAACCAGAGCACCGCGAGTCTCCTCACAGCGTCAAATCCAAGATCTCTGTCCCCTCAGCCACTAAAGCTGTGACTGACATTTTCCACAAATGGTCCGGCGTGACACCAGAGATGGCAAAAGAGGGAGAAAACTGTCCCCTGTCTGAAATCTCTCTGGACACTCAGGATGCAGCGTCTGAGATTGTGGGAGCTATAATGGAAGACCTGCATTATCAGAGCCCAGAATATGTTGCTGAGTGCAGCCAGAAAAACAGCTCACCAAAGCCTCATTTTAACACCAGGTCCATTTTTAACCAGGTCAGAGAGTTCTTTGCCTCACACCCCAGACCTTACAGATGACTCCACCAACGCCAACCAGGTGCATCGCAAACTGGGATTTTCCAGGTTCGCCCAAACGCAATATCAACAAATGATGGCGGAGCTGAAGAGCAAGTTCAGGAAGCAAGACTCAGAGTTCCTGGTGAGTCTGAAGAAGACGTCACCGTCCCGTCAGCTTGGACTCATTGAGGAAGAAGACCTGCTACCAGGAGCTGTTCCTGAGTCTCCCAGGCTTACACCTGAAGCTCCCCATCCAATCAGCAGGATGTCAGAGGTCATCATGAGGTCAAAGAGGCCTCGACTTAATTCTGCCACCATCCAAACTGAGGTGGACAGATTGTTTGACAAGCTACACCAGCCAGAGGTTCTGGCAGCACAGGCCAGCAAGACTGGAGAACATCATGGCCAGTGGTGAAATCAGAAGGTTTTCAAAGGACCTGGTTGATAAGCTGTACGATCATCTGATGGTTGGACAGAGGTATCAGATTGTCTTTCTGACTCTGTCATCCCTGAGTTAAACAGGATGAGGGACACCATTCGGTCACCGTTCTCTCCTGAAGTCCTGTACGCCATGACAGAGGATGCTGTGGAAAAGTTCCTGCAGAAGGTTCTGCTCTGGATTTACAGAGAACCAGAAGAACAAACTAACTACAGTGAAGAAGTGTCTGGTGCACTAGCTGACATCCAGGACGTGATCACAGACATGCTGTCTGCACCAGACCAAGAGGACTCCATCAGTCCCCAGAAGCCAGAGAGGAGCAGGCTACAACACCGTCACATTCAAGTCAGACTCCAGCTCCTTGTGATGCTGGTTCATTTAAATCCACCAGTGACAAAAGCTCTGAGCCTGCCCCAGTTTCCTCCCCCAGCCCTAAAGAAGGTTGCCCCAGTCCAGTGTCAGCGCCTGAGGAGACAGGTCAGCGGCTTTTAGCAGAGTCAACTGACAGCTCCTCCTCTGTATCACAGGAGATGACCAACGACCTCATGACCGCTCTTCTCCTGAGGCTCCTCACCAAAGTCCCGAGCAAAACCGGAGAACGGGCAGTCGACATCAACGCCACCACCAAGAATCTGTCAGACTTGGCATAGAAAGACATCAACATCCGTGGCTCTGCTTTCTGGAAAACCAAGGACAGGATGAAGAAAGTCAACAAGGCCATGACTAAAGACCTTCACAGTGAGTTTGGCTCTCCTCAAAAACTCTTGGAGGCTGCTGAGTCAGACGACTCATCCTTTGATCATGCTCTTGTCAAGTATCTGGATATTTATATGAACGCCGTCCTCAGTCCACCCAAAAAGACAAAGTCCAGAGTCACCAGGCTTTTCTCAGCTGTGAGGAAAGCTTTCATCAAGCCCTTCAAGTGGTGCACTGAGACCAACTAACACCCCCTCCCCTCCCCCAACACCACATTCATCTTAAAGGAAACCAGAATCAGGTTCTCAGATGATCTCACCCACCCTCCACCTCACCTGAACAGTGTACAGATCAGGTGAGGTGGAGTGTTGTCTAGAACCTAGATTACTGCTTTCCTTCAAGATGAATGTCATTAATGGACCTTTCTCACAGCGGACATTTTGGTTCTCAAAATGTCCGCTGTGAAGAACGTCCAGGCCAGCACGGCGGCTCACTGTTCAACACTGTATCCTTGCAGCAATGGTCTGGGTTGGGCTTCCGGCCTCTGTCTTTGCTGTGTGGACTTTCTACACTGCCGTGCTGGGGTGGGTTTACCCCGGGTGCTCCGGTTTCTCCCACACATTGTTATTTAATGATAAAAACAATCATCACACTTTCATTTTCTTTATGTTTTCCTCTACTGTCAAGTTCACAAGTATAAATATTGAATTCAAGTTGATTATGACTAAACCTGTCACTGTTTGTCTGGATTCAGAGCAGATTTAATGTTCACCTCATGACAGCATCGCAGGAGAAGATGTTAGCCCAGATTTGGTCTGACGGAATCAACCTGGCCCAACTGGCCTCTGCACAAACCTGAACACACAAGGGAACGAAGTGTGGCAGGTCTCCAGTCTCCATCTTGGAATGAAAAGGGGCTCAAGAGTAACTCCACTGTGTTTTATTGTTTTGTGCATTTAAATGTTACACTACACAACAAAGTTAAATGTGTTGGACAAAGATCCTGTGCTGGTGCTCTGCACCTTTCAGATTCCCAGACATTCCACTGGAGACCATTGAGTTGAGACATTTGTTGACATCAGATGTGACATCTTATGTTGTGATTAGTATCCAATGATCAGAAAACTTCAAACTAAAAAACAAATGTAAAAAATCGATTTGACTTCAGAACCAATCATACAGAATAGAACCTCATATATAATCCTCTAGGTTATATCCCATAACATCATATGTAGGACAATATATGTGGGATCACTTTTTTCCTCTGAACACGTTGAAAGTTTACGATCTAATATGAAGACATGTTTGCTCTGACAGGACCGAGCCAACAGTTAACAGAAAAGTCTCCAATTATGTGAAAAATGGTGAACACAGTCCAATATGGCTGACCACCGGTGGAACAGTGAAGCACAGGGACACAGTGCTGAGAGCTGCCTGTGTGTGGACATGGTGCATCACTATCTGCTGCCATCTGCTGAGCAAAATGAAACAGCACCAAACAATGACCCAGTACTTCATTCACAAATCATCTGGGACAAGAGAGAAAGACCGACACAAGGGTGAATTACTCATCTTTAATTATGTAAATGATGAGTTCATTTGGTTATGAAACAGTAATTCAAACAACATAATCCTGATTCAGCCAGGAATAAGAAGCTCTGTATTTGTTTGAAATAAACATGTTTTTTAAAAAATAAACAAACCTAATAGTAACATGATGACCCGACAGTCTGTGATCTAGACACACAACATGGGGTGTGTACTTTGGGCTTTTATGTCAAGATATAGTTCACCCAGATAAAACAAATACAGTCTATTACAATAGCCCTACAGTAAATCCTCCTTCATGAAGGCTACCATAGTAATTAATTATGTTGTTTAATTATAAATTTGTGTTAGTTTGTGTTAAGCTGCTTCAGAGTTGTTGGTTCACCTGAAGGATGTAGCTATACAGAAAGATGTGTCCGTTGTTTAGCCTGCACTCATCGATTTGAATGGGGTGTAGAAAATAATAGCATCACCTGACAGTAGGCTGTAACACAGAGCAGTTCACCACAGCTGATTTCTGCTGTCTCAGGCTACATTAGTGGACATCTTAATAAACTGGACACTTAGTGTTGTCTATGTCTGTTTGTTTATTTTATTTGCTATATGTCTTTATTTTCATATGCAGTCTATGTTTATAGGTTGTTATTTCTGGTCAGGCACCTGTCTGGACTACGGTACACTTGAGGGTCCTAGAGCTGGCGAATTGGGGTTACTATGGTAACTAAGATCGAGGCGGCTTCTTCTCCCGGATCCACAGAGGAAGTGTTGATACAGAGTAAGTCATTTGATATTTTTATAATTATATTATATATTGAGAATTTTCTTCGCTGGTTTCTATTGTGTTAGTGTGAGTCTCTCTGTAGATAATGCAAACCAACCAAGCCGAATTATTTGGCTAGTTGCTATATGTGGAGTGTTAGCCAAGCTATTCTATTAGCATTTTCTGTTTACATAATGTTTATGGGATATTGAGCATCAGTGTGGTGTGTGTTTAAATCTGATAAGCTTTATTTTTTACCTTTGTATGTATCTATGTTTTTTCTCAACTGTATATGCTTCTATACGTTTCTGGATTATCCTACTTTCTATTTCTGGTTTTACTCACTTCAGTGCATCTTATAACAGCCTTTGATTTGGGTTTTATTTACGTCACTACATCCCACACATCTCCTCTGTTACTGACAGATATGATCATATCTGTCAGTACTAATACTAGTACATGCGATAACATTGTTCAGTACTGTGATGACAACATGACTTTACAGAAGTGACCATATACAGTTCTTCTGGCTTCCTCAGCCATCGTGCCAGCTGACCTCACAGTCACTTCAAGTTTTATATTAGCGCACCTGTCAAACCGGCGGCATCAGCTCCAATAGAACATTAACTTCTGCTTCCACTATTACTAGTACATGTGCAAAATTCATGCAAAAGACTGAGTCATGATGAACTAGAAAATACATTTTATTTACACATAACATTTACACAGGGTTTAAAGTTACAGCAGAGTGAATTAGAAATAGAATCTAACTGCTCTGCAGCCTCCTCTCTGACACACCGCGAACGACCAGAACAGCTGGGGGATACGGTGGTCCTGAGAGCTCAACACAAATGCAAGCAGACGAAACAGAAACAAAGTCAGAAACATCTTCACTGGTTTAACAACACATGTCCTGCAAATACTCACAACACAACAGAAGTGTTTCCAGGGCATACTTACCTGTTGGGTCGTAGTTGTTCAATGGTTTGTGACTTTTGAAAGTAAAAGCTTTGAACAAGTGTACATGAATGTATTATACAAGACTTGAATCTGTTGCAGCTGCAGTTACCAGGTGAGCCATGGGGGCAACCCCTTATCACCTTATAGTGCCGTCTGTCATATCGTAATCGCATGACTGAACAATTATATCACAGATCTTCCTCATATCATTCATATTTAATCTGATCTGGTTTAGAGCTTTATTAGCTTTTTTTCGTCTTTATTTCTGGTTTACAGTCTAATTTTATGATTTGTGTTCTTATTGTAGTTTTATTTTTATTGTTTCCATTTATAACTTTGTATGTGGGTGTGTGTGGATGTTTTTAGATTGTTTGTATGAAAGGTGCTGATTGATTGATTGATTGACTGATTAATTGATTGATTGATTCTAAAACACAACTGTGGCTCCTCTCTGACAGAGTGGTGTCAGATTTCCTCAGTGTGTCAGTGATGTGTCTGAACATGTTGCCCTTCACTTTGTTGGATGGTAACAACTGCAAGTCACATGAGATGATCTGTAATGTATGTGTGTGTATGTAACTACTGTAATGTGTAAAGTCATTTCATTAGTGTGTGAAAAGCAACAGGTGTGTTAATGTTTGATTGTGGTATCAGTTGTGTGATGAGATGCAGTTTAGTGATGTTTGTGACCCTGAGCAGGATAAACAGTTTATTATTAATCTACTATATGATCAGACTTTGACTATCAATAAATCACCATTTTAGATAAGACAACAATGAGCAGCCTGGTCATCTGTATGTTATCAAGTATCACAATACATTCTGGAGCAGCTGAGTCAAGAAGCACAGAGACATGAAAAAATTTTCTGCATCAGGAGTAAAAATTATAACACACACCAGCAGTGAAGAAGTTATCAAGGTGCTGTAATGTTGCAGAGCAAATGTTATAAAACCACAATGGCCATGGTGCAGCAAACACACACTGAGTGTCAGACCATCACTGGAGCCTATAGGGGTCATGTTGATACTTGAGTTTTAATGTGGATTTAAACAGGTCCTTTTCTATAAATATGGTATTTACACAGGTTACACAGAAATACCTTAGTTATAACACTGGCCCTTGAAGTTATCAGGGTTTAGTTTCTCTAATCAGATAACGGCAAAAATCTTGTAGAAAAAAATCTCTAAAATTGCTCACAATAATCAGTTTATATTAGTCATTTTTCTTAGTAATACTGCTGTAATATAATATCTCTACTATGACAAAAAAATAACAGTCAAAACAGTTGAAATAACAAATTTAAATGCTGCTTTGGTGAACATAAACCAGGGCTAAAACATCTGTAAATATTATGGGAATAAAATGAGCCCATTATTCTGTTATTCTGTTCTAACATGTTATTAGAGATGTTCTTCCCAGTCTAACAGCTAGTAACTAAATGAAACCAATAAAATACTAATGTACCAATATTCATGTTCTAGTTTCAGTAATGAGCATAATTTACTTCATTAAATAAATAACAATGAAGTCATTTTAAATATTATTTTTGTTCTTGTATTTCCTCTTCAAATGTGATTAGGTTTTTTTGATGGTGTTGGTCCCTGAAGTTATGTCTGTGTCCTCTCAAAGTTCAGTCACGTCATCATCAAGTCCAAATGAATGTTTGTGCCTGATTTGAAGAAATCCCCTCAAGGTGTTAGGCCAACACATAGAGCAGAGATCTGTGAGAGAGCAACTGATTAAAACTGAGGGACACTCATTACTAATGTCAATGGCAATACATGCTAATACATTCACTGAAATAAATAAAAACCCACCTTTTAGATGGAACGCAACAGCAGAGTTAGACCTAAACTCTGACGGACTGACTGACTGACTGACTGAGAGTCTAACTGACTGATTGACTTACTGACTGACTGACTAACTGACTGAGAGTCTAACTGACTGACTGACTGACTGACCGACTGACTGACTGAGAGTCTAACTGACTGACTCAATGATTGGCCGACTGACTGACTGACTGACCGACTGACTGACTGAGAGTCTAACTGACTGACTGATTGACTGAGAGTCTAACTGACTGACTGACTGACTGACTGACTGACTATATGACTAACTTGAACATATGTGGTCCAGACATGTACTGGGTTCTGACCTAGTCAACACTCCCTGTGTTCTTGCTGCCTCACTGCCTACTACTAACACCAGGGGAAATTATGTAGCAATTTAATATATAACTAGAGTCCAACTGTTGTCTGCACTTACTTACTTACACACTTACTTATGTGTCGCCGCCAACTGTTGGACTTTTCCCATTGCGAGAGATAATTACACTTTTAAAATGATTTTGCATTTCAACATTTTCTATTATGTCACAAGGAGGTGTTAACAGAGGATACAAAAGAGTTTTTAACAACCTCTTCATATAGTGACCAGGGCTGGAGAGGGTAATGTTTGTATAATTGGTCACTCTGGTATTTTTATACCCTTTGCCCCATCAAAGTTACTCCATTACACATTAATAATAAGTAAAGGAGGCGACACACCTGAATGACTGCCTATAACAACAGGTGTAGCCCTACATGGTCCAGTCATATACCGGGTTTTTATTCATCCATTTCTGTGGTCATGATGTCACATGCATCTGAGAGTGACATCCAGTCAGGAGTATGGTCAGGTCCTCTACACTACATCCTGTGTGTGTGTGTGTGTGTGTGTGTGTGTGTGTGTGTGCTGTTGGCTCACCACACGAGGTGCACTTTGTATTGTGAGTGTGAATAGGGCTCGGTGGTGGTGCAGGGATTAACATGAGAATGGTGTGTGAGTGCTGGAAGGCCAGTTCGCGCTCTCTCTCACCTCCACCCTCTGCTCCTCCAAACACTCAGCTGTGGCTCGGCTCTGCACTCCACATCTGTCATCATCACCTCTTCATTCTCAGCTGCTCTCATCTTTCTCCTGCCAGAACCTGGTGACATGGAGAATAACCACACCTTCCTGTACTTTGCGTATGGCAGCAACCTCCTGAAGGAGCGGCTCCAACTGAAGAACCCCTCTGCAACAGTTCACTGTGTGGCCAGGCTCAAGGTATGGCCTGACATTAGATGAGTTAACTTCCTGGTCTCAGCTGTACGCACTTAGAAATGATTTATTTTTCTCTATTTCAGGACTATAAACTGGTGTTTGGGAACCATAAAGGTCTCGCCAATGACCGATGGCATGGAGGTGTGGCCACCATAGAGCACAGCCCAGGTGATGAAGTGTGGGGTGTGGTCTGGAGGATGAACATGTCTGATCTGGAGTCTCTAGACAGGTAAAGGTTTCATTAAACAACTCTCCTTGATTTACTCCACTGATTTGTTATGACACTGGCATCTACTATGTGTGTGTGTGTGTGTGTGTGTGCATGCACTCAGTCAGGAGAATGTGACATTAGGTGCATATAGTCCTGTGGAGCTCTCAGTGAAGACCAAAGGCCAGGAGTTGAACTGTCGCACCTACATCATGAACAGCTGTGTGTACGCCCCACCGTCGCCTCAGTACCTGCAGGTAAGACTGCTCTCACAGCGTCCATGCTTCTGACTATAACATAAAACAGAGCTGCAGGACTCATTCTTTAGTCTGGCAAACTAATTCTCCAGAGAGTCATCCTCCCCAGAGATTTGAAGGATAAAGCTGATGTTATTCTATAACAAATACCATAGAAACACCATCAATGGTAGTACTGTCTGACCTCCACATCCTGTCAGTGACCCTCAGCTACAGACTGGTTTTACTGAAGGGCATCTTTACAAATGCTCATAAATACAAAGTGAGGTGCAGTCATTTCCTAAAACAGCTGAATACAGCTTAGCTTATTGTCAGTGGTGGATGACAGACAGACCTAAAGTAACAATACACCTGCTTTCAAAACAGCTCTTCGGTAAAAATACACACTGAATATCAGCAGAATGTGAAATGTTAAAGGTGAGGTATATTATAGACCACCATATGCAGTACTTATATCATTAAAACATTTGCTGAGACAGTTCACCTACAGTATATTCAGTAGGTGAACTGACCCCCCTGGGGTCATGAGATGAATATCAATATAGATAAATCTGATTAAATACAGAGGATAGAGAGAAAGTTCTGATTCACAGTTTTTGGCTAGATCATTTTAGCATCCAGTGTGTGTGTGTGTGTGTGTGTGTGTGTGTGTGTGTGTGTGTGTGTGTGTGTGTGTGTGTGTGTGTGTGTGTGTGTGTGTGTGTGTGTGTGTGAGTGTGTGCGCAATTGAGTTTAAATGAACATATGTGTGTGCTTATTGTGATGACGGAAGATGTGACCCAGTGTGACAGTGTGTCACTGATGGGGGTGTATGGCTCAGAGGAGTCAGATGTAGAAGGAGACGTACATCACTGGTTTTGGTCTTTTCGTGGAATTTGTTGACAACTAAGTTACCTCGAACACTATATGCATCACCATCACTATATGAATCCTCCTTCAAGGTTACAATGTTCAGTTTGTGTTGTGTGATGAAACATTTTTGACCCATGTTTGTTGTTTATCAGTAAATTTCAGCTAAACATCAGTGCAATAGAACACAAATCAACAACCTCATCACCACCTGTGAGACAGTTTCAACACAAACTGAACATGAAGGGGTCACTGTTGTATTAGACTGCTCTAGTTTGAGCTGAACCTAGTAAAATGAAAACAGAGTGTGTAACTCCTCCTTTAATCATTTCTCATATGAACTGTGTGCAGAGCTGAGTAGGTGAACTGAGGAGGTTACATTTGTTTAAGTGCTGTGTGTCAGGGTTAAATCGGTGGATCAGTATTTTATTATTAGACCAAAGCTCTAATTTCACAATCTAATGTCTCGTTTGGTTTTATTTGTGTCCAAGACACCTTGTTTCTTAAAAAGTTAAAGATCTTGAAGATCTCTGTTTCCTTATATTTGGCAACGCCTGTGGTCATATTTTATCCTGAGTGATGGAGCACATGTCACTGACTTTAATTGTCTGAGAAAAGACCAGATCTGAAGGAGACTTTAAGATGTGACAGTGGCACAATTGGTCTTCAGATTCAGTCTCTAAAGGATGAGACCCTGAACTGAGACACAGGTTGGTCACATCCATTCACATCCAGTTCATAAAACTGTAAAATGCAGGATTTCTATACAATTTCAGCAGTAAGTCATTGGCTCAGTTACCATTGTGGTATGTCATTCAGTGATGACACTTATCACTTTAAATATTCTTAATGTCAAAGCAACTAGATATTAGGAGAAACATGTTATGGCCACACCAGTTAGTATACAAGCATCACTTTAAGGAGATTATTGAAATGTGTGCTGTGCAGGACAAGTTACTCTTACAGTTTACATTTGAGAAATAAACACTGTATGTTATGTAGACTCATCAGTTGGGCTCTGTAGAGAGCTGAGGACAGGAGCTGCTCATGTCTCCACTATAGAACAGTGTAAGGAGGAGCTCAAGGTGACTCAACAGCACTGTTACATTTTGTATGCAATGAAAACTGTGACACTGCCACTGAATTAGAAGCTGTTTGTAATGGTAGAGTTAGGCAGAGAGAGGTTAAATGACCTTTACTCACTCACTGTGTGTGATGTCAAACATGGAGGTTTAATGTTGTTGAAGGAGACAAAGAAGCCTCTGGAATAGGGTCAGTCTGCTCACACTCCGGTCACCTGACTGTGTGATCAACAGGTCAGAACAGTCAGGACACACCCCCTGCCATGCTGTGATCCACAGACTTTACAGCAGTGAGTTAGAGTACCAGATTGTTCTTTTGCACATGTGAGAGCTCCAAATATGAGGACGCCGTGGCTTTGTCTGCTATAGTGTACATGCAGGAGTCCTCTGCATTGTTCCTCTGTGTGAGGGGTCCTCAGATTCAATGTGTTCCTGGGTCCTGACATACTGTAGCTCACATGGCTGCACCACTCAGAACAATACCATGTCCAGTGCAGTGCAGAGGTGAAGAGACCACATTTATGCTGCTCAGTGCACAATGGTCTGTGACCTGCACAGAGGAATGCTGGGTAAACACACATGATTTGTTTGCGAGCAGTGGGAGAGAGTTTGCTCTACATAACAAACTTTGAACCAAATTTAAAAAAAAAAATTCTGGTTTGATCCTGAAGATCAAGACCAAGTCCCAAGAGGGTCACTACTGAGTCCTGAAAGTAGGGGCGGGGCTAACCCTGTTATGCCATCATGCTTCATGAATGAACCTACTCACTGTGTCCGACAGGTGTCAGGGAATGAGAGAGAGATGGATGGATGGATGGATGGATGGATGGATGGATGGATGGATGGATGGATGGATGGATGGATGGGTGAATTGATAGATGGATGATGGATAGATGGATGGGTGGATGGATAAATGCATAGATGGATGGGTGGATGAATGATATATGGATGGATAATGGATGGATGATGGATGGATGACGGGTGGGTTTAATTGGCGAGAACAGGGGCAGTGAATTCACTGATCTTCCTGCTGCAGGTCATTGTGATGGGAGCAGAGCAGAACGGTCTGCCAAAGGATTACCAGGAGAAGCTGAGAGCAATCAAGACCAACATGTACGAGGGTCCACTGCCCATGATGGCTGAACTGGAGAGAGCCAGGAGGAGAGCTGGCCAACCACCGCTCTGATGCCTGATGACTCCACAGAGTCCACTTTGTACTACAGGGCAGTCCTTGTAACAGTGTATTCAGCCTAAATCTGTAGATAAACCAGTTCACCAGGCGGACGCTTCACACCTGATGTGGCTAACCTTAGAACCATCAGCCAGGTCTCTGACAGAGCACACTGATGGCTCAGTGGTCCTTCGTGTACAGATGAAAAGTCACATTTAGTTATTTTTATTTTTGCTTCACCATCGTGCCTTAATTTTTTTTAACCAAACTTATTTCCTGCACATAAAATCACTTTGAGTCATGGACGATTCAAATAAAGGGTCATTCCAGTGTTTCTGAAAGTTTTTGTCTATTAACCACTATTGGCTGATTCATACAATGATCAGTATCTGGAAAAATAATCAGTGTTTGGATTCACATTGAAAGGGACAAAATGATTTTTCTTTATTTCAAATTCATCCCACAGTGTGCCTCACCCACAACATGTGACTGAACCCAGTGCTACTCCTTCAGCTGGTTCAGTGGTAAGGGTCTAGGGATAAGGAGACAGGAGCAGAGTTTGACTGTCTGTTAAAAGATGAGCAACATTTAAACATCAAGTAACTGACATTAGAGAAGCTGAAGTAGCCTGTTTCCAACTACCTTTCTTTGAGACAACCTGATGACAATGTCTCTCTCCTTGTCCTCTTCACACCTGGTTTAGACTGAACCACTGAGTACACACCCATCATCACTGATGATGATGTGTTAACACACTAATGGCCTCTGCATGTGCACATATGTTCTTTTAATGCTCCATGAGATAACAAGACAACATTGATTGAAATAATAAAATAAAAAGTGTTTTATGTCAACACAGATACAACTTCTAATTTGTCATTTCCTGCCACCCCTGTAATCACATCAAAAGAATATGATTTATATAATAATGGCATTCACCCTGAATCAACATACTGTTAGTCCAAAAATGGAGAAAGACAATCAACACCAAACACCAACCTCCGGGGTGGAAACATGAAGCCAATGCCGCATTAATAAAACCTGCAGTTCCTGTCAATTGAAGATTGATTTTAAAGCTCAGAGTGAGCTGCTCCACTGTCACCATCTTGGCAGTGAGTCCACCCCTAACATCCAGCTAATCCAAAAATGGGGAAAGAGGAAGCGCATCTGTGGAGCTAAGACTTACACACATATTGGTTTGTGGCAAACATACAGTCACTGATCATATCATCAAGCAGCTGAAATGAAGTGCTGCAGTATTTCAGTTTGATTCAGTCTTAGAGAGGACGTCCATTGATCTGTGTGTATTTTGTCCTTCACTGACCTTTATTAGTGGAAGAGTCACAACTCACGTCACCCTTTTAATTTCTTGTGGGTTGTTAGATCAAACCTCAGCATGGAGCTGATAAACTCCACATTTAAACATCCACTGATGGTTCATGCAGAGTACAGGGCCACACCTTCTTGGTCAGCTTAGATCAAGCAAATCACAATGATGATCACGATTATGGTAATTATGGTTTAACACTGTGGAACACTGCAGACAGTGAGAAAGGTGAACGGATATCAGAGCCTGTTGCTGTTTGGCCTCCACACTGGAAAAGCATTGGTTTATGTTGGTGTTAGACCGTGTCCAGCTGTCCCTCTCTTTGGCCACTACAGTGCAGAGAAGTTGTTCTGGGTTATGGAAACAGGACAGAGTATTGGCCTCCACAAGGGTCGGGCTTTGTAAAATTCCACAACTGTTGATAAAACTGTCCCCTCTGTCCCCCTCTGTGAGCCACACTGCTCTAAAGCATCCTTCCCCAGAAATATTTCTTTTTCCGGGCCTCTTACCCACATAGGCAGAGCTGTGACGAAATCCCAAATAAACACAACATTTGAGTCAGAGGAATGTATCTGGGACAGAAAGCTGTGTTGTCTGTGGGGAATCAGGGCAAAACAGATTTCTCTCTGCAGTGCAGCTGCAAGTCACATTCACAGAATCACATGGCCTCCAGCAGAGCAGAGCCCAGGCTGAACACTGGAGACTCCCATCACACACCAGTCACACAGACTAGGACACAGAACAGTCCTCTCTTATAAGTGTCCTATTATTTGATCCTAATGATTTAAAAGCAGTAGAAGATGAGAGTCTCTGTGTCAGAGGAGCAGGCACACAGGCAATTTTAGAGTTACCAATTAACCTGCAGTCTTTGGACTGTGGGAGGAAGCTGTAGAACCTGGAGGAAACAACACAGACACAGGGAGAACATGGAAACACCACACAAGGGCCTTTCTGTGTGGAGTTCAGGGGTTCAAACCCAGAAGCTTCTAGATGTGACAGTGGTAACCACTATACAACCGGGCTGCCCATCCTGAAACCCAGAGGTTTGTTTATCACAACTGAACCTGCAGAAATAACATGACTGGTATTGGGGTGCTCAGCTAACAGTAGAAAGCAAGCACCAACCTTCAGAGCTAAAACATGAAGCCAACACTGCAGGGACAAAACCTGCAGTTCCTCTAATGACCACTAGAGTCTGGCTACAACAGTGAGTCAATCCCCATAGACACATAGAAATGATGAATGTATAGATACCAAAACAGTTTTTGTTCCAGGCTGTAAACATGTTTGTTTCTGCTGTAATGTTGGACATTTTAACATGAGTCTCTGGGACTGACTCACTGTTGGAGCCAGACTCTAGTGGTCTGTAGAGGAACTGAAGGGTTGAGCTCCTCAGTGTTGGTTTCAGCAGCTCATTCTTAGTCTCAAAACCACTCTTGTGGTTGTGGTTGTTATGGTCGTAGTTACAGTGGTAGTAGTGTTTGTTATGGTCGTTGTTATAGTTTTAGTTGTGGTTGCTATGGTCATAGTTGTAGTTGTGGTTGTTATAGTTGTAGTTATAGTTGTAGTTGTGGTTGTTATGGTTGTAACTTTCTTTACTGAAAAGATTGTGAATATTAGAGCAAGGATTTCCAATGATAGACCACAGATTGTGGTGCCTATAGAAGCATCTCCCAGACTTGATGCATACCTTGACAGCTTCTCCCCCATTGACCTGTCAGACTTAACTTCTGCAATTACCTCTTCTAAATCAGCCACATGTCTACTCGATCCAGTCCCAACAAGACTGCTCAAGGATGTCTTCCCCTTAGTTATACTGAACCAGATCAATCTTTCCTTAGTCACAGGTTATGTGCCACATGCCTTTAAGGTGGCCGTTATTAATCCCTTACTTAAAAAGCCTTCTCTAGATCCAGGTGTGTTAGCAAATTATAGGCCCATATCCAACCTTCCCTATATCTCCAAGATCCTCGAGAAGGTGGTTCTAAAGCAGCTAGATGAGCACCTGCACAGTAATGAACTGTTTGAAGCTTTCCAATCTGGATTCAGAGAACACCATAGCACTGAAGCAGCACTGGTAAAAGTCTCTAACGATCTTCTTATAGCTTCTGATAGAGATCTTGTCTCTGTACTTGTGCTTCTGGACCTCAGTGCTGCATTTGACACCATTGACCACAGCATTCTGCTGCAGAGACTAGACCATGAAATCGGGATTAAAGGCTCTGCCCTAAAATGGTTTAAATCATACTTGTCTGACATAATGTTAATCTTAATGTTAACAATGACTATTCAGAGTGCAGCAGAGTTACGTATGGCGTACCACAGGGCTCAGTTTTAGGGCCAATGCTTTTCATTCTCTACTTATCGATAGAACCAGATGTTAAAAGCCGCCTCATCAATCTGCAAGACTGCCTAAAAGACATGATGTCCTCTAACTTCCTTCTACTAAACTCAGAAAAAACAGAGGTCATTGTGTTTGGACCTAAACATCTCAGGGACACCTTTTCTTCACAGATTGGTAATCTAGATGGCATCACCCTGAACTCAAGCATGACTGCAAGGAACCTTGGAGTAATATTTGACCAAGACCTTTCATTCAGCTCACACATTAAACACGTGACTAGGACTGCCTTTTTTCACCTGCGCAGCATAGCCAAGATTAGGAATATCCTCTCTCAGAGTGATGCTGAGAAACTAGTCCATGCATTTATCACCTCTCGGCTGGACTACTGTAACTCTCTGTTGTCAGGATGTCTGAAAAACTCTCTAAAGAGTCTGCAGTTAGTCCAGAACGCTGCAGCAAGGTTATTGACAGGAGTTAGTAAAAGAGAACACATCTCTCCCACTTTAGCTTCCCTCCATTGGCTTCAAGTAGACTTCAAAATCCTTCTGCTGACTTATAAAGCCCTTAATGACAAAGCTCCATCCTATTTGAAAGACCTCATAGTCTCTTATTATCCTACCAGAGCACTTCGCTCCCAG
>CM076653.1:16513369-16698901 GCA_038496675.1 Rachycentron canadum
TGTTTCTGACTGGTTGTGTTTCTGACTGGTTGTGTTTCTGACTGGTTGTGTTTCTCTCTCTGACTGGTTGTGTTTCTGACTGGTTGTGTTTCTGACTGTTTCTCTCTCCCAGCCATAAACTCAGGCAGGTCATAAAGCTGAACCTCAGAGGATGATTGAATTTGAATTGATGATTGAGAATGAAGTCACATTGATATGAGTGACAACTTCTAAAAAACAGTATTCAACATTGGTTTCAGTTCATTTCACTTCACGTCGTTCCAGCTCTTTATGTCTAAGTGAAGGAAGAACATCTGGGTTTTGTGAGTCTGTCTTCACTGCATTCATATGAACTGTATCCGTGTATTCAAACCCCTGTGTTACAGTGTAAATGTCTTGTGGTCCAGTGATTAACGCACTGTCACTAGCAATAAATCAGTTCATTAGACCTCATTGTGAGTGGAGCACAAACCTGAGGCTGCTGAGGACATGTAGCACTGATGCATAATTCACAGGTGGAGGTTATGTAAGAATTTTAGTCTTAAACTGAGGCCGTGGTCAGAGAGAAGCTCTGAGTCTGAGTCAGCCACAGCCCACCACACAACCCTCCTGTACTCTTTACACCTGGGAGAGATGATCCAGGCCCTGAGAGTATCCGCACCATCATTATTAACAGAGAATACTCATGAAAAACATTTTCATTGACTGAGGTAAACATAAAAACAAGGCTTTATAAAAATGATAACTCACTGAAACCATATCATGTGTCACAGTGAAAATGTCTGTGTCAGTTGATTTCATTCATCAGCCTGGTGTTTCAGGTGGATATGAAATATGTCTTTAGTTTTATATCTGTGTCAGGTGGAGCAGTATCTGACAGCTGATTGGCTCTCAGTGTATGTGACAGCTGATTGGCTCTCAGTGTATTAATGAAGCAAAGTGTTTTATTGTTAATTAAGTACAGTGATGGACAGAGATGGACAGTGATGGACAGTGATGGACAGTGATGGACAGCCCAGCTCACTGATGACATCACCTTCAGTTTTTTCATGTTTTTGTCTCAGACTGATTTAACTATTGGTTATGTTGATGTTGATGATGCTGTTGTTTTGTTGTTGGTGGTGGTATTTTTGTTGTTGTCAATGTTGATTTTGGGTTTTTTGTTGTTAATGTTGCTGTCATTGATGTTGTTGATGTTGTTTTGTTGGTGTTGTTGATGTTTTTGTTGATGTTGATGTTGATGAGGATATTGTTGTTGTCATTTGTTTAAATTTTTCTTATTAATGACACAAACACACATCTGTTATAGTTGTGGTTTACAGGTGCTTCTTCTAAATCTGGACTCTGACAAATTAAAAAACTGAAAGTAAAGGAGCAACTTGCTTTAAGAACTAAATTTTAAGAGCAGAGATGCTGTGGACTGTGCAGTGTCTTTGGGTCTGTCACAGGTCACTGAACAATGAGCACACACTGTAATTACTGTAACGTCCGAGCAGGAAACCAGGGGAGACGTGGCAGCTGCTCTCAAGGTTGGATGGAAACAAATGAATGAAATTTTCCTTGGTCCACTAACCCCACAACAATGTGGTTGAATCATTTTGAGGACAGACACAACACAAAGATATTCAAGAGGCTGCACCACAGGTTCATTCATGGGGACAGAATTTCATCTCAGTAATTAGAGTAGAAAAGGTAATATTAGAGTAAAAAGGGTAATATACCTGAGGCCTACCTCTTTAGTAACAAATGATTAAATACCACAGGCTTTCCTAATGAAAAGCTTGAAGAGCTTTTAATTCCAAAATGAAAATGAACAATGCTTAGCCCTGGAAGTTGAGGGTAAATGTAGTTGTGTAGATGTGTAGCCAGACCACAGTGCTGTGTTGGTGCTGGAGAATAGTTAGACAGGTGTGTAGGTGGACGTCAACAGAAGAAACTTGCTCCGTTGTTAAATGTCCATATTTTCCTCTGATGTCTCCTGATTGAAAAAGGAATAAGTCATTTGTTGTTAGAAACTTAATTCTCCACAGACTGTAGCTCAACCTGTGTCCTACCTGATGTGCAAAATCCATGAAGCTTTACCAACTCAGCATGCAGCACATCCTGCAGCACAGATCCTCTGTGGTTTAGACCGGTCTGTGCTCTGAGAACTGCAAGTACAACACACGGAGGCTGAAGGCACAAACGTCTGATTCATAACTGTTGACTCCTTCTTTCATCAGTCAGGTCCTGATTTAGATCATTGTGCCACTTTTAGATTATCTTTATTTAGACATGTCGTTCAGCACTTTTGTTCAAAACCAAAAAGTTGATATTTGCTACAGCACTGAAACTCTTCCCTTTAAAACACAGGTTGTTATGTTTTACTATTGTGTTATCTTTCAGTAAGATAAACACTGTGGCACTGCTGTGGTAGTAGATGTTTCACTTGCATGTCATTCAGTGGACCACATGTACAATAGCTCTGCCCTTGAAGTCCTATGTGTTTGTATGATTATCATTTGTTGACTGTGTCGGAGAGAAATTGGTTGATTTTTGTAATGGTGTGTTTATAATATCCCGTCTGTCTCATTGGTATTAATGGACAAAGCACTAGAAAACATAAGCGACTCTCACTGTAGATGAACCTCACAAAGGTTTATTTCAAGGACACTGAACTGAATTAGATTATAAAGTTACAACAAATAAACTCACTGTGTCAGGTCCCACCCTGCTGCTTGGTCTCTCTGATATGAGCATCACCTATATTGGTTTGAGTCCTATAACTGGGTGCTTCATCAGTGACTTGTGTCCTTATCCCATCCCCTCCGCACTGGAGTGCCCCAAAGATCAGTGCTGGAACCCACCTCTTTACAATGTATACAACCTCCTTAGGCCAATTACCTTCCCTCATGGCTTCTCATGTCACTGCTACGCTGATGACACCCAGTTATACCTGCAATTCCCACCTAACGACCCCACTGTCTCTAAGTGGATCTTAGCCTGTTTCTTTGACATATCTACATAGATGAATGAACGCCACCTTAAACTAAACCTCTCATCATCAGTGTCTTCATCATAATATCAAATAAATCACATCAATATAAAAGCCTAATCTCTTACACCAACCAAAGTCATGAGAAACCTAGTTGTCCTGCTTTGCCTTATGTGGTTCTCAAAGTGGGGTCCAAAGACCCCCAGGGGTACTTGAGTGGGTTTCTTCAGGTCTGCATAATTGATTTTCACTATAATTTGATTTACTGGTAAAACAATGGCAGATTGTTTGACCATTCTGGTCATGGGTTTCAAACTCTGTGCTAAAAAATCTAAAAGCAAATTGGTCCAAACGGTTTCAGTTTTACTTCTTAGTTCTGAAAAAGTTACACTGCTCGTCATAAACAACGTCATAAAAACTAGGCCTTACCTGTCTGTGGTTCCCTGACGGTGGAATCAGCTCGTGAAGATTATCAGAGCAGGGTAGTCCCTCTTGGTCTTCAAGAATCTGTTGAAGACTCATGTCTTCAGAGAGAACCTCCTCCCCTAACACCTCAGACATCACGAACAAGACCTCAGATAAGAAGCACTTACTACTATGACTTTCAGTTCACTTCCTCACCTGATCTCCTTCATTCACCATAGATGTAGGACTTAGACCTAGACCAAGGTCTTCTACTGCACTGACGCTTCACTGACATCCCTCACTGTCAGTCTCAAAACTGTGGGACACAATCTTTGTTTCCTGTTTCCTGTTGAGAGTATGAATGTGTAGGCTAGCAGCAGGCCTCATTATTGGATGTGTTGTTTTTTGTGAGTTGAGGACATTGTTCCTTCTATCCTTAGGGGGGTTTCTGATCCCATATCTAATCATGCTGTTCCTGGAGGGTGTGCCCTTGTTCTACCTGGAGCTCGCCATTGGTCAGAAGATGCGTCTTGGGAGCATTGGAGCATGGACCGCCATCAGCCCGTATTTGGGAGGAGTGGGTAAGAGCTAGAAACAGAGTCAGATGATGATGGTGGAGGAGATAGCAGCAGGTTGGACAGCATGAGGCTGCAGGACAGGGTGTGTTTGCTGTGAGTCCTTCAGCCAACGCTTTTAAGTGCCTCCACTGTCAGTGAAATTTTATTTAAGTATTGTAGCATTTCAGTGTTGAGCTCTGTTGTAGAGCTCTGAGAGTAGGAAACAGTACAAGGTTAACAGGTGGATATTTAACATGTGGCATTGTCCTTTACACCAGTTTTTGATTTTGATGTGTTTGTATAATTCTCTCGTTTTAGGTCTTGCTAGTGTTGTGACTTCCCTGTATCTGTGTCTCTATTACAACATCATCAATGCATGGAGTTTCTGGTACCTCTTTCATTCATTTCAAGTGAGCTGCTGATTAACAATAACATTTGTCATTTGTTCACTGGCAGATACTGTATCAATACAAAGTGTTGGCTTCCCTCTGCACAGTCAGATAACCCACTGCACTGCTCTGTGTCTGTGTCCCAGGCCGTCCTGCCCTGGGCTGAGTGCCCCATCAATTCCAACCTAACAGGGCCCATAGAGGAGTGTGAGAAGGCCACGCCCACCCAGTACTTCTTCTACAGGGAGACACTGGACATTTCTTCTTCTATTGAAGTGAACGGGGGCATTCACACAGGCCAGGCTCTGTGCCTCGTGCTCGCCTGGTTGATTACTTACCTGTTCATTGTCCGAGGGGTAAAGTCAACTGGAAAGGTAAGTGGGGCCCCCAAACATGCATACTGACAGCTGCCTCAGTGTACATTGTCAGGTCAACTCTTTGACTGTACCTGAAACACATGAAACATTAATAACTGAATATAACCTATTGATAATGTTAAAGGATAAGACATCAATAATTACTAATAATCAGCATTCAATCAATCTAATTACTTTAGTAAATGGATGATGAGACGTGTTCACGTTCACAGTGTCAGTGTGAATTACTGTTTATATTTACAGTACATTGAATTTTACCAAACAGGTGATAACACAAGTTAACACAACAACATCATAATTTTCTATTGAGTCACTCCCATGTGAACTTTGACCCCAGCTCCTGTGTGGCTCTATCTGTAGGTGGTGTACTTCACAGCCACATTTCCCTATGTGGTCCTCTTTATCTACCTGATCCGGGGCATCACTCTTCATGGGGCCCTGAATGGTGTCAAATACATGTTCATACCGAAGGTGAGGTTGTGTTGAGGTTTTACAATACACAGTGTGTTTGTGTAGACACAGCTGGTTTTCAATTTCACACTGAGGTTTGTTGACATTTTCACTCCAGTATACAAGTGTAAACGTCAGTTATGTTTCTAAGTGTCCATGACAGGTTGAGTCTTAAATAAAACACTGTGCGACATGATGCAGGCTGTGGACTCACAATGTGTGTGTGTGTGTGTGTTTGTGTCTTTAGATGGATCAGCTTGCCAACCCCACCACATGGATCAATGCAGCCACTCAGATATTCTTCTCCCTGGGTCTGGGGTTCGGGTCTCTCATAGCTTTCTCCAGCTACAACCAGTACAACAACAACTTTGAGCGTCAGGCCATCGTCGTCTCCCTCATCAACAGCGGCACCTCCATCTTCGCCAGCATTGTCACCTTCTCCATCTATGGCTTCAAGGCCACCGTCAACTACGAGAACTGCATGGAGAAGTGAGTGTGTGTGTGGACCCTATGTATATATGCTGAGCTTACGTGTATGTGTATCCCAGAGCTGTTGCTGATTGATCACACACACAACATTGACTCAGAGTAGGACACTCTGTGATACCAGCAGATTCAAAGACATGGTGACATTTTTAAAATCAAATTCAAATATTTATTTATTATTTATCTTCATCTTATTTATTTATTCATCCCAGTACTGGTATTTGGTCTTATTCTGTTTCTATGTTCTGGATTGTTTTGCTCCTAAAACCTGTTTTTACTCTCTTCAGTACTCCTCCTTTGTTTTACTATTTTATTATACTATCTTTATCTTTATGGTAATAAAGGTTACTTAAGGGCAGCTGCAGGGAGTGGCATCAGCAGAGGGAAAACACAGTGGAGCACATATCTTTGTTCTTTACTTGCACGCATACTGGGCTACCCTCAGACTTCAGGTTGCTTATTTAGTTTGAAATAAATGTTATTTGTTTCCTTCTACAGTTATTTTGTTTCCTTCCTGGTTGTGTACAATCAACTGTGTCTGTAAAGGTATGAGAATGAATTCAACAGTAGAAGTATGGCCAATTTACTTCAAAAAATAAGTAGACTTCAAGTTCATTTTATTAGGTGCACTCAAGTAAAGTTCAAGTCTATTTCCCAAGTATACTTAATGTAGTTAGTATACTAATATCCATGAACTAATAGTATACTTGCAAGTGTACTATTTCAACACTATTTGAAACAAAATCACTTTACAAAGGCATACTTTTAAGTGTAAGAGTAGTAAACCTAGAATACTACTTCGAAAGTAAGTTTCATTTTTTAGAGCAAGTACAGTACAAACTATATTATATCTGAACTACTAGGTTTTAGTTTTATACTTCAAGATCATTTTTAGTTAATGAAAGTATGCTTTGAAGCAGTGGCTTTTATAGCCAGGCAAGCAGAACCAACCTGCCAACCCTCTCACTGTGTGGCAACTGTGCTGCCCAGTTAATCTGTCCTGCACTTTAAGTGGACTTGAAATTAACTCATGTACACTAGCAGTGGACAACACAAAAATTCACAAGACATACTGGATTAAGAATGGATTATGCATTTTCCAACACATTTTGCATTAGATGGCAAATTATAAAAACAAAATAATGACAACTCAAATTGACCCCCTGGTTCAACACATGGTATGAACAATCATTAGGTAGATATTAGATTTGTCATGCAGTGAGTATATTTAAACTTTCTATAAAAAAAAATCTTGAATATACCTCCCTTAACTTAAAAGATTAAATAGAAGCGAAATAGACTGACTTTCCTGTATAATTGTCAATATAAGCCAAATATACTTAAGTATAATTTTGTAAAGTATATGTCTTACTAGTACATAAAAAGTACTATAAAAAGTATATTTCAAAAGACATGTACTAGTAGCACACTTGAATAAACTTTATGGCAGTTAGGGCAGCTCAGTTGGGGATACATTGTCTGACCCAGGTTAGACCCACTGACACTGACACTGAACTACACTGAGCTGGTAGTGAAGGAAACTGCAGCTTCTGGGTTTGAGTGGAGGTTGTGTACTGTTGATGTAATGGCCTCTTTCCTCCTGTCCTAGGATCCGCATCCTGCTGATGAATACCTTCAACCTAGCAGAGGACACCATCACAATGGACACTGTCTTTGAGTGGGTGGAGAGGCTGAATGCCTCGTACCCGCAAGAGTTCACTGAGCTTAAATTACCCAAATGTAACATGCAGGCTGAACTAGAGACTGTAAGTTCCTCATCATCACACTCTTTTCACAGCAACACACAACAGAAACACTGATATTTAACAAAGATCAATAACAATGGATTTACGCACAGAGAGAAAAGCATACAGAAGTAAATATGAACTACAGTAAAGTGTCACCTACATTTACATTACATTTACTCATTTGGCAGATACTTTTATCCAAAGCAGCTAACAATGAGGGACATCCATATAGCTAACATTAGTATTACCAACTGTTAACTTTCTTGTCTAGTCTTGTCAAGAGCTTCAGCCATCATTGTTTTTACAAAATGAGAGGTTATAACACATCCTCTGAGCAGCTATGTCTTCACACTGGAGGCTACAGTGACTGAACATGGGAGAGATAGCTGGTTAGCATGCTAACTTCTAACTGGTTAGCATGCAAAGCTCAGTAGAATAAAAGACATGATAGAAAGAAGAGTTAACATTGGTGTTTGTTTCCACCCCTGGAGAGATGTTGGCGAGTGAAGGAATTAAAACTGATGTTGAAATCTTTCTGTCTAGCTATAGCTAAACTTACATATAACACCTTTAATATTGCCTGTGCTGAGGTTGGGTGAACTAAATAGTTTATCAGTGTTGGCCATGTGTGAATATTTGTACATTGTCTGCATAAACACAGAGTAAGCTTGTTTTAATATTTGAGATTTGCCCAGTTTGCGGCTGTGTCAGGTGATGCCGTGAAGAGTGAAGGAGACACAAGTCATACCTGTCCTTCACCTGTCAGGTCAAGCTGATTGTAGTGGCCCAGTGAATGTGATGGTGTTTGGAGGTGCAAAGTGCATGTCTGTACCGTTGACCATCCAAATCCACATTTCTGTTTTGTTGTGAAGGGGACTGTGACTCAGTGTATACTTGCTCCTGTTGGTAAATTAATCAACATATGGACATTTATGTGATATGTTGTCAGCAAATTAATTTAGTAAGAACAGAAGAAGAAACAGTCCCAGTGAGTTTTAAATAGGAGCTGCAGGCAACACCTCAACCTGACATAGAGGAAACCTTTCACAGTTGGGATGGTTACCTCAGTATCATTAGTCACAGACATTAAATGATCAGCAGGTTTTGAGAAAGAGAGACAGCGGCTGTTTTGTCTCCTCACAGTTTTCACATTGGACCAAATGTAAAGCAGCCACAGAGTGACCTGCTCATTCATAATGGCTCCTCCTGAACTCTGTCTCTCACCTGTTCCAGGCTGTGGAGGGGACAGGTCTGGCCTTCATCGTGTACAGTGAGGCCATTAAAAACATGCCAGTGTCTCAGCTGTGGTCAGTGCTGTACTTCATCATGCTCCTGCTGCTGGGAATGGGCAGCATGCTGGGCAATGTCACTGCCATCATCACCCCACTGAGAGACTTCAAGATCATATCCCGCATGAGCAACGAGTTATTCAACGGTAAGATCCTTCTGCCTTCATCAAGGACACTGTGTGTTCACTGTGGATTGATTATAAACGTTGTTCAGGCACCAGGTTTAGATATATAGACTTTACTTTAAAAAAAAAAAAAAAAAAAAAAAAGGAAATTTAAAAAATGTGGAAATTGAAGGAACAAATAAAAGAATAAATAAGAATGTTTAAAAAAAATGGAAAAATCCTTTTAAAAAAAAAAGTTCTCTTTGAATTGTTCTTCTTCAAATATACATTAATATCAATAAATACACATTTTTTTGTATTTGTATTACAAATACTCATACTTTGATTTGTTTAATATTATAATATGGATGAATGTATATAAATCATGTATATATTATATTTTTTACTGACTAATAGCAAAAGCAATAGAGTCAAAGCATGTTGTATAATTTATTTAATATATAATAATATAATGAATAAATATTTAATATTTATAAAGTACATATTTAACAATTGTTGATTAAAACATTTTCTCTTTTTTTAACTTTTTTAAATGTAATATTTAATAATATTAACAAATACATATGTATCATGTATTATTATTATTATTATTTTGATTGATTTATTTTTATATTTATTCCTGCTCATATTTGTACATTTGTTCTTTTTCTTATATAGATTTTGTTTATGGCTCTATATTGTGTTGCTCTGCAGTGACTGTTAAAACGTACTGTGTGTACGTGGATGTTGTGTGTCAGTGACTCAGTCAGTGTGTTACCTACAGGTTTAGTTTGTGTGTTCTGTCTGCTGCTTGGCCTCGGCTTCACCACCCCCTCTGGAAACTACTGGTTCACCATGTTCAATGACTATGGAGCCACTTTCTCCCTGCTCTTCATCGTCCTCATCGAGGTCATCTCCGTCAGTTACATCTATGGGATTAAAAGGTTTGTGCATCTGTGTTTGTGTGCCTTCAGGTCAGCTTGTTTTGGCTAAGACAGGGGCTACATGATTTTAATTATTTTTTCGTTGTAGGTTTGAAAAAGACATAGAGGACATGCTTGGTCATCGTCCCAACTGGTACTGGAAGATCATGTGGGCGGGCACCAGTCCCCTTCTCCTCATTGCCCTCTTCATCTTCTACATTATCAAGTACATCCAGGGGGGGACCCCCACCTACCAAGCGTGGAACAAAGAGCTGGTGAGCTTTGTCTCCTCTGTTACCGATGTGGTGTACTGGTGAAGGTGCAGATGTGTTCGTGCAGAGGAGGTGACCTGGGTCTCCTTCAGGATCACACATCCCTGCACACAAACACACATGCTGTATACACAGTAGCTATCATTTCATTTTCACTCCCATTGCACTAAACCCTATTATAGTGGACTATAGAGGGAGTAGTAATTGGTCACGGTCTCAGCCCTAGTCATTATTTAACACTGTCACTTAGAAAGCGAGTGAGACTGTGACTATGTTTCCTGTAAGTTCTCTGGTTGCTGGAGGAAACAACCACAAGGAAGTGATGATGGTAATTTCTCAGGTGAAGCTTATCTCTACAGATGAACAGACTTAAATGGTCTGGTTTTGGTTGACCCAGGCTGGGTCTGTCAGACCAGAGGTACAACCAGCAGATGTTTAAATCCAGCTGTTTAAACAGCACCATGTGACAGGGGCTTTAAGAGGCTGTGATCAGACAAAGCTCTTTCTTAACACCCAAACACAAAGGTCAGTTATGAGTTTCCAGCTACATAAAGAGCTGAGGTGCAAGGAGCATTAGGTCAGCGTTAATGTTACACAACAGACCGTATGATTAGAGAAGAGAGGGGCGCTGACTGCTGCAGAGGGAGCTGCAACCTCAACAGACTCTGATACAAGAGAGACTTGACAGACAGCTGATCCCATTTACGCATTATTATATAATATATATATTATAGTATAAGATTCGAGTGAAAAGAGCTTGTGGTTGAAATGAGACTGTTGTCTCCTAGAAGCAAAAACAGAGGTGGTGTGATGTTCATCCACCTCCACTGTCTGTTTTGAGTTTTTACAAAATCATAAAATATGTAATCTTAGTTCCTCAGACTTAATGTTTGGTCACTGTAACACACTGACAAATTGGTGGATGATGTGTTAGTTGGGATTACAGATGGGTTACAGCAGAATTTGATCAAATCTGAATCCTCAGGTGGTTTGTGTGGAGGGACTGTCTGCTCCTCACTAGGGGCTGTGCTTTAGCTGACAGCAGCCTGAGATGGAGCACTTGTTGTTGTTGTTGTTGGGTATTTTACCTTCTTCTAATCCATTGTCTCTGTTGGAACCACCTGGTGAGGAGACTTGTTGGTAATAATGTAGATGAATGTATTGTCAGTATATCGCTGATGAGTTGTGTATTTTATTTGACTTTATGGTTTGTTTGATTTTACTCTTCAACCTTCTTACCTGTCTACTGGTTGCTTTGTTGTGTGATGAGCCTGAGGTTGAATAGACAGCAGTTGTGAATCCTGTTATCACATCAAGTTATTGCATCTGATTGCTGTCGCCTGGTTAAGTTTAAACACTGGTTTGAAGTGACCCAATCTCACCTGATCCAAACTGATCCAGGAACTTATTATTACTTTATTTTTTTATTATCCATGCCAGCACCAGGGTTTGACTGTTGGTCCACCACTTGGTGGTCCGGACTGAAATGTCAACAACTCCTTTGAACTGTAGCTGTGAAACCTCTGATCTCCTGTCTTCCTGTACAGCGTCACCATCAGATCAGAATTTGATCTGAACTTTAAACTTGTGGTTGGTGCTCAATGGCAAACCTTAGCATGTCACCATTACCACTTTACTAAATCAACACTGGGAACATGGTAAACACAAGTGTCAACCCACTGTGACGTCACCCATTGGTTTGTTAGCTGCCGTTTTAATTGCTAATATAACATTGGCACTTTAAGCATGTTAACATTCTGATTCAGCTCAAATAACCTGCGGTGTAACTGTGCGCACAGTGAGCAAAGAGGGAACTGAGTGACCTTCTGTTGGTCAGCTGAGCAGAAGGAAACTGACAAGACATATTCCTGTAATGATAATCACATCAAACTGATTATAATCAGCTGTTCTATTTGTTGTGGACAGCCGTGGTGGTGAAGACAACAACTCCCAAGATCCCACACTTCATCATGACGTGACCAAACTCTGTCTTTTGTTATTGCTTTGATTGAAAGACACCTAGAGGCAGAACTAACAGACAGAGCTGTGCTGCTACACCAATTATTGACAATTTTGAAGCTAATTGCTAATTGTACCTGCTGTCTCCTCAGGGGAAGTCAGAGGTGATGGACTATCCTGTCTTCGGTCAAGTCTTCATCGGCCTGCTGCTGGTGTCGTCCGTCAGCTGCGTCCCCCTCACAGCCCTGTACGTCTTCTACAGGAAGAGGAAACGTGGGAACCATCACAAGTGGGAGCGAAGTGTGAACACGGTCTCTGCTTAGTGAGCAGACACCAACAAGTCCATCCTCCAGCTGAACTCAGCAGCAACTCTGGCACAGGATCAGCTGTGTTTTCTATCCACGTTCTTCCTCTTCACTGTCACCAAATGTTGCATCGTAGAAAATGTTTGGAGCTGTAGCTCCTTTAAAAACTACACCTGGGTGTTTTCCACTGAATGTAACATTGTATAACTTCTCTCAGTGTTAAAGTCAGACTCCTGAGCCAGATTCTAATCACCACTGAAACAGATTTACACCCCCCAGCCTCAGTGTCAGTGTAGATACAGTTCTTGTCAGTTGTTTACAGCAGGTGTAGCTGTATTCCAGTGTTTCATATGAGTTATTTAGTTTACTAAATGTCACAATATGATGAATGTATGTAGATATGTATCTTATAGATGTAGTGTGTTAGTTATTTTTTAATATCTTATTCACCTATAAATGTTGTTTCATATTCATTCTTTAGTTCTAATTTCTTATAGCAGTGGGGCCAAGAAATCCTGAACCCCACAGTGTCTGGATCTGAGTCCAGCAGGGGGATCAGACAGCAGACTCAGTACTGTGAGAGAAGAAGCAGTTTGCTCAACCAGAGCCAAACACCCTGATGCTTCATCCGGGGCTGCTGCAGAATATGATGCTGGACTGACTGAGGTGTAGGTCTAATGATAGCTTGTGTTGAGTTCTGTGCTGAACAGATTTGTGTGTGTTCTCTTTGTAAGACGGTTGTACAAATTACCTGTTTTTCCTACATATGAAGTATTTTTGATAACTAGTTTTATACCTGTTTTAAATGCTGGCATCTGCTATCAAACCCTCTGTAAGAGAGTTCAACATCAGGTCTGAGTGAAGCAGTAGCGAAGCTGCTGAGCCAAATATAAATGTAACACCATCTAACCTGTAAACTGTACATACTGTAGATATGTGTGTTATTCAATGATCTAATCATTACAATCAACAGATGTGATTGTAGCTTTCCTTTGTACTGTTGGATAAATGAAATGTTAACACAGACAATCATTAAAATCATTGTCATTAAAATCACAGGTGTCATGAACATAAAACATCTGATGACTTATTAATTAACCTTATTTCTTAATCTTTCCGCTTCTGATCTGTGTCTTGATGAGAAGAACAGATGTGGTCCAGTTTTTATTAAAGACAGATGCTGATGTTCACCATGGACCTGCAACCAACAACCCTTTGGTGTGTGACACTGTTACCACCCTTCCTGCTTTTCATGGGGTTTTTCTCTTTTTTCAGTAACTGAAATTAATATTCTTTCCTGGGACATTAAGGTCCTGGTTTTTGTTCTTCTAATGTAGAATTTAATAGTTCAAATAAAGCTCATTTGTTTCATTCTACTGTTATTCTGTTTTCTTCTGTGTCCTCAAACAACATGTCTTTACTTTTATTTGATTGGTAGCAAGAGGAGTGTTAGTAAAAACACACACACTCAGAAAAGAAAGAAACCAGGTACACCAGCAGGTGTACCAGGCTTTGGTTGTCATGGTTACAGTAATACACACGTGCAACATATTAAGAGAGCGGTGTACCTATCTTTGTCACCATAGTTACTATAATAATAGTGAGGGTTTGGTAAGGTTCAGGCAAAGATGATGTTTATGTTAAAATAATAACATAGAGACCATGAGAAACAAGCTCAAAGAGGCCGTGCTCATCCATGACACCCTCCATCTCCTCATCATCAACCACCGGTCATCATGTGACCAAATACAGCTCCAACCACCACTTAGAGCATCTGAGATGAGTGATGAGGAGCATAACCAGCAGGTCCAACAGGTCCAACAGGTCCAGCAGGTCCAACAGGTCCAGCAGATCCAGCAGATCCAGCAGATCCAGCAGATCCAGCAGGTCCAGCAGGTTCAGCATATCGAGCAGGTTCAGCAGGTCCAGCAGATAAAGTGGGTCCAGTAAGTGCAGCGGATCCAGCAGGTCCAATAGATCCAGCAGGTTCAGCAGGTTCAACAGGTCCAGCAGATCCAGCAGATCCAGCAGGTTCAGCAGGTCCAGCAGGTCCAGCAGATCCAGCAGATCCAGCAGGTTCAGCAGGTCCAGCAGATAAAGTGGGTCCAGTAGATCCAGCAGGTCCAATAGATCCAGCAGGTTTAGAAGATCAAGCAGTCCTCAAGTCAGGAGACTCAGCACCCTGAGATGGAGACTGGGGTGGTGGATGACATCATTATGGCATCACATGTGACAGCGGTGACAGGCAACACATGGATGGGTGTCACTCATTTGCTTCCTACTACTTGTAGCCTTTAGGGGGCATGTTTCAGGTAGCAGGAAGAGGCAGAGTCAGGTGATCTGTCAACTTGGTGTGCAGATGTTTATCTTGTGGTCACTGTGTACAGGTCTCAGGCTGAGATCTTTCTCTCCTGACCAACGGCAGAAGTCTGGCTGATTTGATTCCAGTCCTGGTGCCTGCTGCACCTACCTGTACATACATGTTCCTGTATCCAGGTAACATGTTTATGATAACTGTCACTGAGCACCACACCAACACTGCTCACAGCATCTGCTGCGAGGAGGTCAAAGGTCATGGACCAGGAGTCACTCCACAGCTGCAGGATCAGGGACATGAGACCAATAGCTTTAACCATCCCACTGAAGTTTCATACAGTTGATCAGGTGAGGTGACAACAGCTGAGACAAACATAACAACACAACCAACAGCTCTTCATGAAGACATGTGGACACAGTGTTTCAGTGAGCGGAGAGGTTTGACCTGTGGTACCCCCACCCCACCTGCTCACTGAGGATAATCTTAACTGGCATTTTAAGCTTGTTGTTGTTTCCTCGTCATCTGATCAACATCACAGCAAACAGGGCACAAAAACACGACAGTGGGAGGAGAAGGAAAAATAACAGCAGAGAAAATGAATGCTACACAGACACATCTGGATTCAGATGTACCACATCACAGCTGGAAGGACTGAGTGTGAGGAACAGTTCAGTTATTGATGCTTCAGGACAAATTTCTAGGGGCAAGTTGTAAAAAAGTCATTTTTATTTCATATATATATATATATATATATATATATAGCCTATCACAGATGTCCTGACATATAGACCATTCATTCATTTCAACCATTCACACCTACAGGCAATTTAGAATGCATGTCTTTGGGCTGTGGGAGGAAGTACCCAGAGGGAACCCATGTAGGAACCGACAGAACATGGAGAACATGAAAAATCCACACAGAAAGGCCCCAGGCTGCCCACTTAATAACAGCTGTTTTTGTTTTATACCAGACGAGGCTGGTCCTGTAGGGGACCAGAGACAGTGCTGGACCTCAGGGTCCAGGACAGAGTCAGGAACAGCCAAGGAGGAGGTTACTGTCTCGAAGACAGATGAATGACCACCACACCACCACCCTCTAACCCCCATCCTGGTTCAACCCTGCTTGAAAGACATTTTGTAAAATGACAACAGTTAGAGTTAATGTAACTTCTTGACAGTACGGAGCAGAGGCACACTGTTCTACTGTTATATTATTATATTGTTACCCTTCACATAATAAAACAATAAATGAGGGAAACACTTTTGTGCATCATTTACTGTCAAATCAAGGCTGTTCAAAGTACCACTGTGTCTAATCTGATCAATAAAAGAATTACTGTCATCTCATATCTAATAAAACCTGATAAAGGGATGTCAAATATACTCCAGTAGTAAACTGTTTGAGGAAGCTTCAGCAGAAACACAACAGGCTGTTCATGTAGACTCAGAGTCTGACTCCTTCAGGCTCCTCATGCCAGCTTATATGATGAGTGACAGAGTAGTTTCTAGCCTGCCATAAACTACACAACATTTTTTACTGACACCACATGACAATGGAATCAGTTCAACAGTGAGGAGTCACTAGGTTTTATGGCGTTCACTCTGTGAGCCTCCACTGAGTAAGTTCATATTAAGACCAAGTTTATTAAATCCCAGCAGCATGTTTCTGTGTTTGAGCTCTTTCATTATAAATCCTCCTCAGCTCACAGTTCAACCAGACACTGACCTCCAGATACAGCTGGATGAAGGTGTGGAGTTCATCCACACCTTCATCCAGCTCTATCTGTCCTGATAGTCAAGTGTTTCCTGCTCACTGAGGAGCTCTACTCTATATGTTGATGTTAAAAGTTCATGTAAACAAGGTAATGACTCGTCTCATGTAATGTCTCATGAGCCTCTGCTGTCCCCTAGTGGTAATAAAGAGAGCAAGCAGTTTTATGTGTCTCCACCTCGAGCTGACATCTTACACCATGTTAAGAACACAGCACAAAGAACTAGGACAGTAACTGCACTGTTCTGAGCGACTGCTGCAGCTGCTGTCATTGGTTTTCAGGGAAAAACACTCCTCTAATTATACAACAGCGTCTTACGTTCAGGGTTGAGCAGAGGTCAGTGACAGTAAATGGTTGTGTACAATCAGGCGTCCCCTCAGTAAACAGTAAGGCAGCAGTGAGGCCTGAAGGGTGAAGGGCGTGAGTGAAGACATGAAGCAAGAGTCGTAATGACACACACTAAAACACAGTGTGACACACACACACACTTACACATACTGTAACACATGCTAACACAAACTGACACACACTGACACACACACACACTAACATACTGTAACACATGCTAACACAAACTGTGACACACTAAAACATACTGTAACACACACTGTAAAACACAGTGACACACACTACCACATACTGTAACACACTAACACAAACTGTGACACTAACACATACTGTAACACACACTGTAACACACTGAATAGTCAGAGTGGTCCAGCTCTGTCTTTACTGCACATAACACTGCAGCTACACAACAAGTCTGGTGATGTTTTCTATATTTTATTGTCAACAAATCCCAACAGTCCCACTGATCAGTACAGTGTATCTACAGTGTGACAGAGCTCCACTGCTCAGTTTAAAACACATCAGTGTCACCTTCCTTCATCCCCATTAACACACAGTTTATTCAGACTCAGCAAAAAGTCACAATTTCCTCCTGTGTCTGATGGAAACTACAGTGAACAGCTGTTACAGTAAATGAATGAGACTTTTAGATGTGTGGAGGTTTTAAGGATTCATGTCTTCAGTGGGAACCAATGAGCTCAGAGCTGAGAGACAGATGACGGAGGTCAGGAAGTGGCATCATAGTAGATTCAGAGTTCACCTGCATGATGCCTGTCAGATATCCAGAGCTGCTGTGATGCAAAGGGACACATTCAGCTACATGTGTGTAACATTACTCCCTGGATGGTCCTGAAACGCAGCGACAGGCCGACAGGCCTGACTGAGCTCATTTCATATGTTCGTTCAACCTGTGGCTTCGGATCATACTGACTGGAAGACAAAGTCCAGTTCAGACACTCACACAAGTGATCCTGGTCCTTAGTGTCCAGGTAAGTCAGACCTTAATGTAGCTTCTGGACAACAGGAGGAGGAAGAGCCCTCAGAGTCAAACTGAAATCATCATCTCTTCGCTTCACATGAACGTGTGAAGCCGATTTACCAGAATAGATCATGAGTCAATGATAATACTGTTCATATACTGAGCCAGAGGTGTGGAGGAACCACAGGGAACAGGTGGCCTCTCAGGAAACCACAGCCTGCTGGAAAAATTATGAAAAAACTACTCACCAACTTGTCAGATGTTTGATTGTGTTCTTTGTTGTTTTCTCCGGGAACAACAAAATCAATCAAGACACTTCATTTAAAGAACTGAAGAAATGATTTTCATGATATATTATTTACTGAGGATATAAAGTTATATGGCACTGACATGATGAGAAACGTTAGAGCCTCCAACATGCTGCATATTTGTAGTGTTTGACCCACAAATATAACAACCTGACAGTAATCACCAAGCAGACCGGGTCCAGGTTTAAGACTATGGTTTGGTTCCAGTCTCCAGTCAGAGCCGGACTATACGTCACAGCCTCAACCAGTAATAAAACCAGCTGAAGAGTGAAATGAAGCTTGGTTCTGTCCCAAAATAATATCTGTTAAAGCTCACATCACCAAGACCACAGAGGACCCCAATGAGTCCACTGTGGGCCAACTCTGTCCAGGACCAGGTGTTGACTCCTTGAGGCAGGTGGGACCTCCAGAGGACTGAAGTCCTAAATCTCCCTGTACAGTCAGTCAGTCAGTCAGTCAGTCGTGTGTGTGTGTGTGTGTGTGTGTGTGGTACACACACACGGTTTCGGTCTTAATGCAGATTTAGGTTTCTCCATAAGGGTGCTATAGAACACACTGATCTGGAAGACACTGCGCCTCATGCACACACACACAGACTACAGGCTACAGGGAGGTTTCATTCACAAACATGGAGGAAGAGGAGGAGGAAGGAGAAGAGAAAAGAAGCAGCAGCAGCTCAGTGTGAACTGAGGAAGAAGAAGAAGACAAACAATCAAAAGGTCAGTTGTATCCAAAAATAACAACAGCAGAGCTGCACAGAGATGTTAGAGTTAATGTGATGCCACAGTGTTGCGTGAAACAGAGGATGATGAGGATAATGAAGAAGACGAGGATGATGACACAGACCTACAGAAAGAGAGACCTAGAACCCAGACTGTGATGTAGATGCTGCTGTGCTGAGATTTAGCATCAAGTCTGTTTTATTCATATATTTAATATCAGTGTAATGTCTCAGATTGGTTCAGATTAAGGCTTCATGATGTGAGTCTGACCGGTCTGGTCTGGTTCAACAGAGGAACCTGACTTCTCGTCAATCCTTCAGAACAAAAAGTGGTTCTTGCATGAGGCCCATTGGTGAAGAAGCATAAATCTGCCCATACACAGACGTCAGTCAGACGGATCAGAGTCCAGTGTGGTGACATCACAGATGATGCCATGGAGCCTGACTGACGCCCGGTCGAGCTGCATTTCACCTCGGACAGTTACTGCACGTGGATGGACAGATGTTGGCAACAGCAAAAGAAAAGGAAAGAAATGAACAGTAGATACAGTAAATCATTTACAGCTGTGCTGTGACATCACAGCAGCTGCTCTGATCCCAGTACATCCATTAAAGGACAAGCAGGAAACTTTAGGTCCCCTCACACATCCAGTTAAACAAACCCCAGGGGTTCAGTGTCAAGTAAAACCAGTGGACTCAGTCCTGTCCACATGAAGACTGCTGCAGTGTGGACAGCAGCAGGCCCGTGCACCCCCAGTCTCTGTCTTTCCACCACCATCGTACACGAGGCCGGCCCCGCTGCCCACCACCCTCCTCCACTCCCCCTGTCAGTAAAGGCTCCAGGCCTGCTGATGACGCTGCTGATGCTGATGCTGGGGGTAAATTGATGAAGAGCTGGAGGATGAGGCGGTGAGCTCTCCAGGGCCAAGCTGCTTTCCACACACACACATTCAGTCCAGCTTCTCCTTCTGGACCAGCTTGGGAGCATCGACAAAGTCACGTCCATTAAAGAGGATGAGGCCACCTGTCACCACACTGGCCGTCCCCCAGAACAAGACGTAGGCCAGAGTCTCAGTCCACGTGTCACCTAAGAGGGGACAGGAGGTCACAGCAGGTCAGCAGAGGACTTTAAACAACATGACTCATTCTTCAAAGAGGAAATTTTCCAGAGACAGTTATCAAAGCACATTCTGAGCCTGATTCTTTTTAAGGAACAGAAACATTGTTTCTTACCTGCCATCAGCAGGCATATGATGCACATGGAGAATGCCACCACCATGATGATGGGCAGCTGGAGAGAAAAGAAGATCAGAGTCACATTAAACAGGTCAGAAAAATAAAAACTGTCAGTCCATCATCATAAGTCTTCATACCGTCAAGAACTTCCAGTCTTTGGGGTCTCGCAGTGGCGTGGTCCAATCAGCTTCCTCCACAGCATAGTTCCCCAAGAACAGATCAATGGAGTCCTGCATTACAACAGACCAGAGACCAGCATGACCTCCTCAGCTGCCCTGTGATTCTAAAAACCTCTGAGCAGAGGTGAGCAAACTGTTCTGGACCAGGTCAGATGTTGACTCACATCACAGAATCAACTTCATTTCTCTGAACTGAGCTGTTTTCATGAAGACTCAGCTCTAATCTGTCTCAAGAGCCTCACTACAGTAACTATGGCAACAGGTTACAACACTTCTGTACACACAGTCTTGTTCGAGAAGATATCGAGGTCCACAGCCTTGAATGACTGGAGCATGAAGTAGAATCAGGCTGTTGCAGGGAGGACACCTGTCCTGTCTGACTCACCTGTCTGAACCCATCAGAGAAGTTGTTTTTGTAATATCGGATCATGGAGTTCCAGCCGTCCATCAGCAGCCCCCACTGAGTCCTCTTCCCCGTCCTGAAACATCAACGAGTCTGTCAAAACCACAAAAAGACTCCCAGAGGATGAATCTGAACCATCATTCAGCTTATTGAGGACAGGACCTTACTGATAATCTCAGGCTAAATTTTTGATTCCGTTTCAAGTGGAAGTGACATCAGTCAGAGAAATGTCAAAATTACACTGAGACCTGGCTGAAAGCAGCAGAATCTAATAACATGGAACCAGAGGAACAGGTCAGGAGAACCAGACAACATCAGGATTCATCTTCAATAAACATCCAGAAATCTGGACATGATGTGTTAAAATACATCTGGACCACAGAGTTGGGGGCGGGGGACAGACCAACATCTCCATCCTTCGACAGCAGTTAGGATGTGATGAGCTGTGTGAAAACAGACCTGGTGAAGTCAGTCTTCAAGGCCCCAGTCCCAGCGTACTGCTTTGCACAGGCATCAGCATTGTCTGCCCAGGCTGCGAGGACAGAGAGGGAGACAGAGAGAATGAGGAGGAACATCTGTCTGCTTGAATCCAGCTGTGACAGACTCATTCAGAGGTTGTGTGAGAAGGGGGGGGTCTCACCATTCTTGTACACCTTCTCAAAGTCTGCCTGTTCCTCAATCTGCTGGCCCGTGTGCAGGACGCCCATTTTCTAAAGACACGGAAAAATCACATTAACCCTCTGACTGCTGAGCCACAAGCTGTGACTCAAACAACTTCTTCAATTTCCATTTGCTGTTAGAGCAGAGGCAACACTTCCTCCATGTTCAGTAATGAATTGAGTACAATGTTCATGTCCACAGCTGCAACTACACATCATCAACAACTTTTAATAATTGCTTCTTTTGCTGTTATTCCTCAAATTAAAGCACAGATGTTCTCTGTCAACATCTGTGGAGTTTTGGTATTGAAATCATGATGTCTTGTGGTTGCAAGATGAAAAGCTAAACACTTTTTCTGGTTCATATTTGTGCACAGAGGACAGACCTGATGCAGGGTACACCAATATCTCCCACTGAGTAACAAAATGTTGACTTACAGTCTTTTGCTCTCTAATGTGTGTGACCAGCTCACATTGATCTATAGACCTTCACGTCTGTAGAAACCTTCGAGCTGTCCCTTGGTAACCCCTCAAAAACATTCCTTAACTGAGGGGCCCAAAAATCATAATCAACAATCAATCAATTAACTGAGGTCCATGTATTTAATATGTGGCTCAGTTTCTGCTCACCTTGATCAGCAGCTCTCTCAAAGGATTATACCTTTTATACTGAATTCAAAGTCGTATCACACTCAACGGATGTGAATGTGACTCGACTGAAGCACAGATCAAACTGTGGACATGGAGATGATACTGAGCCATTAGAGACCAGGTAAAGTCATTCCACCCTGCCACGTGTTCATGCTTCCAGCTGTGGTCACATGAGCACAATACCCAAACCTTACTGCACAACACTTCACACTGACAGTTTATTTAAACATGACCTTGCAGGATTTCCAGTATATTGGGCTAATTAACAACCTCACTGAGCATGTGCAGAGCCTGGTGCTTTTTACCCCACTGGCCTCCACACATCTACTGGTGTCTATGAACATGTTACCACTGCTCAGTTGATTTATGACTGTGCCCTCCACCTGGGTGGGTGGGGGCTCTTACCCGTAGCTGTGACTGCAGAGACCGCCGGGCCAGCAGACTCTGGATCACATTGGTCCGGTCCAGACAGTCCATGCAGTTGCTCCGAAACGTCCCCTCCTGGTTCATCAGCACCTTCCCATCTGCATCCACCAGGAAATACCTGAACAGAGAAACAGTATTACTTCTGTTGTAAAGTACATATGTTCGTCTGATGTTCTTGTGTATCACACTGACCCAAACTCATCCTGCATTTCAGCAACCATGTCCAGTAGAATCTGCAGGCGGTGCCACCTCATCCGACTGCACTCCTTATGGAAGTCAAAGGCTACGTACCTGCAGAGAGGAAACTATGATGATCTCAACCACATCAGAGGTGGAGGAAATACAAGGCTCTAAGAGAAGATCTTACTTGATCATTCCGTTACCCAGGCTGGTCACCATCTTATCAAACGCCAGCTCCAGAGGCTTCTCTGAGCCCTTTTGGTTGATCTGTGGAAAAATGGGAACTTGTTGGTTTTCTCAACAAACCACAAATGAAGATTTGTGGTGGTTATTGCCTTATTATTATTATTTGATTTATTTGTTTGTTTGTTTATTTATTTTTCTAGCCAGGGTTGTATCATGGATATGAAGTCAACATCCAACTGAAACACATTAAGTGCAGGTTTTGTCTCACCAGGTTCAGAATGACTTGTCTTCCATAGAGAATAATCTGTGAGTCAAAGTGTCTCTGGAATCCGTCCAACTACAGAGAGAGACAAACTGCATGAGACAGAGAGACAGACAGACAGAGAGACAGAGAGACAGACAGACAGACAGACAGAGAGACAGGCAGGCTGAAGAACAACTCACATGGTTGACTGTTTTGTTGATCTGAGGTTTGGGCTTGTACTTCAGATTGGGCCTCTGGGACCAGTAGAAGGGGATTGAGCCTCTGGTCTGTGAAGAAAAGCCTTCAGTCAGCACATACAACTCTACTACAGTGGCTTCACTGCATACTGTCAACCACCTGTCTGAGTCTGCACACAGTGGACTGCTCCGTGGAGCACAGTGAAGACCACCCTGGTCTTCACTTATACATCATCTAAACTAATTTATGGTCAGTCTTCATCACTGCTTCCACTCACCTGAACAAACGAGGCCTTGGCACTGTTGTACTGTATGATCTGCTCCGTCTCTACGTAGTTAGCAGCATGGCCTTCAGAGTCAATGCCTGCAGACCCAAACACACAGCTGTTCATTCAGAGTGCCAGCGAGATCTGCATTTCACAAAAAAGCAGCAACCATAACAGGAAGGATAAATTCAGCAGCCCAGCAGAGCCAAGGATCTGGACTGGAGCAGTGTTATTAATGACTTCCCTTACGAAGCTCAGCAGATGAACTTTTTCATGGACTTACATCTATAGCAGTGTAAATGTGACCTGTCACAGGATGGAAGTTGTGTAGCTTCATAATCTGTGTGAGTGAGAACGAGGCCACTGTGTGGATAAACATAGTGATCAGGTGCAGTCATCCATTCATCCATACTCTGTAGACCTGTGAGATGTGTTTTTCCCGATGGCTGCATGTTCTGTGCTCACTGACACAATATGTGAGGTAGTTTTGTGTTTGTTTGGGTAAAGCCACTTCAGATGTTGAACAGTTCAGAGTCAGAGCAGAGTTGATAGGTTTAACACTCACACACTGCTGTGCAATGTGCTAATTAAAGGCTAGTGTAGTGAACATCACCATGGTGACGGCATTGTCTGCAGCGGTTGTGTGCGTCCAAGTCTGTGTGCAAGGATGAGCATGCCCTTGTGTTTTTATTTCTTGGAGGGGGGTTAGCCTAAGAAAAATGTTTGCACCAGAGCCAACCCCAATATGTTATACTAGAGGATAAAATTGTTTTTGTGTGCGTCTCATGTCTTCATCCGGATGAAATGAAGTGTCTTCAGCAGATGTTCGTTACGTGTAGATGGTGCCGTTACCTCTGACGTAGTAGCGGACACCGGCTCTGAAACAGCTCCTCCTGGAGATGATACTCCACTCAAACATCTTCCCATTGATGCAGCTTGACTTCATGGTGATGACTGGTTGACACGTGTTAAGAGAACAACCAAACTAACTGTTCCAACTGTTGTTGGATCAATGATCTTCTTAATACTATAACACCTTCCAGACTACTGTTGTTTTTCTGCACCTGGTCGACAGGTTATGATCACCAGCTCAAGGACACACACTCACCACATCTGACTATACAAAGTATATGGAAGACTTTTAGGTGGTAAATGTAAATAAAGCCATAAAGACTCAGATGGACACACGTTGATTATGGCTGATTACAGGTGTGGAGGGACGGGCCTCACACTCATTCACTAAATGACAGTCAGTAGAAGGAAAGGATACAGCCATGGACGACAGGATACACAAACTTGTGTAACTAAAAGATGAGAGCAGAGTTAAAGTCACATGGTTGTTGTCATTGTAAATAAACAGTTCAGTAAAACCCTGGTTCTCAGTCAGACAATTTCCTCCTTACTGTCTCAGACACTTGTTCACATGTTAATCATGACACACACACGGTTCAACAATTAGCCCTCAGATCTTTTCTATGACTGACGTCTCTCTATCAGTTACTGCAAGGGTCTGCCCTCACAACATCATTTGCAGGGTTTGAGTGGTAACATATAAAACCTTCCAGAGATGAGAGGTGATGACCAGCTACTGACAATCCTGGTAATGTCACCTGACTTTGTCTAAAAGTTCAAGTTGTGTCACCTGTTCCCTCTCTATGCTGTCAGGGTGTAACTGCAGATACAGTCCCACATCAGAGGATATTCATGGAGTTTGTACTTGGCTGAAGTTATTAACAAACTCCACCCACTTTCAAACCGCCACACACCTGGCCAATCACTGCAGAGAGTGAGGAGGGGAGGGGCTCATTACAACCTGCTGTGTAAATACATTTTTTAAATCAGTTTTTAGGAGCAAACATTGAAGTCTTTTAACAGCACTGATAAAGGCTGGTGGAGATGTCCTCTGCTGAGACCTGAGACCATTAAAACTGATATGAACAGTAACAGTCTGTAGGAAAATGGTGATCTGTCTGTTCTGGCTCTACAGATTCTTCTCTCGTATACTCGAAGCAGTGAGGTCATGAAGTCAGCCTGTCACTGTCACTGCAGCCTGCTGTTTGAAGACAAGCAGTCAGTCAAACAGCTGAACCTACAGACCGTCCCAGACCCTGGTCTTAGACCTGATACTGTGACAGTGACAGTGACGTTAAGTGTGTCTCACCTCTGGCTGAGCCATGAACTCCCTCAACAGGTGACCGTTCCAGACAAAACGCTGATCTGCCTGCAACATGGACAGTTAGCATGTGTTAATACAGAGCCAAGCACCTGGAGCTCTACAAGGAACATGTCTCAAAATATATTTAGAAGAAGAAACATTATTGAGATAAAAGATGTTTTAATTTACATTACTCAAATAACCTGATTTCTAAATGGACATTTAACTCATGTATATGAAGAGGCACAACGCATATAAAGGTGTATCATGTATATGAAGGTGAATCATGTATATCAGCTATGTCTAACCCTCTCCAGAAGGCTCATCTCCTGAAACTCGGGGCTGGTGTTGGCCAAGCGCTGCAGTGTGTGGGTCAGGTCGTAGTCTGTGGCGAAGTAGAAGCCATCTGTGTGCAGCACACTGTTGATCATCGTCAGGAACGTCTTATTGTCTTGCATCTGAAACAACAGACACATCCAGCACAAGAGGGCAGAGACACAAACACTGACTGTATGTGTGTTTTTGTGTCAGAAACGGGAGAGAGCAACAGCAGTCATCATCATTTTATTTCATTCTCACTGATTCTTGTTAATTAAGTTTTTTGATGCTTTGAGCTGTTTTTATTCAGAGTCAAATTTAACTCTGTGTGATTTCCCTCTTTTGTAAATCTAGCATCGTTCCCATAGAGACTACGAATGAATAACCATGAAACAGGTTTTTAATGCAGACTAGAATCATCGCACTGCTGTGATGGCTGAGATGTACATTTATGAAGGGGTTTAGAGGAGATTTACAAATATCCAGATACATATCAGGTATAGGGATATTATTTATAGGCCATATCAACCAGCTCTGGTTCAAATTGATGTTTTCAAGCAAGTGGTGATGAAAACGTCCAATCAGAGCAGTTAGACCCACTGACAGTGACGGATGAGCTCTGTACTCTTCAGTAAGACGCCCTTTAGATTTCATCATCGCCACAGTTTGAATTACAGGGGGATTGAGTGCACGTCATCTTAACACCTGCACAAAGTGTAGCATAGTTTATGCCACACTGCCTGTGGGGAAATAATGTCGAAAAGATCTTTGAATGGTTGTTCAGATGAATTATCATCATATATATCATATATCATAATCATCATCAGAGTATCGTACCTGATTGTCTGTCAGGTGAAGTATTGTCTTCTTATAGGAGATGATGTCAAAGTCCAGAGCCTTCCACACAGCATGGCCCAGCAGATCTCCCACCTTCTGCTTCTTTGTGATGATGACCAGGTACATGCCTGACATTCACACATAGGTAATAATGAGATGTAAAACAGAGCACAACACACAGCCAAAGGCCCAGTTCTCCAACAGCTGATGGCTGCCATGTTCTCCAGGGCTCCTCCTGCACCACATGCTGAACTCACCTGCCACCAGACGTATGGTCCCCATGAGTCCACATATCGGCCTGGTCTCAGCTGATGCAGGGACGTCCCTCCTCACTGAGAACACAACAGATTTTTACTGACTAAAACACAAATACAACTAACTGATCTCCTCACATACAACAATATTAAAGAGGACCTATTATGCTAAGTTTTCCCTTTCTAATAATATGTCATAGTTTTTTGTGCATGTAAACGGCCAACAGCGTTGAGGCTAAAAGTTCACACCAAAGGGAGAAACTCGAAAAAAAACAAACAAAAATTTGCATGAACGGCTTCGTACGGGGTCCAGACCTTACTTCCTAGACCTAGTGACATCAGTACATCACTCAGTGTTGCCCACCTGCAAGCTTGGCACACCCCCACCCAACGCACAGCACATAACTACTAAAAATGAAGAGTTTTCTTGGGTTTAACAGCTAAAAAAGTGCCTTGAGAAATCAGCTTCATTGTTACCAGGTTCAAGGAGGACTGATCAGGAACCATGACAGTTAGATGCTTTATTTTCACAATAGTCTAAATGGTGGGACAGTTCACACTTAATGTGGCCCAACAGGAGGCTCGGGCTCACAGCTCTAACAGGGTGTTTCAGACAGAGGGTGAATATAGTACAGTATAAGATGTCCAGAAGAAAAAAATAATGTCAGTTTAAACTGTGAAACAAGTGGATCTATTTTAGTAGATGCCAAGAATAAAATGATGAACATCGGAAATGGCCATAATAAGTCCTCTTTAAGTGGGGCGTCCACTTTTTAATTAGGTTGCTGCACACCATGGGTCCATGTCATATTCCAGACCTATTATACACACTGTACAGGAGAGTAACAGATGAACTGACTGTTGCTGCAGCCTGGATCAGTCTCTTTACATCTGATCAGTGTGTCAATTTGCTATAATCAGTACAGACTGTCACTTCACTGAGCTGCAGTTCTATTATTAAATGTCTCAGTCTATGATTCACAATGACATATGTTGTGAAAACATGTTTTTAGAATTGTTTTTTTTTTGTTTGTTTTGTTTAACTGAAATCTCTTATGTACAAAAGTCTTCAGCCCTTCATCCAGTACTCTGTAGGATCCCCTTCAGATTTAGTCTTCTTGAGTCTGAACACCTTTGGTCATTTTATCTCAGTCTTCCTGTCAGATCATCTCAGACTCCATCAGACTGGCATCTCTGTGAACTGTCCTCCATTGCTGGTCTTCAGGGTCTAAGTCTGGGACACTAAGGAACAGTCAGATACTTGCCCTGAAGACTCTGCAGTGAAAGGTGAACTTTGGCTCCAGGCTCAGGTCCCTTCAGATCCTCTCTGTATTTGTCTTCATTTATCCTTTCCTCAGTTCTGACCAGTCCTCATCAGTCACTCCTCCAGGCGATGAGCAAGACCTGCTGTTTGGTGGTCTAGAGAGTCCTGGACTTAGTGGTCTCAGTCCTGAGCAGGTGGTGAACTGTGGGACCTGAGACACAGGTCCTTATAAACTGTGTCCAGTCAGTTCAGTCCACTACACATTCTTCATGGTCTTTTTGAAACCTACAGCACAGTAGAGTGAGCCTGTGTCTGAAGTGTCTGTAGCTGGTGGCTGAGCTAACCTGCTCTTACCTGTCAGAGTCATCTCAGTTGACACCCTGTCAATAGCCAGGACATCCACGGAGCCATCATCACAGGCCTCTATGTAAAACTTCTCTGGTGTGATGCGCCTGAGGAGAGACAGGATCTGAGTTAAAACCAGGAACAACCAACATTACACCTAAACCACCACCACCACCACCACCACCTCCAGCTGCAGTCCTCAGGACGGCGGAGCAACTACAATAAATAAGACAGACAACAGCAGCTAGTGTCTGCTAACTGTCGCTGCATTCAGCGCCTCGGGAGCCATGTTACTGATCCCGTGCTGTCAGACCCAGGTGGACTAAACAGGACCGTCTGTGGAGAACCTGGTCCGGGCTCGGGTCTAGCACAGTTATCGGTGACACGGAGGCAGCGCCGAGCTGAGACCGGGGACACGGTAATCTGGTCTACCGTGAGTCCGGTCAGAAGGAGGTCCTCCCGGACCATCTACATCCAGCAGAGACACTAACAAAGACCTGGGACACTTCACACACTGTCCATCGCCACTTACAAGCTGAAGCTCTCGTAGGTGCTCGCCATCTTTCCTCCCGTCCGACCTCAGTGACGTGTCACTGACACACCGGCTACTTCCGTCTCGAGCGGCGGGAAGATGCAGGCCGCTGGATGGCGCTGCCTCCACGCGGGAGACGGCCACATCAGCAGTCCCTGTGTTCAGTGTGGGCCATCATAGCTGCTGTGTATTTGTCCACTTTGACAGTGATAGAGCCATGGTCCGTGTTTATATCCAGTGGTTACTGAGCTTTTTTTGGGGGGGCTGTTCAGCCGCGTTTGTCCATATTCAAGATTAACTTTATTGTCCACCCGGGGACATTAGTCTCGGGCCCACGCTGCAGCCTTTGAAATAAAAACATACATACTTACCAAATATAAAACGAGTTGATAAATATCTAAGAAGGTTCATAAAAAGTGCCTAACCTACATTTTACATACGAAATAAGTCAATACGTACATCAGAGGTGGGACACGAGTCACGTGACTTGAGACTTATTGACCAACATTGATTTAGACTTGAGGCTGATTCTACTGGACTTAGCCGTTTAATTAAACCCTTACATATTCCCAGGTTTCTATGTGATAAGTTACAATATGTTGCTGAACCCTGATTGATTTCTAGCGCAACGCCCACAAAGCGGCTCTGGGGGGTTAAGTCCAAATATACTAACATGAGTGTTACAGGAGGAGAGATGTTTAGTGACAGACAGACAGCTAGTAGAGTTCAGGCCTCTACCAAGGACAAACAGTCCTACACATGAAAGGAAAAGAAATCTGGATCTGCCCCCTGCATCAGATCTGAACCAGAAAATCATGGCTTCTTCCCTGGACCAGCACTCCACCAAGTCTGGTGCAAACCAGTTCAGTATTTTATTTTATTTTATTTAGTTAATGTTAAAGTGAGAAGTTAACTCTTTTAACTGATTTAAACATAAACAGCTGGGACTCAACTTGTATCTGTATCTGATTAGCATGTGTGTAACGCAACTCAGCCCTCCAATGGTAATTGGTGGCTTTGTGCTTTAAATCCTGTTGACAAGGATTTGCAGCCCACAGGGCAGGTATGTACTGTATACTTGGGGGCAGATGGTGACTGGGAAATGGGAGGAAGAACCTGAGGACTAACAACCAGACAGACAGAGTGAGGAGATCATCTTTTAACCTGCGTCTCAGTTCGAAGGTGGTTTAAGTGTAAGGTGTCAGATGTGAATGGCCACTTGGTGTAATGAATCCACTTTGACCGATAGGTTAAAATGGCAGTTACAATGGAATCCCATAGTGAACTCTCACTCACAAAAGAAATCCTACTTTCAAAACCAGACTACTGATCTTGGAGGCGCAGAATAAGAGTCTGTGTCAGAAGGGGGCATCTAGACCTTGTTGATGTGTCCAGCTGCAGACGGGAAGAAACTGTACTTGTGGCTTGGAGGTTGTGGTTCTGATGGACTGCAGCCTCCTGCAAGAGGGGAGCGTCTTAAAACATTTGTGACCAGAGTAGGAAGGGTCAGCCATAATGGTTCCTGCCCGCCTCAGGGTCCTGGAAGTGTACAGGTCCTGGAGAGATGGCAGGTTGCAGCCGATCACCTTCTCAGCAGACCGAGTGACACGCTGCAGTCTGCCTTTGTCCTTGGCAGTGGCAGCAGCTGGTACCAGACGGTGATGGAGGAGGTGAGGATAGACTCAATGATGGAGGTGTAGAAGTGCACCATTATTGTCTTTGCCAGGTTGAACTTTTTTAGCTGCCACAGGAAGTTCATCCTCTGCTGGGCTTTTTGGCGAGGGAGCTGATGTCCAGCTGCCACTTGAGGTCCTGGGTGATGATGGTTCCCAGTAAGAGGAAGGACTCCACAGTTCTGACTGGGGAGTCACACAGGATGATGGGGGTGGGTGGGGCTGTTCTTCCTGAAGTCTACAACCATCTCCCACCGCCTTTGCAGCATTGAGCTCCAGGTTGTTCTTGTTGCACAGGTCACCAGACGATCGATGTCAGAGGTCGATGATGATATGATGCTGAGCTGTTGATATATGATAACATATAACATATGGTTATTTATATATATAACGGTCTTACAGGAAGGTTTCACGTGTGTCTCCACTCACTGTCACTGTCAGGCCCCGGTGTGTTGTGTGTGGTCCTGTCCTCACTCCCACCAGCGGGTGTCGCTGTTAAAGCTGTTGGTGCAGCAGGAAGGAGCAGAGGAAGAAGAAGAGTCCCGTCGCACGTGTGGTCACAGTCCGTGTGTTCACAGAGAGTCCGGGTCCAGGAGAGAGAAGAGTCCCGCCGACAGCGCCGGTTCAACGCCTTACACTGATATCATGAAGCCAGGTACAGTAGACCGGTTCGCACCGTGACGGGGTTTAAAGGTGGCGTTAGTCGGTGACTCGGGGAGGCGGCCGCCGTTACAATGAAGTTAGGGGATATGTGCGGCCTGCTCCGCCATGATGCTCCGGCAGCCTCACTCTGAACAGTTTTCTCTGGGAGGGAACCCGCAGCCGAGTGGGTGAACTTCCCCCGGTTATATCTGTAAAACGTGAAACAACCGACAGACTTAACGCCAGGTCGACGCCAGGTTAACGCCATGTTACCGGTTTGCCTGTGGGAGCAGACAAACCTGATAAATAACGACGCACACGCTGTGCACACGTGTTGAGCCTCGTTCAGCTCCACAGACTCGGGCTGGTCCTGGTCTGGCCGACCGATCCGGGTCTCAGTATTCAGTTTAAATGGCCGTGTCGTTGTAGCTTTACCGGGGATGGTCAGATGTTTGAAGCCGGATGTTTCTACCATGTGCCACGAGGCACGAGCAGCAAAGCTACCTGTAGCCCACGCTAACGCTAACGCTAGCCCATACCCGAGTTAACTATAACCGTGTTTACTGAACTCGGATCCACATTTAACCCTGGGTACCGCACTCAAGCCCACGTTCAGAGCTCATCTGTGTATGTAGTGAGACTGGGTACACTTCAGAGACCTGGGTGCTGGTGGAGTCCTCTTACACCCAGTGGAGGTGAATTAAAGGTTCGTGCTCGTCGTGTGTTCTCAGACTGAGGGTTTTCATGGCCACAGATTTGGAGCATGGGGACTGAGTACTGGTTTCAGGCCTGGTCCTTCTCCCTGCCTCAGATAAACAGCTGTCTCTGTATGGGACCATGCGGACTGGGTCCATGCTGTGGCTGTGAGTCCTGCACAGTCCGCACGGGGCTAATGTTAGCTGCTACAGGACTGAATAAGTTTCTATCCTCCATGCAGGGCTGTGTGTAAATAACCTGTATCGGTGTTGGCGCCATGTTGTCTGCTGGAAGCGAACAGAAGCTGAGTGTCTCCCATGATGCCCCCTCTCTGCGGGCTCCTGGCTCCTGACCAGCAGCAGCGCTGTGGAGAAGTGTTTTTATCGGCGGGTCCATTTTGGTCTGTCTGCTGTTGTCCCACCCTGCAACAGTAGGTGGTGCTACAGGGTGTAGAAATACAGTCCGTTAAAGACAGAAACCGCTGGTTACTGAAAAAGGATAGAATTCATTTTAGTTTGTACAAGATTAAGAATCTATTATGATTCCTCTGTTAAATAATCCCGATTTACTGCAATGTCTCATATGCATTTTCTACCACAGTAAATTGTCAGAAGTTCTCACTCAGTTAGAGCAGCTGTGTCAAGTTTGGTTTTTCAGGGATATGAACCTCGTCCTGGTGAGGAGCCCCACCAGTCAATCAATGGAGACTTGAGTAGGATGTGAACACAGGGTCATAAATGTGCAGCCAGACTCAGGGTGTGGGTCTTTAGTTTATACAACAAAAGACTGAATTGGAAAACTAAACATATAAATGAAGCTGTGTATTTGAACGTGTCGGTCTCACTCTGTCAGTTTGAGCTCTACTGTATCAACATTAATGGACACACCCTGCTGTAAAATGTGACACAGCAGCATTTTGTATATTAAGAATAAAGTTACATCAGCTGAAGAGACAGAAAAGAGGCAGTGACAGACTGAAGAGCCCAGGTGATCTGATGCCTCCCACATGAGCCATAGGGATGATGGAGCAGCCTGGCGTGTCTGTGTGGTCACATTAGTGTCACTACATTGTGGTACAACACTTAGCCAATCAGAGGCTGCAGATTCATCAACATGTGTCCTGCTGCCTTCGGGTGCTGCAGGAGAAACTGTTCTATAGTATAGAACAAGTGTTGACAACAGATACCTCCAGAGTCCTGAGGTTGATTCACAGATCAATGCAGACTGACTTACTGATGCTGCTCCTTCTTTGTTTCATTCTTAAACAGGTTTAAAGCTCATTGAGTAGTTAATTTATATTAGACATTGTCATTGCTGCACATTAGCTTCCATCACAGTCTGCTCTTGTTGTAAAAGCAGCAGACTGTCAGTGAAGTGTCATTGGTCCACAAATAGATGTGGTCCAGAGACTTCTATTCTCAGCACAAACTCCAAGACCCAAATTCAACTAAAGTACCAAGAACTCACTTAGAGCTTCCTCCACCTGTACATTGTGTGGTCTGTTCTGGAGTGCTGTCACCACAACATCTGGACCCAGTAAAGAGTTGAATGGTTGTTGCTCCAGCTACATTTGTAGGGTCCGTTTCATCCTATTTCTAAAAGCTTCCTGATGCACATGTCTGAGTCCCACTAAAGTGTCTCTGTTTGTTTCTCAGGGTTCAGTCCTCGTGGGGATCGTGGAGGAAGAGGAGGAGGACGTGGAGGTAGAGGAGGGTTTGGAGGGTTTGGAGACAGAGGAGGACGAGGGGGTTTCAGAGGAGGAAGAGGTGAGATTGATCTGTGCTACCACATTATTGTAGTTCAGTTTCTCTGAAGCATAGAGGGGCTTCATTCAAATGTGTCTCTTTCAGGTGGAGGATTCAAGTCCCCAGATGGTGGAGGATTCCGGGGTAGAGGGGGCGGAAGAGGCACCCCAAGAGGAAGAGGAGGAAGAGGAGGGAGAGGTGGTGGCAGAGGAGGCTTTGGAGGAGGGAAGAAGGTCTTGGTTGAGCCACACAGACATGAAGGTTTGTATTAGTCGTGTTAGTCTTGGTTAGTAGTGAGGATGCAGGAATGAATCCTGAAACCAGGGGTTTCAGCTGACTTTATTCTACTGCCTGTGGCTTCTGTTCACCTGTAGACAGACTGTAGGTACACTAATGTTACTGTTGTATGTCCATAGGTGTGTTCATCTGCAGAGGAAAGGAGGATGCCCTGGTGACCAAGAACATGGTTGTGGGAGATTCTGTGTATGGAGAGAAGAGGATCAGTGTGGAGGTGAGGTGTTGGTTCACAGTGATCAATAAAGACAGCACACCCATAACAGCATTTAAAACATAAGAACACGTCACCACCTGTGTAAACAACAGCTGTGATCTCTGGTGTAACTTGCGTCTTCTTCTCTTTGTCAGGAAGGAGAGACTAAGATTGAGTACAGAGCCTGGAATCCGTTCCGCTCCAAGCTGGCAGCCGCCATCTTGGGTGGAGTAGACCAGATCCACATCAAGCCCGGAGCAAAGGTCATGTACCTTGGAGCTGCCTCTGGAACCACAGTGTCCCACGTCTCTGACATCGTCGGACCAGTGAGTATAATCTGATTTGACACAGACTGTGGTCTCAGAGGTCACCATGTGGTCACCATGTGGTCACCATGTGGTCATTGTCTCCAGATATTCAGACATAGTTGACAGTTCAGTTTTGTTAAAATAGTTAAACCATGTTTTGACTTGTGTATCTGGTTTATTAAAAAAATCTGTGCCACAGCTGCTGGTTAAAAAACTGGTAATTACAAGTTAAAGGTGAAGCTAGTGTAACATGAATGTAATGATATTTCCTCAGGTTTATACTTTTGTTTGGTTTGTTTTAAGTGACTGTTGTGTTTAACTAACCTGTGTATTGTCTGACAGGATGGACTGGTCTACGCTGTGGAGTTCTCCCATCGATCAGGCCGTGACCTTCTCAACGTAGCAAAGAAACGCACCAACATTATTCCCATCATCGAAGATGCTCGCCACCCACACAAGTACCGCATGCTGGTTGGTAAGTAGACCTGACCAGAGGCTGGAGGGAGGCTTAGTGGCTCGGTCCTGGTCCTCATCCTTTAGTCTCCTGCTGCTGCTCAGACTCTTTACCTCTGTCTCTCTGTAGGGATGGTGGATGTGATCTTTGCTGATGTGGCTCAGCCTGACCAGACAAGGATTGTTGCTCTGAATGCTCACAACTTCCTGAAAAATGGAGGACACTTTGTGATCTCCATCAAGGTACAGTGATGAGCATCTCAACAGACACAAACTGCACTCTGGTCACACTGACTCGTTTTACTGTGATGTTCATAGATGTGTAACCAGACCGGTCACTGCTGTCTGCTCTGCTCTCTGCTCTCTTTTAATAGATTAATATTTCCTGAATGAAGTAGATAGATGTTCACTTTGTTCTTACACTGGGTTGCTCTGGTCTTTATGAACAAAGCTGTAGGTGTCACCTCATGAGAGCTGATGTTGATGTTAATGTGGAGATAAGTCAGTGTCTTTCTCCTGTTGTTATTCCATCAAAAACATATTTTGTGGCCCCAGCTCACACTGTCATTCCAGAGAACAGACAGGTAATGTGTGTGTCTGTGCTCTGTGTTCACCTGGGTTACATCAATGCCGATCAGAGCTGATAAATACCCAGGCTTACTGGACTCATTTGACCCAGATCTTAATGCTGATAGAAGCCTTTTCATTGTCAAAAAAAGCCCAATGTTGGGTGGTCTTGAGTTAGTAAAACAATTTAGAGCCTGAGACAGATTCAGATACAAGAGCCATCTACCCCATCTGTGATGGGGGGAGGAGCTTTGGATGCTGTTTGACCATTAGCCTGCCACATGACTCTTCACATTCTCTTTTCTTCTACAGGCAAACTGTATTGACTCGACAGCGGCTCCTGAGGCAGTGTTTGCCTCCGAGGTGAAGAAGATGAGTGCTGAGAACATGAAGCCACAGGAGCAGCTCACACTGGAGCCCTATGAGAGGGACCATGCTGTGGTGGTGGGCATCTACAGGTACAGCAGCATCACACTGATCAGCTTCAATACATATATTCTTCTGTTCAGACAGATAGTGAAGTATCAACCCCCTTTAACATGACACACCTTAGTTAACAATAAAGAAAGATAAAGAGAGAAATACAGTTTTTAATAACAGGTGAATCGCAGTTTCAGTTGTTTTCATTTGGGTATCTCTTGCAATCTGCTGCATTATCTCCCTTCACTTCATCAGCCATTGCTGAAAACACAACTTTAAAAACTTGCTATCTTAAAACTTAAATCTCAAAGGGTTAAGAGACTGAAATAAATGATCATCAGCTATAACCAACATCATATGAACCTGTGGAGGGAAATGGATCTATCAATAGATGATGAGTTGACATGTAAACAACAGACAGAGATGTTGTTGCTGATGCTGTAGGCTGGAGTTGATTTTTCTCTTCTACTTCTTTGAAGTATCTGAAGATTTTTTACATCACATTTTAAGTATTTGGTCAGTGTATGGTTTGGAGGCAGTTCTTCTGTCATGGTGACGGGGGTAAATCCTGGGTCATAAACAGGCTGTCCAGACCTCAGACCTTGAGCAGTCTGAAGTAAAGACCCTCAGCTTGGACAGTGCGGGACCAGTCACTGGAGGAAATCATGATGCTGCTCAGTGTCATGTGACCCAGTGTTATGTTGAGGTTTTGACCGATCCCTTCAAGGTCACAGTTTTGTTGTTACTATAATTAATAGTTTTTGCAAACTCAAAGAACTAAACCCTCTTGAATCTTCAGCAGCTATAGAGTCTTGGACCTCATCCCAAGTTTTTGTCCTCAGACCATATGGACCCACACAAGATGTTGTCCTGTTACTGCAGTTGATTTGTAATATTTATGTTGGGTTTTTAACATTGCAAATGTTAATCTAAATGTTAATGTTAATCTAAACCGAGTCAGTGCTGGAGCTTAGACTTGTCTACAGTATTAAATCAGCTGACAACTTCATCCATGATAAAACTCTACTGGTCTTGATGAAACTTTGTGTCATGAGTATCCCAGTCTCTTTGACTCAGACCCCACTGGTTGTTGCTATCAAATACAAACAGGGGTGTCTTGCAGGGAGTTGTAGTTCCTGAGGCTGGTCAAAGCAGTGAATCACAGCTGGAGCTGAATATGGCGGCACTGCCAGCACCTGCATCATCTGGGTCAAACAGCTCCATCTGCTGGACTGTTGAAGTACAACCGTCACCATGTATGAGCCACAGTGAAATGGCTTACTTGATTGTGTGGTGGGACAGACAACCCGAGCCATCAAGTTTACTTATCCACCTCCAGCTGTCTCTCATCCAATCACACACACTCATGTGAATGACTTGCTGCAGCTCATTCAGGTGATGATGCCTCTTACAGGGTTTTAATCAAGTCTGCATTGACTGTCTAAACAGTTGGGTCAAGATAAGTGCACACTGTGCTTCTATTACAAATGTATAGACCAATACACGTGCACAGGAGTGGATATAAGGTCAGACTGTAACATCATTTATCTTTATTACAGCTCAGATCATGTTTTCATAGTTTGGAGCATGATTTCTATCAGAGGTGCAGGATCTGTGTATAGTGATGTCATAAACCTGACATGAGCAGTTTTATGAATCCTGTCTGTTTCATGATGTTTTATAACTCAATGGTCAGTTTTTTAGTCGCTGTTCTTCAGATGAGTTGGAGTTTCCAACCTTGAAGTCAGTGCTTTAGTAGAATCTAGCAGGGTCCGACCCTGTAGAACCTGGATCATGAGTACAGTAGCAGACTTGTGAGGGACTAAGTCAAGAGGCAGTGGGCTGCACATTAATATGATAAAGTAAACAGATGGGCCCAGCTGACTGGTTCTGCTGTAGCGCTCCATGACTGGGACTGTGAGGCCTAGCAGTTTCACCTCCCTACTAATGTTCCCAGAGTTGAGTTATGGTGACAGGTTGGCTCATGGACCCAGACCCTCCCAAACCGCTGTGGTCAGCTCTATGTATATAGTCCTGCTCATTCTCATGTAGTGTGTTCACTGACTCTCTGCTCTCTCCTCAGACCTCCACCCAAACAGAAGAAATGAGGTGTGGCAAAGAGGAGACGGACTCCTGTTCTCACCACCACCTGCATCTGTACCATCCGCCGTCTGTTGGCCTCCTCTCCACCTCCACCTGCCTCTTTGCAGACCTGCAGTGAGAAAGCTTGACCAGCACTCAGGGCAGAGCTTGGCTGGGTTTCCTTTTCTTTCCTTTGACAGTAAAATGACCCCTCTGCCTGCTGGAGGGTCTCTATCACCAATAAGGTTGCAGCACATTACATGACACTGGGCTGTTTGAGCCACAGGTCTCCTCAAGACCTGGAGCCAGTCATTATAGTATATATGAGTTTATATATCGAGGTTCCCCACAGGTGCTGGGTGGACCAGCCTCAGTTCACGTTTATCAGTGTCTGTTCCTGTATATTGTTACACAGGAACACTATATTGTTATATGACTGCGGTCAACTGTGAACACTCAGTCTTGTGTAGTTTGCTCTCAGCCTTGATGGGTTATCAGTGATTTCCTTTTCACCAGCTGCTGCCCTGGGAACTCGTCACTTTCTACTGAGGAATATTTCATTATAACAGTTCATCTGAGAAGCTTCTGTGTAGTTACACATGTTTGAATAACTACATGACACCAGATTTTCTGTGGTTGTTTTATTTCTGTGCTCCTGCTCTTTTTCTTACTGATTCTTATTTGTTGCTTCTTTTCTTTTTTTTCTTTCTTTTTTTTTTTTTTTAAATGAAATGTTTTTCTGGTCCTCTGCTCCTCTGACTGTTGTCTGGCTCCAGTTAACACATCTCAAGTATTCACACATCATATACCCATGGGTAGTATTTTTAGTGTATGAGTTATGTCTAAACTTCTGTACAGTAAAATATTCTTTCTTAATATGTTGTGTCCTCATGTGAAGACATTCAGGTTGTCACAATATCCACTTTGTTCAACCATTTATGCTGATCTGTGTAGAGGTGAGGAGGTAAACTGACCCCGTGTGTGCGTCTGTGTGCAAGTGTGTATGTACAAATATAGAAAGTGACTTTTTCACTCTGACTTGTAATTTGATATCAGTATAACATTTGTGTGGACTGAGTATAAAGCAGAACAGTTGTAGATATTTTACAACAAATTATGCTTGAACCATTTTTTTATTGATGATCGGTAACTTTGTTTTAATAAAATGTTTGATTGTTTTTGATTGATTATAATCTTTGATAAGTTAACCTTATATAACCAAAGCCACAACACTGCTCTAAATCCCCTGCATGTCCTGTTACACCTGAGACACAGGTGATGGTGTCGGTCCGGTCCTGGACCAGGATGGTCAGAGGACATGGTGGCTTCATGTCCCACACTGGTGGACCTGGACCTAGACCTCCTTCATGTGGCTGCCGTGCTCTGCTCTGGGTGAGCTGGTTGTTAAATGTATGCGGGCAGAGGAGCCTGGTTCCCCAGTGTTACCACTGCCAGGTCTCACCAAACTAACTCTTTCCCTCCGGAGCCTCGACACAAACAGCCTGGCCCTGTGCTCGACAGTCGCTTTACTACATGAAAGCTCTCGTCTTCATTTGAGGACTAACTTCTGGAAGTTACTCGTATGACTGTCCGCGGTGGATTTGTTTTGGCAGCCATTTTGTGGGAAATTTCTCTGGAGCGCGCTGGGCCGTACTTGCCTGGTGTCGGGAGTGCGCTCTCAATGCAGCCCCTCTCTCCTTTGACCGATATTAACATCACGGAGGGGCTGGCCGGCATAGAGCTAGCTGTAGCGGTGTGTGCTAAAATACGTGTAGTTTCTTCATAGCGGCTGCTTGTATTGCCCATCGGCCCATCGGCTGGCCGTTGCCCGCCAAGCAGCCTGCAGTGTGCGGACTGTCTTCCTCCAAATTCCAATGGCAGAGTTTTATTAGACAGCTAGCATGCTAGCTAAAAGCTAGCTGGCTAATGTTAGCTCCTTACCTTTATATTAATTTAAAAAGCTGACGGGCTTGCAAAGTCATTTGGCCCACGCTGTAGGTGTGAGCTGCTCTCTTGTGTGTCTGAGAATCAGCCTGGAACAAGTGAATTAAGTTTTCTGGGCAGAAAGAGGACTGAGTTTGAGGTGTCCGTGGTTGAGGCGGCGAGCTGCCCACCTCCCCTTAGGCACGGCTAGCTGTGCCGCGCCGGCGATCAGTTCCCATCGACAGCCCGCTCTCTGAGCTCCGGAGATTAACGCAATTTTACTGGAAACTAATCTCACCGGGATTTTTATCGGCTGCACACTTCTGCATCATCATATTTGGATTTCTGCTGTGGAAGAAGGACGACTGACCCGGGGGAGGGGGCTCGGTTCGTGCGGACAGAGGGAGATAGGGGTTCCGAACATGGCTGCTACGCGGAACTTGGTTCGACACACCGCCTGAGGTAAGACATAACCGGTCGGTGTTGTCTTTTCATTCATGGATGAATTTGCGGCTGTTTGGTTCTTGTCTTTAATGTGTGTGTGCGTGTGTGTGCTAGAGGCTTGACAGTCAATGAGTGGTAACAGCACTGGGTAGCATAATGTTACCCCTTCCCTACGTTATTCGCCCCTGTCACCCGGCCTCGTGTCCCCATTCCTCTGCCGCTCAGATGGCTAATGGGGCAGGAGGCAGGCTTCGATTAAACAGGTGGGTTAACGTCGGTGTTGGACAATGGATCATGCCGAACAATTAAGGCTTGGCTGGCGTGTCTACAGCAGCTGAGGCGTGCATTATGGAGATGGACTACACGTTACCCCTTTTTTAGTAGCATGCAATGTCCTCCAAGTGTGTGGTTATCAGCCCCCTGCCCTTCTAGTTTACCTTGTGACTGAGTCGTTTCTAACGGCTAACCATCTGTCGGGGTGACCAAGGGCTGGGTTGGTCTTAAATAGGCTAATGATTGATGCGATCAGTGTGCGTGTATCTAGGCAAGTTTCAGTAGCAGCGGCATCGCGACCTGCCTCAAGTTATCGCACGACACCAATAGACAGGGAGAGGGTGCCGGCGGAGGGAGAGGGCAGATGAATGGATGTGCGGCTACATGATGGAGACGGGGTGATATCCTCCAGTATAGGCGGCTGCATCCTGGTGTGGCGTGTGGATGGCGATGACTTTGGGTGTCACAGCAGCCAGCAACCCCCGACTGTCCTCTGTAGATCTGCAGCGTTTCATCTGCTATGGCAGCTAACGCTAGCCACTAGCTTAGCTACCGCATTAGCCCCAGCCCCTACCCTGCCCTGGAGTAGAGGGACACAGGCTCTCAGTTGCCCGGAGATGTCTGCTCCCGGGCAGGGAACAGGGGCTGTGAGGAGACCGGTGCTGATGCACAGCTGGAGGAATCATGACTTGACATCTCCTCCCTGTGTGTGTGTGTGTGTGTGTGTGTGTGTGTGTGTGTGTGTGTGTGTGTGTGTTGCTCGCTGTGCTCCTCTTTCTGTCATTGCTCAACTGAAGATGTTGTGGTCTGAAATTGTTGCCGATATAAACGAAGGTTTGTCATAGATGCTGTGCCCCCTCCCCACCCACCTCGCTGAAGTTGTTGCCGTTTTTCTTGGTGTGAAGGCAACTGAGTCTCAAAATGGACCTTTCTCCCCAGCCATTTCTGCTTTACTTCATATCACATTCATTTCTTTGGTGCCCTCCAATCATGCCTCGGTGTAATTTTCAACCACCAGCCCAGTCAGTTGTCCTCTCAGTCAAACAGGCCACATTCAGGCCAGAATGAAAAATTTCAGGTGAGCGAAATGACACATTTGCTCAGATTGAAGCGTTGGGTACAGACAGGTGAAGAGGTGTGAGCTTCCAATGGAGGTGGACTATCAATCCAGGTATTTTCACTCCCATTCAGTCACACAGGTCACATATTGTTTGTGTCATGACACAGTGCATAGAGTGAATGCGACCAGGTTGTGCAGATGAGCCATGTCTATCATGAAACCTGCTTCAGCTGAACCTGCTGCTTGGTTTCAGTCAGTGACTGGTAGGTACAAGAGCCTGAGCCTGAAACACCATCAGCCCAGCATGTACGAAAGATGTCTGTGGGTACATTTACCATCTGTAACTGTAAAAAATATTAGCTATTACAACATCACTGGACCTGATTTCATTTAAACGATAATTACTGGAAGTATGAAACCTGACATGCATGGGGGTCATCACCAAGCTCAGAAATCAACTTTCATATCAAGACCTTGTCAGCTGGATCCAGACTGGGAGCTCAGTGGGAGTGGTGCACCTAGGAGTGGCCTCTTCCAGTGCCAGGCCTCCAGTGTTTTCTCTCCCTGCATGGTCACGCTTCATCCCACACATGTAATGTAAAGTAAATTTTTTGGCCTGCTTTGATGGCTGGAGTGGTTCTGCAGTCTGTGTCTCTTGGCCAACGGACTTGTTCCCTGACTGACAGCACAGCTGTGACAACAAGCTCAGGCTGTGTGTGTGTGTGTGTGTGTGTGTATATGTGTGTGTGTGTGTATATGTGTGTGTCAGACACACACATCCAACACTTTCTAGACAAACTCACAAACTTACCAGGAACTCCAGTAACTCTTATTTTCATCATCATCCTCTTTCTCTCTGTTCCCGTCTCCCTACGTTCATGGATTCATCTTGGAATAATGGCGCCGTTACTCAGCCTGAAACTTCCTCAACAGATGCATCTTTGCTCCAGCATCTGCAGCATAGTGTCAGCGTCTGTATCTCTTTCTTCGACTCTGCTTGAAATCATACCCCTTCTTAACACTTCCTCGTGTTGTAAAATGAAACTAAATGGTGGTGAGGTCAGTCTGGCCATGTTCAGACATTTTCTCTTTACTGTAAAATATCATAACCACACGACATGTCATGTTATCAGGCTCAAACACTTCCTGTCGATGTCAAAGGTGAGTGTGACACAGTCTGCCTTGTCTGGGGTGTTTACAACATGTACCCATCACATTCATGTTACTACAACTACCACCAATAACAATAATCATGATCATAATGATATGAATTGAAATCCAAATTATACAACAGATTTGATAAAAGTAGATAAAGGAAAATTAAAACAACATCAAATAACTACCTCACTTGACCATTGTAACAGAGGCTGAATTACATGTAGTGAACTCATCACTTTAACAATATGACAGATGTACAATAACAAATACATGCATGCTGACTTCGGTGTGGCCTGACTGTCATATCAACCCATTAGCCCATTCATTAGTTTCAAATTCACATTCGACTGCAGTCATTAGTTGGGACAGAGTTGTATAAAACATAACGTGTCACAAAACAACGTGCCTGAGTGTCTGTAATTGATAATGTTATATTGAAAGGAGCTTTCTTCATTTTGACGATTGATTCATTTGTTGATTATTTTCTTGATTAATATCAATTAGTAGCAGCTCAACACCTGAAGATGTTCAGTCAACATTGAGCATCACACAGATGAGCAGGACCTGTGTAAACTGAAGCTGATTTCACATCTGTTTTTAATTCAGTTAGATCAGTTACAGATCAGTATGGTTTCCCTCAGCTAAATACTGGACTAGGCATCATTTTGTAAATATGTATAATCTATACAATATATTGCTTAGCAAACATGAGCCATGCAGGTAAATATTTAGAGAAATAAATCTGTTTTTACTGGTGATGTAGCATCACTTCTGTTCAATCTCATTGTTTTCATATATACAAAAAAGACATTTGAGGAGCCAGAAAAGTCCAGTGTTATCTTCTCATTTCATCTACTGCATTAATTATATTAGCATAACTGCTCATTGTCCCTATATTTATTTAAAGAGGCCATTATGTTGTTCACAGCTAATATCAATGACAAATTTGTAATGAGTCATCTGACAGTGCTGGTGTTAACCCCAGTCATCTGGTGTAACTGACACCTGTACATCAAGTTCAAAGGTCACCTCTTCCACTTCCTGCTTTCAGACTGTCAAAACAAAGACAGTTTGAATCGAGATGATGACGCTAATTAATGCCAGATGTCATTGTTCAGATAAAGTATCCAGATCACAAATGAACACCAGGTGGACCTGGGATTAAACGCCACTTTAGATCTGGTGGTGGAAACACTGCTGCATCACAGGGCTGAGCAGAACAACAAAAAAAGCTTTACATCTGGAAAATACAGGAAGTTTGTTCCATGTTCACTGTGTGGTTGTTAGGTTATCTAATATATAATTTCAATCTTGGGGCCATTTTGCAATTAATTTTTTTTCCTGCAGGACTAAAACATTTGAAATCTGGGGTGGTTCCCTGTTAAATGCATGTAGGGGGGGGGGGGCTTACAGGTCTCACTTTGTCCTGTCATCGTCCTCCTCCTCCTCTGATGAGAAGGAGACTTTGATGAAGGTCTTTACGGGGCTGTAATTTGTCATCTCTGAGCTGCACCAGTGTCCACAGCCTTTGTTTGGTGCCCCCTATTCTCTCTTGTCAGTCTTGACTTGAGGAAGGGTGGGGGTCTCTGAAATGGTGATGTTCGTATCACTCAAACACCTGTCTGAGGATCCTTAATGTTAACGTTGGCACCACGTTGTTTTTTGTTTTTGTTTTTTCAGATGAAGATTTAGGTTTGAGTGGGTCCCTATCTGCATACCTTCAAGTTCATATCACTGTCATGTCTGTCTGTGTGAGATATAGGAAGAGATGCTACAGAGTGAGACAGAGACAGAGATCCAGTGCAAACATCAGCTGGATGTTATGAGATGAAGGATAGACATCCTGGATTAGAAACACAAGTCCTGTTTTTTAATGATACAGTTGAACAACATTAATTAAGCATGTTGAAAACAGGTTGGCTTACACAGCTGGGGACCAGTTCAGCTAGTCTGTGGCTGTTAACTGGACCTGATCTGCAGACAGCTAGCTCACGTTAACTAGTGCAAGCAGAGACTGAATGAATCTCAGTCACCTGTGGAGGCTTCGATACCTCATTACCACACAGTAAAGACCAGGCAGTGATGGAGTCACAGCTTGTTCAGCTAGCATGGCCATGGGTCATCTAGCAGGTGGACCCAGTGAACTGCAAGTGTACATGAAGAGCATGATCCAAGAGGAAGTCAAGCTAACTATCTTAGCTTTAGCCAGCAACATGCTATGATAGCTAGGCTACAAGCTAATGAAGTACAGACCAACTAGACACAATGTAATCAAGGTCTGTAAAACAGGGAGCGTAACTAAAACAGTATAAATAGTGGATATGGAGGTGCTAAGTGTGTTCCCTTCTCCAGGAAATATTAGGCTACTAGCAAACTGACTGAACAGCCAATCAGTTTTCTGATTGGCTGGAACTGTGATACACCAAGGGTCCAAAGGCCAGAGGCCACTGAGAGGGGAGTGAGTGAACCTGGGTGTAGAGGTCATTGAGTTCTTAATGTATAAGGCACAGAATATTTAATTCAAATTAAATTATACTTTTTTTCTATACTTACTGTCGTAAATATAACTCCACACAGCTTGACCTGTGCTGCGTTACAAAGCTAATTTATTCCCACAGCCGTCGTTGGTTCAGATCAGCTCTCTTAGCTGCTATGCTAAGCTAACTGAAGTCTCATTCAAATGAACAGGGGGCTGTGTTTTTTCATGCTTAGCCTTACACAGCAGTATCGCGCTTCAGTTTGCTAATGTTAGCAACTGTTGATAAGAATCACACTCAGAGGTTATTTTCTCACACTAATCTGAGAGACACAAGGTTTAACTAAAAAGTGAGTGTTAGCTGGTGAAGGACACACTGTGTATAAAAAATGTGATACCTAACGGACAGCTGGCCTGTAGTCTGAAACACACATGGTCCAGTGACTGAGGGAGTCGATGTTTGATATGTCTCTCTCGTCCAGACTCCAGAACCACTTCAGTCCTGGCAGACACACACCATCAGGGATAGTTCAGTCCTGGTGTAGCAGTCTTGACTTGAGCCATGTCTTGGACTTGGACTATGTTGTTGGGGATTTTTTGCAGTGGCCTTTTTGTTGTGTGTCAGCTAGAGGTAAAATTAGCATTGTTTAATTTTCTTTGCAAAGTAATGTGGGTGATTTTGTCCTTGTCTGTGAGTCTGGTTCCACAAAACAACAATACCACAACCTGTAACTGATGTTTCTGTTCCTGGTCACCGTCAGTAGTCCACCACTCTTTTCTCTCTTTCACTGTCTCATTTGTTCAGTTCCAGTCTCCTGCCTATTGTCCCACAGGAAGTGAGGTATGTTTGATTTGATCCACTAGACCTCTCCTCTAATACAAGGTGGGATCACATAGAGGCCTGGATCAGTGGGGGCAAATCAATCCCATAATGATTTGAGTTATAGCAGAAATTTAAATAGCTTTGAGTTTATTCTGCCATCATATAAACTATCATATAATATATAAATAATATAACTTGCGTTTAAATCAGTTTAATGATTTGTCAAAAACAAGATCCAGATAAATATTTTATGATGTTGAGAAACAATGTTTAAGTCAGGCTTTGATGTCAGAAAGCTCAACACAGGAAACACAGCAAAGCCTGACAGGAAGTGGTCCGACCTGTGAGCTGGTCTCCAGGAGGTCAAAAGTCACTGGAGGGGGAGCTGCATCTCTGAGCATCATCAATGTGATCCACATATAGAAGAGGAGCCATCTGACCAATCTGATGACATCACAGATGCCACCTCTGTTCAGCTGTGTCACATGACTGAGATTCAGTCATGACTGATGATTAAATCCTAATCCATGACTTCCTGTCATCAGACTTGATAATTTAAAGCTTTGTTTTCTAAACATTTGACCTCATGACACCAGGTTCACCCTCCCTTCCTGTACGTCAGGTCAGGGTTCAGAGATCTATGTGGACTTGCTCCTTCATACCTGTCTGATCTTAAACCTGATATTCCACCTCGTGCTCTGTCCGCCCCCTCACTCTGGACCCACAACTCCTGCTGACATCAGACTGACTGTGTTGAGGGTTCAGATTCAAACTTTAAACTCATCCTCTTAACTTTCAATTAGCTCCTAATTCTTGTTACTGCTGGGTTGTCCTCAGTCTCAGTGAGTCAGTAAACCCAGTAAATTCAGTAGAGTCTGCTGATGAGAGTATAATGTCAACTCACTGAGAAGTTGGTCCTGAATGTGAGAAACCTGAAGTAAATACAGACTGGACATAGATTCAGAAAGTATTTCAGTGCTATGAATTCAATGATGATTACATTTGATTATCATGATTATTGATGAACTGATGTTTATGCAGGTGCTTTAATGGATGGATTCTGTAGCTGATCAGCAGTTGCTCTCAGAGCTCACAAGTCTTCATTTGTTCCACAGTCCTGCTCTTATTGAAGGCAGGTCACTGTTGCCTGTGATACATGATACATATTGGATATAATACATGATGATAATAATAACAATATAACTGATAATATATGAAAGTGAGTCAGCAAACACAGGAGAGGTTAGATTTTATAAAATGATAAACTCAGACTGGCCCACTAAAGCCCATCATATTCAGACCACATCTCACTTTATCAAGAACCATGTGGTAAACAGGATAAATCAATGATCATTTGTAGACCAATATACGACATAGAAACACCTACACAGAAATGATATTTCTATCAGTTTGTGACGTCTACATTTACACAGACTCAAGGAGGATTTATTTTGTAGTTACACCCTCATGTTACAGTCCACAACAACCTCAACAGTAACTACAGTCTGAAACAAGTGCAGTAACTCCATAACTACAGCTCAGTGAAGAGATGATCGGTCAGGCAGTGAACACAGCAGCAGACATGTTTGAATTCCTTCACTAGGTGTCTGTATATGGTTTGTGGACATTAGGGGGGCTCTGACATCAACAGGCCCCCCAGCAGTGGCTGCCCACAGTACGCCCGTGAGACTGACCACTGAGTACACCATCACAAATCCCAGTGGGCTGCAATGTTTTAGGACTGGGCTCAGTTGAAAGGTTTTATTAAAATAGACTGAATTTATAATAAACTCCAAAGACAGGTTCAAAATGTACAGCTGCAAAACATGCACATAAGAAATAAAATATATCAAGCCTGTGTTAAATGAAGTAGGCAGGAACTACAGTTTACTGATGTTCCCTAAAAGCCTCAGTCACGGCAGCTTAGACAGGTGGGTGGTCTCTGGCAGTGAGGACCAGGGCTGTGTCTGCCTCCATGTTGCAGGAGAACTCATGGGGAAAGGGGGAGGGGCAACTGGCAGTGGGGCAGGGCAGAGGGAGAAAAGGGGCGGGGTTGTTCAGCATGAGTGTAGAAACACTGTCTTTACAGAGGAAACTGGCTCTGAATCAAACTACATTAATATGAGCAGGGTCATCCTGTTTGAAAATGTATTCATGTCCCTTAAAAAGTCAAGATATCTCTTTGTTTGTGCAAACAACAATGGCATGTTTTGTGGGTGGGGCTGAACTGGTGGCTAAAAGTGATAGTGGATCAACTGGACACATCCAGTTATCTACTGGTTTACCAGCAGGTCACCAGGACAGGTTAGATAGGTGAATGATGAGGGATCAGTCTGGACCCTGGTCCAGGACTGCTGCTCCTGTACGATCCTCAGTCATTGCACTGTGATGCTAATCATAGTTATAGTTTAGTGTCAAGTGTAATAACACAAACACAATTTCACATTGATTCGTATACTGTCTGTGATTTGTTCACATGCTAATGTTGTTAACATTGCTGGTCACCACGCCTTCCACTGTCACTTCCCTCAACAACGACGAACCTTTTGGTTACCCAGGTGGCGAAACAAGTCGTCTTCTAAACTAACTTGGCTCAGTCATAACCCGACAGCACCCCTGAGTGGTCGTCATTGATCTGAACCCATCTGTCAGTGCAGCAGGCTGACAGCAAAACAACAACCTCTGCTGCAACGTCACCCAGGAGGGTGTTGTGTTAGTATCACTCTGTACGTCTACTGTTCACGAGTTACCACAGCGAGTGTTACAACTGTGTTCATCTGTTTCTCAAACTGGACTTGGCTGTTGTATAGGGTCTCACCAGTAGCAACACGCCCCCACCAACACAGCCCCTGCCCTGTTTGAATGTAGTCCAGGTTTTGGTCTAAGCCCCACTAAGCTGAGCTGAACAGTCAGGTTCAGGTGTAACCTCTGAAACCAGTTACCCTGAGAGGAAAACTGAACGTGTTGAAAACCAGTCAGTGGATCTTAAGTGAAGCTTTTGTCAGTTCACCTTTTGTTTACCTTTTGGCTGAGGCCAACCCTGAATCTAAGCCTACATGTACCTGATCCCAACTGAAGAGGTGCAGGGGGCCAGAAAAGAGGAGCAGGGAGCCTGAATGTGACCAGTGACACAACCTGATACACAGGAGTGTCCTGCTCTGACAACATGTGTATCTCTGGTCTCACAAACATGTTTCATTTGGTCCGGACAGCCACACCAACAGCTACACACAGACACAGACACCCTCTGCTCAGTCTTCAGGTCTTTGGTCTCTCTCTTGATCCGGGTCTGTGTGGGGGTAATTTGGGAGACAGGGCGGTTGCATGTGGTCCCTCCACCTGTCCTTACTGGGACTCTATTTCTGGGTCTCACACTGAACCTGACTATGTCTCGCCTGGCAACAGTGCCTGTATATATATGTATGCACTGTGTGTGTGTGTATATGTGTTATTCCAGTCCTGACCAGCGGGACTAGAGCTGTACAGGCTCATATGGAGCTGTGACCCAGCTGAACTCTGCTATAACAGGGACCAGACTTAGGATCCAGCTTTAACAAACCTGACATGTTGTTGGTCTCAGATACAGCATGTGCCACGTGTTGAACGAGTTGATGTGTGTCTGTTCTCACACTCATCTGTGTTTCCTTCTGTTTAACAGTCAGACCACAGACATTTTAACCTCATCAACATGGAGCAGGCTTTACAGCACTGTTGAGGTTGAGCTATTGTGATGCTCAGGTTTAGACATGACGACTGTAACTTGACAGACTCTGATAATGATAATGTGTGTTACATGTCAATATTTGACCCTCATAGACCTGGTGGTTCAATCTCATAACATCCATGTGCAAACAGCTTTGTACCAGTTGGAGAGTTGGGTGTCAGCATCTGTTTTACATACACATCCAGTAGAGGGCCACCCAGATCCAGAGCCAGATCCAGACCTAGACCCAGACCCAACACATCAAGAGTCCTGTACACCAGATTTCCAGCACATGAAGATCCAACATGGAGTTCATTTATACTTCACTGCTCACAATTTTAACTGTTGACCACTAACCCCTCAGTGATCACTCTTTACATTGACTTTATTGGTTTTATTCAGAGGTCTGTCACACCAGCTCCTGTCAGTGTACCTGCTGAGGTCCAGATGTGTTCATGAACCACTGGAAAAAGGAGCCTGAACCAAAACTGTGACATTGATGGAAACAAGGAGCTTAAGGACTCTTTGAGGCTCTGCAGAGTCCATCAGTACAGACACCTGTCAGACCACATGTAGTCTTCATTGATCATTGATCAACACTGACCACTGCAGCTGAGTCTGAGCTGGACAGGAAGTAAAAAACATGTACATATTAACCAGCTGATGACACAAACAGTGTCAACAGTTCACTGTCAGTTGTCATTCTGAACACCGAGGCCCAGAGAGGAGGTGTAACAAACACACACTCACGTCACTAGAAAAAACAATCAACCATTTATTAAAATGTAAAAGAGTTTATTATACTGTGAAAAGATCACCACACAGGTTAGTCAGACTATACAGAGTTGTGTGTCCGTGTGTGTCAGCAAGAGGGAGTGACAGTGTGTGAGAAACAGAGCAGACAATGTATTTTGAGTGGGGTGCTGAAGTTTCCTGACCACCATGAACTCACCACTTTTCAATGAGGTGACCATGTTGAAGTGAGAATGTGAGCACCACAACAGAAACAAACAAACTTTACAGAGGACAGAGAAACACATCAACTACCAGGCCACAACACAGTCACAATAAAACCAACCATTAACAGTCCACTAACACAGTCTTGTACCTGACGTCTCCTGGGTGTCGGCCTGACTCCGGCTCACAGCTGAGCAGGTGCAGCAGCACTTTTGGCTTGTCATCTGGGTCTGGGCTTACTACTCTGACCAGGTACACAGTAAAAATGAACTGGTTACAACAGCTAATGAACAGATGATGAAGACAATGTTATCGTACAGTAAAGCCAGGACCAGTGGTGACAGAAGAACATGCCGTCCTGTCCTCTTTGTCCTGATCTCTGCACCACTGGAGTGATGGCTCCACAGAGGAGGACTTTTGTGTGAGCTCAGGTTCTTCTAAATCCCTAAATCCAATGACTGATGCTGGTCCCAGGGTGGAGTGCAGACAGGACGTTGATCATTGGAGGTATGTGACATGTCTACATCATTGAATTATTTCTGGAATTGACTTGGTCCACAGTAGCTGAACAGGCTCTTACTGGGTGGGAAAAGCTGGTGACGCAAATCAGAAATCCTCTGTAGACAAGACTCATTTCAGTTTGGTCTTTGCTGTGTATGACAACACCTTTATAGACCAGGCCCTCTGAAGGATGTGGCCCCTGAACACAGCTACTGTGTAAGGAGTTACTGTATGCTACCTTGATAACCTTGATACGTTTTTGACCATGTCTTCCAGGACCCACCATGATATGTGGATCAGGTTTGAAAGATCTTCATCCTCAAGTAAACCTGTGCTCAGTTTGGTACGACAGTAAAGAAAATCTAACCTCAAAGACCCCTTACTAGCTAAGAACCACCATAGCTCCTCCTAACGCGACCAAAATCCAGACCATGGGATGTGGTTGATGTGCAGATGTTGTTAATATCTCATTATAGTAAAAGAAGAAAAACCTGTAGGTGGAGACTGACTGGTGGTCTCTTACTACAGTAGATTATCAGTTCTCTGACTGTAAACTCTTTCCTCTCTGACCATGTTGTTGGCCTTTATACCAACACACCAACACCTCAGAATCCCCAGATTTCTCCATAACCATATTACATTAGATTTTCTTATTGAGGTCTTGTTGGGTGAAAGAAAAGGCAGAACCTCCCATAAGCTGTAGCCGCTGGGGTTCAGATATGTTTGATACTGATAAAATAGTTAGTGAACATTTTACATCCACAATGTGAGCACGGTGACAAAGAAACGTGAGTGTCCTGAGTAGAAAGTAACAGACGTCAGATATTAGTAAAATAAAACAGAAGCTGTAGTGTAGACCATCAGACTCACATGTTTCTTACAGAGGGAAACTATTTTAAACAATTTCAGCTTAGAACTGCTACCATGTTAAAAAGTGTGTAATGTTATCGGTATATATGATGTAGTTATAGGACAATGTGTTTGTTTTATAGAGCAGGTCTAGGACCAAGAACAGGAACCATCAGCACCATGAATGTCTATGACTGGTTAGTCAGGGATAGACTGTTTTTAGTCTTTTTTTAAGGCTGAAACACACCAGACCAAACACAACATGTTTACAATCAGTTTAAAGTATGCAATTAATATATGGTGGAGTAGTGGCATCAGACCCAGGAGGTCTCCAGATTCCTCTCCATGGAGAGAGAAAGAGAGACTACTCTGAGTGAAGGTAAAGGAGGAGTGGAACAAAACAAATCCAGATGCTTCCACACAGATCACAGAGGTCACTGGTAGTTCATGATGAGAGCATGTGAATTATGGGTAGGCTCTGCACCACTAAATGCTTAACAAAAATAATGTTTGCCATGGCGACCACCTTAACGTCATCACATGTTCACCCTGTGTTAACATGTAAATATTTGTTAACTATCAATGAAGACAAAGTGAAGCTGAAGCTGATGGGAATGTGAGTATTTACAGATATTTGATCATAATCCTGTAATAAGTACTGGACAAATGACGATGTTGACCAGATGGCTGCACTAGAGAAGTCAGAGGATCACAATAGTCTTCACAGTTCATCCTGAGGGGGCCATGAATGTGTTTACCACGTTATCATGTCCAACAACGTCAGCCTCATGGTCAGATCGTCACGGTGATCCGGCTCTGACTTCTTGAAAGCGAGAACATCATGGCTGCCAAGGTTTCATGGCGGTCCAAACAGTGATTGTTGACATATTTCAGCCTGGACCAGAATGGTGGACAGACCAACACTGAATGTGGGACAGACTGAAATTGGAGCCTCACAGTAGTGTGGCTAAAAATACTTTCTTTAAATAATTCAATAAGCACACGATGTTATGTGGCCGAGTGGTGGATGAAGTATTGACCAAATCATTTGCTAGTAACATGATCAAATCTGTATCTGCTCCAAAAATGATGTCTTGGGACTTTAAATCAGTTTCTTGCATTAAAACTTAAGGTCTGTATATGAACTGTCTCTGGAATAACTTATGTACGTTTCCTCTCTTCATTTCTGAAATCACATCTGTTTTTAATATTTAATTCATTCGACTTTCATTGAAAAATATACTCAGTCACACGTGTTTACAGTCCAGCCCCATACTTATAGGAAGGATGACCACGATTACAAAATAAAACTTAAATAAACTTAAATGTTGTACTTTTACTGCAGGAGGAGTTGTTAGTTGTTATTAAGAATTTTTACTTTGCTTTATTAGTACTTTTACTTCAGTAAGGGATCTGAATACTACTTCTACCTCTCATACTACAAGCATAGAAAGGCACCAAGTGAAGTGAAAGAGTGTATTTTCACTCCTAGTCTGTGTTTCCATCACAAGTTTGGAATCTCATATACATTGGTTTTCATTTGTTCATACCTGTAGAGACCGTGGTCTCAAGCTTTACCAATACATGTTGCTACATGTATTGGTAAAGCTTGATCTAATTATAAGTAATTTGTTTACTCGTGTGTATTTTTTGATTTACTGCAAAACAATCATTGTCAAATAATAAAAGCAGAACAGTAGCAGTGTCAGATGATGCAGGATGAGGACTGTAACTCATTGGAGCCACACCCAAACACAGAGTGAAAAGCTGCTGGTTATAGAGAGGAGGATGTGATATTAACATGAGGTTAAAACACAATTGTTCCTGTGTACAGTCAAGGTGTGGTTCATATGTAAAGAATGAAGACAGATGATGTGAGAGATGTTCAGGTGTTCTCTCACCTGCACACAGCTGACCAATCAGTGAATGAAGTCGGAACTAGAGTCCTATTCAAATTCAAATCCCTTCATTTGTCCCACAGTGGGGAAACTGTAGAATATATGTATTGGAGAGTTTCAGAAACTGTTGAAAACTAGAAGCTGTACTTTTGATTTTTGATATCCAGTATTTTCTGAGTAGAGTCTTGGTAAATGATGATAATGCATGAATCAACAAGATTTCACTTCCTGGGTTAAAGTGTTGACCCATCAGTGACAAACAGAGATCCTGTAACATCCACTCTTGTGGTCAGCTTTTGAATAAAGGTCTGGACCTCTGCTGTGACGTTCCCATGTAGAACGTGGTGAAGACGTGGGTAGAGCACATGTCCTGTAGCAGTGTCTCAGCACTGAGGGAGGTGGGACCCGGGTGATGACCTGATATGCAGATATTTACTGTCAGGGTCATGAGAACTGTACGATCCTGAAACCAGGTCACGGGCAGAAACTGTGACCTACAGCTGAAACAGAATATTGAATTAGAACCTGTCTGAGATTGTCAACCATTTTCTTATCTAAACCATGATCAGATGCAAACAGCAGATGAGGAAGGAAGTATACAGAAGGGTCATATCAACACGTATGGCATCCACACAGTGATGTGTGTATCATGGCTGCTAACTGTAATTCGTTACTGCTGACTGGGTGCTTTTACTTTATTTATTATACTGCCGTGTTATCTAGCTCCGTTATGGTGGAGGTTAAATTTTTATCACGGTTATTATTGTTATAATTATTATGGGGTGTTTCAGTATCAGTGTGATTTATTTAAATACAGTGATGTCACACGGGTTGCTAATTCCTGAAGCTAACCTTCTCCACTGGCTAGCTAAATGTACGTTAATGGCATTTGTGCGTGTCGAACACTGGCGGGAGGAGCGGCGGCTTCATTCCCAGAGGCTGTAACCCAGTCTTTTATTTTATTCCTCTTTGCCTGTGTCATTCCCGCTTCGTTTTGTTTTTGTCTCTCTGGCACCGCCAAGTGCTGAGAGAGAGGAGGGTATGTCGGAGTGTGAAGTGCTCCTCCACTCCTCGCTGAAAGCACCCTGCAGTAGCAGCATGGTAATTCTGCTCCTCTATCTTTCCTCTGCATCATGTTTACCTAGCAACAAGCATCACCCGCGGCTGGCCATCCCATTGGTCATTTGAAAACGCACCGGGGACCAATGGCAGGGCTGTTGCCATGGTACAGTGTATAGTTGCCGGGTGGAATTTTGCTGCAAGGCACGTGAGTCTCAGAGTCTGCTTGCCTCCCCGCGCTGCCGTTGTAATCTCCGCTGTCTGGCCGTTAGTACCGCTGAACGTGACTTAGTGGAAGCCAGTCAGTAACTGTGTGAAGGGAAATACTGACGTTTGTTCACATTTTCACTAATGTCACCACACTGATGCGCTTCACAACAGACAGAGAGGGAAGAGTGGCTGAGCAGGGAACAGGAAACGGCTGCATCTGATTCCACAGCCTGTTTAAGTCCACTGTTCACAGGCTGCTCTGCCAATGTGCTGTATCATTACCTAACATGTACTGAAGTAGCATTTCAGATGGTACTGAGCATTAAAACCCATCACCACCATCTTTAGTATTTGACAGAAAATAGTGACGAGGAAGTAAATGAGTGAAATCATTAATAAAGTCATTTTAACAACGCTGCAGTAGATCAACAACACTCAAGTCCTAAAAATTTAAAGACCCAAATTCAGATACTGATGATTCATGTTGAGACAAATTAGGCCACAAAAGACTGTAAGTGCTTATTTATTGTATTTACCAGTGTTTATTTATTTAATCTCCTGGGATAGTATAATCATCCATTTAAATACTATACATGAAGATTGAATTAAATATTTGTTTAAAAATGTCCTTTTGAATATGAAATAATTTCTGTTGTGGACAGTCAACATGTGTAATATTTTAAATAATAAAAACATTAGTTCAGTGGTTTTTATTTTAGATATAAACGTTGAACATTATTCCTTCCATCTTAGAGATCGATTTCATTTTCAGTTGTACTCGTCTGTTTGTTAAAGACATATCTCAAACTATTTTTTTAATAACAATGTTCTACTGTCAACAATTAATCCAACCCAGAGAGAACCTATAGAACAGTTGTATGTGTGTTTGTAATATATAAATGTCCTGTCATCCCAGTGCGCACACACTCACACACTATTTCACCTGTTGCTCGTCTTTCTGTAATTATGGAGCTGAGATAATTGTGGGGTTTGTGTTGCATGGTGATGAGGAGAAATGTGGTACCCTCAATGTTTCTCCTCAGTGCAAACACACACACGTACACAGTAGGCCTGTGAAGAGCCTGCTGAGGGTAGAGTTGAGCTCTGTCTCCTCGTCCTTCTGTGTTTCTGCCCAGCTACTTTCTGGCATCCTGTTGGTTGTGTGTCGGATGGCGTGCCTGCCCATACAGAAATAGACCTGACATAAAATCTAAATTAGCGTGCATGCTCGGGTGAAAAGCCTTGGTATTGGCCTAAACAGTGTGTCAGATGGTCTTCAATCACTGTGAAGTCTTGTTACACCTCAGTCCAGGTCTTATTGTCCTCTGAACCATGTTTACAGTGTATGTCCTTTGTTGATGTTGTAGTCCCTGTGTACAGTCCCTGTGTACAGTCCCTGTGACATGCTAATGAAATGGTAATAGTGTTTTTTTTTTTTTTTTATTGTCTAATTTTAGTCATGTACTCAACAGGTTGAACTGAACTTTGAAAGTTAAAGTAAACATGTGGCCTTTAAGTCCATTCTGTAAAAATGTTACTTACAGGACAACTCCTGTTGTGTGTTTGTGTGTAGCAAATATGAAGGCGGCCATCACATATTATTCTACAGTTTCAACTCATGCTAGACTTAGGTCCATCTCTCTGTATACCTACAACCCTTCAAGTTAAACTGGAGGTTTGGCACATTTTATTATATAGGGAAAATTACTTTAATGAGGTTTAGTAAAGATATATAGTATGTAAAACCATGTTTGAGCTTGAATCATTTTCCTAGGCTGTACAACGACAAAACAAATACAACAAAATACAGAAAACACCTAAATGCAGCATTAAAATCAATTCCCCATTCTATAATAGTAACAACAAATTTATTATGTTTGATTGTGGAGACACAGTGATGAATTACTGTTTGAATACAACGGACGGGAGATGAATTTTGTGTAATTAAAGTTGTCACTTATTACAGGAGAGAGGAGTATGCCTGACACACGTACCTCATTCATGCTTCCTTCTTACATTGTGCGTACAAACCATTGTTCTCTCTGTCTCTGATTCACCGTAAATACTGCATCTGCTGTGATTTCATTGAATCTATAGCTAATCTAACATTTGTCATGTATTTCACATGTGGATTTGTTTCTGTTCTCAGTCCATGGATGGTCAAACCACCAGATTCAGTGGCCCAGTATTCACACCTTTGAACACAGGTTCAGTTTGGTTTGGATCATAGTGGAGCGTCTGTGTGTGGGTGTGTTTATGTGTGTAGGACGTGCACACACACACTTGACAGGCTTCACGCTTTACATTTTCTTGGCTCTCACTCCGACCAGACAGACCCAGTGACCAGCCCAGTGACTGGACTGAGGCAGACCTTCTGTAGTGACATTGCTGCTGTAACGTTACTTCCTGCTTGTTTATGACTTATCTCTGAGACAGATCATTTTAATGCAACCTGTATAATTATAGCACGTTATTAGGCCATGCCATCCTATTTTAGCTGTGACTGGTCAGCTGTTTCAGTGTGTGGGAGTGCAGGGATTTGGATCATGGTCCTGGAGTCTGGATCCTCAGTAAACCACTGAGGAGACCTGCAGGAATCTACAGTCAAAGGGACATCACAAAGCCCACATGCAGTAATCACACTGACTGAGGTTGTCCCTTGTTTAGTAAAGGAAATACTCCTAATAATAATAAATTGAGGATTTGTAAATGTCACTGAACTCAGTTGTTACTGCAGGTTGCCATTACAGGGTTAGCACATTAGAGCGTGGCTTATATACAATAACATAAACAATATGAACTACACAGTTCAAATCAATACAACAATAATGCATTTAGTTTGTAATTTGCAGCAATAAACAACAAAAGAACCTGTCATGTTCAGAGTACAGTGCTGCTGTTCCCAAACTTCAGCCACAGGATTATCAGGGGAGCCCAGGTTACCTTTATTCAGCAGGTAATTAGTGAGCTAACTGCAGTGGAGCAGTACTTTATTCATTACATATCACTGACTGATTCATCTGCACAGAGGAAAAAGAAAGAAGGAAAATTGAAGTGACACACATTTGTCAGCGCAGTGTGTTGTGTTTGAGGGTGAGTTTTCCTTTAAGGGGGTGTCAGCTGGTGTATGACAGTGTTAGTGTGCTGAGCTGTTCCCAGGCAGCATTGTGCCTGATTTAGCCGGAATGCTCGGATAGCAACAGAAACAACTTTTAGCTTTGGCTGCTTTGTGAGGAGAAGTCACACATCTCAGCTGTACAGAGTCACTCAGTGACCATGTGCTTATGGAGGCCTTTGCCCCGCTCCCCTCCCCCACCATCAGCCCCTCACCCCCGCTCCCCGGCTGTACCTCCACCCCCCAACCTCCCTATTTCCATTTCTACCTGACATCTTCAAACTATTTCCGCGTCATTCCTGCCTCGCGCCGTTTGAAGAGACAGTGGGAAACTAAGCCCAGCGCCCCTCCCACAGACCCAGCAGCCAGCCAATTACAGGCGGGGACGGGACTTTACGTAGCCAATTGCTCTGCAGCTGCCATGGCGTCGGGTAGCAACAGAGGCTGTAGAGGGAGCGTATACCCGAGCACAGAGAAGTTGAAATAATTTCAAAGACTGAAGGAACAAAATGAGCCCGTGTGAAGCAGAGAAACCCCGGCTGTCTGTTCGCTGTACAGCAGCTCTGTCTCATAATTGTTATTATGGTAAAAACTACATTTATAGCACTTTAATATCTGCTGGGATCCACTTTGTGAACCAGTTCCTCCTGAGGGTTGAGGTTTTAATGTTGATCAACACAGGCCTCTGTTTCCCGTCCCCTCCCTCTCAAACAGCACCACAACGTGTCTTACTAAAGATCATAACCCGTTCACCTGTAGAAAACAGTTTAGATCCAGTGTTTAGACCGACAAGTTAAGAAAAGTACAGCCTATTATTCCTCTCACAGGAAGTGGTTGTTAATATGAATGTCGACGTCTTTTTTGGGAGTTTAACTATGAAACTGTAGAAGGAGGGTTTCCGTGAATTAAGTGCAGGTTGTCTATGTATGCGTGTATATAAAGTCCAGTATATATATCCCGCTGTTACTATAAATGGACAGGACAGGAGAGGTCTGCTTGGAACAAACTACTGCGGTCAGAGGGAAGGTTACCGTCCCGCTAACTCACTGGGGCTGTGATAAAGCTCCTTAAAGCCCGCGGCCTCTGAGAGCCGCTCGGTGTGAATTTACTGGTGAAATGTTGCTTGTGTCATTTTTCGTCCCGTGTACGTATCGGTCCCGGTTTCACCAGGACTACGTGAGGCTGCGCCAGACAGACCAACTCCGACCCCTGCCACGGGCACATGGTATAGTCCCTATCGCAGGGTGGGGGAGCCGTGTGGGAGAGCGGCACAGATTCCGACTAACGGAGAAGCACGGAAAGGGAAACGGGCGAGAAACATGAGTCCAAATCGCCCCGGTGAAGGTTTCCATCTCGAAGGAATAAAAAATCTCCTCCAGTGATGAGACGGACTAGCAGAGGAGGACGGTAGACGAGAAGAGCGGAAGCAGGCGGAAGAAGAGGCGCGTCAGGAGGAGATCAGAGGCGGCTGACAGCAGCTCAGGACTCCGCTGGATCTGGTTTCTACACTCACTTTGAGACGAGTTTCAAGTTTTGGTTCGTCGCAGTTCAGACGCTGTTTGTGGTTTTACTTTGGTGTGATTACCTCAGAGGCTGGCCCGCTCCTTTGTGGATCCGGCGCGGTGGTAAACAGACTTGAACCGGACTGTGGAGGATAATGCAGGCCGTCAGCCGCTCGTCCTGTCCGACTCCTCAACACGCGGAAACATTTGGCTTCTGACTTCAGATCCTGGATCTGAACTTTCTAAACCCCATTTTTGCCCCACGGGTCTCTCCAGAGGCAAGTGGTGTGTAACTGAGACGCAGTGTCCGTCATTGTGTCCCTGCTGGCCCGGGTCTGTGGATGTCCCCATAGAGGACCTTAGTCCGGGACCTCAGGTCTCTGTGAAATCAACACGTAGCAGCGGACGGTTTGTTTACACAGAGATCTTTTGTATAGTGTGTACAGTGTATGTGGATCACATTATTGTGTGGCCTTTTAAAAGGGCCCTTCTCACCCTGGGGGAGGCCAGCCACCCTCTGGGCGGGTGAAGGGGAGCTGAGTGACCGGGCACCCAGGCTCTGTGGAGCTCTGGCTGTGCAGGCTGTGTGTGTGTCACTGGATTAATCCGAGTGATAACATCACTCCACACTGCCCTACTCTGTCCAGTGACCAGTCCCCCCAGAAAGCGCCAGTAATTGGAGCTATTTTTAGTGTAAGGGATGGGGTAAAAGCAGGCAGCTGGAAACTCAACTCCCCTCCACCTCCTTCTCTTCCACCCCCTCTGTCACACTACCTCGCTCAGCCCACCTGGCAGTATGCTGGGCGAGCCTGGTTAGCACAGACTAGATTTACAGCTAGTTAGTGTGCTTTACAAGTGGTCTGGAAGAAGAAAAAACATTGGATGGACTAAACCTGCTGAATAATCTGAGACCTGTTGGAACCATATCCACCATGGAGTCTTTCTGACCAGGGAAGACTGTGTTGGACTGGTTGAGGCTGGGCTGGACGTATAAACCCTGCTCTGGATTACGATTTAGAGGAGGACTGAAGGACTACTAGATGTGTACTTTTGGTTAAAACGGTCCCGGTCTAAGTGAACCTGTCATAAGCAAGTAGAGTCTATGCCTTCACCCCGTGGACATTTAGCTCAAACTCTGTAATCAGAGTAGTTAATCTAGTGGAGTAGAAGGAAGGTATATCTTTGACTACCTAAACTATTGGTCACCAGCGATCTGGAGCAGTACAAACCTCCAGCACAAAGACAGAATGCATGAAACTGCCAAAACCAACGTAACTAAAAGCTAACCTGACTAACCAAATATTCTATTTCCCCACCCCGACCCCCACAGAGAAACAGAATATATATGTTGAATGAGAGATCTATATCTTTAGTGTAACTCCACAGAAGACAGAGATTGCATCCTTTATATTTTTACTTCAGAGAGACGAGCTGCCTGTACACCAGTCGTTTGCCTTAGAAACCACAGTCACAAAAATCTCACAGAAGAAATAAGCCAGAGAAGACGGTGCCTTTTGATTGGTTGGTCGGTTTCCCACCATTTCAAGATTCATTGATTTTTAGTTGGATGTAAACTGTTGAAGTGAACTCTGGGATTGAAAACACGCCTGATGACAGTTACCTGACCCCTCACAAGCCCCACCCACCCATCAGAGTGTCGTGATTGACAGTGTTTCCTCGCTGGATTGAACATTTGCCAAGCATTTCCATGGTGATCACGTCATCATCCGTGGAGGACAAGACCGTGCCCTCTTGCAGGATGGTCCAATCAGAACCCTGGATCACCTCTGCCCTGCTTCGCAAGAACAAGAGTCAGTACACACACACACACACACACACACACACACACACACACACACACGCAGATAAACGCAACATGAACTCCTTTCTTCCCTATTTGATATTATGTTGTAGAATGTTTATTGATGCTGCAGTTTGTGCGTGTGTGTTACCGTAGCTGTATGTAGTTTGTCATTATGATGATTGTGTCATCTTTACAGAGGTTGGATGTGTTGTAGTATATGTCATAATGGTGGTGTGTGTATGTGTGTCACTGTGGTGAGCCCTGGTTGGTCTGGTCTTGAACGGGGTCTACACATCTGTCTGACGTGGGGTATTCAAAAACATTTTTTTCCCAATTTTTCCTTTTTATGTTTACAGTGCAGCAGGTTACACTACCTTGGTCAGGATGGATCAGGATCACCATGCAGTGACAGTGGACAGTTTGTGCGATTCAATCACAGAGTAAATAAATAAATAAATTGATATCTATGTCAGTGGGTCCAGCGGCTCTGATCAGGCGTCTCAGATGTGGATCAACTTTGTCAAAAAAAAGTGAACAATAATTTTTAACAGTGATGTTACAAAGTGCAGTAGGTCATCTGTCAGTGGCTCTGTTGGTTACATGATCGCTGCCTTTTGTAGTTTACGCCACTCACAGCAGCGACTCATACGAAACTATCTTGCTCCATAACATCACTAAACACACGTGATACTGAATATTAAATAATGATTATTGATTTAAACACTAAGAATGAAAGCACAAAGTGTATTTTATGTGGTGTACTGTCATGATTTTCAACCACCTGTCTTCATCGTTTTCAGCTGATCTGTTTGTGTGTTAGCAATAAGTTGTGTTGAAGATCCTGAGTGAGTCTGAATTAATTATGTTGTGAAGCTGTTAATGTTGTCATGAAGCTGTAACTACACTGTATTGCTGCAGTGGTCTGTCTTTTACTGGGTTTTTACCGAACACTGAGCAGTGGACTTAGCCCGTGTGTGGACTGGGGCTGATGCTGAAGTGATGTAGTGAATTCACCTGTTGTAATGTTGTTGGGGGCTGAAGTTATTGTCGACCAGTCTGAAGCTCAGTCAGTCTGCAGTGGGTGTTACAGAGGTGTTGAATGTTGATGTAGTTCAACGGAAACATCACCACACAGGTGACTAACACCTGTGAACCAGCTTCACCAGTCTGAACATCACAACCTGCACTGACTGCAGGACTGTTGGTGTCAGACAGGTGACAGCAGAATTGGATGGATGCAGTTGGGTTTGTTGTTCATCTCCTCTGATCAAATGTAGATTGTCTGTAGTGTGATGACAGATGTTGATGAGACTCTAGTGTTGTTGTGAGTCTGATTCTGTGTTTGAGGACAAGGTACAGTGTGAAGACACACCAGAGCTGATGGTTCATGCCAGTATGTTGTTGTGTTTTGTGAATGAAGGAACATGCAACAACTGCTGTGAGTGTGTTGATGTCTCTCTGTCTCAGTCTCTCTCTCAGTCTCTCTGTCTCAGTCTCTCTCTCTCTCTCTCTCAGTGACACCCCTGTGCATGTCCACATGCACACTGTCAGTGCCTCCGCCTCTGGTTAAAGGTCAAGAAGAACCATGCTCTGCTGTGCTTTAGGTTGAGGTTTATCAGGGATATATTAATCTCTCTAAACCGCCCAATAAATATCAACCGTAGGTACTGACTTATACCACAGGTGGTCTGGGACTTAGACCACAGGTGGTCTGGGACTTAGACCANGACTTATACCACAGGTGGTCTGGGACTTAGACCACAGGTGGTCTGGGACTTAGACCACAGGTGATCTATGAGTTAGACCACAGGTGATCTAGGACTTAGACCACAGGTGATCTAGGAGTTAGACCACAGGTGATCTGAGAGCTATGTGAGTTTGTTAGAGCTCAGATTGTGAGATCCACAGAATCTTCATGATGTCTGTGGTCCAGGTCAACCTGACTGTGGATTAACTGTGGAATCTTTCATGTCCACACTCTGTTAAACTTCCAGCTGGAGTTAAATCTGAGCCCTGACACAAACTAACTCTTCTTTCCTCTTTGTTCATTAGTTTCATTCTTTGTTGAATCTCACAGTGTAACACTCTGGTAATGGAACACAAAAATCAAATGGTCACTGGGTTTGTGACTTCCTGTCTAATGGATTCTGATGTTTCAGACTGAACGTGGACAAGTTGGTGACATGTAGAACTGTTCTGTGAAACTGGAACAACATGTTTCAAACACCAGCGTTGACTGATGAATCATATTCTCATCATCATCACAATATGAACATGTGCAGGAAAAACGTCACTAAAGACAGAACCAGAAAAAATGATTTACATGAGCCACACATTCACCCAACAAATGAGTCAAACGAACCAGAACCAACTGTTTAGTGTTCTCCACCATGTTTGGTGTCAAGGTGCAGCCTCTGCCGTGACACACACACACACACACACACACACACACACACACACACACACACATGCAGTGGAAACCAGTGAGAAGTGAATGCGCTTGCCATAGTCTTAGCTCTGTGATGGCCCTTCATCACTCCACCTGTTCAACAAGCTCCAAACATGTAGAAGAGAGTCATTTTCACCTGCTGCCGTCCACCACACCTTGTTCTACACAACAAGTGACAGTGAACTGTTACAAAGAAAGTAGAAGTAAAACTCTCTGTATGTAGAAGTAGCTTCATTTGTTCTGTTCTTCATTAAACTTAAAGTTACAGGCTGAGACAGCAGCACAATATTGAACAGTGTTATCACACATGGTGTAGAGCTACAACAAACACACAGGTGACAGGCTACAAGATAAACCTGAGGCCTTTACAAGGTTCTAGTAATTACTGAGGAGGTTCCCAGGAAGGTTTAGTGGTCGAAGGGAAGCCTTTAGAAGTCCATTAGGTTGTTTAGAAGGTTCAAGTGGTCGTTGTCCTACTGAAGGTTAAGGACATTTTCATTGATCATTAGAAGGTTCTAGTGGTCAGTGAGGAGGTTCTAGATGTCCTCCAGGAGCTTGTAGGGGTCTGTTGGAGTTTTAGTGGTGCTTTAAGAGCTCTAGGAAATCTTTCAAGAGGTTTGAGTGGTTCTTTAAGAGGTTTAAGAAGTCCTTCAGGAGGCTTCTGGTGGGCCTTCAGGTTCAAGGGTTCTATAGCTGGTTAAACACCTATGGCAGTTTTTGTGGCAATGTGTCAGACTGTTCACCACCACCATCAGAAAAAAACCAAACAGTGGAAGAACCCTGTTGATACTCCAGTACAGTTTAGTAAAGTCAGACTGATGGTTGAACACCACATGACACATCACATGACATGATGAATTCACTCACATTCATGTGAAAACTGGTCAAAATACTTGGATCAAAAGTACAAAAGTACTTCAGCGTGAAGGTAGTGGTTGGCTTTTACAGCAGGAAGTGTTAGGATAGCTGCTGTTACTAGACTGGGTTGAATTAAAACAGTGTTTCACAGATGTGAAATTAAACAGACTTTGTCCGTGTTGGTAAAGAAGTTTAGGTTTGGCAGTTTCTGAGACGTTGACCATATGATGAAGATGATAGCAGCTCCTGTAGAAGAGGATGTCTTACTCATGAAGCCTCTTCTCGCCTTCATCATGATGACTACACCACCTTCAACAATCAGGACAGTGGCTGGTTGATGTTCTTTTGTGTGCTGTTGTTGTTGAGATGTTTATCAGCAGACATGAACCAGTCACATGTCAATCAACAACATACCCTCAAGGTCCATTACAAGCTGCTCCTGAGCTTTCAGTCATGTCACATGATCTTCACCAGTTGTCATGGATGTGTAGAAGTACAAACCTTCAGCATGGAACCCAATTCTTTCTTGTAGCCCAGACCTGTTCACCTGTTACGAAACAGCAGGATCAAGCATCAATTGATCAGTAATGTGACAAATAGTTTAATGGTTAAATAGAATATTTTTAGTTTTTACTTGTTGAAGCTGCTCTTTATACTGTTCTGTACTTGTACTTCTCTTCACTTAACTTTATTACACTGTCAACTTACTTTGGTTCTTGTCACTGGATATTTTTTCACTTCACATATAACCATGGACCCTCCAGGCAGTTGTCACTGGACCCTCTTCACCCTCACTGAACTGTCTCTGGGTGCAGTCCTAATTTGTGTATTGGTGGATGTTTGTTGTATAGTCAGAAATCAATGATCACATACTTTGTGAGACCCTTGAACAACCAGGTTTTCTAGTTGACACTAGCTGGATCACATAAAACCACCATCCTTAAAGACCAGCAGCCTTTGTCTCACCTGACCACTACACCTGTTCTGACTCATTCTGTGTGAGTTTACCTCTCATTGGTCTGGTTCCTTGTCATTTGGTTGCAGCACATCATGAAGCAGACTGATGGTGATCTGAGTTATGACCTTCAAACCACACACTGCTTCTTAGAGCCTGACCTGTGTGATATGAATGTTAGAGGAGACCACTCTGTAAACAGAGATTTGGTCATCATCATTACCATCATCACCATCATCACCAATAAGACTGGTGTCCCCCTCTGATAGACCTGTGTACAATCCTCTATTGTGTGGTTGAGTATTGTGACAGTTATTATGCCTCTTTGGGAACCGGACTCTGGTCTGTCTGCTGTTGGGGGTAGAGTCCATTCCAGTTACTTCATGTGTGTGTCAGCTGTCTACCGTGTCTTAAAGACACACCTCACTGCTCACTGGTTGGATGAACCTGTGGTTGTAATGATGCAGAGACAGTTCACCAGCCTTTGATCCTGACCAGTCTGTTCTGTCCTGCTTTAGATCCTCCAGGACCCCCCTTCTCACTGATTGGGGTTGTTTTCTGTTTTTGTTACCATGGAAACACTGGTTTTATTTACTGGCCAGATGCTGATATTACACCAGGACCAGTGTCTTTAAAAACATGTCAGCTCTATTCATGGTCATTGAGTTTTAGACACTGTTGTCAATGTGATGACTCCCTGGTTACACTTCTGCATGCGTTCATACAGATCATCAGATTCTGTATATTGGATGTAAACACATCCCATCCTGCTGTCCTAACTGATACCCCGCCCTGATCAGCACGGTGACACGGGTAAGACTTAAGTTTGGTCACAACACATCACACATCCAGGTGTCTGAAAGGTAACAGTCCTGACTCAGCTGATGAGCTGATATGATGATGATCTAAATGGCCTTTCTACTGGCTCCGTGAGGCTGTACAGTGCTAACATTAGCATGCTCACATGATAGTTAGCATGCTATTATTTCCCTGCTAGCACTAAACACAAAGTTCAGCTGAAGCTGATGGACATGTGGTTTTTAAGGGATGGTTACCATAGTTTAACCACAACCTGTTCAAGAGCTGTTTCAGTCTGGATCAAAGTGGCTACATGGCTCAGACAAGAGGACTCAGTCTTTGTTTACCATAGTCCTGAATCAGCTCAGTTGATCTTCACTGGAGACCTGTTTGTGTTTTCTCCTGCAGTGGGAGTGAAATGTTGCTGTTTCTTTTCTTTGTCGGAGGTTTCAAAAGTTAGAAATGGCTAAAGGAGCAGAGCCTCTTACCTGGCTGAGACTCTTATTTTGATGGTGTGTGTGAGGAGTGACAGATGTGGGAGTTAGGAGAGCTGAAGTACTAGAAAAGTTAGGTTAGTGGCATCACAGGTCATGTGACACACTCTGACCTGCTCCTATAGACCACCTGTATAAAATGAGACTTCATCACCATCTTCAACCTGTGGTGTCAGACCTATGTGAACTTAAACATGAGGTTTTACAGGATTTGAACATTTTATCATTTGTTGGCAGAATCTTTAACTGGCCACTTCAGATATGTGTGTAGAATAAACACCTGTACAGGTGTTAGCTATCTGTGTTGTGACTCAGTGGTCCCGTTTCTCTTCATCAGGGGGAATCACTCAGTTTCAGGATATGAGGGACGTTGTGGGCGAAGCTGAAAGGTTTCATCACGTTGATCTCAGTTCACACCTGCAGTGTTTCATGTGCTCCAGGGTCCTGGTTCTTATTGAGGATCCACAGTCCAATGAAGTGTCCACATAGAGCATGAAGACATGCTCCTGACAGTGTCTGTGCTTGTGAACAGCTGTGTCTCAAAACAGGATGTGCTGTTTACAAGTGCAGCACAGAAGTGGGATACTGGGAAGACTGGTTTGTGTTCAGGAGACTGGGTGAGTGTAAGAACCTGGTGTCACAGTTGATGATTGATGGTGTTGCACCAAGCCAAACATTTTCTAACACCAGACCCAGATTACCTAGACCTGCTTTTATGTTGGGACTTGGTGGAAGGACGAAGTCCACTGAGGACCATTTGTGTTGTTGATTAATTGTATTAATTCTCTGAGTCTGTCACAGTGCATGTGTCATCTTGTAGTTGTTGTGAGATCAGATTGGCTATTGTTCTCAGATGCACACACACACACACACACACACACACACACACACACACACACACACACGTACACCTACTCTAGTGGTCTACACTGCAGTGGTCTGGACTCTAGTGGTCTGGACTACAGTGGTCTGTGCTCTTGTGGTCTGGACTGCAGTGGACTATACAGTAGTGGTCTGGACTGCAGTGGTCTGGACTCAATTGGTCTGGACTGCAGTGGACTATACAGTAGTGGTCTGGACTCTAGTGGTGCTGTGAGTTGGTGTATTCACCATTAGGGAATTGGCTGTGAACAGGAAGTGTTTCCGTGTGTGTTGTGTTGGTGTGTGTATTGTGTTTGTATTTTTGTGTGTTGTACATTGTATTGTGTTGTGTGATATACTGTGCATTGTATTGTAGCTGTGTTGTACTGTGTGTTGTCTAGCTGTGTGTTGTTGTCAGTGTTACTCTGTTGTGTTGTGTGTGTGTTCTCTGTTGTGTATTCTCTGTTTTGTGTGTTGTTCTCTGTTGTGTTGCTTTGTGTTTTTCTCTGTGGTGTGTTGTGTGTTGTACTGTTTGTTGTGTGTTGTTCTTGGTTGTGTTGCTTTGTCTCGTACTGTTTGTTGTTTTGTTGTGTTATTCTCTCTGTTGTGTTGTTGTGTGTTGCTGTGCTGCCTGGAGTGCCTCCTCACTGTTGCCCTAAATATTGTTACATCATTGTGCATCAACACAAACTGATGGAGAGATGAAGATGTCTGTTACTGAGTGAAGGAGGAAGAGGATGGAGAGGAGGAAGAGAGGGGAGATGATGAAGAGGAGGGAGATGAGGAAGATGTATGAATGATGGATAAACAGGCAGACTCGGTGGCAGAGGTTTTAAAGCAGGAAGGATGATGAAGACAGGGGGAGGAGAGTGCGGCTGGTAGGGTGGTTGGTTGCTAGGGGAGAGGATGTCAGACTGCTGCTCAGAGCCTGAGCTGCTATTGGAGGCTACTTGCTTAGCAGGAGAAGGCGGAAGAGGAGGGAGAGAAGTAGCTAATGAGTATTGTAGGCTGGTTGCTGAGACAGCACTGGGTTTATTTATAGAGTGCTGGCCAGCCAGCCCTTAGATACCAACAGCGAATCAGCTGACAGAGAAAGAGGGGGCCCCGACCAATGGCAGCACAAGAAGGGGGATGCCAGATTGAGGAAGTGCTGTGAGTGCCTCTCGGTCTCTTAAAGAGACGGTGCAGATTTCTCAGTACTAGGCAGATATTCTCTCTCTCCAGCAGTGTCATGTCTGTAAGCAGGCCAGGACCCAGAGCACCACAACAGTCCCAGTGACAGTGATTGGATTACTTCCTCTACCTCATCACACAACACAACAAAGTACACACATGCAGTTCAACACTGAAGCTGTTCTGTAACACAGCTCTGTTTAAAATCTGAAGGAGCTGTTAGGAGAAGAAGAAGAGCACTGAACAGGAGGCCTGTCTGTGTGGAGGATAACACTGAGCCTATAATTATAAAGTTATTCTCACATGTTCATGGCCCTGAATTATGTTAGTCACATAAAAATATACATCTTACTTTGACAGGTACAGAGAGCAGCAGTGCCCAGTTTTCCCTCCATATGTAAAGCTAAGGTTGTCCGTGTGATGGCTCAGTCCAGCCTGCTGTAGCTGCTCTGACCTGCAGTCAGCCTGCTCGCTGTCAGGACCAGTCCACACTGGATCTCTCAACCAGACTGTGTTGAGAAACATGATTTTTAAAGTCAGTTTGTCTTCAGCAGCCTGTAGCAGACCCTCTGTGGGTTGGAGTCAAGCTCTTTTCATCCTCTGGTAGTGCTGCAGTGCAAACTGTGCTTCCTGCTGCTGCTGCCGTTTCATAATAAAAGCTTTATTCACACAGATACAATGGGGTCAGGCCTTATAGATTTTATCTGGTGCTGACACTCCTGTCTTTAGTTAGATGGTGATGTTTGCCACCTGTTTTACATCAGTAGGTCAAACTGTTCTTCACATGGTTTCTTGTTGCTGATGTGTTTACACAAACACCATCCTTCTGTTTTTTTTTAGTTGTGTGCAGTGCTTGAAACTGCGAATGAAAGAAAATATTGATACACTTGAAAATCACTGTATTATATTTGGTGACACTGTACTGAGTCACTGTATTGATTTTTAATGAATAGTTGGAGGTTCAGAGACAGACAGTGGTTTATGAAGTGGTTTGTGTTAAAACTCCTGACCACTAGATGACAGTGTTGTCATCTATCGTCTGTCATTTGATTCCAAAGTAACAACAGACAAGAAGTAGCACAAGGGTACTAGTTGTCTGGTAATGCCACTGATGGCTGAATCTGAAAGACTCAGCCCCTGTGGTGTACAGAGCTGAGGTCACCCCACACCTTTCCCCAACTTTAGCTTCCAGAGTAAAGATCAACAAGAGCCATGGTCAAACACTGAGGGAACACAACAGATCTCAGAGCACAAAGATGAGTGTGAGTGTGAAATGAGTGGATCCCTCTGAACTCAAATTAAATTGAGAAGAACTGAGCTTGTTTGGAGGAACTGCTCCATTACAAGTGATGAGTTCAGTTCTCCCAGTGAACCGAATGGTGAAACAGTCATAAGGCCTCAACAGAGCTGCTGGAAACAGTCAGTAAATCTGGATTTAATAACTGTTGAACCTTCTTTGTATCCAATAACCTGAAGCCAGCTCTTCAGTATCTGCTGCTCAGAGCTGCCCAGTGTTCAGGAAGAAGTCTGGACTGTTCTTACAGCACTGCCTCAACTCAGATATGTTCTCAGGACGTCTCTTCAGCTCAGTCCACAGCAGGTCTACTGGACTCAGGTCTGGGTCCTGACTGGACCACTCCAGGGGGAGGAGTTTGTCCTGCTGCACCAGGAGCTTCTCCTGAGCTAAAGCAGGTGAGGGTCTCTCCTGGTAGAGACCTTGATGAACCTGGATAAACCTGGAATTCATTTTCCCCTCCATGATGTGGAGCTGTCCAGGTCCAGAGGCAGCAAAGATCCAGATCCAGTCTTATTGTGGAGGTCAGTGCTGCAGCAGCTTCCTCTATGGTGTCCATAGCAACAGGACTCCATGCTCTATGATCTGTGTGTGGTGGACTCATGAACAGATGTGAACCAGCTCCGCTGAGTCCTTCAAGATGTCACTCTGACTCTGTTGGAGTCTCTGCTAGATTTAGTCCATTTCCAGGGAGAGTCTCCTCAGAACTGAATCATGTTGGACTGTGGACTGATGAAGATCTAAATACTTCATCATCTCTTCTTCATCCTCAGTCTGAGATCTTTGTTGTGAGGTGAGTCCAGGTCTGATGACTCCTGACTCCAGTTAGTCCAGGGAACAGCACATTGTTTACAGACGATGACTGAACAAGAACAACACAATAGTTTGTGTTATTAGTATAAACAGTAACTTAGATGAAGATCTGATCAGATTTATAATGTGAAGATACTTACCACAGTAAATTGAACCTCATGTTAAAACTGCTGTCAGTCTCTCATCAGAGTAATTAAACCATTCAGGCATAAACTATGACCAGCTGATACTGCTCTCTGATTGGTTGTTCCAAACCCTCACCCTCATTGGTTTGGAAACATGTTTGATCTGTGTGTGTATTTATCCACACTTCCTGTAGAAACACTGTGTCTATATGTCTGGTAGCAAGCTCTCTGATTGGCTGGTATAAGATTTCCTGCACTGTACTTTGTTCTTCCATATTCAAAACACCATGAGTCAACCAAAACAAAACAGCTCCAGGTTTATTATTAAAGGCTAAAGTCTGGACTTATATGTTGTATTATTGTATTACAATGCTGTCTTTTCTGTAGAGTAACAGACAGTGTAGGTTGATGTAGGTAACCAGGTGACTGTTGGTGGTTCAACAACTCAATGTTGATCTTCACAGTGTTTAAGCAGAAACACCATCCTGATCTACATGCATATGTCTGTGTGACATCATGTTTGTGTGACATTTGATTAGTGGGGAGGTCTGTGGCATCAAAACAAACACACCTCATCCCCTAAGTGACAAAGAGGCAGATTGTGACATTGAATGAGAGACAGTTGAGTGAAGAGTTGAGCTGCAGGCGTCAGTTCACAGGTTTGAACCTTTATGGTCTCATCAGACAGAAACAGCTCAGATCAACCAAAGTTAAAGTCACAGATTACACAGATTAAAATCTGTTTAAAGAACGCACACACACGCATCAGTTTTGGTGCTCAGCTGTTGTGTGTTTGATTTATTGTTGTTGTTGCAAGTTTAGAACTGAAGTGTGTTGGTGTGTTCAGGATGTCCTCAATCAAGCTTTACCTAAGATGACAGAGTTATGGACTCCTGCTAAGCCCTGCCCTCTGATGTGGTTTGATGGCAGACATTTTTTAGGACACATCTAAAACCACCTGTAAGACTACAAACCAAAAGTTTTGTTGTCAGAATCCAGAAAGTGTAGATATACATACGTTTATACACTGTTTTTCATGTTATCCTAATGCTAATGCACACTGAGCTGTCAGGCTCATGGTTTGAGGGGCGTGGCCTATTGAACATTGTTTTTGTGGCTTAATTACAGCGCTACCAAACTGGGCCCGTGTGTCTCAGGAAGCACATTCACATCACTGCTAGTTATTGGGCCAAGTTTGATGCTTCCAGCTCACAGCAGTTTGTGGGAATAGGTTATAAACCTGAGGACTTTGATCAACTCTTGTCAGTGACTCTTCACCTGATCAGCTGATTGTCTCAGTCAGTCAGGAACATTTCAACATGTGTATTTACCTGATGAGATAAATCTCCAGCAGGTGACAGTGAAGTTGTTGTTGTGTGTTTGTTGGTGTCTTATTAACCCCAGCAGGACATTGTTGACCACTATAAGGTTATACCAGGTGTATCAGTGGTGTATATGTTGATATATGTTGGCTGATGAGTTTTAGAGTTAAAACAGTGCCTCCATGACAGGTTGATTTTAAACTGAAAGTGTCTGTCCTGTTAGGAGGGTTGGCAGATGGTACAGTGTGTGTGTGTGTGTGTCTGTGTGTTTGGCTGTGTCTGTGTGTGTGTGGTGTGATGAAGGTGTGGTCTCTGACAGAACAGCAGCAGCTATGTTGGACCAAAGATGGCGGAAGAGGAGTGGATTAAAATGTTGGAGTTTCCCTCTGATCATCTCTCTCTCCCTCCTCAGGTGTAAGCAGCTCAGGATGTCCGCCCACCTCCTCCTCCTCCTCCTCCTCCTCCTCCTCCTCCTCCACTGCCCAGGGCTTCTCCCTCGCTGAGCCAGCCATGACCAGCCAGCACACACATACACACCCCACCTTCAGCTCCATCCACTCCATGGCCGAGCAGCAGCAGGTAACACACACACACACACGCATACACACACACTGATGGTCCAACCAGCCTCTAGTGTAGGAACTGATGCACAGTTCACCTGTGTCACCTGTTGATGTCCCATGAGAGGAACTTATGCATTATCATTACACATCAAAGCTGTCGTGTCTTGACACAGGTAAATATACTCTCAGGTAAAGCCACACCCACTGTGATGGGACAAGGTGACCTCTGTCTTTGAAAAATCAGTGTAAATTCATCCTCATCCACAGTTAAAGGACCTATATGTAAGTTGTCCTTTCTTCTATTGAAGTAAGCATGCTAACCAGCTAGCTTTCTGAAGCTGGGTTCACTGTAGCCTCCAGTCTGAAGACGTTGCTCTTCATAGAATGTGTCATAACCATCACCACCAATTCCAAAACCTCCCTGAGCTGAAAACCAGAGCAACAAGATTTAAAATCAAACCTGAGTTCAGGTTTTGTATTTTTAGACTCTGGTTTTAGTTTCAGGTCCACGTGTGTTTTAAAGTCTCATAGATGTGAATTAGAAAATGAACCATAAGAGCTAATCCAGATGCTTTGAACTCAGAAGCTAGAAGTGTTGTTGGTTGCCATGGTAACCACTGCCTACACCTCGTCCCTCTACACGAGGTTTCACTTCACTGCGGTGGCTCCCAGCATCCTCCATTCCTGCCAGCATGAACACCACGGGCTGCTGCCGTCCACCTGCTGTGACCTCATCACACAGGTTCGAGTCCAGGACGTGGTTAGAGATGAGCTAACTGGTGTCATAAAGGTCCCAGACTCCTTCTCATGGTTCTGTCCGTTCTCTGTAGTTTCTGTGGTTGCTGGGCCACATGTTGAGCCACGACGGCAAAAAGTCATATGAATTCATGTCGGCTTCCTCCCCTCCTGGGATACTTAGCTGCCTGGAGGACTTTGAGGGGCCCCTGAAGCCTCCTGGAGGGACAGTGGCTCTGTTAGGTCTCCCCCGTGCTGACTGCTGGCTCTTTGTCTGAGATGCTTCAGGCAGAGGTGTGTCTGATCTACCTCTGTCAGGGGATGCTCATGCCACACGGTCCAGGAAGGCTTCTGTGGGAGGTAAAGAGCCAAGCTCAAGGTGTTTGGGTTGAGTCAAGAGCAGTCGACTCCAACACGGAGGCAACTTCTTACCTCCACACTGCAGAGCCTGAGCACCACAAACACCAAACTGAACAAATCCTGCTAATGTGATGTATCAGAGTCAGTCTGTGTGTCTTCTGAGTGAAGGTGTCCATCCTTCACTGAGGCCCTGAAATCCTGCTCTATATCCTTCAGGACCTGCAGGACATAAGAGGAAAGGCTCTAAAGATCAATTTAAAGTGACAGTACACTAAAAACACTGAGACATGACCACCACTCTGACTTTCTTTATAAATGTGATGATGGAAGTGTTTAACTCATACAAAACAACACAATGAAATGACATCTGGTAACTGTAATAAACACATTGTTACACAGAGTTGTGTGTCTGTAGTTGTGCGGGCAGGCGTGTAGAAGTGTGTTGTTGTATGTAACATCATTAACGTGTGCTGCTCTTCTGTGCAGGTGCTGTCTGATATGACCATACTCCAGCGGAGGATCCCCCCTAGTTTCAGAGACCCTGCCAGCGCCCCACTGAGGAAACTCTCTGTTGACCTCATCAAAACTTACAAGCACATCAATGAGGTATCACGCACACGCACACGCACACACACACACACACACACACACACACACACACACACACACACACACACACACACACACAAACACACACAGCTTTCTGTGTGTTCTGGCTATCTGTATATTTGCCTGTTTTATGAGTCATGTGTGATGTCTGAGGTCGAGGGTTCACCAGGGTGGGTTCTACTGTTGGGGGGGCGAGTATCAGTTCTGGTTCAGGTTCAGGTCAGCTGAACTGAACTGTGGTTCAACATGAGCTGAATTAATGAGATGAGGTGACACCTGCTGGAGCTGGTCCACTGATGATGATGATGATGATGATGATGATGATGTCAGGGACCCTGATGGTTCTGCCTGTCATCTGGTTTTTATGAAGTCAATAAAGCTTTGTGAATATAAAGTGTGAATATTGTGTTTGATTAACAGCTGGTTTGAAAACACTGTTTACTGTGAATCAGAGCAGGAACAGTTGAGTGAGCACAGACACAGGTGTGTGTCCTATACCTGTGTGTGACTCTGCTTTGCAGCAGGGACCAGCAGCTGTAGTGATGACAGAAGTGTCACAGCAGGTGTTACACAGGGACCAGAACCTCAGACTGGGAGAAGAACACCATCATGACATAGAGCTAATGATATATGTCTTAAGTTGTGTGATGAAGCAGAACTGGGACCCTGAGCTGTGTTTTTGTCCTCAGGTGTACTATACTAAGAAGAAGCGGCGGGCCCAGCAGGTCCCTCCAGAGGACAGCAGCACCAAGAAGGAGAGGAAAGTCTACAACGACGGCTACGATGACGACAACTATGACTATATTGTGAAGAATGGAGAGAAGTGGCTGGACCGCTATGAGATAGACTCGCTGATCGGGAAGGGCTCATTCGGACAGGTGAGGTCCACAGACAGATGTAGTCCACAGGAGACACGAGGAGGACTAAGTCTGGTCCTCACAGACGTCAGTGTTCTGAGCTCTCTGAGGGGCCTACACACCTGATGTGTCTAAACTGATCATTAGACTAAAATTTAGCTGCTGGATTTGAGTCTGTCAGTGAATTAAAGGGACATTCTCCATCCTTTAGCCTAGCTTAGCATAAAGACAGACAGCCTGACAGAACCAGACTGCCATGTTGAATCTGTGCATGAACAGAAGTGTTTGTGAGCTTTAATCAGAGCAGACGTCCTGGTACATATTACATGTTCAGTACATAACAGTACCCTGACAGCCTGGGACGTCAGCCTCACTCCTTGTCACATGAAGAAGAATAGGAGCATGTGTGTCATGTGATGTTAAACGTGTTGGTGTGTTTGCAGGTGGTGAAGGCCTACGACCACCACGAGCAAGAATGGGTCGCCATTAAGATTATTAAGAACAAAAAGGCTTTTCTGAACCAGGCTCAGATTGAGCTGCGTCTCCTGGAGCTCATGAACAAGCACGACACTGAGATGAAATATTACATAGGTGAGAAGGACACACACACGCACACACACACACACTCACAGACACACACGGGTCAGAACTATAGAGGTAACACAGGTTAATGTCACAGTGCCAGACTGTCTCTGTGTTCAGTGTTGTAGCCTCTCACACTGTGAGGCTGCAGACATCTGTGAGGTGCTGTTAGTTGTCGGTCACAGAGACACTTGTGTTTCTATAAATGTGTCGGTCCACATGACTCTGACACAGTATCACTGACATGGAGATGCCATGGTTTTTTTTTAAACGCTGTGGGTTAGTCTCAGCTCTCCAGCACCGCCCATAGGAAGACGCTCACATCGCACCAACCTCTTTATTTGAAAACAACACAAAAAACACCCAGTCCACACAAAACCTCTAAAGTGTCCACAATAGCAACACAGTGGAGCTAAAAGCTTGTCTCTGTGGTGATCCTGGTTAAACAGGGAGCAGAGCTGTTCAACACGCCTCTACACTGACTGTGTGTTGGTCTCATCCACACAAACACAAGCTCCACTCTGTTTGCTGCTACATCACAGTCTTCATCAGTCGTCCTGGAGATGGCTCTGTTGTCAAATTAAGGATAACTGAGCCAGTCACTGATGAAGAATATGAGACGGTGTTGAAAGCTCCAGAAAAAGTTTGTCTCAACAAAATAAAAGTGACATAGCTGAAGTTAAAGACACAAACACAATAATGTATCGCACAGGTCGAGCTGGTGACAGGTGACACCACCTCTGACTCTCTACCTCATCTGTGATACCAAGTTTGACCAATGTCAGTTTATATTTGAGAGGAAATTATCTGACTTCTGTTAACCCTCCTCCTTGTCTGTCTCCCATCTGTCTGTGTCTGTGTGTGTGTGTGTGTGTGTGTGTGTGTGTGTGTGTGTGTGTGTCCGCGCGCATCCACCTGTGTAGTCCACCTGAAGCGCCACTTTATGTTTAGGAACCATCTGTGCTTGGTGTTTGAGTTGTTGAGCTACAACCTGTACGACCTGCTGAGGAACACCAACTTCAGAGGAGTCTCCCTCAACCTCACGAGGAAATTTGCACAGCAGCTCTGTACAGGTAGGTGCAAAGACACACAAACACAACCTCACTGTGTGCAGGTAGGTGCACAGACCCACAAACACAACCTCACTGTGTACAGGTTGGTGTACAGACACACAAACACGTCATCCTGTGAGGTTCAGCTTGTGGTGTAGTTCTGCCCCCAAGTGGCCAGGGGAGAAACTGTTGCTGCAGTTTTAATGCATCAGGACAGAATCAGTGGCCGATGAGACGTCACTCAGTCAGACAAACAATTTAATCAATAGATAATTAGATGATTAAATGTTCACCAGTCAGTTTCAGTCTCAGTCTTGACTACAGGCCCAGTTTCAGACTCAGTCTCAGTCCACATGACACTAGTGCTGATGGTGGTGCTGGTGACAACAGTTGTAATGACACCGTCTCTGTGCAGCGTTATTATTCTTGGCCACTCCGGAGCTGTCAATCATCCACTGCGACCTGAAACCAGAGAACATCCTGCTGTGTAACCCGAAGAGATCCGCCATCAAGATAGTTGACTTTGGATCCTCCTGCCAGTTGGGACAGAGGGTGAGCCAGATTCACACACACACATACACACACACACACACACACACACACACACACCAAAACACCTGTGCATTCATCAGTTCATCACTGGGATATATAAACTAGATGAATGAGAGATGAATGAGTGAATTCGAGGTGGAGTCTTTACCCAGAAGCCCCTGCTCCAGCAGAGTGAGGCTGCCGCTCTGAGAGGAGGACACGGTGCCTCACGGTGGACAGCAGCTGGAACAGCAGCTGGAGCAGCAGCTGGAACAGCAGCCTCACTGACGGTTAAACCCCACAGTGTAACTGAGTGAACTGGAGCTGAAATCCAAAATGTCACTGAGAGCTTCTCTACAGCTGATCAGTCAATCAGCAGATGATTAATCAGTATAATCAACTGTATTGATTATTGATGAATGGTTTTAATCTAAACACTCACCATCTGTTGACTCTCAGATGGTGATGGTTTTCTTATTGTTCATGATAATAATCTGAAGACACCTGAAGCCGTCACCTTTGTCATGAGAAATGCAATTGATAAAATAATTTGCCGCTCTTGATTTAACTCCCCTCCTCCTCCTCCTCCTCCTCCAGATCTACCAGTACATCCAGAGCAGGTTTTACCGCTCTCCGGAGGTCCTGTTGGGAATGCCCTATGACCTGGCCATCGACATGTGGTCTCTGGGATGCATCCTGGTGGAGATGCACACAGGAGAGCCGCTGTTCAGCGGCTCCAATGAGGTACCAGCAGCTCCATCACAGACACACACTAATGAGCCTGGCTGTTTGTGCAGTCACACAGGAAAGCAGGAACTACACTCTGTTCATCAGCTGCACAAACCTCTGCCACAGTAAACTTTATTTACTACAGTCATCTCCATACATCACAGCTGCTATAGTAGAATATTATACTTGATAATTTCAGAAAGTTTTAAACAGTATTTTGTATTTTCATCACACAAAACAATAATTAATCAGGATCCTGATCAGTATTAACTGTGTTCTAGTCCTGCAGCAGCATGTGATCTCCTTCATCCACATGTGTATGTGAACAACACAAACATTATTTTGTGTGTGTGTGTGCAGGTCGACCAGATGAATAAGATTGTGGAGGTCCTGGGGGTCCCTCCCAGCCACATGCTGGATGCAGCTCCTAAAGCCAGGAAGTATTTTGACAAACTGTCAGACGGTCTGTGGACAGTGAAGAAGAACAAGGACATCAAAAAGGTTCTGACTTCATTCACTGTAACATTGTGTTGAATTGACTGCTGTTAAAGTGACATGAAGGCACCTGATAGATGTGTTCAGATGATGTTTTAAACCTCAGCCATGTGTTAAACATGAAAACATGTTGCTAAGGCCACTTTGGCCATACAGGAAGTGCCTCTGTGCAGATGTGTGTATGTGTTAGTCCTTCACCATATGTTGATCCCGAATTCATATTTTTCTGTCCCGAATTATCTGAATTTTCTTGCAGGAGTATAAGCCTCCAGCCACGCGGCGTCTCCATGAGATTTTGGGAGTAGAGACTGGGGGCCCTGGAGGCAGGAGGGCAGGGGAGCCAGGACACGCTCCCTGTGACTACCTGAAGTTCAAAGGTAAACCAACAGTGCAGCTGTTGCCCCATATGTGACATAAACACAGACAGAGACATCTTCCATGTACACACACTGACAAGAAGTTAGTAATGTCACAGGCACAATGGCAAGTGTCCAACCTCTCCTTCAGGTAAACTACTCACCAAGCACAGCTAGGGAGGGGTCCAGACTTCTGGACTATTTCTATTTCCTTAACTACAGAATATCATCATCATCATAATTTTTGTGTCTGTCCTGTTCCAGACCTGATCCTGCGCATGTTGGACTATGACCCAAAAAGCCGCATCACACCATTCTACGCCCTGCAGCACAACTTCTTCAAGAAGACGACAGATGAAGGAACCAACACCAGTTCATCTACATCCACCTCTCCTGCCATGGACCACTCCCATTCAACCTCCACTACTAGCTCTGTCTCTAGCTCTGGTAAAACACACACAGCCTGCTCCACACACTCTGTTGTCCTTTGTTCATGTCCCTCCCTGAGGACATTCAGACCAGATTCAACTTTACCTGAGGAAACAGCTGGAGACCTGAGAAACATCAGTATATTCAGTCTCTGTTTTTGACCTCAGTAGTTTTGGTTTAGTTTGTTGGGTCCAGATGCTGTAACCCAGCAGGAACCCAACACATCATCAGATTGTCCATCTGAGTCCACTACTGAACCTGGTCTGTGAGAACTAGGACAGTGATTCTGATCTTCGGTCCAAATGAAGCTTGGTTAAATGAGCAGTGATTCCTTCAGTCCAGACTTGGTCCAGAACTGGACCACAGACCAGATGAGGTGAACTGAACTCTGAGGGTAATGTTGGTCTGTTTTGTCTCCAGGTGGCTCCAGTGGTTCTTCCAATGACAACCGCAACTACCGCTACAGTAACCGCTACTACAACTCTGCTGTGACACATTCAGACTATGAGATGACCAGCCCTCAGGTATACTCAACACCACACCGCACCACTGACACACACACTCACACACACACGACTAAGTGTCCCCACCTGCTCAGAGCTTAGACAGCAGGTGGAGTATATAGCGTCCTGTCAGGGTTCTGTGAGGTCCTCCATTTGAGCAGGACTCACCCATCTCACCTCTGTGTGTGCCCTCCATCCCCTTAGGCTCCCTCCCAGCAGCAGATGAGGATGTGGCCAGGCAGTGATGGTGGAGGTGGGGGTCAGGACCCAGCATACACCCAGTTGCTGCTCCACAAGCCGGCTGCCTCCCAGCAACACCAGCGCCACTTCCTGGACGCGCCCCACCACCCCCACCCAACTTACTCCCACCACGGGAACGGTGGGCGTGGCCTGCGGCAGGGCGGACAGACGGGCATCGGTGGAGGGGGGGGCCAGCAGGGATCCTCGCCCCAGATGAGTGACAGCATGGATGTGGGTGTGTCCCTAGGGCTGCACCACCTGGGGGCGGTGTCTTCCATGGAGGCCTCTCAGTTTGGCTCAGCCTCCCTGCCCCTCGCTCTGCCAATTGGACTGTCTGCCTTCCGGACTCGGACGGCCCCCACCGCCCCAGGGCAACAAGCCCCACCCCCTGAGGACTACTACCCTGCCTCCAACAACAATAACCCCGCTGCGGGGGGCAGAGGGAGGCCGGACTCAGACGAGGGGCCAGCCAACTCTTGATAAAACCTGAACCATGCCCTAAAGCCATACAATTTTAACTACAACTACTACAACTACACACGTACAGCCAGAGTTCAGAGACAAAGAGGTGAACTTTGTGCTGAAGGAGACAGTTCGTACTGCATGAGAGGAGGAGGAGGAAGGAGGAGGATGCTGGGAAAACTCTCCTTTTATCCTGTTTTAGTTTGTTGTCTTCTGTTGCGACTGTAATTGGAAAGGAATGATTGTGACAGGTTTGTTTTTATTAATATTATTATTGTTGTTTAATATTATTTGATTTTTCTCGGGTTTGAGGAGTTGTGTGTTCTACTTGGTTGTTGTTTAAGCCTGGAGAGGAGGAGGATGATGAAGAGGAAAGAGAGAGGAGCCATGCTTTTCCATTTTACTCCATACGGTGGCTGGAAGTGGACGGAGAGTTCATGTTCACACTGGTTAGTTATGACATTAGCATATTCATATGTGCAGCCCTTAGAGACAAGCAGTCTTAACACACACACACGCACACAGACACACACAGACACACTCAGTATATCTCTGTATACTGCTGCATCGAGACGACAGACGCTGGTTTCAAAGGGAGGCAGCACCAACACGTGTGATTCAGGACTCATGGATTCTCTCTCCTGTCTGTGTTAAACTCATCTTTTCTTTGAGTTTGCGTCCTCCCTCTGTCGCTCGCCGCCGTGCTGTGACAGAGCACGGAGAGGGGGAGGGAGGTGGAGGGAGGAGAAGGTGACGGGACACTGATGCCTTCCTGGTGCTCATAGGGATCTCCTTCTCCTCCTCATCCTCCTCTTCTCCCCACTCTCTTCTTCATCTCCTCCTTCTCCTGTCGTGTTTCTCCTCCAGACAGCTCCTCCTCTCTGTGCTGCTAATCACCATGACAACTGGTCCGGATTGCTGCTAAAGATCCAACACAGATCAATTAAAGAAATAAAAAGAAATAGAAACAGAAATAAAAAAAACTTTTTAACCCTTCTGCTTAAGAGAAAAGGATAAAGTAAGAACCACTGCATCTCAATGTATTTATTACTATTTAACAAGAAAAAACAAACTGAAAGTAACCCTTTTTTCTGCTCTTCTTTGTTTGGTTGCCTTCTTTCTGCAGGTGAGCTCTGATTGGCTATTGTAACAGTGACAGTAACTGGTGACATGGGAATGCCACCGGTTGTGGGGGCTGGGTGGAGGGGAGGGGTCGGGGCAAAATAAAGTTGGATATATAATAAGAATAAAGAGTATACTTTTGCACACCAAAGCCAAACAAACACCAGATCTCCGCTTTTCTTCCTCCTAATCTGACCCAGCATCATCATCATCACCTCAGGACGAAGCTCCGGTGCCGTCGACCTGTATCTCAGCATCGTGTGGTGACTGATGAGTTCAACACTCATGAAGTAAATATCATATTAATAAATACACATGAAAGCTGACGTGGCTGACGACAGCCAATCAGAAATGAAAATGAGACTCTTGTGAAAAGAAGCAGGATGAGCTTCAATAATGATTTCACACTTTTGTTTATTCATATGTTTTTTATTTCATTTTGAAAATGTGTAGCTTCACTCAGTCACATCATGTTAAACTCACACACACACATACACACTAACATGACTCGTGTCTGCAGGAAACATCTAACTCTTCAGAATAAGAGGAAAGCATTGTCTTTACAGGATGGTAAAGGATACTGGGAGCACTGGGAGTCTGACGTCAGCACTGACACTCACCTGACACCTGACAGTGAACAGACACACTGAGGATCAGCACAGAGGTTTTTAGTAAATAGTAGTGATGATTAGATGTGGTCACTGTGGTAACCAGGACTTAATGGATGCTGCCTGGCTCATCTGTACTGTCAGGGCTATCTCTGGTCTACTGGACTCATAAAGCTGGATCCCGTTACACTGATGCTCATCGCCATGTTAGTGTATAGTGATCAGCCCAGCTACTGACATCAGCTCATCTTCCTACAGGATCCTGACAGGGACACACATCCTGAGTTGGGAATAAAGAGCAGTGGACAATTTTACTCTTTGCTGCTCTGGTTTTAAAAGAGGAAGAGTCCACCTCACTAAACAATGGAAAGTGTCTCCTCTTCATTACTGCTGCTCACAACAACAGGAGGAGTCTGTGATGGAGACTGGTCCTTTGTTAGGAAATAACCCACATGTCCTCAATTAGGTCAGTAGAACTGTCTGTTTCCATTTTATTTTTTTCATTATGAAACAATGACAATTACTTACTTGTGTGCACATACACACACACACACACAAAAGAGGAACAAATATTTGAAGAGACACAAACTGACTATAAACATGTTGGTTTGAGTCTCTCTGTGGTTGTTTGACTTTCCAACAGGAAATATTAACAGTCACTGTAAACACAGGCTCTGGGTCTGGGACCCTCACCCATTGGACCCCTTGTCTTGTGCCCTGTTAATCCAAAGCCAACTACCCAGTCTGAGTCCTCCAGGACCCAGGTGACCACAGAGACACCTCAGACTCCTCAGTCTTTAAAACACCCCCACAACCCTCATGAGAGGCAGAAAGAGTCTCAACAGATTAATGACAACATTCACACACATTTCATGAACTGGATCGGGACAGGCTGATAAAATAAAGTAGAGTTTTTCTACATGGAGGAGAATGTATTAACAACCAGGAGAACCAAGAGTTCACAGCCAACAGGACATGTTTAGTGGCTCAGATCTAATAGTCTGGACTGTTGATCCTCTTCACGACGAAGGTGAAACTTTAGATTCAGTGTTAAACTGAGCAATATTTAAAATGAGAGCTGAGAGGAAGCTGATCAGATTAACTTATGTTTTATTCACGGTTCAGTTATTTTTGTTTCAGTATAATGATAACAATAATCCATTATTATTATTGTCGTTATTATGGTGGTGGTGCCGGTGTTTGTTACACTCCACACCAGTTGGTGGCGGTAATGCACCGTTTCTTTGTTGCCAAAGCGCATTACCATGGAGAGGAAGAAGAGTTGTGTAACTTTATTCTGAAGGAGTCAGGTCGGAAGTGTAGTTGGAGCTGGTGTCGGAACCGGCGGGAGCGCGAGTCCCGGGTCTGCGGTGAAACGTCACATATCAAGGTAACGGCTGAACTTTCTCCACTCTCCTTCCGTCTCTGCTCTCGGTCTCCCGGACCAGCCCGGGTCACTGCAGCCGGTCTTGGTGGGGCTCGACGGGTCCAGCAGAGAGTTATGGTGGTGGGGGCTGGGGGGGTCAGTGACCAGGCCACCTCATTAATAACACCTGAGCTGTGGACCGGGACCGGGACAGGGACCAGGTCCTGATGAGGTCCGCTACAGGGATGAGGGGCTCCTGACAGGAGCACAGACAGACAGACAAAACGACAGACAGCTGGGTGACAGACAGACAGACAGCTGAGTGAGAGACAGACAGACAGGAGCACAGACAGACAGCTGGGTGACAGACAGACAGACAGGAGGACAGACAGACAGACAGGAGGACAGACAGACGGCTGGGTGACAGACAGACAGGAGGACAGACAGCTGGGTGACAGTGAAACAGCTGATAAACTAACAGTTTTTCCTATCAGGACCCACAGACGAGTCCTCTGGTCACACCCAGTCAGACCCAGGACCCCGGTTCACAGAGACAGAGACGTTCTGTGGGAACAGCAGGTTCTGCCTTGAGAACAGCAGAGTGGCTCTGTGCTGTGGAGGAGCTGTGTGAAACAATCAGAGCTGCACCGATATAAGGATGTCACAGTTTGAAGAGAGAGAACACACAGGACAGCTTCTTACTCCAGGAGGCCCAGTGAAGTGGACGGGCTGATGACCTGTCTGCCTGCTGAGGGGGCAGGACAGCCTCACTCTGCTGTCCAGACCTGTTCACACCTGGTTGAACAGCTGTCTGTGATCTGATCACAGGTGAACAGCTCTAAGTTCAGGTGTGAACGCACCCAAATGCATTTCAGACTCACTTGAGACCTGATCACCTTCTGAGGTGTTTCTGGACCATGTGACCATGTCCTCTGAAGGACCAAGCCCCCCTCCGGACGTCCTCTGAAGAACCACCCCCTCACCTCACATCCTCTTAGTCCCAACACAACCCAAAATGTTTTACTGGTTCCAATGGATAAAACTCCATTTAACTGTAAAGCAGTGAGCAGAGTAACAATTCACTCAACCCCTCCTTACTGCTCTTCTCCTTCTTCTATGGTGTTCAACAGCAGTTTCATGACTGTCATCTTACAGCATGAGTCACTTCAGTCACTGAGTCACAGCACAGTGTGTTCACCTGTTCTCATCAATCATCTTTCCATTTCCTCCTCTTTTTCTCTCTCTCTCTCTGCCTCTCTCTCTCTGTCTCTCTTTCAGTCTTTGTCTCTCTCTGTCTCTCTCTGAGTCTTTGTCTCTCTGTCTCATAGTCTCTCTTTCTCAGTCTCTCTCTCTCTGCCTGTCTCTCTCCCAGTCTATGTCTCTCTCTCTCTGTCCCTCTCTCAGTCTCTCTCTGTCTCTCTGTCAGTCTCTCACTCAGTTTTTCTCTCTGTCTTGCTTGTTGCTTTGTTGTTGATGTTGTTTTCCGTTGTTGGTCATTGTATGTGGCTTGTTTTTACTCTTAGCCAATGAAAACTGTTGCAGTCCTCGGAGGGGGCATTGGGGGTTTGGCAGCATCTTACTACCTGTGCAAGAGCCCCCAGGTTACCAAGGTAACACACACACACACACACACAGTATTATGTGGTACAAAACTGTTAGCAACTGTGGTGATAAAGGTAAACACTGTGTGGGTCGCATGATTTTTCAGTTGTGTTGTTGGTCCCACAGACATGAAGAGGGAGACAACACACACATTACACACACATTAGACACACAATAAGACTGTGACTCCTCCATCAGAACAGTAAGAGGTGATGACTCAGGAGGAAGAACATGCCAGAGACTATGTAGAACAGTAGAAGAAGAAGATGGAAAAACTAACCTAGAGATCCCCTGTATTATTTTGAAAGGACACATTTCCTGCTCTGGTCACTGCTCCCACTGAGAGGATTGTCACAGATCGTTGTAAAGTTCCTGGTGGGAACATCACCAGGGAACACAACATTAGCTTTCACAGCTATGCTGACACACAACTCTTCATTTCCCTTCAGTCTGATGACTAATAACTTCTTGTAGTTGAACAAGGATAAGACAGAAATACAATGAGCTGGCTCCAAAACCCAAAGAGATGGACTTTGTGCCAGAAATTAAATGGGATGTGACAGGTCTGGGTGTCATTTTACACTTTGTTTCCCAGGGTGCACCTGTAACTCAATAACATCCAGAGAAGCTCATTCACACTTTTGTTACAAGCAGATTGAAGCAGATGCTGGTTTTACTGGTCCTTTCAGTCAAGGGCCCTCAGCTGACTCGGCTCTGTACTGGGGTCATGACACTGGTTTTCGGAGACCTTTAGGACTTTGAAGTCCCTCTGCACATAGACAAAGCTCTGGATGGTTTGACGCCCTCTTACGTCACTGATTCTTTAGATCCTCTGCAGCAGGGTGTCTAAATGTTCCCAACCTAAAACTGGGGCCTTCACCCATCATGCACCTGTACTGTTTCAACCAGGAAATATTAGAGGGACGAGCTCAGGGGACATTTCTAAACAATTGAAAATCCCTTTTGAGCTGTGTCCTTTTGTTCTTATTATTATGAATATTATGATTATTATTATTTTTAGTATTTATAGAAAAGAGGAAGCTGTTTCACACTGTGCACTTTCTCAATGTTAGACAATGTCTTTCATTAGACACACACACTAGCATTGTTATGCAATATATTACACAATATACACCCCCCCACATCCCCTAGTTGTCTCTCAGCATAAAGCTTATTAGTCAATTCTACCATTTGATGTCACCTTTTAAAACCTCTCCTTTACATTCACATTATCTTGACTTCTCACTCTTTTATCTCTGTTGTATAATATCATTAAATTATTTCCAGGTGTCTTCGTAAGTATTCAGTTTGTTATTCTCTCCATGGACACAACACACCAACTCCATGTGCACCAGTTTTCATGCAGTAAATCAAACTTCAGTATTAATCAACATCTGAACTACTTGGAATGGTCCATCTCTTGTCTCTGTCTTTCTGTTCTTAATAAACTGAATCAATAGTTTGTCTCTTGTCCTCAGGTCATAGTTTTGGAGTCCAGCAGCCGGTTCGGAGGTTGGCTGTGGTCCACCAGGAGGTCAGATGGGGCCGTGTTTGAACATGGACCCAGGGGGATCCGACCTGCTGGGGCAGTGGGATGCAACACACTCAACATGGTGAGTTCTTCCATGAGTCTGATCTGGACTCAGAGAGACAGGCTGCACTGAAACCACCTCACATCCAGGTCTGAGGTCATTGTAGGGTTATATGCCCATAACATCCAACTGTGTGTGTGTTTGTGTAGGTGGATGACCTGGGTCTTGCGGGGGAGGTCCTGCCGGTTACCTACAGTCATGTGGCCTCTAAGAACAGATACCTGTATATGAACAGAGAGCTGCACAGGATGCCGTCAGGAATCAGGTATTGATACGACAGGATTGTCAGGTATTTATAATTTACTCCAGTGGAGGTTTGTCTCCCCTCTGTGGCAGCAAGAGTCACTATACACACAGGTGATCAGACACATTTCTCCGGGACAAAAATTCATCATTCAGATATTAGACAATCACCACCTGTCACAAAGCTGTGAGGAGACCATGTCCATGTCTGTGTCTCCTCTCTCAGCTCAGTGATGATCTATTTGTCCTCCTCTGCATCTTTCTTCTTCACACTGTCATCATTCTCCTTTTTTTATCTGCAGCATTGCAGACTTTTCTTGGACATTTCCTGTTTTCCCGCCATATTGCTTCTGCTCCGTCTCTTTCTCTGTCAGAGGAGCTATGTAGCTACAGTTGCTCCTCTGACACCATGTTCTGCTGTCTGTATGTAGAGGCTCAACACACCTTTAATGTGTCCCCTGTGCAACACAGTACAACATGCTGAAGCTTCCTAGATGAAATACATGGGTGGGAACCTTCAGTCATGTTGTACTGTGTTTCATGGGGGACACGTCAGAGGGATACTGCAGCTGTGTTATGGAGCCTCCAGATGTGTTTTCACTCTACACAGAGACAACAGACTGTGCTCAGAGCAGGAAAGTGTTTGGACCCCAGATCTAAAAACAGCTTTAGTGCAGAACACATAGATTCACCTGGAGTGAGACCTGTAAATATGTTGTAGTGAGAGAGACGTGTGCTGTAAGTTACTGTGAGACGAGTCACATGACTTGACTTAAGTCTAGGTCTTAGGGCCTGAGACTTGTTGACCAACACTAATAAAAGACTGGACTTGATTTAGACCTGAGATAGATTTAAAAAATATATATATATTTGTATATAAGTTCCATTTAATTGCTGAACCGTGATTGGTTGATTTCTAGTGTGATGTCCACAAACTCAGGGGGAGGGGCTAAACCCAAAGTTACTAACAGGAGTATTACAGGAGGAGAGATATATATAGTACCAGGAACAACCAGATATACACTCAGTAAGGCAAGGCAAGGCAATTTTATTTGTATAGCCCATTTTTACAAACAGTTTGTCTCAAAGGGCTTTACATAGCATCATAACAACATCCTCTGCCCTTAGACCCTCACATCGACTGAGGAAAAACTCAAAACAAAAAACCCTTTTAACAGGGAAAAAAGGATAAACCTCATGGTGAGAAACAGAGGAGGGATCCCTCACCCAGGACGGGCTGACGTGCAATAGATGTTATATACAGACAAGAAAACAGGTAACAATACAGAATATGCACAGATAGAAATGGTGTGCAGGAGCTAATAAATGCAGTTTTTGGTGGGAGGGAAGGCAGGGAGAGTCAGGCAGCTTAATGGGAGTAATGGGTGGTAGACTGGTTCCTCCTCAGAAGCTGCTTGGTGGAGGTGGTGGTAATAATCAGATCAATAATCATAACAGTAGCAAGGGGAGCTCACTGATCTGGATTCAGATTGATTCTGATTTGATTCTCAGAGACATACATAAGAACAGGAAGTGAAGGATAAATCATCACCCTGTAGTCTGTACTGTCAACTGCCGATGAATCACTAAATATCTGTTTAGATGGTGACCCTTCTGATCCCAGGATGTTCCCTGTACCTGTAGTTTGTGATCACTAGTTCACCTGACGTTAATCATGTTCCCGGTGTTTCTAATATTCTCACCACACGTATGTGAATTATAACAGAATAATAAAGTGCAAAACATCAGTAATGAACATTTACAACCATGATGAGCTCCGATGTGGCGAGTGTGTCATGTACAGGTTTAGCTGATGAAGTGAAGGAGTGAGTGTTAACACATGAACCGCTGCAGCTTCAGTTTGTTTCTCTTTGTTTCAGTGGCCTTCTGCGGACAGTCCCACCCTTCTCTCGTCCCATCCTGTGGAGTGTTGCCATGGAGATACTGGTGAAGAAAAGCAAGGAGGATGACGAGTCTATCCACTCATTTGTCTCTCGGAGGCTGGGGGAGGAGGTGAGAGTGGGGGGGGGGCACCCGCACTCTAGGTGTCCTATGGATACTGAACAAAGGTCATAGACATTACATCATCATTACATCATGTTGGTGTAACAGTAAAACAGACACTAGAGAATCGTCTGTTGGTTAAAGGAGAAGTTCACATGTTTTAAAGTCTGTGTTAAAACAACACTTTCAGCCATCCAGAGTAAGGATGTTATCAGATCATGTATTTCTGAGGTGTTCAGGGCCAAGCACAATACAGTAACATCATTAAACAATCATAGGTCAACCATGTCTATAGATAAGGAAAGCTGACTGTCATCTGCGTAACAATGGACATTTATCTGGTGCTTCCTGATAATATTACCTACATGAAGCATATATATGATGAAAATGTCTCCTAGCACAGAACCCTGTGGGACTCCATGACTTTTATGAGTGTCATTATTAATATTAACAAACTGGAATCTATCTGATAAGTCTGACTTAAACCAGCCCAATGTGGTTCCTTTAAAGTCCATAACATGCTCTAGTCTCTGTAATAGGATCTTATGATCAGTGGTGTCAAATGCTGCACTAAGATCTAATAAGACAAGGACAGAGACAAGATCATTGTCCGAGTCATGAGGAGATTGTTGGTAATTTCCTTTAATTTCCCACTGTTGTGTTTTAATCGTCCCCCTCTGTGTGTGTGTGTCCAGCTCGCGGACATTGCTGTGGACAGTTTGTGTCGTGGTGTGTTTGCAGGCGACTGTAGGAAGCTGAGTGTGCGCTCTTGTTTTCCTGTGTTGTATAATGCGGAGCAGCGCAGAGGTTCCCTGACTCTGGGCATGCTGCTGGGCTCAGGTACAGTCACTACATTGATCTTATTGCTGCCGCCATCATGTTGTGTTTCATTTTCCCTGAGGGTGCAGGAGCGTAACACAAAACAGAGTGTACATACTTACACAAGGAGACACAAAAGTGACAGAACCAGCTTTCAGCTGTTCACACAACAAACGTACAACAAAAAACAACAACCTACAACTAAACACCAATATACAACCAAACAACAACAAATATACATACAGAGAACAGACATACAACAAAGATGAACACAACTGTGACCATGTTTTGTTACACTTATTTTTCTCCTGATTAATTTTCTATTTGAATCCTCATTAACATCAGGTTGTTAAATGCTTCCTGTGTCTGTTTACTTCATTAGATATTTTCTATTTGAGGCAGGTTTATTTTGTGTTGTTAATGTAGTTGGAAAGTTTCTCTTTGCCTGGTGTCAAACACTTTGACTCACTGTATCAGAGTCTCTGTCTGTCTGTATCTCAGTCTGTCTGTATGTGTGAAAACCTGCAGGTCCCGGTCCTGTGGTTCCCCCCGGTCCTCTGGCTCAGAGATCTGCTAAAGAGTCCTGGGCCCAGTGGTCCCTGAGGAGGGGGATGGAGTCTCTCCCAGAATCCATCGCTGACTTCCTCCAACAAAGCAGGAGGGCGGAGCTTCACAGGGACGCAGCTGTTAAACACATCTGTCCGTCATCCTCAGGTTGGAAGGTTAGTGAGGAAACAAACTGTTAACTCCACTGGACCACGTGATCATTAGTGATCCAGCTGCAGGTTCTCATGTTCTGCAGTTAGAGCCGTGTTAGTGTTGTGGCTCTGACTGCAGAACATGGGTCCAGTCACCACTGGATCAACAGACTCTTTGTACAGATGTTCAAGGTTTGTAACGATGTGTCACTTGAAAACATGTCAACATGAAGTCTAAAGAGTTAAGGGGAGGTGTTCAACATGTTCTTTGAAAACAGTCTCATTGTGTGGAGCAGGTCTTTGTTGTGATGATGTCATGGAGACTTGTGTAAACATACATTGATGAGGTTGCATGGCTCAACCTCGACATCAGGTCCCTCAGTGACTTGGTGGCTGAGCTGGACTGTGGACTGTCTGCAGATTTCTTCATGTAGCTGACCAGACGGTGACCAGCGCACACATGGAGGAGGCAAATCTTCTTCCTCTTCTCCTCCCTGATGCAAACATCAACCACATTCACACTACACATGCACAAGTCTGCATCGACTTCCTGTTGGCTGCATTAAAACCTCTTGCCAGAGCAGGATTCATGTGTGCAGGAGTCAACCACGCCTGGACAAGAAAAAAAGATTTTCCAAGGAAAATCAGAAGCAAAAGGGGAAAAGCATTTTTTCATTCTTCTATTAATTTCTCTTTATATTTCCACATTATTCTTTTACAGATTTATTCTTTTTCCACATAAGGCCACATAAGTCCATTATAGCTATGACTAACGGTGCATGGAGCACCACCAGCAGGTTGTCAACCACACCCGAGTTTATCCTCTGACTGTGTCGACCTGAACTCTGGGAAGCTGGACTCTCCTCAGATTCTGCCCGGAGACCGGAGGCCTGTCACATCCTGGTCTCTGTTGATTTAGGTTGAGAACAAACTTTGTAGAGACAGTCATGGTTCTTCTGCAGTGATGGTTTGTTGACTTCTTATACCCTTGTGTTGTTTGGCAGCTTTGATAACGTGTGCATGTCTGTGTATGTGTAGATCCATCTGGAGGACGGAGTTGTGTCAGCTGATCACATCATCTCTGCTCTACCAGCTAAAGGTAAGTGTTGTCTGACAGATCAGGATCAGGATGTTTGTCTCTGGTCAGTCAGACGCTGCAGGATCTTCACAGTATTGAACCTGCTCCCTGCTGCAGAGCTCACTGTGCCACGACAGACGCTGCCACAAACGGGAAAAAAACTCAGTCATTATACCACTCTGCCCTGTATGAAGTCATCACCCCTCTCTCTCTCGTCCCCCCAGCCCTCTCCTCAGCCTTGCCATCCTCCTGTCAACCCCTCATCCAGGAGCTGCAGGACATCTCCACAGTAACAGTTGCTGTGGTAAATCTGGAGTATGATGGTTCAGTCCTGCCTGTAACGGTGAGAGCAACAGAACTGCACAACAGGACACACACGCTCACACACAGTGTTTGAAGCGTGTCATATTTTGCTGCTGTGTCTGACTGTTCTCAGGGTTTTGGTCACCTGGTTCCATCATCAGAGGATCGGGGTCTGTTAGGGGTCGTCTATGACTCTGTTCCCTTCCCTCAACACAACAGACCTAATGGACAGACTACGAGGCTGACGGTACACACACACACACACATACACACACACACACACACACACACACACACACACACACACACACACACCTACCTACCTCGGCAGCTCTGATCAGTTGTTTGGAGCTGGAGAGGTGGAGGAGCTGTTTCACGCCTCAGCTCTGGTCCTGTTTTCAGTCATGTTCCATGTGATCATGTGACCCACTGTTCATTTCTAATATTGATTATTGCAGCTTTAAAGCAAAGCGTTGACGGTTCAGCTCATGCATGGCCTCACAGTGACATCACCATGTCTCCTAGGTGATGATGGGCGGGGCCTGGTTCCAGGAAGAGTTTGGGGACCCAGAAGCAGTAACAGGAGAGCGTCTTTTACAGAGAGCCACTGAGGCGGTGCAGACCCACCTGGGAGTCAACTCAGCACCCAGCTGGAGTCGGGTGGCTCTACACAGGGTACGACAGAGCAGGAATCAAACCAGATTCATGTTTCCTTCATTTTCACATGGTTAGAAGTTTTATCTCATTCATCATCTGTTCTGTCCAGGACTGTATACCTCAGTATTATCAAGGACACCATCGGACAGTAGGTGAGTATTGATCCTACACCATGTTTACTAGGTGCAGTCACACATTATGTTAATGTGTGTGTCTGTGTCCTCCCAGACTCCATGCGCAGCTTCATAAAGAAGAATAATCTCTCACTGTCTCTGATTGGCTCCTCCTACAATGGTGTATCAGTGAATGATGTCATCTTCAGTGGACGGACGGCTGTAGAAGAGCTGTTGGGGACTGGAGTCTGATAGACACACACTAGTCATGTGCTGCTGAGAAGCCATTTCAGTTCAGCAGTATTAGCACTTGTTGTCACTCAGGTGTCCTCAGTGTGACTGACCACTGCTTACACCAACAGCCATTACCTTTCTACCCATAATGCCACACTCCTAAGAGTTGTGGTCTTCAGGTGAAGTCACTCTGCTGCCTTCAGCTGTTTGTTCAGCTTCATCATTCACCTGGAGATGTGCAGTGACTTGTGCTCATCAGACACTGAATGGTGACGTCTTCAGCACCACTGTGTATATTTAATAATGTTATAATATAACAGTGTCTAAACAATATGATTGATTGTGTTGATAGTGTCAGAATGTGATCCAGACTCTGCAGGACCCAGTCTCTCTGCTCTGACTCTAAATCTAGTCCTCAGGGGACATTACCATCACTGGTGTCTGGTGCCTGATCTGTTCTCTGATGTGACTGGTAATTTAAGTAAAGTCTTATGAAGCAGTTCTCCTCATTATTCATGTCATGTGACCAACAGCTGATGTCTGTGTTATTGTCTGAAGGTGAGTATGTTGCACAGAGTAAAAGCTTGGTGTCTGTCTGGACCACGTGACCAATCATGTAACTTCACTCACTCACTCCGTTGGTCTCCTTTAAGGCTGTCCCCAGTGTTGGAGAGCCACCTAGTGCAACATTTCTAACTGGAGTTAGTGTTGAGTCTCCACCCACCTACAGCTGTGAGGAGATTCATCAAAACATTCAAATTCAGTGAAACTAATGGAACAATGATATTGATCCTGATTGGGCCACAGTGAAGTTGCCTGTGCTCCTCAGGGCAATTTAGACACATTTACTTTACAATCCTAGAAGCTTCTAGAGAAAAAGGATTTCATCCTCTACTCTTGTCAGACCAGAGGACTGTGTGGAATCAGGGATATGTTGGAATGTGCTCAAGGAAAATGAACCATATCAAAAACATAGAAATTATGGTTTTATTTAAGAAAGAAAGGAGTTAGAACCTAAATGACCTCAGGATGCCTCCTGACCTGACAAGTCAAAATAAGACACACACACACACATACACACAGTCCCACTCATACAGACACTATCTCAGACCCAGCTTCTTCTTCTCCTTCTGTTTCTTGCGAACCACCTCCATGTTACGGTCCTTCCACATGCTCTTCCTCAGTTTGATGGGACGACTGCCGACATACTTCCCTGGACACAGAGGTTGTAGTTTTTAATACAAGTTATTAACTCCACAGCTGAAGTCAACATGCAGACAAAGGTGATGAGGAGACTGACCGTTCATCTCTCGCATGGCTCTGACGTAGTCGTTTGGATCTTTGAAGCTGACGAAACCGTAGCCTTTGGTCTTTCCCGTGCGTTTGTCTCTCACCACCTGACAACAACAGTTTTTGTCAGGATTTCACACAAACAAATATCTGTGACCCTGTAATAATAATGACCCTGCCACAGAATGAGATTGTGTAAGTGGTGGCCGGGGGAACAATATGAAGATTTCATGTCAGGAAACTGAGTTTAGTTTACATTTTGCTATGAAACAAATATTGTTATTGCATCACAGATAGGCCTTTTTTTGTGGAAAACTATGAGGTCATAAATCCTAAGGTCTCACTGTAGAAACACAGGAAAATAATTTCCTCTTTATATTTTCCTTATACATTTTCACTTGTTGGAAATGTATGGTTGTTGAGCTGAACAATATTTTTAAGTCACTAATGTGAGGACATTTACTATTATCCCTATTTGTGATTAATCCTGGGGGGTGTTTGGTCTCAGTGCAGATGAAAACAGTTATTGTTACTGTATTGGATTTGAACTAAATGATTATAATGATCACAGTTAAGTCTCAGAGTAGCTTGGATAATATGATAATAAATGTCATTATTTTAATACACATGAGCAGAGCAGAAACACAGTAAACCAGGCAACCTTAGCTTTGAGGAAAGACGGGTATCTGCTGAAGGCTCGGGCCAGGATGTCGTCGTTCACCTCGTTACCAAGATCGCCACAGAAAATACGGAAATCATCTGCAACAGGAGACAGAACAGGATTCAGCAGTTACTCTCATCCTGCAGCAGCTCAGGGAAGTGTCTGATCATGTAAAGACTCAGCTGAGCTCAGTGACCTCCAACATGAACCAACTGAAACACTGACAGAAAACTACCCCACAAACCTCTACATACACACCACCCTCTGCTGGAGGATAACTGACACTGATCTGCTGACGTGATTCAAGAAGCACAGTTGATCACAGTTGATGTTAAATGAAGTTTATCAGGGTCTCTGGCTGTGAGCTTCTGCTCCCTGCAGCAGTTTGTACCTGCGTCCCACTCCAACAGACTGGGGTCCTCCCAGGAAGTCCCCGCTGCAGTGCGGATACACTTCTTCACCTTCTCCACCTTCACTTTCTTTTTGTCCTCAGCCACACTTTCCACAGGCTGAAAGAAACACGTTCACATATCATGTGATGTCTTTACATACATATCATCGGCACATATTTCTGGAGGTGAAATGTGTATATTTTCAGAGCGGTGACAGAAACAACTATGGAGATGTTTCGCTTTTCCCTGTCTTTTTTGATCCATAGAGACAGAGCTGGTCCAGTTCTAATGCACAGTGTTACTCAGTTACTACACAGATGAAATGATGAAGCTCATTGCATGATGTATTTATTCCTCCTTTGAAAAGGCTGAGCTGTGACCAGCTGTGGATGAGCCTACTGCTCTGACTGAGCCGCTGTGGTTCAATCTATGGTCCTATGGATGAGGCCAAGACGTCTGCAAGGTGACCCTCTTTACTGCTCCTGCAGTTTCATCAACTATGCAGTAATAATAAGAAGGAAGACTTTTTGACCTGACATGTCAACATGTAGAAGAAATACAAATGCTTCACCAGCTACAACTGTTTACTATCAATGTTTGTGTGTCCACATACTTAGGCAGTGAAGTACACTTTCCATCCTCACCAAATCCTGAGGTTAAAGAGCTTCAGCATTAACAGCAGGAAGCAGACTGCTGCTCATTCGTACCTCAATGTGGGGGGGCTCAGGCTCGGGCATGCTGGGACCAATGACTGCGCTGCTGTCGTCATTGTCCTTCTTGTCCAGTAGACCTGCCGCCATCACTGCTGACTGCTGCTCTGCAACTCGTGCTGCCAGCTCCTCCTGAAAGATCCACATCCAACACATGAACCTGTACGAGAGCCCCCACGCGGTTTCTAATACAGTATTACACACTGACCCCCACCCTGTTACCAATGCTGTGACTCGTGGTCAAACACATGTCCAGGCCCACAGACATCTCTGTCAGATCAATAATAATGTTCTCACCATTCTGGCTTGTCTCTGAGCTCTGACATCGATTTTTTTATGTCCAACTGGAGCAGGAGGAGCAGAGTACACGGTCGGTGCTGCCTGGATGATTGACTGTGATGGTTTGACGGGAGGTGGGGCTCCCTGTCTCGTGGTTGGGGCTGACACCATTGAGACCATGTCACCGACCTGAGCGAGACACACCAACACGCAGACACACAAGATTTCAATATGCAAGGAACGTCACCAGAATATTAATAATCAGCTGAGTAACATGCACACAGACTGATGTGATGAGGTCACACCTGTCTGCTGACCTGAGGGGCTCCTCCCATGTGCTGCATGGGCTGAGAAGGGCCCCGAGGTGTCTGACCCTGCAGGGAAGGAGGGAGCATCATAGGAGGAGGTGGAGGAGGCCGGGGCAGAGGCGGTGCTATTGGAGGACCACGCATCATCGGCAGCCTCTGACCACCTGATAATGCAACGTCAGGACGTAAACATGGAAGAAAAGCCAGAGAAGAGCAAAGGTCATTTGAAGATGGTAAACTAGTTTTCAACAGAGGTCTGAACCTGCATCAGTCTTTAACCTATGACCTCCTTTAGAGTTAACATGTGTTGGGCAGTGAAAGATAATGTTAAAGCTAAGACATGTGAATTCATGTCCCAGTTCAGTGTATGGACAGTCTTTATGATAAAGACATGATCTAGAATCAGTTTATGTGATTATAATGTGACCATAGACAGTTCAGACATAATGTTGCATTGACTGTCTCAGTGAAGGAGATTTTAGGTCACATTAAACCAAATGAAACGTTCACACTGTAGAGAGTCACAGGAGCAAACAGCACAACAATATGCACATACATTCAAGTACTGTTAATGCACATGTCAATACAGACAGACTCACATATGCATCACTGTCATATTAATTAATAATATAACATTTCTGCTCTAACAGCTTAAATGAGAAATTCTGCTGTACTGAATGAACCAGCTAACTAGTGTTCTGTGGTGAACTTACCAGGTCTTTGGAGGATGTGGGGGACAAAGGCTGGTCTCATCATGGGAGGAGGGGGAGGACGTACTGGAGGGACTGAGAGAGAGTGGAAATTAGTGGTAACATCTAAGGAGCACAGTGTGAGAGCACCAAGACACAAGTCATGTATCATAAACATCTATATGAAGACATTCAAGTGAATGTGAAGTGATCTCAGATGTTTGGACTTCAACAATGTTACAACAATGAAAAAACACAATCCGTTTGAAGAACTATTTTGTTGTTCTTGTCCACTCGTCCACAGTGTTCTCTGGAAACAATGTGTTACTCCCTCAACTAACTGGAGTCGTCAGACCTGGACTCAGTCAGTGAAACCAGACTGGAAGAGGTGACGTGTGTTTAGAGCTTCAGTCCACAGTCAGACAAACTTTTTATTGGAGATGATTTAGTTCTGAGGAGACGCTCTAGAAGAGACAACAGAGTCAGAGTGAAATCTTAAAGGACTCAGCGGAGCTGGTTCACATCTGTTCATGAGTCCACCACACATAGATCATGGAGCATGGAGTCCTGTTGCTATGGACACCATAGAGGAAGCTGCTGCAGCACTGACCTCCACAATAAGACTGGACCATGTCTAATGGACTGAAGAGACTGAGACTCCACTGTCTGAATCACATGTGTAACAACATGAAAACATCTTTCCACAGGTGGAGCAGGGTGGAGGGAGCATCAGGATCTGGTTCTTTGCTGCCTCTGGACCTGGACAGCTCCACATCATGGAGGGGAAAATGAATTCCAGGTTTATCAAGGTCTCTTCCTGGATAACGTCAGGGTGGCTCCCCCTGCTGTAGCTCAGGAGAAGCTCCTGATGCAGCACGACAATGACCCTGAACATCAAAGAAACTCCTCCTCCTGGAGTGGTCCAGTCAGGACCCAGACCTGAGTCCAGTAGACCTGCTGTGGACTGAGCTGAAGAGACGTCCTGAGAACATATCTGAGTTGAGGCAGTGCTGTAATAACAGTCCAGACTTCTTCCTGAACACTGGGCAGCTCTGAGCAGCAGATACTGAAGAGCTGGCTTCAGGTTATTGGATATAAAAATTCAAGTTATTAAATCCAGGTTCACTGACTGGTTCCAGTAGCTCTGTGGAAGCTTAATGGGGGTGTTCAATAAAGACACAAAATAATTGTTTGTGTTATATTAGTGCTAAAACCTTATGTGTTAGTGTGTGTGTCAAAGTTTATGTTCACCTGGTCCCACAAAGGCCGGTGGAGGACCAACAAAACTAGCAGCTCTGGCCTCTAATGTCTGCTGGACCTATGTGAGAAGAGACAAAGTGACAGAGAGATTTAGCCTATACTGTCAAAGTCCAAGACCTTTATTTAATAAATATCATCTCAGCCATTCAGACAAGGAGTGTATTTGTCTCTATAAGCAATCTGAGTAACACATGACTACCCAGATACTGGAGGAGTACAAACCTGTCTGTAGGTGTTGGTGCCTATGATAGGTCGCACCACTGGAACTGCTGGGACAGCCAGAGCTACAGGTACTGGCTCCATAACTGGTGAGCTTCCTGATACTGGTACTGGACCACCAAGGACCTCCTGCTCAAAACTGAAGCAAAGAATGGAGACGGGCTGACATTTACATCAGAGGTCCAAACATCAACAGTCGGATTTGTCAATGCCTAAAGAAGACTGTGCTGCTGTTTCCTGGCCCTGTGGCGATGGATGTGTGTGCAGTGGTACTCACAGAGCCATCTCCGCCTCCATCTCTTTCAGACGCTCCTCTCCTGACTTCAGCGCCATGCTGAGAGACAAAAACATGGATCACAGACCAGCCACTCAGGGGCCCAAACTAGTTCGGAGACAATATAACAGTTGACTGCATAGACACGTTGAATACCATAACTTGTACTGCACTTGCACTATAAAAGACACGAGGCTAGCTCATAGAGCTGAGCTGATGAAGACTGTGAAGTGACAGAAACAGCAGTTAGCATTGGGATTTCTATCGTACAATAAACCGGAACCTCTCTTTATCCGACTTGTTCACACGGGGACGTTAATAACCACGACACTTACCTTCATCTATGGTCGACTCCTCCGATATGAACGTTATACCTGTCGCTGAGAAAGTTAACCTCACACGCCGGGTTACTAGACTAAGCTAGGTGATGTTAGCTAGCACACCACAAGCTAGCTAAGCTAGCAGTTAACCTAGCTCTGCTGTTTCAACCAGCGACCCACTGACCTTAACTCTGCCCGCCGCGAAACTCGCTTTCTGATTTCTGTGTCAACTAACCAGGCTGCTGTACTGCAGTACTGGGATAAACGTGGTGAAACCCTGAATTATTAGTCAGGAGCTACTGTCCGGGCTGTGGACACGCTAGCTTAACGACAGGTTGTAGCGCTTCCAGCAGCAACATTGGAGGCTCCGACTTCTTCTTTGCAAGCGAAGGTCACTGACACCTACTGGACTGTAGAGGGCGCCACCTACTGGACAGGAGGGCAAGGGCGGCTTTTCATTCATAGACGTCCTGATACAAACAAGACACTTTTTCCTTATTCACAAAACATAACCAGCAAAGGTTGTGCAAAAATACATTAAACAAATTAATAAACAAAAAATAATACATCACATTACAAAGAAATGAAGAAAATGGGCTAATTTCAGGTTAACTTAAATCAATCAAGTGAAGAAATTGATTAAGGGCTTTCTTATCATCTTTATGAGCTTCAGAGATTTAATCTGTAATTTAGATCCGTTCAGCCATGGATTTATACATAAAAGCTGCATTTATGTATTAAGAATTCCTAATAACAGTTGACTATTCAGCAGAAAATCCATATTCCCATTTTCAACACAGATACCAAACATGACTGTTTTCCCAGTCAAAGGTGCTAACTCCATCCTCTTGCACAAGTATTGCTCCAGAAAGACTGCATTGATCCACGATGGAAGAGCAAATGTTACAAGCTTTCAGTATCATTTAGACAGAATGCAGTTATTCATCACAGTTAAACCTTGGTTTTAAGAAGTTATTAGTTGGATATTTATCATTTAGGATTTTAGAAGTTCATGTCTTCCACATTAATTGTATATAAAAGTTGTATTTTAATTTTTTTCGCGTTCACTTTAGGAGGGAAAGGAAATGAAAAATATCTTCTCCTTACTACCATAACTGGATTTGGTCAGTGTTGCTTTAACACAGTGTTTGTAATAACTTTGTAGATTTACTGTCATAAAAGTCAATTAATGCAATGCAGTGAAGTGGTTAACCAGATTAATTTCTAACCCTGGTCCTGAGTGTAGGGTGTTTCTGTGGGATTCAGAAGCTACACTTTCAGGACCGTATTTCTCAGGAGTGTGAGTATGACAGCTCAGCTCATACATATTAGATATATTAAAAATATCAAACTAATTACTTTGCTGACACACACATTTATATAAATAAATTGGCGTATAATTATTAATAACGAACAACTGCAGTCCAGTTCTTCTTACAACATTCTATTTCAGTTTGAATTGCGTCTTGAATATTTCTGACATAAATGATTATGTTTGTTCATTTTGGACATGTATATATTCTTCGTAAAGACATCAGACCTTCAAATTCCTCTCTCTCCTTCATCCTTTCCTTCTGACATTCGGTGGCTCTGTTGTAAATTTCTCTTGATTTCTTCAATAAAGTTGGTGTGAAAAAAAATCCAGTTTCCTTCTGTGCACCTGCAGAGACACGAAGAGCAAGAAGCTCTTAATAAAGGAGAAATATATAGAGTTGTCATCAGATAAGGTCAAACTGCAGCAGCTTGCCCACACCCAAAAGTACAGAAATAGTATCATTGATTATCATTGGCCATTGCAACACCTGGAGACTGAGTATGGTGGCAGCTAGGGGAAGAACTGATGCAGGGAAACATCTGGTTTGTGTTAATGAACAGATGTGAAGACTGGTGATGAATCTTTTCTGGATCTGACACCAGAGACTAAAGCAACCTTGGGACCAATTTTAAAATATATTTTTTTATTCAAAACATTTTCCATTTCATTTTCATAGGCTAAAACATTGAAAATGGAAGAAACAATCAGTCATAATTTCTAAAATAGGATACATGATGATATGGATACACAAATAAAATAAAGTAACAGATAAACATTAACATCATAATCAGCAATAATGAAATAAAGTGTTTCTAAGAAAAAAAACCCCAAACGATACATACAGGGGTCCATCAAATTATTATACGATTGTAGGGGACGTTTGAAACCAGAGGGGGCAGTAAAGTGACGTCATGTGGGTCAACTGCCGTAAAACCCCAGAGAAGAAGAAGAGGAAGGGACCGTGTGAGTGCAGTGTGTTAGCCGGTGTTAGCTTAGCTCAGCTCAGCGGGATGGTCGTTCTAACTGCCAGATAACCTGCAGCCTCACCACCATGACAGACTACGCTGAAGAGCAGAGGAATGAACTGGAGGCTATAGAGTCCATCTACCCGGACTCCTTCACAGGTCTGAGCCCCGGGGGGAGGCGGCGGGAGAGAGGGCAGCTAGCTCACGGCTAACAGAAACTTCCATAGCAGCTGAAGTCCTGCCCACACCGAGGAGACGGACAGGTCCTTACACAGGGCCTGCTCTGTCTTATGACACATATATATATACACACACATATATATATCGAGTATAGATGCAGTAGGATCAACAGTCTGAACTGTAGACCTCAGTAAACACTGTGAACACAGTGAGTCATGTAAAGCTGGTGTTGGGGCAGTGTCTGTGCTGACACTCTGGTCTAAGACTCAGGTTTACTGTGGAGGACTGAGGCAGACCTGGTCGTGGACTGGTCTCACTAACTCCTGTGTGTTTTCAGTGCTTTCAGATGATCCCACCAGCTTCACCATCACTGTCACATCAGATGCAGGAGAAGACGGGGAAAGTGAGTACTCTGACGTCATCCTCTGGGCTGTTCCACGTGGCTGCTACAACAAACCGTCATCAGGTGTCACTCAGGTCGTAGTGATGATGAAGTCTGAGATGTTTTCTTTGTTTTCTGCCTGCAGCTGTGGAGGCAACACTCAGGTTCACATATGTAGAGAAGTACCCCGATGAGCCTCCACTGTGGGAGATCCACTCCCAGGAGAACCTGGAGGACCAGGACGTGGAGGACATCCTCACCTTACTGCAGCAACAGGTCTAAGTTCTGTTTCCTCATTCATGATGGTGCTCCTCATCTTTACTTGAATATCAGAATCAGAAAAAACTGTATTGATCCCTTCAAGGAAATTGATTTGTTACTTAACTATTTGCACAATTGTACAAATGCAAATGTGCAAGTGTCAAGTGTCACTGAGTGAAGAAAGCACTGAGTTACCAGGTTAGCAGACAAGGATGTAAACAACGTAAACATAATGGCATGTGAGCACTGCCTGGATAAGTAGTGTGGATGTAGCCCAAAGCTAACTGTCTTCAGTAGTGTTTCCCTCATGTCTGTCTGAACCGTCAGAGGGTGGTCAATGGTAGAGATGAGATCCAGTGTGTGTGTGGGATCCTGTGCCAGGTGTGAAGCACATAACACTACACTCACTGGATGGTCCTTACATCGTATAGACAGCTATTACTGATTTTAAAAAAAAAATATATATATATATATATAAATATATATGAGAGAGAGAGAGACATGGTCCTCCATTTGCTAAGAGGAAGAGGAGTATTTCTGAAGTTTACACTAAGACATTTTTCTTCCTTTTAATAATAGTAATAACAGATGTATCCTCTGTAGAACTATTCTCCATAGACAAACAGTGAAGTGTGGATCCATAGTAAATGGGCTGTTGATGCAGATGTATCAGGAGGTGACAGCACTAACCAGTCATCAGTGTCTCCTGATCTGACACCACACATCAGTGTTAACAGCACCATTGGTGTGTGTGTGTGTGTGTGTGTGTGTGTGTGTGTGTGTGTGTGTGTGTGTNTGTGTGTGTGTGTGTGTGTGTGTGTGTGTGTGTGTGTGTGTGTGTGTGTGTGTGGTCCTTTCAGGCAGAAGAAAACCTGGGTATGGTGATGATCTTCACCCTGGTGACAGCCGTTCAGGAGAAACTCAATGAAATTGTGGATTTAATGAAAAACAGACAAGAAGAAGAGAAACGACGGAAAGAGAGGGAGGCAGAGGAAGCAGAGAAGGTAAGAAAATCAGGGTACATCATATGTTCTGTATACATCTTTATCTTTCAATTCGAATCAATTAAATTTACTGAACTTTTTAGGCAGGAATCTTGTCAAAGTGTTAAGAACAATAAATACTGTGTGTGTGACAGGTGGCGTTCCAGGGCACCGTGGTGACCATTGAAAACTTCCTGGCATGGAAAGCCCAGTTTGAGCTAGAGATGGCTGAGCTGAGGAGGAAGAAACAGAAGGAGGAGGAGCAGGCAGGAAAACCTAAACTCACCGGTACAAACCTTTTACTGTCAAAGCTCATCCTGGAAAGTTGATTCTACAAACACATGAACTGATGGTTATGTGATCTCCTTCTTGCCAGGTAAACAGCTGTTTGAGAGAGACCACAACCTGGACACGTCAGACATTCAGTTCCTTGAAGACAGTAAGTGTTTTTGAGACTGAGGATGTTCATGTTTATTCTCAGGTCAAAGAAAAGAAAGTAATTTCATCAGTTTAATTTAAGTGAACAGACCTGAAGCAGGTTTCAGGTCACAGCTTCCAAATTTCAGATGATAAATGAATCACATTTATCCTCTTTGGTGTAAAGGCAGACTGCAGGGGGAGGTCTGGGAAGACTGCAGGGGGAGGTCTGGGGAGACTGCAGGGGGAGGTCTGGGAAGACTGCAGGGGGAGGTCTGGGGAGACTGCAGGGGGAGGTCTGGGGAGACTGCAGAGGGAGATCTGAGAGCAACTAAACAGTGTAAAAAATCCTTTGGTCTTTGGTTCAGAAAACAATTACACTCTTCTTCATTCTTCTGCAGCTGGAAACAATGTGGAAGTGGATGAATCACTGTTCCAGGACATTGAGGACTTGGACCTGGATGAGGACGACCCAGACTTTGACCCTTTAGAGATGGGCAGCGATGAGGACTGAAGCAGCAGCAGGAGGAGGACTGAGGACTGATCCTCTCTGACCAGACACCATTGATAGCTGTGTTCATTTTTTAAAGACTCTTGTACAAACACAACACACATATACACACCCACCAGTGTCTGTTTCTATGCCTGAACCATTAAAGTGACCAGTTACATGTGTGACTTGGCTCTGGTACTGTTTGACCTGCAGGACGTCCCACTGACAGGCACCTTGTTGGGCCAGAAGAGGGCAGTATCACTTAAAGTATGGCCAGGGATTAACACAAATTTTCAGATGTATCTCTACTCCAAGCTATAGATATGATTAGTTACCATCACAACTAATTACATTACATTATATATGTATATATTGTATTATATATACACATTCACATCACATCTTAAGGAAAGTAAGTAAAGCAAGGGTAACTCCTAACTTGTCAATTCAAGAGAAAAATAAATATATAAAAATAATGGGTATTTCAGCCCAAACTCTGCATTGCTATATCGGAAAAAAACTGTGGGGTGTTCTGCATTGGTGTTACAGTGGTTAGTACTGTTCCCTCACAACAAGAAGGTTCTGAGTTTGACCCCTGAACCCCTGAACTACCTGGGGCCCTTAAGTGTGGAGTTTGCATGTTCTCCCTGTGTCGGTTCCCTCCAGGTTCTCCAGCTTCCTCCCAAAGTACAAAGACAGGTACATTAAATTAAGTGGTGAAAATTACCTGTCAGTGTGAATGGTGGTTTGTCTCTATGTACCAGCCCTGTGATAGACTGGTGACCTGTCCAGGATGTACCTCAGCCACTGTCAGCTCCAGCCCCTGCTGATCCTGCACAGATAATAATAATATAGATGATGGATCGATTGATGTTGCTCATGTGTTTTCATCAACTAATCACTGTGGTTCTTGCAGCGTGCTTGTCCATGAGAACTGATGTCAGCAACAGAGCTCAACCTCTTAGCTCAAGAGTTTTCACCTTTCCATAGTAAAAGTTGCTCTCAGCAGGTTTGTGAAGAGGATTTAGGACAAAACATTTAGTCTGAATTTGGAGAACTCTTAGTGGCGAGATGTTGCGAGAAAATGTTTTGTGAATATGGGCCCAGATCACTCTGTATGGACCACATTGGTGGTCCATACATTCCCTTTATTTAACACCATTTGTGGAAACAACATCTTAGAGGTTCTGTGTTTTGACAGAATGTGTTATCAGGCAAAAACTTGATCAGATCAGCTGTTAAACAAATGATGCTGCTCCCGTCAGTGTGAAGTGTGCAGGGTTTGAATGATCACACAGATGAAAGACACACCACTCAGTGTTTCAGTGTTTATTGTCTTTACACAAATAGTCATAAAAGAAGTGAATAAAATACAGTGTTACATTAACAATATATAATTTACATCTGGTAACATGAGGATAAATGAGGATAAGTTAAAATCTGACCCAGTGATCAGAGTCACATTTCATTGTTATTGTTCTTCCACAGCCATGATTCCCACATTATATAGTCACACCACAGTGTGTTCAGCTTAAACTGTTCTACATGAAAATATTGTGAATGTACAGTGTTGATGAATGTGTCCCTGGAGTTACAGCTTTAGAGAAGTGAGACAAAGGTCAAACGTTAAAGTTTCTGTATTCACACTGATTGCATCATGTAAACTTTGTGTGTGTTGTGTTACTCCTGTGATCTGAATGATTCTGTCGATCACTCAGAGTGAAGGTCAATCTGAGGTATCAACCTCAGCTGATTCAAACTTTATCTGTTGGTGTGCAGAGGATGATGTCACGAGTCGTTCTTCTTCAAGTCATATGACAGGTCCACTCCTGCAGCTCAGGCCACGGGGAGTGCTCCCTTCAGTCTGAGACATGTTTGAGGTTTGGGCTGCGACTGTAGGAGGGTCAGGTGTCCCTCAGAGGTCAGGCCTCTGCTTTCACTACAGTAACAGACCAAACATGCACAGCACGACAGTGACCAGCTTCCTCTTAGTGTTGTCATAGTGACTGTTCCATGGTAATACAGTTTTCAGATCAATTTGAAGAGTGTGCACTGTTACCAAGCAACAATGTCACCGTGACAACAGTAAAACAAACCTGACTCTATCAGCTGTAAATTTTAGTTTTATATTAACAAAACAAAAACAAGACTTCAAACAAACCGACTGCAGGGCCATAAGAAAACTGTCTACACCATATTCTGACCCTGATACAGATTTGCATAGATTTTTAAAGTGAACTAAAGTGAATAGAAAACCAAAAAACACTCAAATGAACAAGGAAAGTAAAGCAGATGTTTGTTTTCTGCACTGAGTTCATGAAGCTGCATCTGTGACTGTGTTCTTCTTTTTTTCTTTGTGTTGTCTGTCATGAGACAAACTGGTGATCACTCAATGTCTCTGATGTCCCAGATAAACGACATAGGAAAGTCCTTCATCTCTTTGTGGAAGACCTGGTCAAACCTCTCGTTCTGGGCCACAGTGAAGTGGTTCTTCCAGTCACCGATGGTGCCTGTTGTCCAGAACACATGGAGGGAGAGGGAGGATATTGTCAGAAATAATCAGGGTACTGATCTTCAGCCCGTCCAACAGTCATAAACCTCGTCTTCAACCAACCATTCAGAATGATTCTGAGATAGAGACACTGAACCACAGTGGTGGTGAGCCTACAAGACTCCAGGGGCCCAGGAAAAAGCGCACGTTGAAGGACCCTCCACTCCCCAAAATGAAGTCTATCGGCAGATGCCAGAATAGATGTTCCTTAAATGCCTCATATGCAGGCAATGGGGAGATGCTAGCTACAGCAAAAATCAGAAAGGGGGCTTTGGGCCCCAGAGCACTGCTCTGTATGGGAGAAATGACCAAATGCCAAAATGACCCTTTACCCTTGTATGGGGGTAAAAGGGGTCACATTTCCCTGGTTTGCCTCCCCTGATGGTGCCCCTCTGCTGAACCAAAGTTACAGACTTAAGGTGATACATTTTTGGGGAATATAATGTCCTGAGTCTTCTGTGGGGGAAACACTTAGTACCTGTGTTGCCCTCTTCTCACCAGGCAGACACAAACCTGACTGACCTTCTGTGTCTGTTTGATGTGTGTCTGCTGACACATTGGTCGTATCTTGAAGCTGATGGTAGATGTTATGTTTTTAGCTTGCTTCTGCTGCTCTGAGGTGGCCAAAAGTAGGTCACTGCAGATTTAAAGCCCCTGTATGAAGGATCAGTCTTGTGTTGGGTTCAGAATCAGGTCATCGTCACCTCATTAAATCTCATAAAATATCCAAGAGATGTATCAAACCCAACTGTCCAGTCCTCCCTAAAACTCCTAGATCTATAATACCAGAGTCATCTGTCACACTTGATATTGTTTAGATGAAGAGTCTGTCCCTTTGTTTTTAGTATACACCTACCTGTAAACACACCTACTTGTAAACACACCTACCTGTGAACACACCTACCTGTGAACACACCTACCTGTAAACACACCTACCTGTGAACACTCCTACCTGTAAACACTCCTACCTGTAAACACAGCTACCTGTAAACACCCCTACCTGTAAACACTCCTACCTGTAAACACCCCTACCTGTAAACACTCCTACCTGTAAACACAGCTACCTGTAAACACTCCTACCTGTAAACACAGCTACCTGTAAACACCCCTACCTGTAAACTTGCCTACCTGTAAACACAGCTACCTCGAAACACTCCTACCTTTCCTCATGAATCTGCCCTGGTGGTGGTTGAGCAGGTCACCAGACACCTGCTCGTAGTTGGCCTGAGGGATCTTCTTCATGTTCTTGAAGGTGCTGTGTCTAACCACGTTGCCTAGCTGCTCATCTGTCAGGTCTTTACCCAGGAACAAGGAGATCCTCTGCACTGCAGACTTCAGGTCCTGAACAGAGGTACAGTATCATAAATGATCCACGATTAAAGCAGACTGACACTACAACACAGGACGAGAGAGGACGAGGATGGACCGAAATGATTTGAGCTCTTACTTTAATCATTTCTTCATACGTGATGAACAACATGTTCATGTCATCCTTGTGTGAGTACCAAGTCTTAATGTGATCAAACCAGCTGCACCCAAACACTGCAACAAACAAGGTTCGGTGTCAGTGTCACACTTCAGATACTGATCTGAAACATTACTCAGTGAAGGACAGAAGGAGCTGCTCTCACCGTCTCCTCTCATGAACTTCTCAAAGAAATCGTCAAAATCCTTTGGAGTCTCCAACATGTTTGCCAGTTTATGGAAGTGGAAGTAAGACACAAGGACATCTTTGGGATTTCTTGCCACATAGATCACCTGAAGGAGGTCAAACAAGGTCAAACCATACACAACTCCATATAACAGGGACATTATCGGTGTATCCGCCTATAACTGTGTGTTCATGCCAAAATCCTTTTGGGGCCCTAAATTGTAATCTCAGTGTAAATGAGATGATTTTGATTTGTTCCATTTCCTGCTGCTGCTGGGCAGGAGGTCACAAGACCAACTACGATAAACATCAGGGAACACAGGGGCAACAAAACAAAAGTGAACTCAGTGAACATCAGTGCGTTGTTGCTGCAGGTCACAGCTCAACACTGATCCACAACAAGCAGTGCATGAATGTTGCTGTTGATACTAACAGAGCCCAAAGGATGAATCAGAGACATCCATCCATCCATCCATTATCTATATCTGTGCAGATTTGCAGGGGAGCTGGAGTCAATCCCAGCTGACATTGGCAGGGACATTAGAGGGAGCCACACAGGCACAGGCAGAACATGCAAACTCTATACAGAAAGGCCCCAGGCCAAAAGATAGAACCTTCTCACTGAGAGGCGACAGTGCTAGGTTGCAGGTGTTGGTTCAGCTGTATGGTCACCGTGGAGGAAGTCTGAGCTGCTTCTTGGGAACCCCTAGGGACCCACTCAAGGATCCCTAAGGTTTCCCAGACCCCTCTTTGAGAACCACTGATTTAGCCTACCCTAACTGATATGGAGTGAACACATTAAAAGGGCATATCTGACAGCATAACACGGTTTAACAGCAGCACAAACTAACATACTCTCAAACAGCATCAACACAGCCTTCGTGGAGGAGGAGTCACTGTGCAGTTGTTTATCAGGCTGCATCAGTTTGAACTAAAAAAGTGACAAAACACTTTCATTCATTACATACATTCATCTTATCTATACTGACTGTAAACTGAAACTGACAATGTTATTAACTGCCACCACTGCAGCTCAGCAAGGAAAGAGTCAGTTTGGGAGAAAGAGGAAGCACATCCCAATACAAAGGAGTGTGTGGAGATGCTGATCTGCTGCAGACTGATGGAGTCCCAGAGGAGCCTCAGCCAAACAGGGACTGTGCCTCAGAGAGGGATCTAATGATGCTTTCAATGTCCCTGTAAGCATATATGAGGTGTGGTTCTAAGGCAAACTTAAAAAGAGATGAATCTGTGCTCTAATATATTGTGAAGACAAGAAGTTGAGACCAATGATGAACTGTCTGTCGGATATTAGTCTTTAAAGTCAGCATATAAAGACGTAAAACTGGTTTCTAATGCAGCTGTAATCAGCTTATTCATGTGTAAGCAGCTCTAACTCCTCCTGTGGAGGCTGCTCTGTGAACAGATAATGAACAATGATACAATAAACTACAGCTGGAATCATGTAACATATTTACAACAAATACTGAACATTGATAAACTTTCAAAGGTCCATATTTTAACTTCACCAGTGTTCAAATCCATAACAAGATATATTTGTGGTTTTAAGAACCAAAAACCATCTCAGTGTAGTTTCACATCTCCTCTCTCAGGCTGAACTCTGATCTAGGAACAACAGGTGACTGACTGTTTTCTGAGTGATCCAATAAAAATACTGAAGATTTCAGGTAAACGCACAGCAAATCCTTTAAAGTTGGATGGTGTGTCCGGGTGGGCTTGGGAGCATGGCTGAGGGCTGTGACTGTTCTGTTGTGACATCACAAAGTTTCAGAAGTCCTGACGGCTGGTTTTAAGGCTCAGTTTCTGAAAACAGGCTGTGAGCATTTCTCTGTGGACTGAGACCTTTGATACTTGTATTAATATAGAACCTGGACCTGATTTATAATAAAAGAAGACAGAGAGGTTTACCTTTAAACTGTATGGACCTTTAAAATGCTGTTATATCTGCAGACAGCTGATTACATGTTTACATGTTGCTCATGCTAAAGTAAGTGTAGGTGAAATGCAGTTTGTTAAAGGGCTGACCTTGCCCCTCTGGCTCAGAGCAGGAGGCATGAACTGGTGCTGCAGATGGGTGACCCTCAGTCTGGGTGACGGGGCTGTGATGAACGCCTGTCTGTTGCCGTTCACCTCAATCCAGGGGACAAGATCAGCGTTGGAGAAGTTGTTGAGCTTGCTGATGGCCATCACGTCTCCCTTCGCCTCCATGAGCAGCAGGATCTGCTGCATCCAGATGGTCCCTGTCAGAGAGACCGACAGGACTCACTCTCACCCACCAGACAATGGCAGCAATTAGGTCAGCCTGGTGTGTGAGCACACCTCTTCTCTGAGGATCTTTGTCCTGATTCCTCCCAGTGTGTCGTCACGTTACTCACTTCTCTAGCTGATGGTTTGATTGCCTCCTCTCTGCTCATATCTACTTGTTTCACTCAGAAGGCAGGACACTGATCTGGAAATGCTGTACATACTAATCAGCCTTGTCCCTCCCTCTAAGCTGAAGGCACCACAAACACACTGCCCTTAGTGAACTCCCACTGCATGACACTGGACACAACAGGGTATGTGATGGAGGCTGCAGCCTCCAGTGTGTGTGCAACATGCCCCCTCCACCTGTGTCCCTCACCTGATTTAGGGTATGTGACGACAAACACGTCGGAGTCTCTGATCTCAAGGTCGTAAATCTGGTCCACATCATCCGGATCGTGAGTCCCGTTGATCAGCTTGAAGCCTCTGTGCGGCACCAGCTCGTGGTTGTGAGTCTTGGCATCATTTAAGTCCATGACAACTGAAGCACAACAAAAGCAGAGGTGTGTTTTCTTTACCTGCCTGAATCACAGCAGCAGTTTTCTCTCATGTATATACAGCGGACTAACACCAGCTGAAACAGCACAGTCAGTCCGCGACCGCGCGCTTCTACCTACATGTCTCCTACCTGCTCTGTTCGCTCCTGTGTCCGACTGAGGGAACCGCGTCCTCAGCGGGTTGGATATGGGCTGACTGCCACCAGCAGGAAACACCTTATATGAACAGTCCCAGAGGTTCCTCCTCTTTTACTCTGGAGATGCGCGTCGAGCGCGCGAGATGAAAAGCAGCTCGGAGTCGGGCGCGCCCTCGGATCTCCTCACAGGGTGATGACAGGGGGGGGGGGGCTCAGGAGGTCAGGAGATCAGTGGTGCAGTGGGTCAAGTGGGTGAATTGACTGCCCCAGCTGAAAGCGCCACAGGGAACAAAAACTGCTTGTGCAACATCAAAACTGTCCTGATGTTGCATAAGCAGCTCTGTTTCAGAAAAAACACACGCTCACCAGGACAAACAGTCCTGGGACTGAACCCCTGAACTGCTTCACCTCACACGACTCTCAGATCCGGACTCTCAGACCCGGACTCCGGTTCAGTCCCGAGGTGACCGTCCTGTTTCACTTTACAGAGTGTAACCCCCACACTGCAGCGCTGCAGTCACACTTTAACTCTGGAGGTTTGGTACAACTGATCATAGAAACTCAAGAGGTCCTGATCTTTGCCTCTGCTGCAATAAAACATATTTCCCACAAAGCATTTGTGTGATACACCTGTCTGCATCTGTTTTCCATCTCCTCACTAGGCCTCTCTCTGGAGCTTGAGTAACAACAGGTCAGTCAGCTGACTGACTGTCAGACTGACTGTTTTCTGAGTGACCCAATAAAAATAGAACATTTCAATTAAACACTCAAGTAAAACCAAATACTGCAAGTTTGGATGGTAGGTCCGGGTGGGCGGGGCCTGGGGCGTGACTGAGGGCAGTGTCTGCTTTGTTGTGACATCATTAAGTCACAGAAGTCCCGGCTGGTTTTAAGGCTGTGGACTGAGACCTTTGATACTTGTATTAATGTTGAACCTAGACCTGATTAATAATAAAAGACGCAGAGGTTGACCTTTACACTGTATGGACCTATGACAGTAAACAATAATCAACATCAGCATGTGTTGAGTGAAGTCATTTAAGTGAAGCGCTGTCACTCAGCCTCTAGTTTATGGTCACACCACAGGCTCAGTGCAGTTCAGCCTGACAACAGACACACTTATTAAACATGTGATATCTCAGTGAAAGAGCTCCTCTGCTTTGCAGCCTGGAGGTTGCAGTTTTAGTTTGGTGTAATAACTCTTTGTGATGTTAGTGGAGGTGCAGCCTCATGAAATACAGCACAAAACCCTCAGTGGCTGCTGGACCTGCAGAAATATTTGCCTTTGAATGAGTCATCACAATGAGGTTATACACACATGACCTCTACTGAACCCCTCATGTGATCATACAATTGTCAGTGATTGTGTAGTGGTTCCACAAATATTTGATGTTTTAATTTGTGCTTTTTTTTTTTTTTTTTTTCTTCAGACTCTTATCTGGTTGTCAACGTCGTGTTGTTTCATCATTTAAACGGTGTGATGATGTGTGATGCAGATGATTGGACAGCATGGAGAGCAAATACTTTATTTAAAACATAATATACAATATATAATAATAAAAACACAATATATAATAATTATAAAATTTAATACAAAACAACAATATTAAATAAAAGAGAGATGTGTAAAAACAGAAGTGTGTTTCTGTTCATGGGATCCTCTCAGCTCGTAACGTCCTGGAGCTCAAGATGCTTCTCTGTAAGAACAAATGAGCAATGAGCTGATACACATTAACATAACTGCTCTAAACCTCTTATTCATAACCGTCAACAAGGTCTTTGTTTAGTGTCTCAGTAAGGGAGCATTACTGCAGGACTAAGACCGAACTGAACCTAAAGCACTTCAGCAGGGCTGTCACCAATCTCACCTGTTTCTCCTCAGCAGTCAACACCCCCTCCACTGACACCACCTGGTATTGTTTGTGCTTCAAGTTGCTGGGGAACTTCCTGATGTGGCGGACAGCTGTGGAGACAGTGTCCCTGCTCAGCAGCTTCCTGGTGTCTGACGTCGGGGAGCCAGGATCCAGAATCAGGAGGCACAGGCTCCCATTATTCTTCTGCTCCAAGCCCACTATAGATCGGCTGTGGCCTGCAGGAGGACGTGGGTGAGGAGATGGAGACCAGGGAGGGGACCAGGGAGAAGGGAGAGGACCAGAGACAGGGGGCCAGGGAGGCGTAAAACAATGCTTGATGAGAACTAGTTTGTATGAAAAGCTGTGAACACTGAGGTGGAATGAAAAGCTGTCACAGAGGGGGAGATGTGATATTGTTTAGGTCCAGTCAGTCACAGCTGAGAGAGAGTGTTCGTCTCCTCTGCACAGCTGTCAGTCACAGACCTCAGAGCTCCACTGTTCAAAACTAACAAAAACACATCAGAGAGACTCACTGTGCCACACGGTGACATGCTCCTTCATCACCATGAACACACACTGCAGTTTATTTTGACTTGAGTCTGTCTCACACACACATGCAAACAAACTGTCCTGCTGCCTCAAACAGTCTCTGCAGCAACAAACGTAGATTAATCTGCTACTGAAAATAGTCCCCAACAAAATCACTGTTTCCTGCTGTTTGATACAGACTAGAGAAAACAGCTGAGCCTTTTTACCATGACGAGTTTAGAACAGCTCTGTCACACTGCACCGAGTCAGCATGAACACACCGACAACACCGGGTTTTATCTGATTACACGTTGTTACTCCTCAGGTCTCACAGCACACAGACATATCTATATATACACTCCACCTGTATATGACCACAGTAATAATCAACTACAGTGTCTTGGGGTAAACACAGTATTTATCTGCTGTGTGGTCTCTTTAACTGTGGTCACTGAAATCCGTCAACAATCATTTCACTGTTCACTGAGCACATGCCGACTGGAACAATGTCTAATGAAAAACAATGAGTTGGTAGAAACTTTTATTTGTTGGCCTGTGGACACACTGTCCTCAATCAATTACTGTGAAGCAGGGATCATTTAAAAAGGACAAAAAGTCTCAGCCCACATGAGTTGATTACGAACAGCAAATAAAGGTAGTAATACCAAATAGCATCAGAAAACTGCCTTATCAAAGAACTAGTCCCTCAGCTCTGCTCAGAGATGTGAACGCCTCCTCTATGCAAGTGGAATCAGCATGAACAAACATGAGAGTGAAAAATGTGAAGCCTCCTAGTGTGTTTACATGCACTGGAATAACCCAACTGTTGTCAATCAGTCATGTCAATGTAAACAGGAAACCTGACCTCTGTTATCAGCCGAGGGGATTAGAGAGATTTGCTGAACATGAACCTGATTACCTGGCCTTTAACACTTCCCTGAGTGTCTGAAATGCTTGAATTGATCTACAAGTGTTGGAGAAGAGCCAAAGCAGTGCAGAGGGAGAGAGGGTAAGATCACCACCTAACTGGCAGCTCTGCATCAGCAGGTCTGAAATTATTTACTTTCACTTTAGACAATTAAAGGAGTAATAAAGACATTAATGTGGCTGGAGAACTGATGAGTTTTTAAAAAAAAACTATTATTATGTAACTAAAGAACTATTAACGCAAGCAACAAGCAATTACATGGACCCAGTCCAGGGCAAAACTCCATCTCCTTCAAAGTGCCAAGGTGGAAATGAAATGAAACATATACAGTACTGTGCAAAAGTCTTAGTCCACACTTAGATTTAGATAGTATCAACACTATAATGAACATATATAATTACTTCTCTTTATTAGAATACAACCAGAAAATACATGAAATGTGTAGGAGTATTAAACAGAAAAAAATCTGAAAAAACAGCTTCTATAGGCTAAAGTGTCAAGTGTTTAATGTGACCTGCCCTTATACATCAGCAACAGCAGGAGGTTTGTTGAGTTCACTTTGACAGTGGCCTTGAGGCTAAAGGATGATTTTCTGTCTGTCAGATTCTGTGATCTTTGTCATTTTGAATGAAATAATGTGATTGAAAGTTGGTCTTATTCATATTAGCAGCTTCCAGTGAGTTAACCTCATACAACATGTGTCTGTAAGGCTCAAGCATGTCTTTCACAAACCTGGTGTAATGGACCTTTTTCACAGCATCATGTTGACATGAAATAGTCAAATACAAATACAGGTGTTAGCAAAGACATTAATTATGGCTCCATTCCATTTAGGTTGAAGAGCCAGGTTCCTGCTGTTGTTAAGGTGTCAGTGGAGGTCACTCTGAATAACTGACACTTTCGCCTATAGAAGCTGTTTTTTCAGATTTTTTTCTGTTTTTTTAATACTGCTTCACATTTCCTGTATTTTATGGTTGTATTCTAATAAAGAGAGTGAGGAATAATTATATATGGTCATTATAGTGTTGCTAAAACAACAAATCTAAGGGTGGACTAAGACTTTTGTATAGTACTATAGTTCTAGCTAGACCTGTGAGAGAGGCGTATTATACACTGGCCTCCTGAGAGTAATGACTCTAATGTAATCTAACTAATGTTCTCCACAGTTCAGACTAATGTTCTCTTTGGTTTAGAATAATGTTCTTCTTAGTGTGTTTACAGTATACACTGCTACTCCATAACACAAAACTATTGGTGTAGTGGCAAAGCTACAGCTAGAGAACCAAGGCTGATGAAGAACCGTCCTTTCAGTTACAAATCTGTTCCACATACTTCGATGTGTCAGCCAATCAGCTGAGGCCATCACCACGGTACAGAAACAGGCAGTGAGGGTATGGAGAGAGTCGGTGCAGCTGTAGGGTGATGAGGGGCTGGGGCAGGTGGTGTTGCTGAGTACCTTGGTGCTGCAGGTACAGTGGAGGCAGGGAGGTCTGGATGAGTCTGGGGGGCAGTCTGCTGCTCCTGCTGGACTCACAGTAGTACTGCTTCACCCAGTCAAACAGCCGTGGGTGGGTGTCACCTGGACCCGTCGGCCGGTGGAAGTCGATGATGCGGGCACTGAAAAAACATACAGCACCAGCCTGATCACGTCACGTTACCCAGTTCAGCTCCATACACATGTAAGACCATGAAGAGTAAAGTGAGCTGAATGAGACTGTGAGGGCTGAGGACAATCTGAGGTTCTCCGCAGCTGTTACTGAACATCTCCAAGGAAAAAGTCCAAGTTCTTTCTTTTGAGTCACATGTGGTAGAAACTTTATCACTGAGATTGGTAACTGAGGTACCGACCTCAGATCAGATCAGAAGATAAGACTCATCACTTTCATCAGAGATCTCAGGCCTATGATTTAGAGCTGTGGGTTGTTCTTTAGTTGGTCAATAAATCATGATGGGCGTGATAATTCATGTGTTTTCTAAAGAATAGTTTGGGGCGGATAACGTCTGATCATCTGATGCTGAAGTCATGCTGCTGCTCCTGATCCTCAGTGTAAAGCTGTTGAGTCACATTACTTGATTCATACAGACCGGAGTTATGAACAAAATATAAAACAATGCTCAAGTTATTAAAACTTTAAATCAGACAGTGTGTATCTTTACACTCAGGCTATCAGCTGGTGTGGTATTTAACCCTGGAACAGACTGCTCTTATTCCTTCTACTCGAGCTGCCCCACTTTCATTTGTCATCAGGCTCAGAGAGACGTCACTTCATGGTAGTTTACTCTCTGCATATTCACAAATAATCTATCTCCTTATGTCCAGGTAAAACTTGTGAATGTGTAGCTTCACATACTGAAGATGACGTTCATCCCATCACATCCTGCACGTTTCCATTAGATGCTCCAATCACTGAATATTTGGGTTTACTTAAGAAATTACATTAATTGTTTAACCCAAAATATAGTGGGATCATTTAAATTCACTTCAGAAGCAATAAATAAAATATTATGCTTCATGTCTTTTTGGCTCTGAAGAAGAGAAGTTGTTGTAAAAAGTCCACTCTGTGTCCTGTCCTCTGAGTCTGAAGTTGCTCTCTTTTGTGCGTTTCCTCCCTCCTGAGGCAAGTGTGTTTTATGTAAAAGTCAACCTGGTTTATCAGAACAGAGTGAAAAACACAACACTGGTGACATGCTGATCAGATCCAGGACTTCGGGCTGAAGCAGAGCTGCAACTAAAATTTCAGCTTAAAATGGACTTCATTCATTTCCCCTTTAAACACAGTACAAACCCACAGATGCTCAGATCACACCGACAGAAAACAGAGAAATTCAGCAAATATTCAGCTGCAATTACAACACATGCAGCTTTAACATCTCCATCAGTCAGTATAAAAACTGCTGTGAGGTGCTTTGCCCTGACAAGTTGATAAATATAATAAGACAAAACTAGTCAGAAACTGATCTGACTGCTCATGTTACGTGATGCAGCTTCTGGTGATTTGCTTCACTCGTCAGACAGAATCAGGTGTAGCTCACCTGATTCCCAGAGAGGTGAGGAGGCTGTAGATCTCTGTGGCTCCGATCCAGGCTCGTGTTCCCTGCAGCTTCTGGTTGAAGTGGGATGCACCTTGTGTATCCAGTCCTGCTCTCCAAGCCTCCTCGATCATACTCTGCACCCGGGGGATACTAGGCACGGCCCTCTCTGGAAGAGGAGGGGAGCGTTGGTGTGTTCGGATGCACATGGAGAAAACACAGCAAAACAGCCTTTATTAATACTAAGTCTTTTAAAGTTAGTCATCATCCATCTAAGATCCCCATCCAACACTGTCTTTTCAGTGGTGATTTCTACTGTTTCTATTTTCGGTTTCTGGTGTTTTACATGGTGAACTGGCCCCTGTGGCCGATGTATGTCCTGCTGAGATACAGTGGAGCTTCAAGTGTCTCAGTCTTGTTGTCCTCTTAGAGCTACTGTCAACAGGAAGAAAAGCACAGTGGAACAGATACTCATCTCTACAACAATAGTGTCACCAGACCAGAAAGCAGAACAAGGACAAGACAAGATGTGCTCTGAGTGCAGAGCGTGGTGTCACACCCCCCGGGCTGCTGGACACTTATCTAACCATCTGTATTTGTACTTACTGTCTACCCACATGTTCTCACTGAACTTCTCCCTATTGTCAAAACTCAAATTTCACACAGTGAAGTAAAAATGGTGAGTGGCTGAGGAGAGATCACCTGATCTCTGCCAAGAACATCAGCAGGAGCTCTTCATCTTTACGGTGTGATGATGAAGGGTGAGCACAGGCCACTGGAGTCACTTGAGGACAGCTCAGTGTGTGTTATCACACTAAGTCACCTGGTTCTTCTGAATAAACTCAGCTGCTACACAACTGAGTGACTCCCTGAACCAGCAAACAGCAAAGACTGCTGTTGTCGACAAATATGTCTGATATAAATAAAGACAATGACAAGAAGGCTCTTTGCAATCTCAGTTGTAAACAGAACACACACACAAAAAAAAAAAAATATTGGCTGCTTTCTTCCCTCTATGGAAGACATCACCAACACCCATCATCTCTCCAGAGCCACTACTATCTATTTATATAAGGATTGTGTTGATGTGTATCAGTGTGTGTTAATTCATGTCTGTATGTGAAGCAGGCACAGTAACCAATGCACCAAAGAAGCGGGAGTAGCACTTATTTTTCCCAGTACAATGATAATAAAGGTATTCTATTTTATTCTATGTAGACAGGGATATTGATAAATATTCATAGAAAACAGTTGCATCACACTGTGTGTTGGGCAGTGCGGCACTGACTTCAGGTCAGTGTGGTTGTGCACCTTGCAGGGAGGGCAAATACGTGTGCATCTTGAGCAGGCAGGAGATGAGCATCTGCAGGTTTCTGTATCCACAGCCCCAGCCTTTATCCCCAGCCGAGGAGCAGTAATGGTCAGTGTCGGCACTCAGCCACACATGAGCGACGTCTCTGCTTTCAGTCTGGTAGTATTCGTACAACGCTCTGACCACACCTGCACACAGGGAAGGAGAGTGCAGGTTAGACAGGTTCAGCTCAGTAGTGCAGCAGTGAGACTGACTGACTGTTTACAAATCAGTGAGTCACACACACTGTCCAGATTTTATTTGATAATATTTTTTATGAGTTACAGAGATAATTATGTGCCATGAAGACATAATAACAAGACTGACAGGCGATAAATAACAACTAATGAGTGTGTGGAGACACATTTACATCATTTACAAAATCTTTATAAACAGTAGCTTCACTTAAGTCACCGACACAAGCCTTTTGTTTCTTACATGTAAAATTAAATGGCATTTTAACTAAAATGAATCTGACTCAACTCAAATTCAAACAGAAAATTTTGAATTGAAGGGAAATAAATTCTGTTTCCAAGACAAAGATTAAAATCCTTTTCAACTATAGTTTAACTAAGAGTAAAGTTTGATATGTTTCTCTTAGCATCAAAGTTAGTCAGCTGTTGTTCATGAATTGATCGCAGTCCTCTGACTTTATCTACCTGAAGTTCTCAACATGAACCAAAGTCTAGAACCAATGTTTAGTCCATTTAATCTTGGATACTGAACCATTTTGTTCCCAACTTAAACAAACATTTGTTATCTTTCGTCTAAACCTGGTGCATCAGCTCATCTCCTCTCAGTATGAAGAGGTAGAGAATAAAGAATCACACTGATGAGCTGTGATGAGAAGATGGACACAGAGAAGGGAAATACTAACATGGATCTGAAGTTATGGTGCTAACATGGTTAGTAGCATGACTGCATCCTAGGTAGCAGCTGGTCTGGTCCGATCTGGTACAACCGTCTTCTGTCTTTTTTGAGATTAATGTATTTTGTACATGGTGTCTAATTCAAATAAACTTGGCTCATCACAAACACTTGCTCAACCAGGTGCTTCCACCCACATGACCTCTGCAGAACTGTGACTATGATTAGTCTGTGATCCTCCAGATGTGCTGACACTTCAATACATCAGAAATATGAGACGGAGGACTTTCCTATATTTCAGTATAACCACTTGAAACAGGTGGAATATTCTCCCTCAACTGGTTTAAAACACTGAGTACAGGAGACCAGTTATTACAGTTATACAAACATACATCCTCCATTTGGACAGTCAGCAGGTGAACAGCAGAAATACTTTGTTCTTATCACGATAAGTCATCCGCCAGGAATGTGCACCTGCCTGCATTCGATTAGTCACCATAGCTTGGTACCCGGAATCCCTACTATTGTCAAAGCATCAGGGAACCTGCTGTACTGCCACTGTGGTTGGCCCAAACATTAAAGTGGAGGCTGCTTTTCACACAGTGCTAAGTTTGTCTTATGATCAAATCAATGATAAATAAAGTTAAACTTGACTGACAGAAATCTGACAGGTACAGTGAGCAGCCTTGACCTCAGCACTGAGATGTTGGATTTGCACACTGGTTTATCTCCAGGGGAATGTTTAATCATCCTGAGACAACAGTAAACACCTGTCAGATCACTGAAACACCTCTGAAGAAACAACCTGATTCTCAGCACAGGGTGGAGAAGAGGTTATTAAAGGTCCATACAGTCAAGGTCAAAGGTCAAACCTCTGTGTCTTCTTTTATTATAAAGCAGATCTAGGTTCTATATTAATACAGTGAAAGTATCAAAGGTCTCAGTCCACAATGCTCACAGCCTGTTTTCAGAAACTGAGCCTTAAAACCAGCCTCAGAACTTCTGGGGCTCTGGATGTCACAACATAACAGTCACCACACGCTCAGCCACGGCCCAAGCCCCGCCCACCTGGACGCACCATTCAATCTTACAGGATTTAGTTTTTGAGTGTTAACCCGAAATCTGCTATATTTTTATTGGATCACAAAATAGTCAGCCAATCAGAAGAGAGAACACTCAAAAACTACACTGGTTACACTATACTGATGGTTTTTATATAAATATATTTTCAGATAAAACTCTAGAGAAGTTCAAATATGGACCTTTAACACTTCCGCGAAGGGGAGGGGAGGTAGTTTCCTGTGGCTGAGGACCTATGTGCATCTCCATACTACAAAGATGAACAGTATGAGCAGGTAACATTAGTCATTTGTGCTGAGGGCACAAATGGGGTTAATAAGCAGCCTCTTTTTCAGGTTTCACACACCGTCAGCTGTCCTCTCGTTACATGACGCACCACAACAATACCACACAAACTGATGCTGCACCCACACTGACCTACACTACACCTGTCCCCTCTGCATGACTCATTCACTGAGCTGTTCATTTGATTTTCACAGATGACAGTAGTTTGTATAAGCAGCTGTACAAAGTGTGGTTAGGTGAATAAACACACACAAACACACACACACACACACAAACACACACACACACACACACACACACACACACACGATTATTTTCAAGAACACTGTGTGAGAAGTGAGGGAATGCTGAAAAACTGGTCCAGGATAAAGGCCTGGACTGAAACAGGGAGTTGACAGACACTGCTGACAGGCAGGAACATTAAGTCCAAAGTCCTAACAGACTGTTTCACTGAGGCAGGACCAGGCCTCCTGCTTCAGGGCAACAACTGTCATGGTGAAGCCTGGAAACACAGTGCATCCAGAAAGTCTTCAGACCCTTCCACTATTTTACTTCCTGATCATCAGTAACACACAGGTGTCTACCTCACCTTCAGCAGCAGCAGGTTAGCCCACATTATCTCCCTGCACTGTCTCCCTCACACAGTCAGAGTCACGTATTAATGGTTTGCAAAGACATCCTGTCAGCTGGAAACCTGAGGTCAGAGCTCTGCTGCTCTTTCATGTGGTCATTGCAGCATCATTAAACTCCCTCCATCACTCATCATGACCTTTTGTGTGGGAAAGTTGTGTGAGTCTTTTTAGTCAAACAACAAACATGGTAGTTTACTGAACCTGGCCTTTTCTCTACTCTGACAGACCCGGAAAATCTGGGTGCAAACATGGGAGACACCTTGGCTGAGGCTTTAGACAGTGGGTGTCAACTAACCCAGACCAGATCCCCAACCGAAAAGTTTAGATCTCTGCATTGTGAATTTTAATACCTGGTTTGTCTGGCTTTTGCCACACAAACGTCTTTCAACCTCTTTCAGCAGTCATGTGTATTGTGTATTGAGTATATTGTGTGGTATGCAGATGTTCTGGGCACAGGGGGCTGGTGTCTGAGACCCTTGGGTGGGCCTTTAAGGTTGTGTCATTTGCAGAGGTCACACCAGTGGTCTCATGTACTGCTGTGTTGACAGCCAACCAGAACTCAGTTAGCCACTGATCCTAGTCTTGATGGTGATTTCCTACAAAAGAGGCGATCTTGGGCTTCGGTGTCTTATCGACTCTATCAGATTAGTGGGGTGGTGGTATGGTGTTGTGAGCTTCTGGGTCACACCCCATGCTAGGCATCAGTTGGTTTTTTTTAACCCCACAGCATATGAATGTCATTTTTTTAGAATCTCTCAGACCTTTTGGGATTGTGGTTTCAAGAGCATTTCAGGAGTGATTTCAAGGGCGTCTTCATCCATCCCAAATGATCGCCAAAGAGGCTGTTGTGAAAATAAACCAGAAACTGTGGCACAAGCACATCTGAAGGTACATACTGGTACAACACTCCTTGCTGCTGTTGATAGTGAATGTGGCCAGGTGTGGGCAGGCAGATGGTTTGACCAAGGTCTTCCATTAGGTGTCAAACTTGATAAAGTAAATCTTAAATATCCTGCAAAGAGCTGGGCAGATCTGACCAGCATTGTTTTGCAACAGTGACACACACACGCGCTACCTTCCTATGGTGGAGACGCACGGGACAGAGTCCAGCTGGTGAGTGGTGCTTTGGATCAGTTGAATGTCCAGGTCAGAGTGCTGTGGTCGATGAATACTCCAATGTTTTCCTTCCAGGTAGTGAAACCCCTTTTCCACTGCCCACATGACAGGTAGACAGTCTTGAGCTGGGATCCCTCAGTTCAGCACCACGGAGAGCTCTTAATGCAAAGGCGATGATATTGTCTTCGCCTTCGGTTGTTTGCATCAGGACAGCCGCCGCCCTCACATTGCTAGAGTTACAGTGAACCTGAAAAGTGTGGTCTTAGTTTCTCAAAGGGAGTCCGGCACTGCTCTGCCCATTCCCACTGTACACCCTTTATTGTGGTTATTGACAGAGCCCACAGTGTCTGCTAACCTGGGAATGAACTGTGGTACCAACCTCTGGGGACTTTTCAAGTCTATGGGTGCTGGATAGGGAGTGATGGTGAAGGTGAGTTGGGTGAGTAGGAGATGGCAGCTCTTGACATTGAAGTTTAGTTGGGCCTGTTGTAGTTACGGGAACACCACTTCAAGATCAGATGTCGCTCCCGAGTCTTGGAAAAGGACACTTTCCATCACCCACTGGAAGGTGGCACCCACATTCAAAGTATGACTTTAGACTGGGAACGGCCTAGGTGAGTAATCATGTCTTCTGCTCTCCTCAGCCATAGCTACCTGTCAATATCTACTGTGGAGGTCCAGACAGCTGAAGTACTGAGTCCTTTGCAAGGATTTCAACCACATTTACATTATCCCCCTTTATATTTACAGTCAACCAACAAACACAGTAGTTAATCAGACTTAGCCTTTTTATACCCTGACAGGCCCTGACCATCTGGTTTATTAACTGAACCATTTCTAGTCAGATTTAAGTCATTTGTTGTAAGCAGATTAGTAAGAAGTTCAGATTTGAAGAGTGGTCCATTACTCCTTTGTTAACTGAGCAAAACCCACATGACAAATAAATCAGATAAATCTCATGTGACTGCATCCAATTCGAAACAGGCTATAAGTACATTATACAACCAACACTTTTAATTCAGCCTGTGATTTACAGTGTAATTTCACTGTATCAGGGCTAGCACCTCCAAACCTGTGGCCATGGTTCTCTGGAAAATGGTGGAATCTTCCCTCTAGTTTGGGAGAGAGTCAGAAGAGAAGCTCAGAGCTTCACTGACCTGTTGTTACCAGAGCTCAGCCTGAGAGAGGACATGTAAAACTACACTCAGATGGTTTTTGGTTATTAAAATCACAAATCTAAGTACTGTCAGTATTTTACTGTCACCTGATCCATGTAACTAAATTAGACCGTATTAGACTAGAAAGGATTATCTACTTCTCAGAATCCCATTGTGAAAAATTAATGAGTGAAGGAGAAGAAAAGTATAACACCAGCAGATTTATATTCATACTTCACATGAATGGTGAAAGAGGCCGTATCAGCACCAAACCTTCATGATGGAACACAGGGAGGAATGTAAGGACTGAGCTGACTAAACCTACCCGTTGTTGGTCTTTGCTGCTTTTAAGGTTGTGGTTGCAGGACATGAACAAACATACCCTGAGTTCTGGTTGTGCTGTCATCCACCCCCGAAGCCAGAGACTCCATCATCTCAGCCCTCCTGCAGTGAAACTCTGCAGGGGCCATGTGGCCCCTGGCCACAGCTCTCTCCATGGTCCTCTCCATCTGTTTGCGGTAGCCGCCTTTGCCGTCCAGACCAAACTGTCTCTGCACAGTCACATACCACACAGGTCAGGGTGATGATTGCAGTCTTGTGAAAGCATAAGACTGAGAGCTCACACATACCCAGACATGTGCTGCTTCACCACATAAACTCAGAGAGAACCACAAGCTTCAGATAGAGGAAACATCAGGAGACTGTTCAGACCAAACACTCAACTGCTGAACCAGGTCTGGAGACAGGGATCTGACCCCTCCATGAACATGTCAATTCATATTTTGAAATGTATGTGTACCTCTGTAGAATGTCACATGCCGTGTAATACCTGATTTAACTATGTTTCATATAGTTTAGTGTGGTTAGGAGAAACAGTCTTGGATACCATATTTCAATATTAAAATAAAATCAACAGGACTTTATCTTTGTTTTAAAAGACTTTTATATTATTTGAACTTTTTTTTCAACATTTAGATAAGACCTGTAGTCACTGTTGATGAAAGTGTGTAGAACTGGTTCATAAGCCCCAAATACTATAATTAACCATAATTCTGTAATCACAGCTCAATACAAAAAACAGTCAGGCTCCAAACTGCACTGAGTCTACAGGACAACGCTGTGTCCCATGTAACACTCACACTTTGGTTAGGGACACTGATGTCTGTTAAGTAATGTGTAGGAGGTTTCCTGCTGCTCATCATGTGGACATCAGCCTCAACAGTGTGGTGACACACACTGTACATGACTGACCAGCATCATGTTGACAAGTGGGGTAACTAAAGTCACAGACTTTAGACAATTAGACTGTATTGGGTTAGACTGTATCCTAGCATTAATTAATTAACTATTTATTTAATTAATTTGTTAAATGATTATATAATTAAAAAAATGATGAATTATATGAATGTTATGTCCATTTGACTTTGTCATTACGGGTCCCATGACCCGTAATGACAAATCAGTCATGAGCAAAAATTTTAATTTACAAACACATTAAAGTCCTCAGTTGAAGGCAGCTGAAGCAGCTGTGTATCACTATCTCTCTACATTCATCTGTACAGGTGGTGAAACTGTATAGGTTTGTCAGCTCACAGTAAATACTGGATATGTGATTACCGCTTCAGTCTGAACATGTTTCTGTGGTTCAGTGTAGTTTGAATTTCAGCGGTTTAGACAAACGTGAGATGAACTCAATGACTGTGATGATGGGATCTGATCTGGGACACACTAGCTTCCAGCTGCTCACTGGAGTATAAAAGTGACTGTGAGGACAATGTGCTGACGTTGAGGGTTCAGGTCTTACAACTGAATAAACTAAAAAAGCCTCAGTCATTATACATTGACAAGAGGGCAGCAGGTCAGCTACAGTTTAACACTTGTCAGCACCATGAATTTATGGTCATCTAAACAACATGTGTTGCTGTTGCTCTGAACTGTAGGGATTCTGTGTTCCATAGTCCAGACCTGTAGCTTCTTGAACTCCTCCCTCTCCTGCTGAGCCTCCTCCTGCCTCCTCCGCTGCTCCTCCTCCTGCTGCAGCTGTGCGGCCAGCTTCCAGTCTGAGCCCAGACTCCCTGCAGCAGGTGAACCAGAGGCTGAGTGGGCATCAGATCAGACAGGTTCATGAGACTGTACAGAGGTCTTTAAAAGACAACAGAGAGAAGTAAATGATGTGATGTACACCCACCTGCTCCATAGTCTAAGTGCAGTTCCACATGCTCCTGCAGAGAGAAGCTGTCACTGCAGATGACAGAGCACATGGGACACTCAAGTCTCCTCTCTCCTAAAAAACAGTTTGAAAACTCCTGTCAGTTCCATTTTATATGGCAGATGGACTGATGGTCTTCTTGGTTTTTTGAAACCAGAAGAAACCAAATGACCCTGATGGTCATTAGATAGAATGAAGGTTAAAGGCTCTTCAGCATCGGCTTCACTTTACAGACCCAGAGTCCAGATCCACTTTTACAGTCTTTTGTCTGAACTTATTAAGTTTCCAATTGAAGAAGATAAAGGATAAATCATGAATATTAAAAATAAGAGAAAAAAAACAAAAAATAAAATAGATGAAATCTTTACTTTGGCTGTTTCACAAACATTATGAACTTGAGAAAATACAGAATTTAAGTAAAACTTAATCAAATGATTAATATTGATTATTGTTAATTAACACAAATTAGCACCAGACTAACTGCAATGCTGTGTCTGATGTGTCATTATTTCTGCAGGTGTTTAATCATAAGAATTAGAGACCACTTTGACTTGATGTTTCTACAGTTCATCCTGAGGGGAACATGTTCATGAACTATTTCACACACTGACAAACGTCTTGTACAGATGCAGAATAAAGAGAAGACGCACCTGAGACACTGCTGGATGATGTCATGGCAGGTGAACATGCCTCCGGTGCTGCCCCTAAACAAAGAGCAGTCATGAATAAAGATACATCACGAACATGTGTGTGGCTTAGGGCATCTTAACTTCAGAAACAGAGCACTCTTCTGTCTCCTCTGCTCTCAGCTGACTGCTGGTATTTGTGGACTAGATGCTGCAGATTAACTCTGTGCTGATTACAGTAGGTATCTGAACTGTACATTCTGTACACGGCAGCAGATGCAGATCTCAGAGCAGTTACCCTCAGCTGAGCGCTGCTCCTCTAGATGCAGCTCAACATGCTCCTGCAGAATGAAACAGCTGCTGCAAACCAGTGCACACATAGGGCAGGAGAACAGCTTCTCTGTAACAAACATACATCTAGTCAATGCTTAATTTTAAAATTTCAAATAAACTTTGAGGAGGGTGAACCTTTTCTCACCTTTTCTCTGTGAAGACAGCCGCCTCTGTTTGACTTTGTTGGGGTCAGATTCAAACCCATTGTTGTCCTCCTTATGATGCTTTATAGTCTCTGGTCTGGTTTCAGGACTCTGTGCTGTCAACGTGATGGGTTCAGTTTTCCCAGGCGATGAATTTCCACTTTCAGATGTGCTGCTCTGTTTAGGTCGCACTGAGTCTGTGGTCCTTACACCAGCTGGATCACAGTTGTCCCCAGCTGAACAGGCCTGAGAGGTCTGGGGCTCCTCGCTCTCAGTGACACCCATGTCTGCTGCACCAGAGATGGATGTGATGCGAGCGGCACCCTGTGCCGTGAGCTGCTCCTCTGGATGAGCAGAGCTGATGTGGAAACACAGTTCATCATAGGACACTCCAGACAGGGAGCAGAGCGGGCACTGCACATCGTTTTCCAGGTGGCTGAGAAGAATATGTGTCTTCATGTCCTCCACCAGCAGTACCTCCTCTCCACAGATGTCACAGGTCAGCATGGCTGCAGCCTACAGACACACACTTTCCTACAACAGAAACACAGAGTAGCCACACAAGCACAGTCAACTTAATAAACATGGAAAAGTCTACTTTCTTAAGGCACATTTACTGTGTTACTTCAGGGAAGCATGAAACCCTGGTGTATTTGAGTTTAGGGGGGCAGAGAATCCAGATGTATTCACAGGTGGGATCAAGTGGTGACAGAGAAACAGTGGGGAATGGTGAGGTTTCTTGTCCTGGTCAGTGCTGACTCCTGCTGGCTGTTCTTTGGACCTGTCAACCTGCTGAGTCAGCACCTGCCTGAGCAGCTGAGGCCACATGGAGGTGAAATGAATTCTAATTAAATATAACAAAGAGTTGAACAAACATCAGGTGTGCTTCACCTTGTCCTATATAAGTGAAGGACCAGATGAGAAACATTTCTTCATCATTACCAGCAGATATAACCAGAAACATCTAATTGATTTGCTAAAGCAGAAAAATATTAAACACAACTGGGTAAAGTTTACTGGAGTCGTTCAGGAGCAGGTCAGACCTGTGACAGGTGAAAGGCCAACACACAGTCTGAGTCAAGTGTTGTTGTCCCTCCAGATCACTTCACTGCTCCAGGTCTCTGGATCTACAGCAGGATTTACTCCAGTCCTCATCATGTTTGATGATGGTGGTGGAGACTCTGTCTAATACTGCAACGTCTCCCATAGTTCAAGTGGACAAAGATCCGGACTGTGAAGGCCACATCCTTGTCAGACCCTCTGAGGATGGAGACTCGTCCTGTTTCTCCTTTAGTTTCTCACCATGACGAGTCATCACAATAACAAAGGTAGGTCACGTGTCTGTTGAATGAAACCTGCAGGGACCCTTTTTTTCCAATGTGACCTTGCTTGTGAATGAGTGCTGAGGTTTATACTGTGAGCTCGGCAATGTTACAGAGTGTAACGCTGCCTTTAGTGACATCCTCGTAAATTATCACATTTTTGAAAGGAGTTTGGCTTGTGAGGCACACAACCACCGCTGCAGTCACAACGGTATCTGACCACAGTTTTCACACAGTGAGGCACTAAACCATGTGATGGAAATCTACTCACGGTCACTACAGCACTCTCAGTTCAGACAGGAGGCAGCAGGAAGCTTTACTTTCCTTTCTTCTGTTTCAAAACCAGCACTTCTTCTTCGCCCCCCCCCCCACCACTTCTTCTTCTTCTTCTTCTGAGGATTGTTTACAAACGCCGAATTGGTGCCTTACCGCCACCAACTGGTCTGGACTGTGAATTACTCTAATTTTTACAATATTTCATAAAAACAACATATTCTTAATAGAACGAGTCTAACATGCTGAAACAGGATTGTACATATCTATTAAATCAAAGTGTACGTTTATATATTCCTTCCCAACAGGAAATCTTCCGGCTGTAGCAGAGGATCTCAGCCTGACTCTGCCCGGATGTAGAAGTTCATGGGCCAGAGTCAGGCTGGGGACTGCCTGATATTTCTAACATGATCTACTGTCACATCTGCCTGAATTATATTAGCCTAGCTTGAATAGTTTGTTATGGTCTTTTCCTTTGACCCCTGTAACCTCTTCGTCCTTCCCTTCAGTCTGCTTCATGATGCTCCTGCTCATGGCATCTCATGAACAGGGGCCTCATCACAAGCTGACAGGTGGAGCTGTAACCGGTTAGCTCGCTAGCTAGCTTCCGCCACTGGTTAGTTCACGCTAATTCCTGGGATTCAATTGAAACCTGCCAACTTTATTCCCACATTGTTTTAATTCAAGTTGAAATAAAATGAATAAAATTCGATGGTTTTCCGCAGCAGCAGCTCATGTTTGCCATCTTCTCTCTCTGTTTGCTATGCTGTCGGCTCACTGCGGTCAGCTGTTCTGGGGCCCATCAGCCCGGTTCAGGTCCACTCTGTCCGGTCCACCTCGGCCTGACCTCACACAGCTGACGGAAGTGACGCGGGATGTTGTTGATGCGAGGGGCTTGCTGGGAGAGTTTTAGCCGGACGCCATTTTGCTCCTAGAAACGGAGGGAGAGCAGCAGCGGTAGCAGCGACCGTAGAGCCGAACACCGTCCCAGGTAGGTCAGGGCTTCAGTGGGTAAGAGGCTCGGTGTTACTTGGCTGCGCTGTGGAAGCTGTCAGGGCGGTTAAATACACCCGCGATGTGTGACTCAGCGAAGCGTTAGCCGAGGAACTAGCCGTGAAGCTAGTTCACGACTGACCAGGAGCAGCTGAGACCCGTGTTGTTGTGTTACCCGGAGAGGTGTTAGTAAAGTTGACGGAGCACGGAGCTACTGGATGATCAACCTTAGCTGGGGCCTTTAGATCAGGATCGGGCCGTAGCCTCTCATGCTAACAGCCGTCACTGTTAGCATGTGCAGCTAGCTGGTTGTGGGAGGGAGGTGGTCATGACCTCTTTTCCTGTGCGGGGGGACGGCTGGTGTAGCACGGCCTCCACCTGAGAAGTCTCCTGTGTGTTAGTTTATCACCAGAGGTGTAGCTGTCTGTGTCACATTCAGCGGGAGCTCTCATGGACGTGTTGTGGTCTGACTCTCAGTGTCGGGCTGAGGAAACCAGTCCCTCTGCATAGTGTAGCGGCAGACCACAGCCAGTTTTTGTCTAACGATCTGTCAAGTTATACAGGTTAAGTCCACATCGGACTGGATGTAGATTCAAACATTGTTATTTCATGGCCTTTTCATGTCTTTATTCTCTTCTGTAGTTTCAGAGCTGGTTCTCAGACACAGATGCATGTGAAGGCTGGTCCAGCCACAGTGTCCTGGGCCCAGTCCTCTTGTTCACCATTCATTTAACTTGATTTAAAGCACATCGCCTCTTCCCTCAATGATCCTTGAGTGATTTATCATTATTCATTAATACCAAGCTTGTCATCATTAATCTGGGTTGGTTGCTTCAAAGTGACTATGTGACTCTTTGCACGCTGCAGTTAGTGTTTAATTCGTTTTATTTTGTAGTGATTGTGTGGAGATAGCGAGCCAGTAAATGATTGAGATGAATCTCTTTTACCTGCTTCCAGACAAATAAACATAATAATACAAAGTAATAACAATCTGTATAGTGACCTATAATAGTCCAGTGCCTCTCCGTAGAAGAGTCTGGTTTCTGTTTGTTTCTTTGTAAAGTGATTTAGAGACGTTTTCTGTTATCCTGTTTAAATCCAGGTGAAGTTAATTAAAAAGATGATTATTTCGGCATTTCCAACTGGAATAAGATGCCGTCACTGAGTCATGATCCCCCCCACGTGCAATAAGTGAATGCAGCTGGATCATGACTACCTGTTCTTCACTCTCACTCTTTAGACACGATGGCGAGTCCAGGGAAAGACAGCTACAGGATGAAGAGCTATAAGAACAAAGCGCTGAATCCTCAGGAGATGCGTCGAAGACGAGAGGAGGAAGGAATCCAGCTACGCAAACAGAAAAGAGAGGAGCAGGTAAACATGTCTTTCACCTTGGTCTTCCATTTAATTGCCTGAGCACACCAACAAATGCAGAGTGGTGGGTCCTGACAGGTGTGTAAGTGTGGCCGAAATAGATGATGACCAGAGGGTGTGGTGAGTAACCTCTCATTAGGGGTGGGAGAAATGTATTTTATTTTTATTTATTTATTTATTTAAATTTTATTAGTGATACTGTGATTTCCTGAATCAATATTTATTTTATTATTTAAACACAACTTGTGTAGTAACAGCTAGCAGCTACAATTAGCCCGTGTGCTACCTGTTTATCGTGATAGTATCGACTGTGAAGAGAGAGCTGGGTCATGAGATGCACCACAGTCCTCATCCATCTGACTGGTAGCCTTTAGCTCACCAGGTTAATGTTTTCAGCATCTTGCACTTTGTTTGTTCTGTACATAGTTGTTGTTGTTGTTATTTTGTATCACATTGCTAATGTGATAATAGGCCTACATAGCCTCTCTCTGCGTGCCTGTCATTGGGGTGGGCATGTTGTGGTCTCATTGGCCAATCACAATAAAAGAAAAACACACTTCAGTTTAAGCCCCGAGGTTGGTGGATTCTGTTTATACAACATGTTCCTAACAGCACTAAACAGTAAAAGAAGCCAACAGAAAGACAGCAACAAAGTAATATGATTCTGTCTGGCCTGATGTCACTGCATGTCACAGCCAATCAGAGGCTGCAGATTCATCAACATGTGTCCTGCTGCCTTCAGGTGCTGCAGGAGAAACTGTTCTACAGTGTGAAGCAGCTGTGGACAACAGATACCGTCCCTCAGATTGATTCATAGATCAATGCAGACTGATTTACAGACAGTGCTTCTTTAAACCATGTTAACACTGATTTAAACTCAGCCACAAGCTGGAGAGTGATTTCTGCACCCTATGCTCTGAGCTGGACATAAACAGACCAAAAGAAATGACCAAAGTGTCATTCACATTAAAGATTCACTTCCTTGTTTTGTTAATAAAAATTTGTTGCTACAATTTCCCCCCAGCAGCCTCTTGGTTTAAAAACATCGCCGGGGGGAAATTTCAGGGTTCAGACAACACTGGAGAGTGAATCTGTGTTTGATTACAGTAGATCAGAGAGGTCACTGCTGTCTCCAACTCTCAGCTTCTCTGTGAACCATATGTCACGCTGTGCTTAGTATGATCATCACTTCATCCAGTCAATAAAGACCAGCTTAATCATGTGACTGTGACTCTGTGCCCACAGCTGTTTAAGAGGAGAAATGTATGTGTACCCTCTAATGATGAATCCATGCTGGAGTGTCCAATCCAGGATCCAGACATCAGCTCCACAGTACCTGTCACAGGTGTAAGTACTTTACTCTTGTGTTATGTCTTTAAATGTATTGCTCTGGTCTGGATCTGAAGCACCAGGATCTACCCCATTTGTCTGAGATCTTATGCTTCTGTCTGTGTTTGGCCACTAACTGATCTGAACTGGATCAAAGATGCTTGGATATTTATCTGATGTTGGTCTTTGTGCAGGACGGAGTGATAACTCCTGATATGATCCAGATGATTTTCTCTGAAGACCCAGACCAGCAACTCATTGCTACCCAGAAATTCAGGAAATTACTGTCCAAAGGTTTGTGTTGCATCATTGGAATATTATGTAATATTTATGTAAATGATTTGAGGTTTTGGTGATGATCTGTCGCAGCTGTGCCCCAGTCTGACAGTCCGTGTTCTGCCGGACTCAGTTTGACTAACCTGAACCACTGTGTTGTTTTAAAGCCTGTGTCAATCTTTGAATAAGGCTCTGTTCAGTAAGGGTTCAGGAAGAGTTCTGATGTGTTCCTCTGCAGAGCCCAACCCGCCCATTGACGAGGTCATCTCCACGTCCGGTGTTGTGAATCGTTTTGTGGAGTTTCTGAAGAGGAGTGAAAACTGCACACTGCAGGTGAGAGCTCCACACAGCTCTACACAGCCTGAGTGAAGCTACAATTAAAAATACATATCAGAGGTCTGCTTTATCTGACAGTGAAAACATTCAGGTTCTACAGCTGGACAAGACTATGGTTGTCTAATAGATGTGTGACTGAACAAATATGTGTTCATCATATGATGTGAGTGGTCAGGGTCTTGCATATTCCTGCCCATGATACCTGTTGCCAGTCAGAGTGATAAATGTCTCATATCTGTAGTGTCACTTGAGCAGGACAAGAGAATCTGTGCTTTATTTCCCTAGTAGGTAAATACACTGACTGTGTTGTTTGTGTGTTTCCATCAGTTTGAAGCAGCCTGGGCACTCACCAACATTGCCTCAGGTACCTTCCTCCACACCAAGGTGGTGATTGAAACAGGAGCTGTTCCCATTTTCATTGAGCTGCTGAACTCTGAGTATGAGGATGTCCAGGAACAGGTGAGAGGCAGTGACAAGTCATCAGACTCCATCACACTGTTCTCATGTAAGAGACATAAGCCAGATGATTCCTGTTCAACACACAGATATACCAGGATGAGGGTTTGTTTTAATATGTGCAGTTGTATTAGACCATGTTCCAGATCAATGAGCAGGAGTGATTCGTGGTTCTGCTGCATCAGTAGAAACAGTTTTAAAACTTGGGTAAACCTGCTAATAAAAGCTAATTTTTATTTTATTTTTTTTCCCCACTGCCAGTCGAGTTTGGTTTTCTGTTTGGACCAAGGACACACACAATTACACTGTTACACATGCAATTACAGACGCACACAGGTTGACAGTGGAGAGAGAGAGGGCTCCTAGGCCTCATACACACTAGTAACAGAACTGTCAGTCTCAGGTCGGTGCTCCACTGGAGCCTCCACATAGACACTTAGATCAGTTATTGTGTATTTTTAACAGTTATTTTGAGCCTGAATCTGGTCTTAGACCAGTAGAAGGAGGGCTTTAGTCTCTGTAGTGAAAAAGGTTGATTCATTAATTCAGTCATCTTCGTATCAGTCACATGATGTTCTCACCGGCTGTTCACTGATGGTATCCAGACTCTGTGGATGAACTTGTAGATGAAGCTAAGCTCAGCTGAGCTACTGTGTTGACTGTTATTGTGTTTTAGGCGGTGTGGGCGTTGGGGAACATCGCAGGAGATAATGCGGAGTGCAGAGACTACGTGCTGAACTGTGGCATCCTGCCATCCCTGCAGCAGTAAGTCCCCCCCTGTCTGTCTGTCTGTGTGTGTGTCAGACCTTGTGTTCATTAACAGCTATATCCTGTGTGTTGTCACCTCCAGGCTACTTGCTAAATCCAACCGTCTCACAACAACCCGTAATGCAGTGTGGGCTCTGTCCAACCTGTGCCGAGGGAAGAACCCACCTCCAGATTTTGCCAAGGTGAGTCCAACTGTCAGGCTGACCTGGAGACCTGGAATCCTGGTGGATATTTGAACCAGCTCTGGTATTAAAGTGGCCTCCTCCTCTCTGGTCTCAGGTGTCTCCCTGTCTGAGTGTGCTGTCCAGGCTTCTGTTCAGCAGTGATCCAGATGTGCTGGCTGATGCCTGCTGGGCCCTGTCTTACCTCTCTGATGGCCCCAATGAGAAGATCCAGACGGTTATTGACTCGGGGGTCTGTCGCAGGCTGGTGGAGCTGCTCATGTAAGAACCTAACAGACCCTCATCACAGAGAGTAGTTATTTATTACCAGACAGCACAGTGCCCACATCTGGCTCAGAATGTTGTGTTTCTCTCTCAGCTACTGTTACCATTGTAATGTCAGATCCTGGTGGGTCCTTTTTACAACCCAGCCCCTTTAGCTGTAAAAACAAAATGACATAGACTCAGATGCGTTTAGTAATGCAAAGTTATTGATTAAGAAGATAAATGCTACATATACAAATGATAATTAAAGGTTATTAAGAGAACAAACAGATGTTGTTAAATCAAAGAACCAGGACCTTTAAAAACTGACTTTTTAAACATACTGCAGCAGTTAGGATTAAGCAAAGGTGAGCCAAGAGGTCGCCCCCATTACCTCACATCACAGTCTTAACAACACCACGGGATCATTGGAGCTGAGTGTCTGCTGCAGGCAGCCTTGTCTCATCTTACTGTTGTAACCTGGTTACACAGCCGGGATCAGGCTCCATGGCCGTCAACAGGTGTCACTGTGCAGTAAAGTTTCACTTTCCTGTCAGTTTTCTCTCTCTGCCTTCATGTCCCCATCTCCACGTGATTCAGCCACTCACCTGTGTAATAAATAGTTTTTCAGTGTGAAGACAAAGACACACTCAGGTCAGCTGATGAGGTGGATGTCAGCTAAGTGGAAACTTTAGTTTTTATAGGAGGCTTACATTAGTGTTTGTTACTTGGAATCTTAACACCACCGGTGAATGGGCACATTTTTGGGACGGGCACCACCGAGAAAATTCCTGGAACGTTATCTAATCAGAAACAGTGTTGCCATGGTCACAGTGGAACAGATGTTGTTGTGTGTGTCAAACGTGGGAATGTTTGTGTGTATCCCTGTAGGCACAGTGACTATAAGGTGGTCTCTCCTGCCTTACGTGCAGTCGGCAACATAGTGACAGGAGATGACATCCAGACTCAGGTAGAGACTGATTCTCTCTCTTCATCCCTTCATTTATTCACAAAGGGTTAATGACAGTATTCAGCATGATGCCCTCTGATGTCTGTCTGTCGCCTCAGGTAATCTTGAACTGCTCAGCTCTGCCATGTTTACTCCACCTCCTCAGCAGCCCCAAGGAATCCATCAAGAAGGAGGCGTGCTGGACTGTGTCCAACATCACAGCAGGAAACAGAGCTCAGATCCAGGTAATGGCTGCCTCACCTGGCCTCACTGTTTCCTGTGTGAGGAGGATCTGCTGCTCAGTGCAGATGACAACATGTCTTGTCTTGTCAGAATGTGATTGATGCCAACATCTTCCCGGTCCTGATTGAGATCCTCCAGAAGGCTGAGTTCCGCACAAGAAAGGAGGCAGCGTGGGCCATCACCAATGCCACCTCAGGGGGCACACCTGCACAGATCAGGTGTGTTCAGACTAAATTCAGCACAGACTAATCTGGATGTGATCATCTGATCCAGTCTGATCTGCTGTTGGTGATTATGTGAAATTGAAAAAATAAGTAAATGATAACAAAATAAACTGAATAATGCCACTAAAGAAAACAATAACCTAAATGAATGAACACCCCTGTGTGAACAGGTATCTGGTGTCTCTGAACGCCATTAAACCCATGTGTGACCTGCTGACGGTGATGGACTCTAAGATCGTGCAGGTGTCTCTGAACGGTCTGGAGAACATCCTCAGACTGGGAGAACAGGAGGCCAAACAGAACGGAACCGGCATCAACCCATACTGTGCTCTCATCGAGGAGGCCTACGGTACAGCTCTGCAGCACAACACGACACTGACATGACAACACAGTGTACACTCACCAACACTAAGTCAGCCTGTGAGACTCACACTCAGACTGCTGTTACAACAGTACAACAGTATTTTTTCTGCTCCCCAGCAGACCTCACATCACTTTGAGTGACTGCAATTTAAGAAGAGAGAGAGGAATCTTCTTAATTTCTCTAGTACAGAAAGCAGAGCTCACGGTTTTGTCTTTTGTGTTTAAACAATTGATCAATGGGACAATTCTTGAATCATTAAGAACAATTGAATCAGAATACTTCATTAATCCCAGGGGAAATTTGGTAATCTTCTCCCTCCGTCTGACTGATCACATCTCACAACATCACACAGTCTTGTGTACATTCATGTCTGAGGTTTATATTGTTCGTGCATCATGGTGAAGAAACACACAGACTCTTACTTGATTTGTAACGGCTCATCAGCAGTGGTTTGATTCAGAGCTGCAAAGACAACACACCACACTGTCAGGACCAGTCATCATCAGGGACACATCAGTAACACAACACCACTGAACACACACTTACACAGCTCAGTTCTTGGTCTTTTTGTCTATTTATTTATTTTACTTAATGACAGGCAACATTGTTTTCATGACAATAAAGTTGAAACTGAATGAGGTGTGTGTCTGTGTGTGTTTGTGTCTGTCTTGCTGAAGGCCTGGACAAAATTGAGTTCCTGCAGAGCCATGAGAACCAGGAGATCTACCAGAAGGCCTTTGACCTGATTGAACACTACTTCGGTGTAGAGGAAGAGGACGCCAGTCTGGCTCCACAGGTTGACCAGAGTCAAGGCCAGTTTGTCTTCCAGCAGCAGGAGGGACCCATGGAGGGTTTCCAGCTTTAACCCCACCTCACCTCCACAGCCCCCTCTTCTCGGTCTCTGAGTCTGGGCCTGCTGGTCTGCAAATTCTCCTGGGATCTCACCTCGTCTCTGCTGGACCAGCTCCACCAGCTCTTCCCTGCACCTCCACCTCTTGTATGCCTTCACAACAACACACACACTCTGGAGAGACACAGAGGTCTGTGAATATGGAGATGGACAGTGAGAGCTGATTCGGCTTGTTGACCCTGTCTGAGACTGTGGGAGCTGGAGTCCTGAACTGAGGCTCAGCCAGTTTCCCACCATGAAAAGCAAATTCATGTTAAACAGGAAATCTCTTTTCCTTTAATGTTCCTTTGACCTCCTGTGATGATGAACGTCAGAATATTTATGTTACAATCAGAAACAAATCAGCATCCACATCCCAACTACCTCTGAGAGAGGGAGGGAGGGAGTGAGTGAGTGAGGGAGAGGGACTGAGAGTTATTCAGCTTTGTTCTAAAATCTAACCTTGAATAAACTCCTGGGTGTTGAGGTTCAGGCTGTAGAGGCTGATCTGTAGCCAGTGGGTGTAAATACAGTTCTTCTGTATGTGCTGCTGCTGCCACACACTCTGCTCCTGTTAAAAGACAAGACGAGCACCCGGACACTCGAGGTCTTTACCTGTCGGCCCTCTCAGAGCTGTGGAGGAGCAGCTCCTTTCTCCTCCACCCTCAGCTCTGACTGAAGACAGCTGCTCCCTGGATCCTGTATCTGGTCTGCAGGCCTGCAGTGGCTTGAGATCTGTGACAGTGTTTGCTGCTTCTTTTCTATGTGAGAGCAGTGTGTGCGCTGTGTGTTACATGATGCAGTGTGTGCAGTAGTCTTCCTGATCTTTGTTCTGTTTTTCAGCTACATGATTAATCAGATTTTCTCTCCTGAAATCTCTTCTTTGTATGATGGGATCAGTCAACTTGGAGGGTTTTGTATATTATATATACATGTGAGGAAGTGTAACCAGAGTATTTAAGTGGCTGCAGGAAGGTGTGATATGCAATTATGTTTCCTGGCTGATATGCGGTTCTTGTGTTTCCATCACGCTGAGGACGTTTGTCTCCTCTTGACCTTTACTCTGATTTTCATTTTCCATATTCTTATGTTGTGGGTGAAGTCTTAGGACGGAAGCACATTGTTGTTTTTGTCATTTTTGTTCCTGCTTTTGACTCCACCCCTGAACCGTGATTGGACAGTTTTTGATTCGTGCACATCAGAGCGCCATCAGCTGTTGGAGAACCGAACATGAAATTAATCAAATATTTATGTGAAATGGAAAATATTTGTATTGCAGAAATGACATCAAGCACATTGAATTGTGTATAGTTTTCTAATATTTCTGGTTTGTATGATTGTATATCATTTTTTAGGTTTTGGTAGTTTTTGTTTTCTCCTGTTCGGGAGTTGATTTGCTGTGTTGTTGTGGCTCTCAGTAGAAGTGTGTGTTTTGGTTCCTGAGGTCTGATGAGAACCTGGCTCTGAGTGGGGACACACACTTCCATTGTGTAACAAGAATTAATAAACGGATCTGTTGGCTACAAACCGAACTCACTGCAGCCCTCTTTCATGACTTACTGTCAAGTTGTGTTGCTTGATGCTGCCCCTCTGCTCGACCGCCTGTCAAACACTGAAGAAAAGGACATGATGAAGTTCCATTTGAATTTGACTTAATTTCCATCAGCTACAAAGATAAAATGACAACTTTACAAAACTACCAAAAATTTTAAAGTTGGTTTTGCTCCTTCTAAGTAAAGGAGCTATAGGTAAGTTTAGCTATTGCTACATAGGCAAGGCATTTTATTTGTGTAGCCCATTTTTACAGTTTGTCTCAAAGGGCTTCACATAGCATCATAACAGCATCCTCTGCCCTTAGACCCTCACATGGACTGAGGAAAAACTCAAAACACCCTTTTCACAGAGAGAGTTAATGTTTGCGTTGGCGGCTGCTTAATTACCAGTTTGAAAGACTGGAGAAAACTTCATTCATTTACTCTCCGACATCTGTTTCCAGAGGTAGAAACAAACACCAATGTTGTCGCCATCACGTTTTCTTCAACTGAATTTAGCATGCTAACCAGCTAGCTCTCTGATCTGTCAGGTCCTGTTATAACCTCATCAAACCAAAGCAGCTCCAGACCAGGAGCCAGGTTCAGCAGCACAGAAGAGCTGCCAACAGTCCTTCAAAAAGTTCCTTCATTAAATAATAATGATAATGATAATTATCATTAATCAATAATAATGATAATGATAATGACAAATAGAAATATCATCATTAATAATGATAATGATAATGACAAATAGAAAACATGATTCTAGACACTAGCACTAATACTAGTCCTCAGTCAAGATCATTGAGACAATGGAGAATTAGTTGTGATACATTTCAACATCAACATAGAGATTATCTTTTCATGTCAGTAGTGTTTTTGTTTCTGATGGTTTAATCTTTTACCTTTTTGATGTTAGCTTAACAGACACCTATTTGTTTTCAGTTTTCTGAACAATATTAAAATCCACGTGTGCTGAAGGCCCTGACTGTGATTGTGGGCCATAACTTGCTCCCTGTGCAGGAGGACAACCATCACTGCAGTCCTACTGAAGAACTCTGTCACAATGTGATATTTCAGTTTTTGGCTTTGTCATAATGAGGAATTTAAAGTAGATTGACTGCGGTGAAAGGATGTGTCTTACCAGCAGCCACAGACTATTTTCTCTCAGAGGAAGAATGCATGAATCCTTTTATAGAAGCATTTACAAAGAAGTAGATTCACCTGTAGGACAGGATGGGGGAGTCCTCGTCACTGAGACCGACTGATTCACTTCTGCAGTAACAAAGGATCCTCAGGTCTCTGATTAAGTAGAAAAATAATTCTGTTTACTACCAGTTTGGTAGTAAACAGCAAACTGAGTCAGCAACTAATTATCACTTCTGTGACACCAAAAATGATGTGGTTTCCTTTTGTGTTTGTCATAGAGCAGGAGGCTCTGCTACACAGAGATTATGTTTGTCAGTCAAACAGCTGTAGAGTATTTTGATCTCAGGCTGATATTAATGTCTCTGTTGATGAAACAGACATAGATTTTACATGTTGAGCATGAGTATTGCTTCAGCAAAGGTCTTTGCCTTAAAATTAATGCTGCGACAACATGATTACACTGTCCTAAGTCAGTATATGTTTCAGCCGCCTGAGGGCATGAAACCTCCAGAAGGTAGCAGCCACGCCCTTGTCACCTTTTAGCTGTCACACCCCTCCTCCAGGCTGTGGATGCCAGAGCTGTACAAGAACAGATGTTGCTAACTAATTGCAATATATTTCATAAGTCATTGTGATTCTTGCCAAGAACAGAGAGTACAGGACGCTCAGGAGAAACATCACAGACCCTATCAAAACTGTGGTCTGATGCTTGTTCCCTGCAGGTTCAAACACAGAACAACATGCAGACCCTCATTCAGATATATGGGCCTGTTAACATCAGTGTTCACAGTAAATGACTGAGATGATCTGATAAACTTGTTTCATAAATAAAGATGATCGAACTCAGTCAGTTCATGGACTGATGGATGCTGCCTGGTCAGTGTTGGATCTCATCCTTAGTGTCCTGTGGTCACGGGTCAGAGTTTGATGCAAACTGTTATGAAACCTGATCTCAATTTGTTTTCTTGGTAAAACTATCTGGTTTATCTGTGAAGATGACTGACTTGTGTGTGTGTGTGTGTGTTTATACAGACAGGGCATCATGATGACCACTGACAAATTAAAGCCATTTTGTGACAAGGCAGATTGCACTAGTATAAATGACACTGAAAACAAAGGTGAAAATGACTGTGGTCAATACATTAGGACGAGGCGGTAAACAGCCTCAGGTACTACATGTCATCAAGTTTCACTCTGAAAGTCCCCAGCTCTGAACCAGTCCAGCCGGTGCTGCAGCCTGAAATAACAGGTGGGGACAGGGGAACCACAGCAACTTTAAATATTACTCCTCCACCTCATTGCGCCAGCATCCTTGTTCTGTTAGTGGCAGAAATTACTATGGGCCCCAGAAAAAAGCCCCAAGATCAGTATAATCATTATGTAATAGCTGGAGGAAGAACAGGAGAAACTGGAAACCTGGTCAGGAATGTAAACTCCAGTCCACAATGTAATAGGATATAAGTGATCTGACATCTCACAGTGATCCAGTCTGTCTGAAACTGGGGGATATGAAGTGAAGAGTCAGGTTTTCATAGTTTCATCCTGTGCAGAGACCTGGACACAGAACTTTTCTTACTGTACAGGACTTTATTGTATTTATTGTACTATACTAATGTTAAGGAATCAGTCTACATGTGCACGGTCATGTTGTCTAGCTGTCAGACAGAGGAAGGTCTGAAAGACTGAGAACTGAGAGAAGTCCAGTAAATCCAGTCTCTGACTCATGTAAAACTCTAAAAAGATCCAATAACTTATTATTCTTTTATTCATCATTATTTGACATAATTCTTTTTATATTGACAAATGTTCATTGTCATGATTTGTTATAATTTTTAATAAGACACCTTTTATAAAGGTTTGTAACATGTAACATGTTGTTGTAATCATTAGTCTCATCAGTCTCATATAACCTCATACATAAGACCTGGTTAGATCAGGACATGTGTTAGTGGCACAACTGATCCTTAAAAACATCACTGGATTCTGAAGTCACCACAAACTGGGTCAGTTCTTCCTCATTCCTACACGACAGCCTCATTCCACAAAGCATTGTTTATCACAGAACACAGGAATGACATTTCCTTTTCTTTATTAGCTCACACAATAAAAAAAAGACAACACAAAAGTTACATCATAATCATAATCATATTAACCCAGTGTGCCCTCATATCAGCCAGAAAGATTTTTACTCTTCTCAGTTACAGCTTGAAGAACATTCAGCGTAGTCACATCACTGACAGGGAATTGGGAATTTCCCAACCATTATTAGCTTAAGAGACTGGGGACAGTGGCAAAGTTTTTATTCCTCCAATCAAAAACATACTGGTGTGATGACACTCATACTGTGCATCCTCAGTTAGACTCTCTACCCATCAGGAAGACAGAAAACACATTCAACATCTGCTGCTGCATTTAATGAAAAACTGCTTTTTTCCCTCCTCCCTACTCCTTTATATTGACAATAGGTATCTTTCCTCTGGATCCTTGGTTCATTATATTCTGGCTCATTATTCACCTTTTTCTGACTTTATTATTTCTGTTGCTTCAGTTCTGCCTGTGTTGTATTAGAGGAGAGTCTGTTGTTTATAATTATGTTCTTTGTGATCACATGTGAGTACAGGAAGATATTTCTATTCTTTAAAGGAGCTTTACTGAGGTTATATAAATCTCCCAGAATGTATTTATATAGAGAGAGTTTGTCATTTTGTAGTGCTGTCTGAACGTACAGTGTGAATTATTACACGCTATAAAGAGGACCAATACTATCCCACAATTCATCATGAAAAACAGAGCGCACTAACCAAGCAACATCGACCAGTGAAACATGTAAAAAAAAAAAAAACGGAGAAAGTTACCCAAGTAGTGTCAAAAAGTGTTTATCAATGTTACTGATGAGCTCAGTGTTTAGTTCCTGGATAGAGAGTAGGGAGGAGAGAAGGAGTCATTGCCTGTTTTGTTACTCCAGAGCTCAGTTTTTCATGTCATTAGGAAATGTCCACTGGTGTGGAGGTCCCTGATCTATTTCATAGTGCAGATGGAGCCTTCATTTCAAACTGTGTTTGGCTAAACTTTTTCTGGGAATATTCTATTCTTTTTAAGCTGTAGAGTGATATCATTAAAATATTCAACATTTATGTTGATTTATTGAATCATCAAGTGTTTTAAAGTGTTTACCAGAGAATATACCATTGTACAACAACTACGTCTGAGCAGGTTTGTCACTTGGAAACACTTTGTTTTCTTGAATTGCAGTATATTGAGCCCTCAGGGCCACCGTACTCCAGATCAAGATTGTTGTGTGTAATGTTATGATGTTAAGAAACACTTTAATTGATGATTTGATTATTCATCCTTTGGAAATGTTTTCATGAAATGCAAACATTATGAGTCCACATTCAGGCTCTGTGACACATGTTCAACGATCGGGTCAGTGAACATGCTACCAGCCTCATGTCAGCCCTGATGTCTGCTGACATGACAAGCATGCGTCCAGTGTTCTCCTCAGATTATATCTAATGAACACCTCTGACCTCTCATGTAAGAAATGTCACATCCTCAGAATTAACTGTTCAGTGTAAATGGTTTGTAACAACAGTCACATGCTGGTGCTTCTTCTGAGGCAGCGCCGTAAGTGTGGACCTCTGTGCAGACTTGTAAAGGTGGTCGTGTCTCTGCAGTCTGTCACCACAGCAGGTTTGGGAGGATAATCTGCAGGCACAGACAGAGACAGAACACTGGTGCTGACGCTCTGAGAGCTGGACTGTGACTCTGACCAGGAACTCCCAGACACAGGGCCGCTGGTTTTGTGGGAGTACTCATACAGTTTCTTTCTGAAAGCACTCTTGGTGTTTTTCTCCTTCTTAAAGAGGATTGTGTAGCACTTTGGGAGGAAATGGCAGCTTAGGATGCTGTAGTTGGAGATGAGGATGACGACCATCTCCACTGCTGACAGATACAGTCCTGTAGTGGTGACGTAGATGGGAATAAAGAGCAGCCAGGAGATGAGGTAAAGCAGCGTGCTGAAGGTGATGAACTTTGCCTCGTTGTAGTGTTGTGGAAGTCTGCGTCCTTTGAAAGCGCAGATGAAACACACAAAAGCTAGGATGGCGATGTAGCCCAGCATCACCCCGAAGGCCACGTATGAGCCCTCGTGACATTGCTCCAACAGAACTTTGGGCTGGTTGATTGTGGTATTATAAGGGCTACTGAGGGCCAGCCAGCAGATGCAGGTAACTATCTGCAGGGCCACAACGATGCTGACTATGACATACGGCTGGTAGACCCTTCGCAGGGCCTCCTGAAGCCCAGGATTGAACTGGAAGGCCAGCAGGATCTTCAGGCTCTTGACCAGAATGCAGGAGACACAGAGAGTGAAGCTGATGCCAAAGAGCATCTGTCGAGCCTTACACTGGATATTGTTAGGCTGGCCCACAAACAGCATTGCGCTGATGTAGCTGATGACCAGAGAGAAGAGGATGACTTGGCTTAGGGGCCCGCCAGCAGCCTTCACCACTGGAGTGTCACGCTGGTGGAAGAACAGAACTGATACCATCAAGACCAGGACGATGCCCAGGGCAGAGAAGGTCAGGAGCACCACAGCGAAGCCGTCCTGCCAGGAAAAGTATAGCAGGGCTTTGGGGGTGCAGCTGGAGCTGCCCTCTGTAGACCACTCCACGTCTGTGTTACAGCTCAGACACTGGTCCATGTCTGCAGAGAGAAAGGAGCACAGGTACACATCAAAACATGTTGGCTCACAAAGACCTGATTCTACCTGAGAACCTGTTTCTGGGTCAACTGGTCCTAACTGGACCAGTGAGGAGTCAGAGATTGGACGCCCTGGTTCACACTTTGTGGCCCCTCTGGCTGACAGCTGGACAAACTTTTATTGTGTTTATGTTTTGTTGTTGTACGAGGATGTTAAAGTAGTATGGATCTGTAGAGGAGCAGAGCATTTGCGATGTGTTTTAGTAGCAACTCCTGTCCCAGACTCACACTAAGTCACCTCCACATCAGACACATTGTTGATAACTCAGTGCAGATACAGACTCTGAAAAGAACCAACTACTTCCTCTATTCAGAGATTGACAGGGGTTTTTCCTCACTGCACCCTCATACACACCTTGGTCACAGGTGAGGACAGGTGTGTGTGTGTGTGTGTGTGTGTGTGTGTGTGTGTGTGTGTGTGTGTGTGTGTGTGTGCGTGCGTGTGTGATGCCTTGCCTGTCTTATTGGAGTAGTAGTTCTCAGTACAGTTAATGCACTCATAGCAGCAGGTATGTTGACCTTCAGCTGTTTTTTTAAACTCTCCAGGTTTACAGCTGTTAGAGCATCTAGAGATGTTGTGCTGAGGACAAGAGAGAGACCAGGATCACAGACCAGAGACCAGGATCACAGACCAGAGACCAGGATCACAGACCAGACACCAGGATCACAGACCAGAGACCAGAGGTCATAGAGCACTCATCACTCTGTTCCACTGTTTCTACTTTAGTTCTGTATTTTCTTTTATTGATCTCAACACAGTCTGTTATTTGTTGGAAGACTTAGACTGGACCGTGTATATAAACTATATAAAAACTATGTATAAACTGTATTTATAAATTATATATAAACTGTGTATATGAATTGTATATAAACTATATATAAACCATATTTAAACTGTGTATGAATTGTGTATATGAAGTGTGTATATAAACTCTATATCTAAACTCTGTCTATAAACTGATATGTGGTTCATTTTGTAAAGTCAGCTGTAACAGTCAATACACATTCTACCTTCAGGTCACTGAACTGCTGGGTGGTGTTGTGGTTGATGAGAGTGAAGTTATTGGTGTTAATGTCGTACTCAGCCACGACATCATTGATGTGGATCTCTCTTCTATCTGACCACCACAAGACTACATCGTAGCCCTGGTTGATGTCGCCGCTGTTATCAAACATGTATCTCTTTCCATTCAGGTCAAACTCCAGCTCTGACAGAGCCTGCAGCACCTATGAGACATGATCAGCTGTTATCATTACTGGTCCCGTAAACTGGGTTTTCTTCACTTAGCGAGGACAGACAGCCTCTTGCAAGGGTTGTTTGTTGCACTTCAGCTCTGCACCGGCTTTCTAACATAACACATAACACGCTCCCTCCCTGCCCTGTGGAGGAGGAGAGCTGTTTTTGTGGAGAATATGAAAACAATGCCACAGATGGGAAAAACAGGCTGCCAACTGTTTCAACCCTGTGTTTATGGTATGTAAACCAAGGTGTCATATTTAATCTGACAGGTGTCTCAACAGTCAGAACCTGATCCTATCACCTGAATCCAGACTTAAATCCCAGATGACTGAAAACCTGAACCCTAATCCTCAGCCTCAAATTAACCCATGTGGACTTGATGAATACCACACACACACACACACACACACACACACACACACACACACACACACACACACACACACACACACACACACACAGACACAAAGTAATGTGTAACTACCTGCCAGGGCTGCACTTTGCCTGGTGTTTTGCAGTCTTTGGACCTGCAGACAGATGCCACAGCATGTGCGATGGCACTCACAGCCATCTCCAGACTTAAGATTGTGTCATTATTAATTTTTTTTCTTAAAGTGTTCATGCCTTTGGACACCAGCTCGGCATCTGTAGAGAAGTTACTGTCATTTAGCTGCATGTAGAACTCCTGCAGGAAGGGGTTATTCCCTGTGTTTTTGACTCCATCTGCCTCTATCCTGCTCAGAAAATTCTTGAATGATGACACGTCACCATTTTTGAAGGTGAAGCCCACAATCTGTCCAATGTCCTTCAGAGTTAAGTTTCCTATCACAGAGCTGGACAAGGACCAGCTGTCACTGGCTATCCAAATCCGTCTCATCGACTGCATGCTGTGTCTTTCCCTTAGCATCTCATTATTTAGCTCCTGGAAAAGGGACTGCATGTGACTCGACTTGGCAAATGACACGATGACCTTCACCTTGGGATTCTTCCAGATTTCTTTGGCGGCCCCCCTGATAGCATCGCTCACCTCCTCATTGTTCACAGAGGCAGGGAGAATTCTTCTGAAGGCCACACAGATCCTCATTTTTGAGGCCTGTGTTGTAAAGCTTTCGAGAGCTGACCGGCCATACGATCCATCTGTGATGATGATGCCCACCCAGGTCCAGTTGTAGGCGCTGAGCAGATGGACCATGGCAGCCGTCTGGTGCTTGTCATTAGGGACAGTCCTCATGAAGGCAGGGTATCGGCTCTTATCACTCAGAATCACAGCAGTTGATGTATAACTTATCTGGAGCACAAAAGACAAAGATGTGATGTTTCTAGTTCTGAATGAACAAAGAAAAAAATCTAGAAAAATGGGCCCTGGTGCTCCAGAGGTTTAGGTGCAAACCATGATCCAAGTCAGACCACATATCCCTCCTTTATCTCTCAGCTCTCTGCTGTCCAGTGGTCTGTAGTCCACTAACGGACAAAAAAAGCTGCTGGCTATTCTGACCAGTTTTACCAGGTAGTGAACTGACCCTGGAGCTGCTCTAAATGATTCAGTCTCATCTCTGCTGAGCTCTGACATTTGTGTGTCAAACAGTTTGGTCACAGGTTTGTTCCTGCTCCATGTCCAACATGTCTGGGTGCATTATGGGCTTATAACGTAACTGGTGGTCTGCCTGAGCCCACTGCAGTCACACAAACCCACCACTACAGTACTGAGGACAGAGACTATCTGGTTCTGCTGTACAGTGTTTGTGCAATGACTTATTTTTCAGGAGATGGAACCTCTGAGACAAGCTGAAGATTTAATTTGTTAGATCATGAAAACAAAGAGGATTAAACCTGTTCTGAAGCAGACAGGACATTCAAATATATAAATACAGCAGAAGAATAACACTAATGGCTCAGCTCCACTGAGGGGTGTCAGACTGTCACTGATCCAGCAGTCACCAGAAGCCTTTATAAATTAACAATTAATAATTAATAAAAAATGAATTATACAATCACAGTCAGGGGGGTCCACTTTTTCTCCAGGTGAAAGGTAACCAGGTACAGTGCAGGTGCATCAGTGAACTGAGGTGTGAAAGTCTTCAGAATCTCTTACTTGTTAAATTTAAGCTGTCAAATAAATGTATTGGAGTAGGAAGTACAATTTCCCCCTGAGAGGAAGTGAAAGTATAAAGCAGCATAAAATGGAAATATTCAAGTGAAGTACCTGAAAATTGTACTCAGAGTAATTCCTTATACTGTATTAAATGCACTTCATTACTTATAAATATACTTAAACCACTGCATTGTTCAATGAGCAAACAGGTAAAACAGAGGTGTCTGTTATAGAAGCTAATATCAACAAGGTTAAAGACTAAACCACCACAGACACACAAAAACTGTTAATAAGAAACAGTGGGATTGTTGCACAAACCAACATTGTTCGCTTGGATTTGTGCGAAGAAGCAGTTGAAGTAGTTTGAAGAGATGGAAAAAGTGGATAAAGAGAGAAAAGTGTTGCCTAAGCAGTGGAAAAGGGTTAAAGGTGTGTCATGTTGTATCAAGGAGGGGAAGGATGAGTACTTTGTATACTTGTGTGAGTCTTATGTGTCTCTGTAAATTTGTCTGTTTATCTGTGAGTCGGTGCTTGTGCATGTGTGTAAGTCTAACCAGCTGATCTGAATCAGCTGTATGTGGCCAGCTACAGTTAATAGTTGCCTTAGTGAGAGTAACCGCTTCATTCCACCTGGATAAAGAGGGATTATGACCAAGCTGTCAAACCCGGCCTGCCATTTAAAGACTGACTACTGAATGGGCCAGTTGGTGGGTATTCCTGGTAAGGAAATGACTAAATGTGCTAAACTGTAGAGTAAAGTTAGAAACTGGCCAGGATTAGTTAGCTAAATGTACATTAAAGCTAGTGTTTGAAACTAGCTAATATCAGCATTCACATACTAGACACAATCTAAGGTGAAAAAAATTAAACAAGCTGGAGGTAGCAAGTGCCACTTACATGTACCGACAGCACATGAGAGCAGAGTTTAAGGATGCAAGCCACTGGAGGATGAGGCAGGCAGAGTGTGGGGGAAATATATTGTGATATTTACAAATAGACATAAACAGGAGAGTAGTAATTCATACCAGTAAAACTCCCGGCTCTTACCTGAGGAATCATCCTGAGCGTCAGTTGCCTGGCGATGGCGATGGATGTCTCGGAGAGCGGGGCACCTATAACAGACATGACTGGCTGCCCACAGGCGCTGTCTCCTGTGTGGCAGCTGCCCTGCTGCATGAAGTCTGCAGTGGCTCTCAGGGCCGTGCTGACATCAGCGCACGAGTCCATGATCCGGTATCCCAGGGTGATGTTCACTGCCCTTAGCAGAGGCTGTTTATTTATCACCTCTATAGCGTTGATCATAGCCAGAGACAGGATCAGACCTCCGCTTTGAAATCTGAGTGGACAGGACAAACAATAGTCACAGCATCAACAATAATAACTACAGCAGCAATAATATGTATGCAACAGACTGGAGAGCTGACATGAGGTGTGCAGGGACAGGAACTGAGGGGGACAGTGAAGTATTATTTCAATTCCATTGCTAATATAAATGCCTGACTTAAAAAAATCAAGTGATAAATAAAAATCATTTTAAAATTCAGCTGTTTCAGTTCTTCAAACTCCACATTTGACACTGAGGCTGATTAATCCCTACACCCAGTCCCTAACAATATTTACTATTATTATTAGCATTTATTTGTTTGGCCATGATAACTGTAGTTTCCATGACAGTAATATCTGTACAGATCATGACTTTATGAATAAACGTATAATCAATTATAGTTTTACAGAAATATTTTTATAAATATAGATAATAAATATTTTATTTCACTTTGTGGCTTTTTCCAGAACTTCTTCAGCTGCTGAAGAAAAGTGTGAGATGTGGTTAAAAGCTCAGAGAAAGTGATGCTGTCATGATATGTTCATCAGTGTCTAATGATCTCACCCAACACACTGCTGAACCTGAGGTTCAAATGAGCCGTTCTTCATCCTCTCCACATCCTCGTGAATGGAGAAAAGTCCTCCAATGATGATGTCTCCTGGGGCTGTGACTGTTGGCGCTCTGGTTTCATTTCTAGCAGCAGTGTGTCCTGTCTTCAGGATGATGAGAAGAAGTGTGAGATGAGAACAGATGATGAGAGCAGTCTGAGCCATGGTCCTGTCCTCTGTGCTGTCCCTCTGTACTGGGCTTCAGCTCCTGGACTCTACTCTCTGTGGTGTTTCTCCTCCGGCACACTGATACTCTCTTTTTAAAGTATCTTCATTTGGCTAAAAGAAAATTACCTCCTGCTTCCTCCTTCATGCCTCAGTGCTCTCATATTCTCCCCTGCAGCCCTGCCCACTTCATGACTGACAGCAGGTGCGTCACTGTTCATCCATCATCACATCTGCGTTGTTTGCATACTTCTTCTCACTGCTAATATCATGTGATATGTGCAATGTTAGTGTTGCATGAATCTACACACACCCTCGACTTTGTTGCTTGAAACTTATATAGGAACTTATGTGGTGATTTTTCATGATAAAATGCAATTCAAATTTTTTTATATTATATAATGTGTAAATGGGGACAGATGGTCAAAGTCATACACTGATAAATATGAATGAGAGTAATAACCAAGAGCATCCTGTCAAACAGGTATTAGATGAATTATTTTATTATTCCTCCTATAATTACTGAAGGAGACAGTGAGTGTTGGTGACTCTAAAACATAATGACCTCTGTGACCTGTTACCTGTCTGGTTGAGGCCACATGAAGCTGAAAGAAAACGCACCCTGCTTACACAGCAGTGCTTAAAAACTACTGTTAAAAACTACAAGATGGAGGCGCTGCGATGTTTCCTAACTTACTTATCCGGCCCATGTTTAGGGCTGGTTCGGAAGTAAGGGAGTTGAGCTTCCGTCCACAGCAGCTCTGTTACAACTGAGGTTGTGTTTGACAGTGTGATACTTGGGTAAACTTGGCAGTTGTTACCTGCAAAAGCAATGGAGTCATTAGATTTAGATTAGATAGCAAATACAAAAGGACATCTGTTTTCCCCTGAGCTAAAAAAAAAAAAAAAAAAAAAAAAAATTCTGTAAATGCATGGGCTATATTTATATGTATTTACAGGATAGATTAATATGGTTATTTATGTTGATGTTGTGCATTAAAATTGTGCATTGCCATTTGTGCATTTGTGCATTGCCACAGGCTCTATATCATATTTATGGATTATAAAATAAATAACTATCTTCACCTTCAAATCCCAAATCTAAGGAATGATGGGATACCAGAATGGTCGAATTGCTGGTTATTGGATGACACAGGCTACAGCACACTGGCAATTATATAGAGGTTATTAAGGCGGTTCCCCTTCCGTCCACCACGCGGCAGCACCGCGTCACAGTGACCGTTAGCGTGTGAGGCCGCTGCCGCGCAGCGCGAGCGCCGGCCGGAAGTGACAGTGAGCGAGTGACGGAAGAAGAAAGATGGAGGCGGCAGTGTTCATTCTGTCGCTGGTGGACTGCTGTGCATTGATTTTCCTGTCGGTCTACTTCGTATCCTTTCGGGTTGGGTGTTCAGTGGCGGGCGTGGAGCTAATTCGCTGTAGTAGCTCGCTGAATCACTTCACGTTTATATGAGCACGAGCTAACGCGGACTAGCTGTCCGGAGATCCGCCCCGCTCAGGTGTCGGTGAGGCCAGTGTGAACTGAGATGAGCCGGTTTCTGTCCGCGGGGTAACGGCGGATCGAGGTGTGGTTACAACAAGCTGAAAGCAGCACAATACAACTGGCTGTAAGGTCTCAGTCAGCCCGGCCACGGGGTCAGGTACAGGCTCATCTCCAGCTCTGTAACCGAAACCCGCCCGTATTTATGGCCACTAAACATTGACCGGTGAGTCAGCAGGTGTGTTTGTCTTTTACAGCTTCACCGATGACCTCGTTGACAGCACTGACATCGTCCCATACATTCGTCAAAAGTCAAAATAAGGACGGTCTTCAAACTGGCCGTTAGTGAGACTAACGCCTAACAGAGAGATACAGCCCGAGGAACTTCCCTTTGTTTTCCTCACATTTAGAAGAGGAAGAGATTTTTCATGCATGTCTTAAACTTGCATTAACTTTGGGTGGAGAAAAACGAAAGTATATTGGTAGTCATCAGATCCGGAGTTAAACTAAAGTTCACACATCGGTCGGTATCATTTAATATGATCTGTACATTGGAGTCACTGACAGATGGATCTGAACTGTGCGTCCTGGGAGTTCAACAGAGGGCTACCTCCACCCAGCGTTTGTTGTACAGTTTAGGAATGAGACAGGTGTCTGATATCAGCCAGTCCCATAGAACAGGTAATGTTGATGCCGTGTGTATCACCTTAACCCAGAGCTCAGATCATCACCCTGTCTGACCTGGAGTGTGACTACATCAATGCTCGAGCCTGCTGCTCCAAACTGAACAAAGTGAGTCATTTAGTCTGGATTGTTCATCCAGGGTCTCCTTGCTACTTGTTTTAATTAATACATTTGATTGTTAAAGATGATTTAATATCAGCTCCTACGGGGAGAAAAGTATCACTGAGTCTCACCTGTTGTGTCTGATGTGTGGTGTATGTGTGTTTGACATGCTGTGTTTCAGTGGGTCATTCCAGAGATGGTGGGTCAGTGTCTGTCCACCATGCTGATGCTGGTCTCCATGCACTGGTTCATCCTCCTCCTCAACCTGCCTGTAGCAGCCTGGAACATTTACAGGTGTGTTGATGCGGCTGCTTCTTCCCACAGTGGCTGTGAGAGAACGGGCTCCTCTGCAGAGTGCCGACTGCTCCAGTGTTATCTCTGAGTAAATCAGGCTGTTGACAGCAGTGATGCACATTACTGAGCAGCTGTGCTTTATAGGGATATTATTGTCAGTTAGGTCTTTGATTCACTGGATGAGCCAAAACGCAAGACCATCAGGAAATATACAGCACACCTTTGGTCCACAGTAGCTGAGAACACAGGATTCACCGTCTTCTTGTCCCTGCAGGCATGTGAAGGTCCCTATGGGAAACATGGGCGTGTTTGACCCCACTGAGATCCACAATCGAGGTCAACTCAAGTCCCACATGAAGGAGGCCATGATCAAACTGGGCTACCACCTGCTCTGCTTCTTCATCTACCTGTACAGGTGAGCGCACTAGTGTTTCGTGCTCAGACTGCAGCAGCCATCTCACTGCCTGTGCTAACATGTGTCCCTCCACTTTGTTTCTGCAGCATGATCCTGGCTCTGATCAATGACTGACACCCTCAGCAGGCTCTCTGACCCCAGCTGCCAAACCCCAGGGTTCACTGTTTCCCCCCTGCTCCAGTCCTGTATGCACCAAAACTGTCAGAACAGCCAGAGAATACGTCCCTGAGTCCACAGCGTTATCTGTTGTTGTCAGAATCCCAGAGTATGAACTGTTTAACACTTCAGTACCATCATGACAAAATTCTACTTGTGACATAATCAGTTTCATCAGTTAAATTATTATCAGCAGCAGCTTCAGGTGGCTGTAAGATGCAGCATAATGGAGTGAGTTAAAGGACAGCAGACAGATGCAGCAGTAACACGGTAACAACACACACAGACACACACAGAAGGTGGAACACAAAGCTGAATTGGGGAAAAAATGCTTCAGATCACAAAACACATTATGATTGTTTAGTCCCCTCCTCACCTTAAGATGTCCGCTGCCTCATGATTGGCTGATATTTAAATGTACCTAATAAAGTGGCCACTATATGTATGCTCTGGTCATGTGGTGCTGTCACTCAGCAGAGTATAGATGCTGGTATTTCACCAGAGACACATGCAGCCCCATGTTTGGCTCCTGCATAACTTCACGATCCCATTCAGGTGGAGACTGATCCACCTCCACCAGCCCTCCAGCTGAGGGTCTGACTCTGCTGCTCGTGCCTCTCCTCGTCAGGGGTGTTCAGCTGACTCAGCGTGTGGAGTGTTAGAGCCTGATCAGTCGTCAGCTTTTCCTTCTTCCCAATTGTGCCTTTTCCTTTTTGCTTCCACAAGTAAAACTAATGTCAGTAGCAGCTTCTGGTCACACGTGTTCTGGTTTAGAAGAAACTGGATCAGATCTGACAGGTGTGTTTGTCAACACTGCCTGCTTAGTAGGTCAGGGACAACACTTTCCTCTGTCATACACAGAGTGATCACATTAAACTTCAGCTGTACAGCACCTTTCATAAAGACAGGAAAAAAGTAAATAGAATTCAAAACAAAGTCAAATAATTAACACAACAAGGAGTTCATAGGAAGCCTAACAGTGGTTTCAAAAAATGTTAAAATTACACTGAGTCAGTGTGAATAAGGCTGAAGCTGGAGAGTATCAGGTGACTAATGACGCAACCGGTCTCTTGGTGATGGATGTGATGTGTTGTTTCACTCTATGTTGAGTCCAACACTGTTGTTGCTCCTTTGCTCCTAGGGCACACTGACGCACAAACATTTTTAGCTTGTTTAACATGTTTCACTTAACAAGTGTCAAAACGTTTAGCAGGAACCATAGCTGTGTGATGTTTGTCATGTTTGTATTGAAATGAAGCGAAAACTCTAACTGTGACGACACAGGTGATCATCACTGATCCTGTTCTGAGAGTCTTTGTGCAAACAGGAGCTGGCAGACCTCCAGCATCACACTCCATCACTGATCACACACCACAGCTCAGCCTGCGTGCGCACACGCACACACACACACACACACACACACACACACACACACACACACACACACACACACACACACACACACACACACAAAGTCTTATACAAAGTCATATTTGGTTCATATAAGTATGTATGTCTTTTCATTGCTGGGCAGAGTGAAGGACAATCACACTAAACAAACACATCAGTCCTGTGTCACCAAGTCTGGTCTGCTTTACTGGAGGGATGTGACATCACGACTGGATGCTGTGAACCGAGGAGTCACGTGCTTGGCCATCAAACTGGTTGTTTAAAGAAGAGTGTGCGTGTGTGGCTCTGACCTGAGTTGTGCACTGATGATGATGTTTACTGACTGACTTCAGCGTTGACCTCTGTCAGGACATTCATACCTGCTCTCTTCTACTTCTTTCTTCAGTGTGGGTGAACTGGGTAAGAACTGTAAATTTGGATTCATGTCTGATTTCACTCCACAGTATAAAGTCTTATGCGGTGTTCAGTTTGTTTCTGGAGGAAAATGTGGAGTTTCATAAATAAACATGAAAGACAAACCGTGGCTCCTCTTGACTTCATGGAAACTACAGCAGTGAATTGTCTGTTTGGAAGAGGAGCTCACATCTGACCTTTCCTCCATCCACCCATCACTGTCAACTGTCATTATTTTAGCTCCAGAAACTAGCTGTTTAATATAATATAAAGTGAAATACAAACGAATTAGATTTAAAAATAGTTTCACTCCTGTGATAGACCCTCAAAGGAAACATGGTAAAACTGATTGATGAATTCTCTTCTCAATTATAACATCTAACTGAAACAGCTTTAGAAAACAATAACATCAATTGTGATGATTTTATTGGCATTAGTGTCCTGTATCTGATATGTGATGTGGCTTCGTGGTCCATCCAGGGAGGTTTTAAACTAAACCGCCACAGACACACAAGCAGTATTAACATAAAATAATAAACTAAGATCCTACACAACATTTTATATTGGTAAAAATGTCAATGTCAATGAAAGGACAAGCTATCAGATAGCTAACATTACTTAGCAAAACTGCAACTTAAGGCTAAAGTTAAAAACAAAACTGTAACTTGAGGCTAGAAATCAGACGACCAGCTAAGATCAGAACAAGTGAAAGACAATTCAGAGTAAGTTCCATTTTAAAACCCTGAATTCTTTATTTAAAATATGCATACATAATACTTCTCCTACAGAACAATACAGAACAGTACAATCACTTTTGTAATAACATTTAAAATGTAAAACTGCCTGCAAGCAAACAAAGTTCTACTTTGGCTTCTTACAGCAAGAAGAGAAAACAAGAGAAGCCTGAAATACTCAGAATGAACAAACTGCAGAGAGAAGCTAGAACAGCACATCTGTGCGTGACATCTGGTGTTGTGTGTGTTCTGTGATGGCAGCGCTGAAGCTGGTGGTGGCTGTGATGGTGCCTGGGCAGATGGGCAGGGTCCCCACAGTCCTGCAGGTGTCATCCAGGACCGGAAAGTTTTGGACAAAGAATCTGACCAACAGAATCTGTAGAAGCACTTTAGAAAAACATCACACCAAACAGACTGAAATGTGGTTGTCTGGACTGCGTCAGCAGGTGTGAATGCGAATGTGCTGCTTTACATTCCAACAGTGAGGAGGAGCAGCTGACACCTGACAACAGAACAAAGTGAGGGAACCCTGGACATCCTCTTCATCCTGTCTGCCTGTGGAACATGCCATAACATACAACGACACAGCACATATCACACAGAACATCACGTCAGGCGAGACCTGTTCTCCTGATTCTCTGAGAGCAAACACTGTCAAGTTCATGATAACGTTATGTTACACTTGTGTACATATGTGTCACACTGACTGTTTCCATCAGTGTGTTACTGTCTCCTCACTGTCACCTGTTGAACTCTGGAATTTCTTTTTTTTTTTTTTAAATCATGAAGCAGTACTGAGTGTGTGTGTGTGTGTGTGTGTGTGTCTACAGTCTGATATATCTTAATCCTCTGTGCCACAGAGCTCCACTGTCAAAAACACATCACTGACTTTCACTGTCACATGTTCAATCATCACCATGAACACATGCTGTACTTTGTACTCAGTCCTGCTGCCCCAGACAAAAAGCACCAAATATGGATTGATGGTCCCCAACCAATGCTTATCACCTCCTGTTTTTTGAACCAGGAGGTGACAGTGAGGAACTGTTTCTGTTAATGACTTTTTTTAAACATGAAATGATATATTCATGTCCTCAGAAGGAACCAATGAGCTCAGATCTGAGAGCCAGACAGAAGAGGGAAAGACTAACGATGGTTCTGACCATGAGACAGAAGAAGCTCCTGCCTCATCTTTTAAAGCAGTTGACAGTTGAGTCAAGGGTGGAGTGTCTCCTTAAATGTTACAGCTCCACTAAATCAAAAAGGAAACACAGTGATAATAAGCGAAACTTAAAAATGAAACAACTAAACCAAAGGTGAAAGATGCTGAGGCTGCAACAGAAACAGAGTGAGGAGGGAGGAGGAGACTCCCAGCAGCAGCCACCACTCAACAGGTTTTAATAGATATACTGCAATTATAAAACACCATCAAACACATGGTCCTGTGCAACATGCTCATCAACACTATTCTTCCTCTGGCTTTATGCAGGAAAGCTTAAGGAAAAAAACATGTGCATTAAAAAACAGACAAGGTAACAGGTGTTTAAAATGAACACATCCTCCTCTTCAAGTGTGACAGCATCAAATGTTCCTGCAGCAAAAATTATTCAAAGCTTGAGGAGGAGACGGAGGGAACAAGCCGTGAGCAGCTGAAGAAAACTACACCCTCCACCCACCACAGCCTAGCACTAGTCAGTGAACTACTCATGAATAAATAATGTAGCTGATAATAAATAAGAGGAGGTGGGTGGTCCTGGATGGTGCTGAGGGAACAGGGTCCAGACAGGAGGAGGAAGTGGGTCAGATACTGGAGGTCCTGGAGCCCAGCTTCTTTCAGCTGGCTCTGCTCTCAGTCATATGACTGAGTCTGACATCGCTGTGTTGTGACGTCCTGACACGGAGCCCTATCTGCCTCGCCTCCAGGAAGCAGCTGTCCAATCACCAAAGCTTTCCCCCACTTCATCCATTCAAGTGTCTACAGAGTCTTAACGCTCCTCAGGTGCAGAGCTCCAGCAGGTCATCAGCTGTCCATGCTGCAGCATTCTGACGGGACAGGAAGGAGACAGAGGTCACAACCTCACAGATCACTTCATCACCTGCTCAGACCTGCTGCCACGTCACTGGATCTGCAACAACTTCTGGACTCAGACCTTTTCTGTTGTTATTGCTGTGCAGCCTGATGATACAACGAATACAACAGCACATAGATTTCATTCACAAATGAGCTTCACAATTGTTCAAACAAAACATGCACCCTAGTTTACATGTTCATACCATTGAGCCCCTCTGCATCCTGGACATCCAGGAAAGGGGCGGGCCCCCAGATCCGGACGGTTCCATCGTCTGAGGCACTGGCCAGCAGTCCGGGCAGGACGGGGTTCCAGCTCACGCAGTTGACTGTGCGGGTGTGGCCCGTCAGCTCAGCGATGGGCAGCTCACTGCGCCGGTGCCAGATGTAAACTTTGTGGTCTGACGGGAGATGGGACACAGGTCTTTTTATTCATGAGGTGGAGGATGTCTCAGGTTGAACAGATGTGATCACTTCAATCTTCATTTATACTTGTATGTACAACCTGTTGATGTTTACTTTTTCTGCTTCACTTCAAACTTTCTGACGTTTTGTTGATATTCAATGAGTAATAACTTGGTATCAGGTGTCCAAACACCCCTCAGGCCTCACGCTGACCTCAGATTTCTACCGAATATCATGTTGCCTCACCTTCGCTGCCACTGGCGATGAAGTCTTCGTTGTGCCCCCCGAGGCAGGAGTGGATAGTGTAGAAGCCCTGGGTGACCCCTTGGTATTTCCTAACCAGCACCCGATCCTGCAGGTCCCACAGGTGCACTCCCTGAAAACACACGATTTACTGAGACACACTGAGCTGTACTGAACCGGATCAGATGAGAGACCGGTACAATGTGGAACCAGCTGCTCACCTGTGTCGCAACATTCAGCAGAGCTAACCTCCCGTTTTTGGACACAGTAAAAGACATGATGGGATGGTCCTCCTGCACTCTGCAACAACACAACACACAACGTGAGCCACAGACACAACAACCACACAGACAGGCTCCAGGTCCAGTACCAGAGGAGCCAGAATCACCACTTCACAGCTGTACCAGCTCCATCAACCAGTCAGGTTCTAGTTTACATCCACGTCAGAACATCATGATGTCCCAGTGAAGCTGACCTTTGACCTTTTGGTTCTGAAATCTCATCACTTTATTTTATCCTGATGGACACACTGTGTGAGTGTGTAGTGTGTAGTACCACAGTTTGTACAGACGTTTTGTCAGTTATCAACCCTTGGGAGTGTTACAGTAACTGCAGGAAAGATAAAGTCCACCTGTTTCTGCAGGGGAACTCAGTTTCTTTTTTTACTTTGCTCAGTTCACCTCTGACCTCTAACCTTTGTACCAGTTAAGGACTGCAGCTGCTGTCTTTTGATTTGTGTTTTGTTCCTGGAGTTCAGACTCCACTCTGCCTGCTTCCTGACACAGAAAAACAAACTGATCTAATAAATTTGAATTCATTACATTAGGTTCAGACGTGTCTAAAAGATCAGGGTGTTGAAGTTACTCAGCCCGTCTGCATGTGACGTACATGTTTCTGTCTGTCAGGTCCTCAAAGTTGTATCCTCTGATACGTTGGTGGGTGTCAGATGCAAGGACGGTCCGGCCGTCACTCAGACACCACAGGCACTGCACCCGAACTCCTTCCCATGAGTCAAGCAGGTTTCCATCCAGGTCCTGGGAGTCAGGTGGAAACAACATGCATTCAGGAGCAGGATCTACACCAAGGTCCTTGTCAGTGTTTTCTTTATTTGTACTCAAAACTTCAGACAGGATCAGGTCCTGTTTTGTGCTGTGGTCTCTGTAGTCTGTGTGACCAACAGACCTGCTGACAGTGAACGGTTCACATCGCTCTGACCTGGTCACTAAATGAAAGCAAGTTCCCCTGATGTAAGATACTGTAACCACATGTCAACTCAGTGATTATTTCCATTGTCAGTTGATCTGTTGTCTCACTGTTACCACATTTTATCATGTTTCTATATAAGAAAATATCCAGAAAACAGCTGCTTCAATATGGTGGAGAGGAGGTACCCTGAAGTCAGTGTGCATGTATATGTGCATACATTGTTTTTTACACTACAAGAGGTTATAACACATCCTCTGAGCAGTTATGTCTTCAGACTGGAGACGACATTGACTCAACTTCAGAGAACTAGCTGGTTAGCATGCTAACTGAAGTTAGTAGCTATGTGGTGATAACTAAACTAACACAAAGGTCCTTTAACAGTTTGCTAAAAGTTAGTGTTTTGTCTTTATACAGTGCTCCTTGTTTTCACTCAGAGCAGTTTAACTCATAATAAAGGCTTGAACAGATTGTGTATGTAACACTGGGAGCCTGTGGGCTCTGACACCATGAGTGTGTGTGCTGTGTCAGACACTCACACACTGGTAGAACTGGCCTCTCTGTCCACCGGTGACGAAGCGTTTACCATCTGGGTTCCAGGCCACGCTGGTCAGGCTATCCTCATGAGACTGACTCATCTTCGTTCGTAACTCTCCCGTCTACACAGCAGAGAAGATCAAGCACAGACCAGATCCCACACACTCTACAACACGCTGACTCTATAATCACCTGAAAACACCACCTCTTAATGGCTCTGTTCTCTGTCAGGTTTAACTGTGACTACAAACATAAACTGTAACAAACCAAAACAGACAGACAGGCTGTGACAGGCTGTCTGGAAAACCCGTGAAATTATTGATGACATCATCAGATCATCATGCCAGTGTGTGATGATGCTACAGTGTTTGTACTACATTTAATTCAGAGGAGGAAGAGGTTCATCATCGTGTGAAATGTGTGCAGTGAGATATAAAACCTCACAGTGTTGTTTTCTGGGATTATCCCAGTGCGTTGACCCAGCAGCATGATCCTCCCTTCCTGTGATTGGCTGGTGGCCTGCTGCTGATGTATATGTGTCACTGTTCAGTCAGACAGGAGGAAATGCAGTGAGCAGCTGACGTGCACTTGTGTGAGCTGTTGTACCTGCACGTTCCACAGCCACAGCTCTGAGCAGTCATCAGGGCCACAGGCTATCAGATAGGCATCATCAGGGCTCCATGCCAAGTATGAAACACCATAAGCGTGACCCTCCAGAGTCTTCATCAACTTCAGCTGCTGGGTTTCCTGTTGACCAGCAGACAATCAGTCTTTAATCCAGTTACTTCAGCTCAAACACATCTGACTGAAGTAAACAACTGGTTACCATGTCGACGTGCCACACGATGACTGTGGTGTCTTTGGACCCGGTTGCCAGTTTTGTGCCGTTATTGGAGAACTTGCAGAACCAGACTTCGTTGCAGTGTTCAGTGAGAATCTGCTGAGTATAGCAGGGGAACTGTTTCCTATAGATCAGGAACACACACATCACATTGTTTTTTCCTCTGAAACAGTTGTGTACATTACTGCCTTCCATTGTAAATGATGTGGAAGTGTACACTCATGTTTCAGCTACATTTATTTATACACTTATCGACTCAAAGCTCTTTATTTGACACACAATCATACAGTTCTGCTACATACACAGCGCATCTCTATCACACACACACTTACACTGATGGCACATCTGGGGCAATTTGGGGTTCAATATCTTGCCCTAGGACACTTTGACAAGCTGACCAGTGACCTTCTGATTAGTGGACAAGTTGCTCTACTTCCTGAGTCACAGCCCCTAAAGTGTGTTTGTGTATATAAATGTATTCTGTGTATATATGTGTCCATCTCCAGCATCAGTTAATCATTTTTATTTTTACTTTTTTGTTTACATTTTTAAGGGAAAATTAATGAACCTTATGGTTTTACAGTTATGGTGTGGTTTAAATGATTAGATATAGTGTTAACTGCACTTAATCCATGAGTCCTGCTGACCTGACGCCTGATCTGAGGATACCTGCTGCTGGTCCAAAGAGACGAAGATAAGTGATATTTCAGTCGTCATGTGAGAAGGACACTGCTGTCATACAGCTGCTGCCTCAGTCCTCCACCAATGATGAATTTCAATGTCTTCATTTCTATTTCACTTTTGTTCTGGTGCTTATTTCACCTACTGCCCAAACACATTTACTCCAGCCTTACCTGTCCCTGTGAGTCAATATAAAGTCTCAGTAGCTGAAGCAGGTACACCACCAGGATGGCAGGACACTATATTTCATACTTCAATCATTAGTGGTGAGAAAACCCTTATCCAAACACAGAGAACCATCCCTTCAGCCTGGAGCCCTGGTGCAGGACAGTGTGTGTGGGTTCATACCGGCTGCAGGCGTGGTCCAGGAGCAAGGACACCGAGTCCAGTCCGCTGTCCAGCTTTGTGTTATGGTACAGGCAGCGCTCCCTCTGTAGCTCCACTGCCTGCTTCAGCAGAGTCTGCAAGCGCCGCGGTGGCAGCATCACAGAGGGAGGCAGGTAGGCTGTGCAAACACACACACACACACACACACACACACACACACACACACACACACATACACAAAGTTCAGAACACAAAGTGAGCATCTTTAGATTACATTGATGTAACACTCATCTATCATGAAGAAAATCATGTATAGACTCAGCCTCTGATAGTTACTGTGCTCAGCTTCTTCATGTAGATGAACATACATGTGTGTGGCTGTTTCTTTTATACTTTGCAGAACGCCTTGTCAACATTTGGAAGGTGTGTGTGTCGACTCCACTGCTAGCCACAGTGACCTACAATTACCCATAACACCCCTCTCCTTTGTAGGTCTGCAGAGATGTTTATATGTCTGTCTTCAGAGAAGCATTACTTCAACCACTTATGGGAACATGCACATGTTCAACAGGCTGAGCGTTTCCAGTCTTTGTTGCATGATGTGAATATTAAACCAAGACCAGAGGACAATGTTAAACAACTACTCTACTGATGATAGTTTAAATTTATCTTTTAACTTTAACTGTGTTGATATCCATAAGAAGATATATCTGTGGTTTTCAAAACCATTTCAGTGTAGTTTACATCTGGAGTTCTAGTAACACCAGGTCAGTGAGCCAAACTGAAGAGGGACTCCAAACCTCTCCATGATCTAATAAAAATATAGCAGATTTCAGGTAAACGCTCAGGGAAACCAAATCCTGTAAGGTTGGATGGTGGGTTCAGGTGGATGGGGTTGAGGATACAACCTATAAAATTTTGACCTGCTTTATAAATCAAAGAACACAAGGAGGTCTACCTTTAGACTGTATGAGACCTTTGAAGAATGAGTTTTGTACACGTAATATTCCCCAAATATCTTTATGATGTATAGTATATTGTCAATATAATGTTATATTCTAAAATTATCATGGCTCAAATTAAATTACTAAATGTTCTTCTTTGCACATATAACACCTGATGTCCTGTACTAGGCAGCTGCAGGGTTTCAGAGAGGGCAAACACACACTACATGAGAATAAGCCTCTGCTATTCAAGTCAATGTACAGACAGATAGAAGTGACAGCACAGGAGGAGTGTTAACTACAGGAGGAGTGTGGGTGTGACTCAGACTGTACTCACTCTGCAGCTTGTCCAGCAGCTTGGTTCGGGATGCCGTGCCTTTGCCTTCCCACTCTGCTTTGGCTCGTAGGTCCTCTGCATGACTGCACATCAGGTACCTTCAATACACAAGGTGACATCTTCTCAGCTACTGTCAAACACACTCATAACTGCTTTTACACTGTGCTTCAGAGATCTGTCACTGGCAGTGTACTCATCTGTTTCAGTTCATTGATTTTAGACTTTCAGCACTGTTGCTGCACCAGATTCAGGGTATCTTCTCACTGTATATCTATTAAGCTTTAAGAAGTATTTTTTTAAATCATCATCTAACACTTGAAGCTCTCCTGCTGTTTGAAAACGTTGGGCTCAGCAGCTACAGGCTACAGTTTTCAGTGTACAGTGTTCCATGAATATAATATAATATATAACACATCCAATATTTTCTGTTGATGTTCATGGTCCCCAGAAGATGTTTGACAAAGTTACTGAGACACTTCCTCTAGCTCGACGCTCAGGCTCAAACACTGTCACACACATCAGAAACACCATATGTGGATCAACATATAGTATTTTACTGTTGTGTGGTTCTCTTGTTCCAGACGGTTCTCCACCCTCACACTGAAGACCTCATTATGATCACACACTTCAGTATTGTTGGCTACTGGCCTCTAACAGCCCTCAATTAAAGGGCAGGTTATAATCACTGCTGTTCGAACCAGTGACAGTGAAGTCAGCGGAGCAGCAGAGTCCTTCCTGCTCCACCTCTGACAGGTTCTACAGGAAAATGATCGCTGCTTCCATCCATTCACACAGTGTGACTCAGCTCTCTGTCTGCTGGTGAACTCACCCACTCAGGATGTGGATCCGCTCTGTGTTATACTTGAGGGGAGTCAGCTCAGCTCTGAGGACCTGCAGGGCCTCCAGGACCTTCCCATCCTCCAGATACTCCAGATACTTCTGCTGCAACAGGAGGAACTTCATCCGCTGAGCAGGAGAGGACAAGAGAGGAGAAGACACAAGAGAGGATGAGAGAGGACAGGAGAGAGAGGACGAGAGACAAGAAAGGTACAGAGGGAACAGAAGACAAAAAAAGGATGATTGAGGACAAAAAAAAGACAATAGAGGACACGAGGACAGGAGAGAAGAGAGAACAGGAGAGGACGAGAGACAGACTATGTTCTGCTACATTTACCTGTATAACACCAAACTGTAATACTTCATGACCAACACACTGAAATGAGTGTTTAGTCCTTTCTTGTGTTCTGTGCCTTTGTCCCATGTTTATAGTCCGTTAGTGTAGAACCTGCTTTTCACACTGAAACCAGCTGGTCCCAAAGAGACAGTAATAAGCTGCGCTGCTGCTGCTTAAACTCTGTCTGACATCTAAACACTTTCATCTTGCTCTGTCATGAACGTCTGTCTGGTCTATGTGAAGTCTCAGTGTTGTTGTGTGATGGACTGTCAATCACACACAGTGACTGGCTCCAGCTTGTTTGTCTTCACTCACAGAGTCTTGGTGATGAAATAAAAACAGCACATTTTGAAATAAACTGCTTGACTGAAATAAAAACAACCTCAACCATGAAAAGAGGCTGTATGAATTGGATCACCTCGGTTTCAGTTCTCATTAGAGATCTGTATGAGCATTTATTTTATAATGTGCGGCTGTGTTTTGGTCGCAATCGGGCAATGTATACAACAGCCCTCTAGTGAAGAGCCCTGAGTTAAAATCTAGTTCTAAAACCTTGGATGTTTGAAAGTTTATGGAGTGTTACAGGGGGCCAGCAAATAATTTATGTGGGTCAGCACAGACCTCTGTGTTGATTCAGATTCAGGTTCTTGTGCTGTATGATTGTGCTGCAGTACTGTGTATACAAACAGAACACACCGACAGCAGCACATCCAGAATCTTATGTCTGAGCCAGTGAGAGTCTCAGACCACTGAGCTCCAGAACCAGGATTTGCACAGTCTTTGGATCTTAGCATACTCCATCTGTTTTGTTCTCACTGCTGGGGTTGCGACTTAAGTCCTGTCATGTTATCATTTCTGTGGTTTGTTTGCTTCTGCTGAGACACAGCTCTAACTCCAGCTGGTCTCTTTTGTTTTGTCCCTGTTCATATGTTGAGACAACACAGAAACGGAGGACAGTCCAGTCTGTCAGTGGCCTGAAGACTGCTGGACTTGCTACTTACCACTATAGCACTTGGAGAGTGCATCAGTGCCTTCAGCTCATTCAGATCACTCTCAGCCTGAGTAAAGAGAGAAAAGGCTGTGAGGTTTTTCTGGGTTAGGTTGACTAGCAGAGAGTAAAAGCACAGAAATTATCTTTTTTTTTTAAGCTAAATACACCCACATTAATTCCTCTAATTTGTCTAAATACATTGCACACATTACTGCTATCTACATATTTAGTGTATGGACATGCATTGCAGATAACTGGGCTGCACCTTGTCCCACTCTCCTTCCATGACGTGGTTCCGAAACTTGGTGGCAGAGGGGTGCTCCAACCTGCAGCCAGACTCCTGCATCAGGAGGTCCACCGTCTGACTGAACAGTGAAAAAAAAAATATATTATTATCAATGAGCCATCACTCAAGACTCATGAGCAAGTTTTAACATGTTCTCTGTTGTCATGTGAACAGCTGATAAATAACATGCGTGGGACGCTCCGAACTGAGAAAACTGAGCCACAGCTCTGATTCTGTAACCACTGTCTACAGAGTGCGAATTACACAATGGGGTAGCTGACCAGTGGTGGAAATATGATCACTCAGTCAGTCATGTTTATCATTACAGAACTGACCCTGCTTATCCTGTTCTGACCAAAAAGGTTAAAGACTAACTAAACCACCACAGACACACAAACACTATTAACATGAAATAATAATGTCATGTCAAAATGTGTTCTACCTTTAGTAGCTCTGTTGTCTCACTGCTCATGACTGAGGACCAGTGTTTGATAACATTAGATAATATAACATTTTGTATTGAAATGCCAAATTAACACTGGTAATGAAAGGGCACACTATCAGCTAGCTGACACAAGTTAGCTAAATTGTAACTTATGATTAAAGTTGGAAACTTGCAAAAATTGTCACTCATCTGTAGATACCTGACACCATCGACGTCAGAAACTCTTGACGGTAAGAAAGTAGAGTATATCAAACAAGCTAGATGGGCAGCTACTGCTTCTCATATTTACCTTTAGTGTCTACACACCTCCACACACGAGAGCAGAGATTTTAGGATGTGAACCACTGATCTCGTGAAATGAGGCAGGCAGACAAGATGTAAGGGGTGAAATCCTATCCCAAAATTCCTCCAGCCATGACTATGGAAAATTTATTCTAATCTTTATAATTGCAGGATATTTGGACATATAAATGTTTTAACCCCCTGAGCTATTGTTTTGACCTCGTTTGGGTGGTGTCCAAGTTTTAAACCCCAGGGGTCAGATTAGGAGCGTCAAATAATGTTTTATTAAATTGACAGGAAAGAAATGAACAATTAACTTTCATTTCTACGTTATACTCTTTGATTATATCGTTTGGATTGTTGGTATGATAAGTTTATTGGTCGGTTTATTGGTCCATAAATACATAAATAAAAGCTTCATAATAAGTTTTCCTCCCTCGATAGGTCATTACGTCACATTTAAAGAACCACGCTCAGTGTAACGAGCCCATTAACGTGACGTAACATGACGTTTACCCTCCGCGTGTGAACACAAGCGCCCCCTGCCAGGGTCTGTTCAGGAAGAACTTCCTTTAAAAATCTAACGATTCTGAGCTGAAACTTGAGGATTTAGTTTTAGTGTTTAGCGCTGAACCACAGAGCTGAATCTGCTTGTACTGACTGTTACCGCCACCACAGCGCTGCAGTGAACAGATGTGTGACAGGAGCAAAACCACTTTAGACTGAACCCCTGGCAGGTCGGGACAGGCTGATCCACCGAGGACCACCGTCCCAAGCACTTGCGAGGCCTACGGACCGCTGACATCTAAAGATGGTGAACAGCCGCGGGTTGTTTTCCTCCCCGTCCTAACGTCATGGTGTCCCGGCAGAAGCATGGATCTGAGTGTGACACATCACCTGACAGCTGGCCGGGGACACTCTGCTTTAACCGGCCGACTTACTTGAGACCGAGGTCGTGGAGGTGTTGTCCGATCAGCCGGATGACATCCTCCTCCGACTGAGACAGACGCTTCTTTTTCTTCACGTCCGACGAGCCGCCGCTGTTGTTGGGCGCAGGCTGCGCTGACAGTCCGTTGTTGTTGCTGACAGTGTTTCCATTGTTGGTGACTGACACCAGTCCGTTGGAGTGAGCTGCCCCGGTGGAGGACGCCTCTCCGTTCCGGGCACCGTTCCGGCAGGACAGTTCTGAATCCCGGTCCTGTCCTGCCCCGTTAGCTTGCATGTTACCGCGGGTTAAACGGGTCACACGACGCGTATACAAACGAACGACGGGCGCAGCGGGACACTGCGGGGAAAACAACACCACCGGTACAGCCGCCGACGGGCCCACTGACCCAGATGCAGCCCCGAACTGCCCTGTTCCCCCTGCGGCCGAGCCTCCGTGTTTATTCCGCGGCGGTGGCCGCGACGACAACGCGCTTTTCGGCTCGGAGGACGAAGAGACGGAGGCCGGAGTTATTTGGACAGCCGCATTTTGTGACCCTCGGCGGTCTGCGGCGCTGTCAGGTTCCGTTAAAGCCGCGGTGAAGTTGTCGGGTACAGCTTGTTATTGTTGCTCTCAGACAGCTGCAGCCCTGTTATGGACATACGCAGTGACGTCGGCGGAAATTCCTTCACGTCGGCTCGTGCGGGCTGCGTCACCGTCAGGGGGCAGCAGACTTGGACTGTGCTTTGAACTGGGGCCAAACCAGGGACACAAACTGTAGCGTGTCTAACATAAGATACATTCACAAGTGTAGACACGCCTCTCCATTCATTATGTCTACACTGCAAACAATGGAAATAACACCTGTAGGAGACAAAACATGTAGGACACGAAAATGGTTTAAAAACAAAACATGTTTTGTATTTCTTACAACTAGGAACCATTCATGACAGCTTTGAACAGCTCGATATTATCTTCACCAGCTTCTTTAGGTAGTCACCTGGAATGGTTTTCAACTCACCGCTGTGCCCTGTCAAGAGTTAATTAGGTACATTTCTTGCCTTGCATGCTCTTAATGCATTTCAGTTGTGTTATGTCCTATTATGTCATGTCCGTATTGGACAACTATACTAATCCATCCAACCCAGCTAAGTAAAAAGAAACAGCATCCATCTTTACCTTAAGATATAAATCTGGAATACTGCAAGGATTTAAATGTATCTTCATGTGCAATTGTAAAAATCATCAAACGCTCTGATGTAACTACTTTCAGGACAGGCAGACTTAGACTGACCTCTGCTGCAGAAGTTCATTGAGTTGCCAGCCTCAGAAACTGGTGGTGGTGATGTGGAATCTGCTCTGGAGCGGAACAGTGACGTCCTGCCTCCGAAGCACTAGTCCTGCTGTGCGAGTGCCTTCTGTCTCCAGAACCCAGAGGATCACTGTGTCGGGGATGTCCAGGACGCACAGTCGGATGCTGCTCCGCATCTAAACTCAGGAGACCACTGTTTCTGCAATGGAGATAAGGAGCTTGTTACTGAGAGACATCTTAGATGGAGTTGTTGTGTAGTGTTTGTCCCTGTATTAACTGTGCAGTGCTTCAGCCCTAAAACAAGCTACTTTATTCTTAAATGAAATAAAACCACAAAAACAGTCCTGAACCATCAAGGCCTGGACTCCTCCAGACCTCTGAAGGAGAGCTGTGGTATCTGGACCAAGACGTTAGCAGCAGATCCATGAAGTCCTGAAGTTGTGAGGTGGAGCCTCCATAGATCAGACTTGTTGGTCCAGCTCATCCCACAGATGCTGGATTGGACTGAGATCTGGGGAATTTGGAGCCGAGTCAACACCTTGAACTGGTTGTTGTTCCTCAAAGCTCCTGAACCATTGTTGCAGTGAAAGGGAGCATTATCCTGCTGAAAGAGGCCACTGCCATTAGGGAAGACTGTTTCCATGAAGGGGGGGACTTGGTCTGAACCATGTTGAGGGAGGTGGGACGAGTCAAAGGAACATCCACATGAATGGACCCAAGGTTTCCCAGCAGGACATCCCTTCTGACCATCATTGAGCCTTGGCTGCCCATGACACTGTTGAAAGGCACAATTCTAATGAGTTAATCAATGTTAATCAATAGAAAATGTTGAGGAGTAAAGTTTACTACAGAGGAAATTGTTTCTTTGTTGCAGGATCTGTGTTAACTTGACCAGTGATCAATGAAGCTAACTGAGTTTCTTTCCTGCCTTTTGTTCTTCAATCAATATGATGTGCTACTTTCTCCTTCCTCTATCCATTCAATGTTATGTAGGCTCCTACAGCTTTACTGTGATTCATTTCACTCAGTTTAGTTTGTCATTTCTGTTTATTGTCATCAGAGGATGGTTGTTTGATAAAGTTCTGATTATTTTTTGCTCTTACTAAATGATTTCTTCAATTCTCATTTTTTAATTTTTTTTAAATTTCCCATTTAGAAATGTAGGAAGTCAGTGAATCATGATATATGAGATTTGAGCCAACAGCTTCACTGCCATGACAAAATGGTTGGATAAGTTGCAGTGAACTGCAGTTGAATTTTCAGTGCTCGTTATGACTGCAGCGGCCACTAGGGGGCGCAAAACTCACATGAATAACAGGAGTGATCTCTGAGAGGAGCAGCAGACTCACAGAGAGAGAAATAAGTCAAAAGTCTACTCTTGATTTAGCTGCATTATTGGGTTTGAATCAGGAGTACTGCTTGGTATTTAAGGTGTCAAGGATCTAATAAGTTGTGAGTTTGGAAAAAATCAGAAATAAGTTTTAAGATGTATTTGTCTATAGATAGCTGTGGTCCACCTGAGGTGGACATGTGAACTTAAGGTTTTAGTGACAGACACATTAGAGATTAACTGTCTGTTTTGAATTATATTATGAAATCAAATAGATATTGATCAAATTAGAGTACTGGTCATCTTTGTTCAGAACACAGATTTACAAATGACCATGATTATCAATGAGACAACAACCTATTTGTGTATCTGCATCACATTGTATATAGGCCTATAGGAAAAAATTGAAAGTTTTTATTTATTTTTTTGTTAAAATCAATCTTGTTAATTCTCTAATAGGCCTACAGGAAACGAATACAGTACCATATCACACTTAACTTCACACTTTTATCATATCAATTTTATTTTACACAAGAAGGCATGAAGTCACATGCTGTTTTAGAAAATATGTAGATATTTTCTCTGTGTTTTGTGGGTGTATTAATAACTAGTGCAATTGGATCTATTTTCATGAAATCACATTCTTCAGTAAAACACTCACTCTCAGAACAACTCAGTAAGGTGCTGTGAATTGTTTTTTCATGTAGTTTGTTTGATCTGAAGTTTTATTACTTGATTGAACAAGCTGTTGATTAATTTCTTGAACATTTTCACACAAACCTCTCACCATAGATCACTAAAGTCCAGATAGGGCCCCTCTTTAGTCCACAGATAATTATATAGGCCTACTTTGTATTCAGTTTTTTATGGTTAAGGGCTTCTAAAACATTTCGCTCCACAAAGCAGCTTAATGTGTTTAATGAGGCAGAGAAGAACAAAATGTATTTTCTTCTAAAAGATCTTTCAGTATTTATAAGAGGAGTAGATTACTCTTCAGGAAGGTATGCACAGCTATTATCTGAGCCTATAAGTAGTTCTGTATTAGACCTGTTGGTTGATATGTTCAGGGTCTCTTGGCTCTGACTGTATATAATCTTTGTCTAATCTAGAGACCAAAGGCCCTAAAGTGGCAACACTTCAGGCTGTAAATGCACACTAAGAGAAACTGTTCGCAAAAGTTCATTTTGACACAGCAATGGTCAATGAGGAAACTTAAACCCAGTCATGAGGGGGTGAGTGGACCAATAGTGGACAGATGGTCACTCAACTCTATCACTGAGTCAGTCAGACAATTTCAGACCACCAGTCTTTAGACGCATGACGTCTATGCCACCTTGAAATGTGAGTCCAAGTTAAAGGATGTATCCACATTTTTTTCATTTCATTCATTTACATTATCATCCTTAATGTGACATCTCAATAATGCCTTGGCAGAACTTTGGCACTTTTGGCAAAAAAAAAAAAAATTGGCACAAAAATTCACAAGGACTCTAAATGAACTGATTAGAACTTGGTGGTCAAACGTCCAGGTCATGGTGACCTTACTAAACTTTTTTTTTTGGATCAGGGACATGGTCACATTCTTGTGAATACAATATGTCACAGTTTCATTACTTCTGGTACACTGTTACATAAGAAAACACTGTTTTGGCCATAACTCACAAATTCATACTCATATCATGACACAATATAACTCAAAATAAATGATGACATTTTATATTCAAATGGTCAACTTCACTGTGACATCATAATGTTCTGCAAAAACACTTCTGGCCATTATTCCATGCTGTAACTCAGGAAGTGAAGATTGTGACCATATTTCCTGAAGCTTGGCTTCACCTGAAAACACCTTCATCATGGGGCGCTGCTCATTTGATTTCCCTGAGAACTGAAGATGATATTGTTCATTCCTATTCTGGTATGTGATCGCAGACAGCACTGCTTTATTAAAATATAATGTAATAGTTGGCCAATTTACATTTACTTCTTGTTAAGGGTCCAATTCATTTACAAGTCCACTTTCACTGAACACATGCCACTTTTAAACACACCCACAATGAAATCATACAAATAAAAGTGACAGTACCAGGAGTGACAGCAAGACTATTGGATGAACAGTATTACATTGGTTCTATTACAAGTTAAACGGCAAAATAGTATGATGGTTAAATGTCCCGCTTTTGGTTCAGTCACTCCTATTTTCCTTAGTCATGTTTATGTTTATGAGTTTACGTTGTTTTGCTCTTTGCCAATGATTTATACTTTGCTAGATATGAAATCTTTTGGGAATTGTGATATTGCACAATAAAGCATTAAAAATGAAGTGGGCTTTAGACAGAGGCAGTTGTAGATGGTCCAGAATGCAGCAGCCCATCTGGTCTTAAATCAGCCCAAAAGGGCAGATGTCATTCTGCTGCTCATCGACCTACACTGGCTACCCATGGTCACCTGACTCAAGTTCAAGTTACTTATACTCCTTCAAAATGACTTCTGGGTCTGCACCATCTACATCTTCCTCCAACGAATGTTGACTAGGAAACAAGACCATCTCAGTCCAGACTCTCCTGGTCTGATGGTCAGAGTCAGAGTCAGAGCAGGGACGTCCCTCTCTGTCTTCAAGAACCTGTTGAAGACTCATGTCTTCAGAGAGAAGCTCCTCTCCTAAACACTAACATGTCTAACTAGCTCTTACTATGCACTTTGTTGCACTTTCATATATGATCTCCTGCATTTATTTAATAGACGTAGTGCTTAATACTGAGACTGGGATCTTAAATTCTGTCAACATAGATTTTAAATTATTATTAACTGTGAAACTTTAAATATAGAGAGTTAGGATATGAATTAGTCAGCCGTGAAGAAAATAGTTAGTTATCTCCTCCTCAGACAAATGAAACACCCATAAAGGCTTAGAAAAACATTTCATAAAGCATCATAAGCTGAAAAATAAACATATTAAGAATATTTACCTTCGCCCACACAGCAGCGTTTTCCATGTATGGCATTTAGTATATGAAAATGAAATGTCAAGCCAAGTTGGTTCTTATGTGTAACAAGAATCCTGATTGAAAATTTCTGAAAATTTCCAAAAATGCATACAACTACAAAACACCTCATAATTATAGAATATATTATATAATTATCACAGAATCAGAATATATGAATAACTCAATTTAACTATCAATTAACACAATTACTAACTGAAATAATTTAATAGCTCAAAAAAGAGAACAATTTGTGTGTCGAGGGGCACAACTGAAACATTACAATCCTACACTCTGGGACACATGGAGACAGAAAAGCAAAAAACCCCCATGCTACCTTACCAGAGGCCACAGCCAGAGCCAGAGTTTTTATATATTATTAGTGTCTGATTTGTTATGAAATATTGCTTGTTACGAATCAACTTTGAAAAATACGAATACCTTCCTTCTTAAACTGCAGGTTGATAGACAAGCGTTTTGGGGTGACAAGAGATACTTTGAGTTTGTCTTTCTTCTACTATGGCTACTACAGATACACCCTTTCTCTTAAGAGGAGAGTGGCTCAAATGAACCCCCACTGAAAGCATCCTTTCATTTTCTTTACCAGTTTTGTTCTCATTTGCATATTTCCTCTTGACCATATAGCTTTTCTCTGGGAATTACTGCTGAATTATGGAATCTCTAAATTTTGAATTATCATTTGACTGAACATGTGGCATTTTTTCTTTAATGGAAACCAACAGCAGAAATCCCCACCCTGTGTTTTACTTGCAAGTTGCTTTGCTGTTCACTTTCTTTCCAGTTTGTGAGGTAAATGTTTTTGACTCTATTGCTGGAGGCCCATTCTAACAGTATAAACTGGCCAGCATGGACAGGCAATAAAGAGTACAGAGTACAGAGGAGAGCCTGGTCCAGTGTTTCCCCATGTGTCAAAGGAGGCTTCCATCAGCTAGTTTCTCCTCACCATGTCTTCCACCTGTATAGTAAAAGACCTTTTCTTATCAATAAGGAAGAGGGCTCTCTCTAAACAAAACAACAGAACCTCTTTCACTCATGTTGTCTCGGTGGATTCTTTCTCAGATGCAAATTTAAAAAAAAGAATCGACCTTGACTCCTTTCCTCAGCCTAATGATCTGTTGGGGAACCAGTCACAGTGGACAGCTTTACGTTCAGGCATGAACACACTCAAGATGCACTGAGGACACAACTGAGATCTGATCAGTCAGACCACATTTGGAGGTGGTCTGGGCCACATGCGGCCATGCTCTTTTAGCAGTGTGAATGCAAATGTATTCCGGGCCACGCTGTAGGATGGCTTCCCCTGCTGATGTCCTCTGACACAGTCTGACTAGTCCCAACACAGCTTCACAATCAACTGAAGATATTACTATTTCAAATGAATGAAACCTGATTTCATTGTTGAGCTGTGAGCAGCGCATTGATTCACTCATTCATACACAGTAGTAAATGGAAACAGACCTGTCTAGACCTAAAAACAACAACATAAAGGGTTCCCCTTTATATACAAATGTGTGTGTTGTTGTGAGATCTGATCAGAAGTGCCACTTGAGACCTATGTGTAAACGCATTCTAATGCCAGGTGAACTGTGAACTGACCAGCAGAGACCTGTTCACTTGTGATTGGGTCACTGGAGACACATGTTGGTTCCAGGTCTGAACAGGACCTTAGTTCATCACCAGGTAATTCTGGAGTATCCCTGGCTTTGGTCTGTGAAACCTAAGATACAAACACAACAACACACATATTATATTTTAAGGACAACAGTTTTAGATTATATTTATTTGATTCCTTAATTTTTTATTCTGTCTTTTATGAGGAATTACAATGTTCCTTCTTTCATCTCCTTTTTATGTTAGTTTTTGATCATTGGTTTTTGATGCCGCATTTAACTTTTATGTGATTAGTTTTGCTAAGAAATGAAGAAATGAAAATAAACAGAAATAAGGATGAAAGTAAGAAAAAAAGGAGAACAAAGTTTAGTTTAAAGTTCAGTTTAAACACAGTTTATACACTCATTGGATATCTATGGGTGTTAAAGATTGGTGAGTGAGATGAGTGGTGATAACCTCTTTTTCTATTTCTTCCCCCAAAACCTTGACAACAGGGGCTGAAGAGGACAGAGTCCTGAGCTGTCCCTCCAGGAGCCATCCTGTCTGTCTGAGTGGTCTTCAGGGAGAACAACATCCTGCTGAAAACAGCCACCCATCTTTGATCTGAAACCGCCCTTTGATCTCAGCCTCACATTAAAGTTTAGTCATGCTGTTCTCACTGCTGCTAATCCACTTGACCTTGACATGTTTTAGCATAGAGGTCATAGCTGTCGTTGGTCGTATTAGGCTGTACCATGTTCAGAAGTGTTTCTGGACTCAAATGGCCGCCTCAAATAGCAGCCACTGTGTATAAGTAATTTATTTTTCTACACAGCCAAGAGTCAAATGTCATATGTGTCTATGGCTCCTATAAATCATTCATATTGCATGAAATATTGGTATGCACCTGGAACTGCACTACCCACACCAAGGTATATTCTTGTAAACATTTTTTGTCCATTTGGCATATTCAAGTGAAAAAGCTCATGAAGTCCAAAATGTGTATGAGATGTCCAACGTGTTGCTGTTAAACCGCGAGCACCGCAGCTACACTGCTCTCAGGGTTAGAAGACTGAGCTGTTGCCCCAAATTTGATTTTAAAAACACACAATCAACAATCAGAGCGTCTCACACAGAGACGCAGAGTGTTTGTTTGTGTGTGTGTGTGTGTGCATGCATACCCTCTATGAACAGAAAGGCAGACCTGATGATAAAAGGAGTTAGAGTTTTACCTGTGTTTAATAAACCTGTTCAAACCCCCTAATTGTGAAACCTACATTTCTTGGCGGCCATAGATCTGGGAGACTGGTGGTGCTGTTACTGGTTGTTGCTGTACAGTAACTAATGTGAATGAAACTTACGCTTTTATCCAAAGTGACTTACAAGTGAGGGACATCACTAAAGCTTCAGTGTAGTAGGAAACCTTTGTGTAAGTACCAGGTACAGTGACAAAGGAGGAAAGGCTGGTTGGTCAGGGGATCATCCTACAGCAAGATAATCAATGTTATAAAAGAAAAGAAAGTACATTCACATGGCAGATCAGACATATTTAGTTAAAAAAAAGGATTCTTTGTTTAAGATTCTTTATTCTTAATTCTTTAATTTTAGCAACAATGACACTGACATCAAAGGAAGTAAATTTAAATAACAGCTGGAAAAATTGTCCGATGGTATCGACGTTATTGGAAAAATGTTGTTGTTGGATGTTGGATCTTATTTTCCACATATGGCCCAAGAACATTGTAATATAAGCAGGTTTGATTTAGTGTATTAATAACATGTAAAATATCTAGAAAATAAAATAGAAGCAGGGGGAGACTGTCCTTGTACTGATATCATTAAAGGACATTATGATAAAACAAATAAACAGAAACGGATTAAATAACATACATCACAGCCTTGGTGAGGCAGCTATTCAAGGCTACAACAACACTGTTCCCGGTCTCTCCCAAAAACAATCCACTGCCTAAAACTCTTTTGAAAGACTGAATCTTTTATGTCAGTGCCTTCTGTGTAGATGCTCAAAATCATGACAAGAAAAGGCAAATCATCTGCTAAAAGGCCTTTAAACAAGAAGATTTTTTAGCTGCTGTTGGTGGGAGGAACAAGTAAGGCTTTTGCATGATTCTTAATTTAATCCAAGCATTTAAATTTGTGATGTCCAATTAGTGATTCAGCGGGGAAACTAAATGTTGATTGCATTATTTAGTGTATTACTGTAAATGCAACCTCATACAGATGAAGGTACCAGACAGCCAACGTTCTGAGTTTTTAAATGTAGTTAGTTCACTGTGTTCAGATTAGTGTGTCTTTCAAGGATAAGAAACCAGTGAAGATTGAATTATGATGTACTGCTGAAAAAACCTTTTACTCTAAATTACAAGCAGAAAATCAGTGTCTATGTGTTATGAAAAGACAGCAGACAGAGTTAGACTTGGCCGACATTCTGCCGACATGTAACTAGAGCTCTGTCCATTATCATTGCTGCTCCCACTTTGTAGAGTTCAGGCTGATTCATCTGGCTTTGATCATCTTTCCATGGATGCTCACTGTTGAGGGACAGCTCTTCCATTGTCACGGCTCATTTGAACATCAGCTCTCATAGAAATCATAATACATTTCAAAGAAACAGGAAAAAATGGACACCCTCTTTTATACTCGAGCACTTAAAACTGTGCAACATTGGAATCATATCTCTGCAACCCTATGCCCCCCATCAGTGACACGTTTACAGCCTCACTGAACGCCAACTGTGGGTGTTATTCTAACATTTCACCCTTTTCAGTTAATGACATTTTAGTGGCGTATCAAATCTGCTGCTAGGACAACAGTTAAGTGCTACCGCTGTGCATACTAAAGCTGAAGGTCTTTGTCTTCCTTAGTATCCACCGTGGGAGGACAGATTATATGATCATGAGGAACATCCAATAGTATAACACCATGTCAGTCCATGTAAATCCAGCTGTTTGATCTTTAACACATGCTAAATGAAACAAAGTAGGAATAAGGGAGGTAATGACGGGAAAGAATGTTTCAAAAAAGAGGATTAAAGCAGAGAAAATGTGAATGGGTTTTGGAATTGGGAAGGGAAAGTTATAGAGCGAGAGGCCAGGATTGGAAAGAAAGTGTTTGCTTAAGTACCTTTTGTGATGAAGGCCTCTTTGAGTTGATCACACATTTTCCATGTCATGTTTATGGCTTCTTTCTAGTTTTCTGATCAGAAACAACTGTGGCTACCTCCACATTACTACCTTTTAGTTTTAAACTCATCTTATTGCTAATTTTTTGCTACTTTTTCACTTCCACATAATGTTGTATTTTGAAAACATATATTGTAATATATTGTAGTCTGGATTGGCAAAAACAGATACTTTTAGAAATAAGACCTTTGGAAATAATAATATAATATAATAATATAAATATAATATAATAATAATTTGGATTTAGATTGGACCTAGTCACACCCAGTCACTCTCTGATTGGGTCTTATCAGCCTTGACTACCAGTGGTGAAAGCAACATGTGGTTATGAATTACACATGTAACTGACCTTGTTATCTTTGTAGCAGCTGCTCAGTTCACTTGAATTCTGCATATCCTCATTTGTAGTATTTTCTGCAACTAATCAGCTGAATACAACTGAGCGTATCCAATCTGTTTCTGATGGACATAGATCAGGCACATGTTCGGAGGGACCTCAGGTGTTCTCAACTGATAACTGCATTTGAGTTATATTTCCTTCTATTTTGCCCTAAAGCAGTAGTGTGTGGTCTTGTCTTCCTTGTTGTTGCCTGTTCTTGTGATAAATGCAGAGGTGGTCGATGCTAAAAGACTTGTGTTTGTGTAAGTGGACAATTATTTTAAAATCTGTTGAGTATTAAACATCTGCTAGTTAATGTTAAAGTAACTTTATGTAATAATTATGAGAAAGGTGCTTGAGCACCTGCTCGCCAAATTTCTGTGCACAGCCCTGACATAGATCATTTCTGATATGGAGCTAAAACGCTCATCTGGACAGAAATGCTCTTCATTTTAAAATGGTGGACGTAACCTTTGAACCCCCGGTGGCCTCCCTTATAAAACATGCACTGTACTATAAGGACAAACTCACAGTTAGGTTAGGACATCTCTGTGAACATACTTATACAATTTGGGGTGGTACATATGTGGTCATTGTTCCAAGTGATGCTGCCATGTAAAATGATATTTTAGTGTTGTTCCTGCCTATTCAACATGACATACGCCTCTGAACCAAGGCCAGGTCCAAGTTTGGTGCGGACATGCTCAGGGCCCTGATGTCATGTAAGTGACAATTAGGATTCAGACCATAGATTGATAGATTGTAAAAGTGAGACCTAACCTCTGGGGATGAAAAGTGAACTCAATGCTGAATAGCCTTAAACCTTTATTCTATCTAAAGACCATTAGGGGTGACTCCACTGGTTGGAAAAAGAAGTTAGATTCTATTGAAGTCTATTGAAAAAATAACTAAACCCTTGATATTTTGTTCTTTTGTATCTGCAGTTTGAATTCTTATCAGTCTGACTAGTTTTTCAGAACTTGGGCATGACAAGAATAATATGAACGCAAAAAGACACTTCACAGATCTGTCCTTTATGATTCTGTCCTTGGCTGTTGTACATTAATTGAGACACATTGAACTTGACAGTTATTCAGTTATTGAGCAGGTTATTCAGCAGCATCAGTTACTGAGCAGTAACAGTAATGAACCGAGTCCTCACTTATATTAGAGACTCTTAGCAAAATAAGACAGAAGCTTCCTTTATCTGCCTTGAAGAAATAGAGTCCAGTTATAGTTGATTTTTAAATAACACAAACAATGAGTCAGTGAAGATTTAAATGAAACTTTAATGATCCCTGAGGGTAAACTTCCCATTGCAGCAGGACAGGATACACATAGAATGGAAATGTGATCAGAGGATACAGAGCATAATATAACAGTTAGGTTAGGAGTGACTGCGCAGTGATGCATAATAATAAATAAGTTCAATGGATAAGTGAAAGATCTCACTGGAATATATTCATGGAGAGAAATCAGTGTTGATGTTTGCAAATGTTAACTGACTGAAATCACAGAAGTTACATCATAAAGATGCTTTTAATTCTTGACTGGAAAGATAAATGACAGAAATCTGAAGAGGTTCTCGGAGGGTTGAATCAATTTTATATTGTCACTTAATCAATAATGTGGCAGATCCATGTGAATTTTACCCTGAAGCTTTGTCTGACCTTAAGTTTAACGATTGACCGGGGGGATATATTAACATACATGCGTGCACACATACATATACACACACACACACATACACACACCAAGCATTATGAAATGATTATTTCCTGAACTGTTTACTCCACCAGTAGAAATAAGCCCCCTTTGTCATTATGTTGTCAATATGTCCCTGTGGGGGCTGGAAGCATCACAGATGACAATATAAACAGATCTCTCACAGGCAGCACACACACAGTTTCTTCACTGAAGGTGCAGTAAAAGCCTGATCTGTTCTAGTGGCAGGGGTCCAGGGCTGACAATAGTGTTATGCTCTTTGGACCAAACCGTTACCACAAATACAGATACATAGAGTTTTTTCACCTTCATTCCCTCCAGTCCCACAGTGAGAGGGGCAGCTGACCTTCGCCTGAGTTGGTTTCTGTGTTCATTAATCATCATTAATCACAGTGGGAAACAATCATGTCAATATTTCCACTTCATTTCTTCAGTGTTGTCAGACAATTGTTCCATTTTTGTGCAAAAGAATTTTATTATGCTCTTCAACATAGTAAATCAAACTCTTGATGGCACCATAGGGTGTGATAATAGATAATATAGATAGATAACAACAGAGTTATCACTCATGACAACACTGCACTGTTTAATTGCTGCTGTTCATTGAAAGCTTTAGTTAAAGCTGAAGAGGCTTTCTGATACACAGCATATATCAGGGGTGCAGGTTAGAGGCAGCTCAGCTTCCTGCAGCTCTGTTGAAACTTTTGCCACTTTTTTTATGCTCCTCAGAAAACTGACAAATGATGGATGGCTGCAGGAAGTCATGTCTCTTCCTTAAGCGTTGATTACTATTTCACTTTTACATTTCTGTGTACTGTCATTTCTACAACAATGACCAACCATTGATGTGGTGATGAGGTTTGTAATGTTACAAAGGCAATCAAAAGTTTTTTCTATTGGACTTAATCAGACATTGACAAAGTAAAGAGGGATCAAAGGACTTTGGATAAAATCTTGGTGTGATTATTATAATTATCCTCAGTCTGCGGCCTGGCAGGAATTCTGACTCATAGCCCAGATCCCATAGAATTTCTTTCATGATCAGAAAATATTCCTTTTAAAATGTGTTTTAGATAGAACTGAACATTTTGCTGAAGGACAGAATGAGAGCTGGACAAAAGGTCACAGAAATTATTGACTATATATGCGGTGCCAAGACCAACACCACAAGGACAGAGTAGAAGGACATTATGCAGAATCCAGCTGTTGCCAGCCTTTCAGTGTACGTTCCCAGAAATTTGACCTTTACTCTCTCGACTCCAGAAGTTCCCTCATGGGTTTCATTAAAAAACTTAATACTATCATTGATAAACTTAAAGGAAGATTTAAATTTGGGATAATCTTGTTGTACTTCTTTGGTAGACTCTTAACCCAACCTGAAGCTCAGCAAGCAGTTATGTGACATTAATCATCTTTTTAATCCACACAGAACGCCATCCTGGCTATGAACAATACCTCAGTGACCGAGTCGGACTGCCCCGAAGTGAAAGTCCCCGTCTTTTTCTTCTTTGCCATTGGATTAGCGAGCCTGGCTGAGAACTTCCTGGTTGTAGTGGCTGTCACACGGAACAGGAACCTTCATTCGCCCATGTACTGTTTCATCTGCAGCCTGGCTGCCTTCAACACCATTTCCAGCCTCACCAAAACCTGGGAGAACCTGATGATCGCATTTGCGGATGTGGGACACTTGGAGAAGAAAGGTCCCTCTGAGACCAAGCTGGACGATGTGATAGACTGTCTGCTGTGCATGTCTTTCATTGGCTCCATTTTCAGTTTCCTGGCTATTGCTGTGGATCGGTATGTATGAATGTAGGGCTTTGATTTGCTCAGAGAATTTTTTGAAACAACACATTAATGAGGAGGAGTCTTTGATAGTATTAATACATTCTGGCCTAGCTCTAATTGACCAGAAAACCCACTTCACTGGCATCTTAACATTAAAGGTAAGTTTGTTCCATAGTAATCAAACAGAAAAATTTTTTCATTGACTGTAAAGGGAACCAGAGGTGACCAGTCTGTAGTTTGCAAACAAAGACTGAGAGATTAGTTTGATCTGTTTGCTGATCTGATCTTTGTGGATCCCAGAAACAATTATCCTCCACTCACATTTAAATTCAAAGCATCAGTTCTCACCAACTAGGACTCTGGGAACATTTCACTGGTGACTAACTCCCACAGTAGATGGAGCCCAATGAATGCTAATGTTGTTACTTTCAGTGGGATCCAAAGAGCAGTTTTTCCCAGTTTTTCTCAGTTAAACTGGTCTCAGACTTTTGGACCCCACTGTATGTGCTGGATGTGTAAATAGGCAGGTTTTTATGAACATATACAACATATAACTTTTATGTTTTAATTTTCAGCTACATCACCATCTTCCATGCACTGCGATATCACAACATCATGACGATGAGGCGCACCAGGACCATCCTGGGTGTCATCTGGACAACATGTGGGGTGTCAGCCATACTCATGGTGACCTTCTTTACTTCCAAGTTCATCATGGTCTGCTTTGTCATCTTCTTCGTGGTCTCCTTGGCGATTATCTGCTTCCTCTATGTCTACATGTTCATGCTGGCACGTATCCATGCTAGGAAGATTGCAGCTCTGCCCAGCAATGGTGGGAGGAAGTGTCGACACCAGCGGCGGTGGGGCAGCAGCATGAGGGGGGCCCTTACTCTCACAATCCTGTTTGGGGCATTTGTGGTATGCTGGGGGCCATTTTTCCTCCATCTTATCATTATCATGGTGTGCCCCACAAACCCATACTGTGAGTGTTACCGATCGCTGTTCCAGCTGCATATGGTGCTGCTGATGAGCCATGCCCTTATCGACCCGGCCATCTACGCCTTCCGCAGCGCAGAGCTCAGACAAACTTTCAGGAAGATGTTGCTTTGTTCAAATTGGAAACACTGGTAATAGAGAAATCCTTTTTGCAGCCTTTACTCATCATCCACAGAAAGACCACAGTGGTACATTACCTTCAGAGTGCACCACCTTCACTGGATTACATACATTAACGCCTGGGAGTGAACATTACATAGACCTGTACTGCTGATGAGCTGCTGTGGGTGCTCAAGGCAGCAAATAGTTTCCTTTCTTTCTGCACTTTTCTCTGCCTGGAACATATAAATAATTATGTTCTTTTATGACTTGTCTGTTACAATACTCAGAACTGGCATTTAAACAATGATGGATTTGTATCAGGGCCCAAAGTGTAGCTTTTTGTCGGCTCATTCTGGCCTCATGTCCGTTTATCACTCATGTCTCATGAACACAGTATCTCAGGAACACCTTGAGGAAATTTCTTCAAAGTTGATACAAATTTCACTCAAAGATGAAATGATTAGATTTTAGTTATTTAATGTCAATGGTCAAGGTCTCTCTGGCTGTATGTCTGCCCCCTTCCTGTCCTGGGAACGCCTTCAGGGAACGTCTTCAGATTTATTACGAGTGTTCACACAGATTTAAGGAGCTATATCTCTTCCACTCCCACATCTATCTGTCTATTTTTAGCTGTAACTTGTTCAGCTCTGCTTGCCGTCCTTACCCTGACATGATGCCACTGGTATAGACAGTACACAGAATGAATGAATACCCCCCTGAACATAAAGAAAGAATAGTCCAAAGCATTAGAAGGTGTCAAGGATTACATTTATTAAATATACTTCAGTGCTTCGTACGTCCTCCCTTACTTAAGTACTGCACTGAGCTTTTTTAGCATTGAGTGTACATGTTCACCTCATATTGTCCAGTCAGACCTGTTCCTGTCCTGGAGGATGACGCCCTTTAGAGCCACAATACCTTCAGTACTCACACATCTTCACTTCAGTGTTAAAACCACACACTTCTCACTGTCCTCCTGCCCCTTGTGACACCATACATTTCAGATACCATCAAATCCAAAAAGTTTGACTTTGG